>JARQOD010000005.1:38726664-38834893 GCA_033576555.1 Oophaga sylvatica
TTTACAGGGGATATATATATACAGTTCGTGACGCCACCTGTAGTCTTCTGGTAATTTGTACCAGCGCTGCTGTTGAGCTCTGAGGGGATGGTGAGGCAGCTAGATGTCGGGTCCCCTACAGGTGGGACTCTTCCCTCAGGTCGATGGTTATGGTGGGGTTGTGCAGGCATGCAAGTAAATAACTCAGTCTCACACGGTCAGCGTCTTTCCATACCTTTACTTGTAAGATGGTAAGGCAGGTCCCAGGGAGGCTGATCCAAGGAGAATGTATTTCGAGATAGCAGCTGGACAAGTTAGGGGCCTCCTTTACTTTCACAACGATGAGTACAACCAGCATGAAGCGTAGTTCCCTCTATAACTCCAGCTATTCCAAAGCTGTACTGCCCAGTCAGTTTTGTGGGTCGGAGCCTTCCTGTGAGAGAGCTGAATTCCTATCTTGTCCTGCAGAGACTCAAGGTCCTCACTCCCCCTGACCCCAGTTACGTACCGACTATTTAGGGGCTGCTTGCCGCGACCTAAGGTCCGATAAGCCTCTGGTTTTCTTACCACTAAGCATGAAGCTATAGTGATCCTTCGGTCCCCAGTGACCGGTAACAATGTGCAGGACTTCTCCAATCCAAAAGCACTTTTAAATATTCCTTCCACTGTGCCTTTCGCCTTGTCCGCGCTTGTAGCATAAACACTCACACTTGCAAAAAGTCATATAATCACTCCCTTCTTTTCTTCCTTCAGAGTTAGTTGCCAGACTCTCAGTAATCTTCTAGGCAGGAGCACGTCTCTGAACCTTCACTGTCCTTGAGACAGGAGACTGAAGTATTTCTGTACTAAACTCTTCCTTCTTTATCAATGTCTTCAATGAGGTACAGCTCTGACCAGGCTGAGGTGATCTATTTCTCGCCCTTACTGGCCTCCACTTGCTGAACTGCTGATAGAACCAAGCTGGACTGCTTCCTCCCTCCAAGTCCCAGCTAGACTCCACACGTCTGCTCCGTCCGAAGACAGGAAACTGACTACTAAATCACTCAACGAATCTACACTGACCACTCCCTACGAGTCACTACACTACCCTAAGGGTGTGTCTAGTGTATATTGAGTGAATGGGTATAGAGCATTGAACTGCTATCTCTCCACACATTCTCCAGGGTACTGCGTGTGCCTTCACACCAGGGCTACACATTCCCCCATGGTAAAAGACAGCACTCCCGGGCTGTAAAATACAAAGAGACAGTTTTGTTTATGCATTAAACATCAACATTAAACATTAATTCGTCCCATCCGGGAGGTAAGGATGTCTTGAACGTTGCAAACAAAACATTATATATAGAAAAATACAATATTAAATAACATTTTCATATAAATAGACAATATGCTTGTGAAGGACCCGCACCAAACCTTCAACGTGGGTCCTGGGTGGGCTGCAGGACATCCGAATGCAGACCTCACTCAGTGCCACACCACACGGGTTTTATTATTCAGAGGTAGTTGTAGTGGTTTTATGTAAAACCAAGATAATGCACTAGGTGCAACTATTTACAGATAAGTTCTGGGCTGGCACAGTCCTCAGCCTCTGAGTCCATTGTAAGAAAAAGACACATTATATCAAATCACATTATAATAAAGTGCAAAAACTTTTTATCTGATTACCCAGCCGGGCATTCTACTTTTGGCAATATATATATACGTTATATACACATTTAACTTGTGCAAAACATTTTCACTTTTATAAAACTTATGTACATCTTCTTAGTTGCGGTAAACCCTGTCTGGGTCCTACCGTTCTTCACATTCTCTTGACTTCAATGACACTTTCCATCCCGGGGGCTGGAACAATGCGATGGTCCCTTGATCCCATTACTAACAAGTCGTGACCTGTTATTGGGGTTTGAGTTGCCACAGTTCTTGTGCGAACCTCTAGGGGCGCAACGGGTACTTTCTCCTTGCGAGACACCGATTGCGTTTCAATTTGTGTTACAGTTAGCGATATTGATCGTGTCATAGATTGCGATGGAGACTGGGTCGCAAGTTGCGATGTAGAAGAATAACGAGTTAGTGGAGAGTATACAGGTGTTGCTTCTATTTGCGAGATACCTGCAGGGGGCGATGCTGGGGCACGGCCTAATGCTGTGTGAGCTGGAGACGGGGACGCTGCGGTAGTGGTGACGTTACCAGCGTCGGGGACGGGGTCACGGACGATGGCGACGTTAAGGGCATACCATCCCTTCATACCCCAGTGTCGTGTATAGGTGACAATGTCTCCATTAATTAGGTCCCTCCCGGGATGGCCTTGCGGTAGGTGGGATTCTACATCACGTCTGCTGACAAAGACCCCTGGGTAGAGGCCCGGTTCTCTGATGAAGCCCCAGCCCTTCCGGAGCTGGAACTCTGTCACACACCCCTGCCGCCGCGGTTCCCTCAGAGTACCTTTTTCTCGACGGACACTCTCCTTGTCCGCGATCAGCTCTGCATGTTGCCGCTGTCGGTTGCGCTGAGCTTCCCGCTCTTCCTCCTGCTGGCGTTGTTGTTTCTCCTCACGACGCTGCCACTCACATTCCCACTGGGCGGTATAAGCGACGTCATCCAGGCGCGCCATCTCGTCCCAGTCCACGTCTGGTAATGACGGACAGGACCCCTCCGGTGTCCCTGCCGGGGATCGATCATCTGCTGCGGCCTCCTGGCCGGGCGGGCGTTCCGGAACTGGCGGTACCTCCTCAACCTCCTTCGCCTCCACCGCTTCACCGGTGGGATCAGGATTGGTACTTTCGGGGGCAGCCTCCGGTTGCTCCTTTGCCTTGGGCAGCAGAAGTTTTGGTAACTCCAGACGTAGGGGATCGTCGAAGGGAGAGAACACCGCGTCCCACAGCCGCCGCTGCTCCAGGGTACGCCGGCGTCTCTCGATCTCTTCAAATCCAGGTTGTGGCAAAATCATCTTTCTTAGTCGTGCATTTTCTTCTTTAACTTCTAGCAATGCTTGCTGCAGGTGCAGGACCACGGATGGTTCCGGTGCTGGTGGCAGCTTGGCTGGGGCACGGGGCCTGCCTTCCTCCGCTTCCCTGCTCGGCTGCACACGTCCTGCTTCCATGATGTTCCAGAGCGTTCTTTCATCTTCCTCCAGAGACGTCCGGTCTCTTCCGTTGAGGCGGGGTTTGCGTCTCCTCCTCTTTGCAGGAAAGGTGAAGAGGAGGCGGACCTCTTTTGCTGTAGGGCAGGATCGCATATTGTAATAGCACTTTGAGAGGGCAGGCATTTTCTTCGCGCCACAGGGGGGTACACGCCCACGAAGGTACGCCCACCTTCTTCTCCAGCGCCTGAGGGCGCGAATATGGCGACAAAGATGGCGATTTTTGGCGCCAAAAGTGCAAACAGTCCATTTCACAAAAACAACTCCATAGGCACACAGGGCTCGCAATTTTGCGAGTTTCGCATCCTGTTCGTGACGCCAAATTTTGTCTCGACCACGCACCACAATTGTGGGTTTCCAGGGCAATGGGGTACTCAGAGCCGAGCCCGTAGAAGTCTATGGGATTGTCACAGGTAGCGGTGGCTCGGTCTGTGGCCCTGGCGGTCAGGCGTATGTTGGGGGGTATATTTACAGGGGATATATATATACAGTTCGTGACGCCACCTGTAGTCTTCTGGTAATTTGTACCAGCGCTGCTGTTGAGCTCTGAGGGGATGGTGAGGCAGCTAGATGTCGGGTCCCCTACAGGTGGGACTCTTCCCTCAGGTCGATGGTTATGGTGGGGTTGTGCAGGCATGCAAGTAAATAACTCAGTCTCACACGGTCAGCGTCTTTCCATACCTTTACTTGTAAGATGGTAAGGCAGGTCCCAGGGAGGCTGATCCAAGGAGAATGTATTTCGAGATAGCAGCTGGACAAGTTAGGGGCCTCCTTTACTTTCACAACGATGAGTACAACCAGCATGAAGCGTAGTTCCCTCTATAACTCCAGCTATTCCAAAGCTGTACTGCCCAGTCAGTTTTGTGGTCGGAGCCTTCCTGTGAGAGAGCTGAATTCCTATCTTGTCCTGCAGAGACTCAAGGTCCTCACTCCCTCTGACCCCAGTTACGTACCGACTATTTAGGGGCTGCTTGCCGCGACCTAAGGTCCGATAAGCCTCTGGTTTTCTTACCACTAAGCATGAAGCTATAGTGATCCTTCGGTCCCCAGTGACCGGTAACAATGTGCAGGACTTCTCCAATCCAAAAGCACTTTTAAATATTCCTTCCACTGTGCCTTTCGCCTTGTCCGCGCTTGTAGCATAAACACTCACACTTGCAAAAAGTCATATAATCACTCCCTTCTTTTCTTCCTTCAGAGTTAGTTGCCAGACTCTCAGTAATCTTCTAGGCAGGAGCACGTCTCTGAACCTTCACTGTCCTTGAGACAGGAGACTGAAGTATTTCTGTACTAAACTCTTCCTTCTTTATCAATGTCTTCAATGAGGTACAGCTCTGACCAGGCTGAGGTGATCTATTTCTCGCCCTTACTGGCCTCCACTTGCTGAACTGCTGATAGAACCAAGCTGGACTGCTTCCTCCCTCCAAGTCCAAGCTAGACTCCACACGTCTGCTCCGTCCGAAGACAGGAAACTGACTACTAAATCACTCAACGAATCTACACTGACCACTCCCTACGAGTCACTACACTACCCTAAGGGTGTGTCTAGTGTATATTGAGTGAATGGGTATAGAGCATTGAACTGCTATCTCTCCACACATTCTCCAGGGTACTGCGTGTGCCTTCACACCAGGCTTGAAGGTAGCCAAAGATGTATCTGTCAGATTGCACCATGAGCTGGAAAATGTGGAAGTGAAGCGAATTAAAGCCGAGGATGAAAATGAAATTTTACGTCAGCAAATCATTGAAATGGAGGTGACCAAACAGGCATTACACATTGGCTACACACTGTCCTACCCTTAATGGTTCCAGTTCTTCTAGTCTATTTCATGCCTGTCTGCCTCGTCAGTGTGCCAGCCGTGCCCGCCTGTCTTGCTCAAGCCAACCAGTCAGGGCGTGAGAGTTGCAAATCACAAAACGCATAGACTTACGGATTTGTCCATCTTTCTTAAATTGTTGTGATCACATTAATTCATAACCATGTAATGTGTTACTCTTCTCTCCTGCATCCAGCGTTGATTGCTTCTTATTCCTCGTGCTGCTGCCTTTCTCTCTGCTCCTTGGAGCTTTCTGACGTCATGCCCTCCGGCCTTATAGGTCAGCCAAGGATCGCCATCTGATTATTGATGTATTATTATGCTCTACCATGGACACATACCCTAAACCCTCTCTCAAAAAGTGTACCTCCAGACAAACCAAGATATACAGTAGTTGTGTTCTTCTACATTGCCACAAGTTTGCCTATTGACATTTGCAGGTCAGTACGTTATTGGGCTCTGCTACATTGCCACAAGTGTGCCTCCTGACAAACCCACCAATGCTATGTGACTCGGCCCTGCTACGTTGCTCCGTGTGTGCCTCGCACATGCGCAGCTTTGCTGTACTGTATGGCTCTGCTACATGAACACACGTGAGTCATTTCACATATCCATCTCTGCTGTGTTGCTGGGCTCTGCCATACCTCTTTCCTGCCTTTTCTTTTCCTTGAACCTCAACTGCACTACATCAACAACATTACTGTACCGTGTCATTGTCCAACTCTGCTTCATTAGTCTTCCTACACTGAATCTCCAGTCTCTACAACCTCCATTCTACCAGCTGCCATCCCACCTCTACATTCTCCATTCCTCTAGCTGCCATCCCACCACTTCAGCTGCCGATTTTCCAGCTGCCATCCTGTCTCTACAACGTCCGTTCCTTCAGCTGTCATTCGGACTCTATATGCCCCTATTCTTCTAGCTGCCATCCAGCCTTTACAATCTATTACCCATCCAGCTGCAACACCACCACTATCGATTTTATTCTCCCAACTGCCATCCTGCCACAACAGCCTCCATTCCTCCAGCTGTAATCCTGCATCTACAGCTTTCATTCCATCAGTTGCAATCACATTTCTACACTTCCGTTTCTTCAGCTGCCATCTCAACTCTACAGCACCCTTTCTACCAGCTGCCATCCAACTTCTAGAGACTCCATTCTTCCAACTTCCACCCTGCCTCTACAGCCTCAATTCCTCCAGGTGCCATCCCACCTCAAAAGCCTCCATTTTTCTATCTCTACAGCTTCTGTTCTTCTCACTGCCTTCCATCCTCTACAGCCTCCGTTCCTTCAGTTGCCATCTCGCCTCTATAGCATCCTTTCCACCAGCTGCCATCCCACCTCTAAAGACTCCATTCTTCCAACTTCCACCCTTCCTCTGCAGTGTCCACTCCTCAAGGTGCCATCCTGCCTTTACAGTCTATTCTTCAAGCTGACTTCTAGTTTCTACTGCCTCCGTTCTTCCAGATGGCATCCAGCTTCCACCTACCTCTACAGCCTTCATTGCTTCAACCAATTAATTTCGCTGCATCAACATCATCAACCTGTGCGCTCATCCGGACCAAGGGCTTTGAGAATTTACCTAACCAGGGAGGAATAAAAAAGACATTTACACCCACCAAGGAAAACCATAAAAAACTCAACCTTTGGTTTAATTCACATGGCCGCATTATGGTTCTGTGTTTTATAGATGCATAGTCTGAATCCTATAGTTTGCCACTACATGACCTGGGCATTGCTTTTCGTAAAGAATGCATTGACCTCATGAAGGCACCATACAGGTTACAATGAGTGCCTGCATGTAGCTTAGCCGTGTAAATGTGGGTAATGCCTGCAGGCTATCATGTAGATATATATGTCAATCAGACTGCTTTGCAGTCATATTGATGCTGAGTAAACACGGAGGATAACCAATATAAAATAGGCATAAATGCAAACTCTCGTGAAATGTTCCAAACAGATGAAAAACTCTGATGAGCTATCTGTCTGGCATCTGCCCCCTGGCACACAGATGGCATGTTTAAGCAAAAATAGAAAATAATGGTGTGCATTTATATAAGTTATCCGGTTCATAAATGATCCCCAGAGTCGCTGTACATAATTGTGGAGCTGCCATTCTGAGCTGGGTTACAATTTATTGCAGCTGAGATGTGTGTTGAAAAATCCTGCTTTTGGCTTTTGTAAACGTTCCCAGACAGAAGGGATATTTTCAGAGAAAAAAGGGATTCCACCAGTGTGCTACAAAAATAAAGTACTATGCTCAAAACTGGCTCATGAAAGGTGCCATTTATAGGGCTGTTACAGTAACTCGGTATGGAAACATTAGGTAATAGTAAAAACTCCCTGAGCAAGGACTACAAAATAGTGAAATACTTCTTGCGCTGCCGTACTTTATGTGACTTCAGGGACCATGGAAAAACAATTCATGCAACTATAGAGCTACTTTAATGAGAAATGGATGCCTAATATTAATATGCCAATGTTCCCCTAATATTTCTACCAAAAGAGGGTTATTTTTTTTTTCAAATAACACTCATCCACCCCTCCTACAATGCAACATATGGCTTCAGGAAACCTCTACGTATGTGCAAGGCCAAGGAGCTTGTCTTACTTTCCAAAACAATTAGTAAATAAATAAAAATGGAAAGCAGGAACCTTTCCATCCAGAGCACCAGCAGACCAAAACAAATTCCACATAACCCACTAGTGGTTCTTGTTTTTTTAAGACACGTAGAAAATGTTAAGAAGATTGTTTCCAAACCACAATAGTCAATTTGGTGAAGCTTACAGATGTTATGTCTCACCTGGGTAGAGTTGGATGTCGGAGACTTTTGTCTGGACGAGCAGTTGTAATGGAGTTGGTGATACAGATCTAGCAGGGCAAATCCATCTGGATAGCAACTGAAGGAAAAGAACTGGACTATTGGGAGTGACTATGTAGAGTGAAAGTCACAGCAACTGGTAAAACAAAGTTGGATAGTGATATAGCATATTATCTCAGCAACAATGAACCATAGAAGTAGAGCTGAGTGACGCAGGAGGTTCTGAGGCAAAACTCATCAATTGGATTAGTAGAGTTTGGTAGAGTTGACTCAGCTAAGTAGTTGAGCTTATGTAATGCCACGTTGATGTGCTGAAGTTACCACTCTGCCATGGCAGTGACAAAAGGAAAGGATTTGTGAAGCCAGGGTGCACTTAATTGACCTTTGTTCCTTGGTAGTGAGATGTAATGTGGTGAATGCCAATTAGTCCAAGAAACAGGGTAAACGGATTAATTGTAACCATTTGTTTAAGGATCACAGGTACATTTATCTTAATGGTTTTGAACACAGTTTACAGTCTATTGCAGCAAGCACAGTTACTGTAAAGTGAGATGGCAGTTCTCAGGCAAGGTCATGGTGCAATTGTACGTATCCCAAGGGCACTGATTCCTTAGCTGCTCTTATCGGCATTAGCTGTATGATCCTGGTCCATGCTGACTGCTGAGACCTTTTTGCTTCATATCGGGGAGTTATGGACTCTCTCCTATCTGCTTCCTTAGCTTTAGACTTTATCTTTGCAGAGGATAAAGGTACTGCCACACTACACGATCCCGCTAACGATCTCGTTAGCGTCGCATACTAATGAGATCGCTAGCGGGATCGTTTACAATATCGCTAGTGTCGGCCACATTTAGCGATGTCGTTAAGGACGCTATCGCAGTTAGCGATCTTCTTAACGACTTTAGCGGTACAAAAGTACCGCTAAATCGCTAAGAAAAGGTGCCACACTCAGCGATAATATTTACCCAGCGGGAGCGCCGACGATAAAATAGGGTCCGGAACGATTCCAGCGACGAGCGAGATCACAGCAGGATCTCAGCAGGGAGCTCGTCGCTGACAGATGCCGCACACAACAACATCGCTAACGGGATCGCTAAATAGTGACTTTTTTAGTGATCCCGTTAGCGATGTTGTTTAGTGTGGCATACCCTTTAGTTTGTCAAAGAGTCCAAGGCAGCTCTGACACAATGGTTAGACAGGGTTACCTACAGTAAATATAGCAGAGCTGCATTTGTCAGAGAGTCCATGCAAAATTCGCTTACGGTGCAGCAGAGCTACCCAGCAATATAGCAAAGTAGAGTTTGTCACAGACTCCAGGTAAAACTGGTCAGCAGTGTAGCAGAGCTGGATTTGTCACTGAGTACAGGCAGAATTGACCAGCAGTGAAGTAAAGTTATTCAGTGGTGTAGCAGAGCTGATTTTTCTGTATCCAAACCAAATTGGAAACCAATCCTTGGTGTTAGTGAGGGCACCACCTACCTGAATACTCAGGTTGCATCCTGCTGCCTGAGTTGGCCTATAGAGCCTAGAAGTGTGACCTCACAGGACCATGCTGGTTTCCCATGGCAAGCCAACACACAGAAGAGCAGAGGGGAGCTGAACGAAGAAGGAGGAGAATGGAGAACCTGGCATTTGAGCCAGGAATGGTAGGTAACAATAGAAAAATTGTCCTAACTGGAGATTCTTTAGGATTTGAAGGAAGGCTTGGGCTGCCTCCACTAGAATAAGACAAGATCCTCTGGTGGCTCCATGTTGAGACAGAATATAGGCTCTAAAAGTCCAGTAGAAAACAGCACCATTTGGAGCTGACTTTGAAGAAAATCAACTTTTTACTAGAAAATACTTTTTGGGAGGATGATTTGCAACTTATTGATCATCTGTGGAGGTGTACATGTTTTCTATATAGGGAGAGTCCTATAACAATAATCTGGTAATTATAAGGAACCATTGTGGTTAGAAATGGCGACTTGTAGACTCCCATACTCTTTTTTATTGAATAGGCTTGGGTATGCCTTTTTTGTTGCATATTGGCTAATAGGTTACCCCACCAACATATTATCAATTTCTTCATGGCTTCACCCATTCATAGTTAGTAGATTGCACCCAGGCTAGAACTCTCTTCTTCACTCTCTTCCTTGAGTTTAAAAAATGGCACACACTACATATTTGCATCAACTCACGACATGCTAGCCACACTGCTGCTATCTCATGGCTTTATTTTCTGTCTACCCTTATTATGCTTCAAAGAGGACCTATCACTTGCCATAAATGGTTTTTTTTTAATCTAGTGTTGTTTTTCTTTTGTTTTGTGCACCTCACCTTTCCTGAGATATGATCCCCACTTTCCTGTATATAGATCTGGTCTTTTCAGCCAACTGGGCATGGTCCTCAAGAAGATTCCCATAGAAAAGAGTTGAGGACCACGCTCACTTGGTAATAAAAGTACTTGATTTACACATAGGACAGAGAGGACCATATCTCAGGAAGGGAGAGACAGATTTAGAAGAATGGCATTTACTCTAGTAAAATAAATGGATATTTATGGAAAGTGACAGGTCTTTTTTTAATAAAGAGGGTAAAGACAAGAGGAGTGATTTGTTTTTGCCACTACCCTTTGGCTCATATTGTTTATAAAACTGTAGCACGTTTTGCATTATAGCACATGTGTCTTGATTACAATGAACCCTTTCTAATTATTCATTAGCTCTTCCTGCAGATAATCCCCTAATGATTGTCTTTTCTTTGTTGGCTGTTTTGTTAAACTCAGGTCCGATCACTACGAGTTAATGCTTTATCATGAATGATTTATGCTGGTGATCACCATTCTCCTTGGAGTTTCCCCTGTCAATTTTATAACCGTAGATTACAGATCTACTTTCTTTATTTGATGAATACTGAAAGTCTGAAATAGGGAATGACACAAACTGATTGCTGAAAATTTCTCCCACTTTTACTGTCATTTACAATCGATTTAAAGGGAGTCTGTCAGCATAAAATAACTGCAGAAAACTCGGTGGACCTTTGACATGGCCAAGCAAGAAGGGGAAAGAACTTTGGTTGGACATAAACATGTAGATCCTTTTACCGTTTAACCCCTTAACATAACCTTAACATCACACATGCCAGCAGTCTCAATTTTGCCTCGACTTTCCTTAAAACTAGATCACAAAAAGGCCGATAATTATTAAACCCTACCCAAAAGTGACCATTCATGGGGCAATCCTAAACATTTTAATGTCATTCCTGAGGATGGAACATACATACAGTACAGACCAAAAGTTTGGACACACCTTCTCATTCAAAGATTTTTCTGTATTTTCATGACTATGAAAATTGTAGAATCACACTGAAGGCATCAAAACTATGAATTAACACATGTGGAATTATACATTACACTTTACAAAAAAGTGTGAAACAACTGAAAAAATGTCTTATATTCTAGGTTCTTCAAAGTAGCCACTTTTTGCTTTGATTACTGCTTTGCACGCAGAAAAGGTGAACGGATGGACTCTACATGCCTGGTTCCCACCGTGAAGCATGGAGGAGGTGGTGTGATGTGTGGGGGTGCTTTGCTGGTGACCTGTTGGGGATTTATTCAAAATTGAAGGCATATTGAACCAGCATGGCTACCACAGCATCTTGCAGCGGCATGCTATTCCATCGGTTTGCATTTAGTTGAACCATCATTTATTTTTCAACAGGACAATGACCCCAAACACACCTCCAGGCTGTGTAAGCGCTATTTGACCAAGAAGGAGAGTGTGGGGTGCTACGCCAGATGACCTGGCCTCCACAGTCACCAGACCTGAACCCAATCGAGATGGTTTGGGGTGAGCTGGACCGCTCACCGCTTCAATTTTGAATAAATCCCCAACAGTGTCACCAGCAAAGCACCCCACACCATCACACCACCTCCTCCATGCTTCACGGTGGGAACCAGGCATGTAGAGTCAATCCGTTCACCTTTTCTGCATGCAAAGCAGTAATCAAAGCAAAAGGTGGCTACTTTGAAGAACCTAGAATATAAGACATATTTTCAGTTGTTTCACACTTTTTTGTAAAGTGTAATGTATAATTCCCATATCATAATTTTGATGCCTTCAGTGTGATTCTACAATTTTCATAGTCATGAAAATACAGAAATATCTTTTAATGAGAAGGTGTGTCCAAACTTTTGGTCTGTACTGTATATGTCCAATCTTGTGGTGTGACATACCTGCAAACGCTCCTGATTTTATTAGGACAATCCACAGATCCCACTAAAAAGGGAGCTAGCTTCTGTTAACCCTACTTAAATTGGATATTTTGGGGGTGCATTCCTGGGTGGTCTCAGAGACGGAACTAAAAAAATGTAAAAATTTTGTACACCAAAATGTAGAGTGCAATTGTTGGTTACCTGTACATCATGGTGGCCTGAGACTACTGATGTCAGCTACTGGATCTTTGATTATGTATCCCCTTTAACAGTGCAATCAAAGGTGATTGCAATTTGGATAAAGGAAGATGGTTCCCCTAATATTGTAACCATCGACACTGGTATGACAATTGCTGTTTTTCATTGATGTTGGGTGACACAAAGTAAGGTTTTAATACTAGAGACAGTCTAGGCTTGTCTCGACTGGGTACACCTAGTCGTGGTGAGATGGTTTTTATGTTTTTTTATCAAAACAACATTAACTAAGTACCCTATATTATTTACATGTATTATTAGCTTGCAAAAAAAGAAGGCTAAGAGGAGACTTAATAGTTTTCTACAAATATCTGAAGGGCTGTCACAGTGTAGAGGGATCATCCTTATTAACATTTGCACATGGAAACACGAGAAGCGACGTAATGAAAGTGAAAGGGAGAAGACACAGATTAGATATTAGAAAAAACTTTTTGACAATTAGAGTGATCAATGAGTGGAACAGGCTGCCACGAGAGGTGGTGAGTTCTCCTTCAATGGAAGTCTTCAAACAAAGGCTGGACAGTCATCTGTCTGGGATGATTTAGTGAATCCTGCATTGAGCAGGGGGTTGGACACGATGACCCTGGAGGACCCTTCCAACTCTAACATTCTATTATTACTGTTTAGTAATTTACTTACTATAGCGTGTATTCTCAATTTGTTTTTTTCCTGGGTTTTGTCTGTGAAATGGCCACAGTGTGAACATGCTCTTACTCATTGCACATATACCAACTTATGCTCCAGCTCATTTCTCCGATTTTGCAATGTCATCATTATGGCGTGAAACATATGTGATGTCGCGCCGGGCCAGTTGATTAAAAGAAGGTTCGAGAAGAAAAACACCAAGCTCTACCACTTAGTTATCAAGAGAACAGCAGAATGTCTGTGTATTTTACTGGAGGTTTTGGTGAGTGAAGGAGAGTCTGGATCACAGACTACAGACTGTCCTAAAACAGCACCAAACTCACGACTCACCATGATCACAGGTGAACATTGTCAGATCAAGGTGTATTCTACAGCTACAGGTCTTCTATTTTGGTGACCCTGACATTAGACCAAGCTTAACATACAGGTAGAGGTCAAACACTGTATATCTCACACAATGGCCACCAATTTCTCCATTACAACATGTTATATAAACTTTGCCAGTAGTCACACTGGAAGACAATTTCAGTTCAGCACAGACCTCCCATACATATCTAAGTGGCCCTCGAGCACTATCCATCTGCCTTATGGTTTTAGGTCATAGGGAATGAATGAAAGATCATCTGCTCTCTGACCTCTGCTTTGGGCCACGGAAGGTCAGCAATGAGGATACTGTGTTCAAATGTCTTGTGTGGTACAATGACCGGCACTGTGAGCCTGAATATCCCCTACAGAGAATGCCCTCAGATTTGGGATCATGCACGCACAGCAGATTAAAGGCATAAATCCGCTCTTAACTTCAGTGGCGGCAGAAGGCAGAAATTTGATAACTGCCAGCACAACACACAAAAGCATTGATCATTTCCCCACCATAAAATGATGTTACGCTGAGGAGCAGATGCCCCTGTGTAAAGTTACAGAGCATCCCACCAAAATTTCCCAAATTAACATATTAGGGATCAATGCACTAAAGTGTTGAAAAATGGCTATAAAAGCAGTTTAAAAATACTTGGGCCGGGTTCACAAAAAGTTTTTTTGGGTGCAAAAAAATCCGATGAGTTTTTAAGAGGAATCTGTTTCAGGGAATGCTCCATTTTGTGGTCTTTGATAGTGATGAGCAAGTTTACTCATTGCTGGGGTTTTGGCGAGGTTTTGAAGTTTTATTTTTTCCATATTGCACTTTTTTTTGTTGAAATAGCTTTTATTAAGAGAGATTTTTACATAGTGGGGGGAGTGTAAAAATATAAAGGGGTTAAAAGACATGATAATGAAAAAAAGCAGTGCAAGAATATAAGCTAAGAAAAAACAAGCTATACTATCACAAGCTAAATGAAACTAAAGGAGAAGGTGTAAGGTAAGGAAGAGGAGAGGAAAAGGGAAGGAAAAAAAAGAGGAAGAGAGAAGAATAGGAGGGGAGGGGAAAGAAAAAGGAGGAAAAGGGAAAGAAAATAGGAAAAGGAAAGGGGGAAGGAAAAGATGAGAAATAGGAGGGGGAAGGATTATTGTATACCGTATAGGGAAAGAATAAACTGGGAAGGGAGAAGGAAGGAAAGAAGGGGGAGAACATAATAATTATCTGAGAGGTGTTTAACACGGAGAACACACATTGTATTTTTCAGCCTTTTGACCTGACATTGTCAAGTTTGAGACAAAATCCACGAGAAGTCTGTCTCAAAGAATTGACATTCACTATTTTTTTTTATCCACGGTGAAGTTTCCAAAAGCTAAAAAACTTGAATGATTAATCAAAGTGGATTTTTCATTTAATTGAATAGGAAGAGTATTCAGAGAGTATTTGTACCATTTTTTTAGGAGGATTTTGGAGCAGATTCTCTCTCAAAAGACTCAGCATTGGGCTGTGTACATTCAGAGTTTTTAGAAGAGTTTTTGGTAAATAAAGTCTCTAAATCCTCCTCAAAAACTCAAAACAGCTCAAAAGCTTGGAGGTTCTACTCAATTTCAGCTCCAAAAAAACTCTGCAAGGAGATTCTGTGTGCACATACCCTAAAGGTATGTCTCATAGTCATAAATGCCAGCGTACCTGCCGAGTTTTGCTACAGGAAGGCGCTTTGGGAAAAAGCAGGTGGTGTTTTTTCTGTAACATCTTCTGGTCATTTTTAACGTCTTCGTTGCCGGCCATTTTGGCTTGACTAGCGGAAGGCAATTGAAGAATAGTAAGATAACATCTTTTAACCACTTCACAACTTTCCGAACCTGAAGTCGTTAAAGGAAGCTCAAAATACTGAATATATGCACAGCAATGCCGTTTTTACATTGCGGTGCATATGTTCATTTGGTGCTTTTTCAGGTGGGTTATGAAGCAAATCCACCGGAAAAAGACGCCATTTGCAAATACCCTAACCCTAGCCCCTGACCTAAGGGTATGTGCACATGGATTAGATGCCAAGTTTCCAAAGCTGAAGCTGCTTCAGGAAAACGCTGGCGTCCATCTCCTACAAGCGATCATTTTACGGTAGCTCCGCTGCCGGCGCCGTTTGCTCTGTGCGGTGTAGAGTGAGTGGGTGACTTCCGAGCTGAAGCCGACAGAACAATGAGCATGTCACTTTTTTTAAAGGAAGCCCCTTAAAAGAAGTGACGTAAAACAGAACATCTGCACAGTAATGTCGTTTTGACATTGCTGTGAATTACGCTCATTTTATGAAGCGCTTTTGCGGTTGTTTTTTCATCCAGAGTTCTGGTGTAATCTTCGTTGTGTACCCTACAGTGATTGTTCAGTTTTATGCAAATTATGGGTTGTTGTTATATGAGAAAAAGGCCTACGTTCTAATCAACTCTGCAGGTTTATGTTACCTTTCTTTGCTGTCCATAGCCTCTTAATGAACTAGGAGTGTCTGATTCCTACACGACCCCACGTCGGCCCCAGCATTTAAAAAAAGTGAGATATACATTCTACTGTATATTTGTACAATAGAATCATTGTGAAGGCTTAAAAAAACGCCCTGGCGGCTTTTTGAGTATGAGGTTCATCCTTTTCGCCTTAAAAATTGTGTGTTTTATTGATTGCCTAATGCATTAAAAAATAACGTAACTAAGAAGATATCCAAAAAAATGCAGAGAAAAAAGCGCTAGCAGAAAAAACATTGACAAAGAGCTGCAGGAAAGTAAAAAAAAAACAACAAAAAACTGCTAAGGGTTAGAAAAAAAGTGTCATCTGTTTGAAAAAATGGCAGAAAAAAAATGTAATGTGAACATTAATAGTAAAACAGCTTAGATATGTATATAAAAAAAATCTGGAAGATGTGTAATTTTTTATTTTCATAACTACAATTTTTTTTCAACATTCTATGCCCAATTGATGCCTATTGCAGCTTTCTAAATATTTCTCTGGAATCTTTATGCTAAGGCAAGAAAACGTTGGGGAGCCCTGCATTCCAGGAATTTTTGGTAACACCTGTGAGATTTGTCCACAACATCTCCCCTTTATCTACAGTGTATATGTTCCTGAAGAATTGGCAAGTATCATAAAGTAACTAGAAACGTAGCGCTTTTATGACATGGTAGATTTGTCATCCAGGAGCCTGGCATAGCTGGCCGAGAACCTAGGTGAGAGCTCTAGTGGTGGCCAATTCTGGTCCTTTTTGGAAAATAACAAGGGAAAGAGCTGAATAGTGTGGCCTGGGTCACACTTGCGAGTGTAATGCGAGAAACTCGCGCGAGTCTCTCGCCTCAATACCCGGCAATGCCGCCGGCACTCAGTCCGGAGTGTTCAGCTGCATAGAAATACATGTGTGGCGCCCCGGAGGGTCCAATCGCCACAGGATTACCGCACCTCAGCCAGAGGTGTGGTACTCAGCTCTCGGGTAAGAAGGGGCACTACCCGATGCTCGCATATGTGCATCCAACACCACACACCACCCCAAGGGAGGGAGGAGGAGCCTCAGTTCAGGAGGGAAGGGAGTGTGACAGTTGGAAGGAGAGTAGTGCGAGAAGTTGAGAGGAGCAGTGGTGTAGGAAGGAGCTCCTGAGAGTAAGAAGTGGTCCTAGGGTCCAGGGACGTGAGGAATCCACCGTGGCGCCCAAATCCAAGCCGACTGTAGTCGGATAGAGGGACCAAGTCACAGTGGGGGGATAGGCCCCAGACTAGTGGAGAAACTATAGGACTCAGCTAGCAAACCGGAGGCTGTTGTGACTGTAAGTGCAACAGCCAAATCCACACACATTCGCCGAAAAGGTAGCCACATAGGATCAAGTGGACCTGGAGGACATCGCCGATAGGATCTGAGGCTGCTGGCTTGGGACACTGTGTGTGAGGCACAGGGCAGGAAAGGCGTTAGCCAGCGCAGGGAGAGACAACTGGAAAAGGTACACAAGAAGGGGGTCCCGGTAAGGTGTACCCCAAACTACCCGAGATCTGGCTGGACCACCCACTCGGAGGACACAGCACCGGGCTGGTGTTTGTAGCCTACACACCGTGAGTAAAGTGTGAAGACTGCACCCTGCTGTGTCCTTGGATTTATTTACTGCATCACCTGCTCTGTACTACAACAGTTACCATCGTCGAATTAACCCTATAACTGCCCTGGGGCCTAGCTCTACCCATGGAAAGCTGTAACATCTCAGTGGACCTGAATCGCAGCGTCGGCCATCTATTGCCGAATACCACGGGTGTCGTCACAAACTTATTCCTCTATAAACTTATTCCCCCTCATTTTACTGCATGCCCAGGGCCACGCACCGGGTCACGGCCCCGTGACTTCTCCAAAGAACTAGTAGAATAAAGTGACTTGTGCACAACTATCGAAGGTACCAGAGTAGGTTCCCACACCATAAATATGTATCAAAAGACTCGGCACTAGAGTTGAGAGAAACAGGTCAGTCAGATTCAAAAGTTGCCAACTTTTGCCAAAGTCGAGTTTCGTCAACCGAAACCCGACCATAGCGTGAGGTCGGCCATGCGTTCGTTGAAACGGGAGCCAAAGTCGTATTTCTCAGAATGCTTGCTGGTGCCTTTTTTCAGCCAATGAGCAAGGACATACACTGTGGGCATTGCAGTGATTGGCTTGCTTTGGGGGGCGTCATAGTGTCTATAAAAACCCTCACCGCCGACCTCCATTTTACTTCTGGCGATCTTCACAGTAGGGAGAGGTTGATGTTTATCAGTAGGGAGAGAGTTAGGGCTGTAAAGATAGAAGTTCTTCTGTGCTTGTTCTGATAGCAATTGTGCTGTACAGTTAGTGTGCAGTGACAGGGGAGGATTTTGTTGTGTGCAGCAGCGCTGGTTATTAGGCTGCCTGCTAGCTGTATTGCTGTGTGTACACTGCTGTGCAGACTGCTTTTTACACAGCACAATACTTTTATTTTTTTTTTCTGCACAGTTACCGAACATTCCTGACACACTACCGTGCACCAGCTGGTATCACGGACAAATACATGCTGATTATCTGTGTGTGACTCCGGAAATATATACAGAGATTTCAATTTTCCCCTACACTATATACACCTGGTATCTTCTGAAACAGTACCATATATCTGCTGTTTGTATTACGGTCAAAACCATACTGAGAGAGCGTCTGTGTGTGACTCCGGAAATAAATACGGAGATTTCAATTTTCCCCTACACCGAATACAGCTGTCCGCTTCTGATACAGTACCGTATATCTGCTGGTATTACGGTCAAATCCTTACTGAGTGAGCGTCTGTGTCTGACTCCGGAAATATATACGGAGATTTATATTTTCCCCTACACTGTATACAGCTGCACACGCCTCATACAGTACCATATATCTGCTGGTATTTTTGGTACATTTTCCCAAACATGAGGAAGTATGGTGGAAGAGGCTGCGGACGTGGGCGGGGGGCAGCTGGTACTGATGGTGGTGGTGGTGCATCTGCTGGTAGTGCCAAAAGCACAATAGCACTTAAGGCAGGAGGTGTTGAGCCTGCGTCATTGTCTGGCTCCAGAAGGCCTGGAAGGTTCCCTTTTCTGGGAGTAGGTAAAACGCTTTTAAAGCCGGAGCATCAGAAACAGGTTTTGGCTTACATTGCCGAAACACCCTCCAGCTCTATCGCCTCCTCTTCTGAAGTTTCAAAAACTGCAAGCACTGAGTCATCGGTGCAGGCTCCTGGTCAGGAACAACACCTTTCCTTGTGTCCTTCACTCCCACCAAAAGTGAAGGATGTAGCAGGCCACACTTCAGATTACTCCCTGGAGCTCTTTTCACATACCATGCCTAATTTATCAAGTGAAATCCTGAATTCCCCAGTCCAAGATGAATATGACATGGAGTGCACTGATGCACAGCCACTGCTATATGATTCTGATGGTACATTCACCCAGAGCACTACAGTGCCCTCGCAGTCTACTGAGCCAGAATCTGACCCTGATGAAACTCAGGTGCCCCTTCCTGCATACTATACCACCTTACACAGTGAGACAGAGGAAGGTGCAGATGAAATTGAAGAGGAGGCGATGGATGACCCAGTTGTGACCCGGATTGGCATCCATTGGGGGAAGAGGGTGCCGCTGGCAATAGCTCAGAAAAGGAGGAGGATCTGCAGCAGGCATCGACATCGCAGCTGCGGTTATCTGGCAAGGCCCGTAGCAGTCCAAAAACGGGTTAAAAAAACAAAAAGAGTTGCAGGACAGCTTGGCAAGACTATCAAATTAGCACTTCGTGCAAGCCCTGAAAATTTATCCCATAGTAGGAAGAGTGAAGTGTGGCACTTTTTTGACCAAAATCCTATTGATGAGGCAAAG
This sequence comes from Oophaga sylvatica, assembly GCA_033576555.1. Taxonomy (NCBI): domain Eukaryota; kingdom Metazoa; phylum Chordata; class Amphibia; order Anura; family Dendrobatidae; genus Oophaga; species Oophaga sylvatica. Next base: position 38,746,236 of record JARQOD010000005.1, read on the forward strand.
GTTATCTGTAAGAAGTGAGGAAGGACCCTTAGCCAAGGGAAAAATCTCAGACATTTGAATACCAGTTGCATGCTTAGACATGTAAACACCATGCACTTGCAAGCGTGAACGGACTACAAAACCTCACTGGCTTTGAATGCCTACATTGCCAAACTGATCTCATTAGAAATTATGCCATTCTGTTTGGTTGAAAGCACAGCGTTCCGAGAGCTCATGGCCTACGCTGTCCCACACTATGACCTACCCAGTCGGCACTTCTTTTCTAGAAAAGCTATCCCTGCCCTCCACCTGCATGTGAAAGACCGCATTGTCCATGCACTCAATCAATCAGTAAGTGGAAAGGTGCACCTCACAACAGATGCATGGGCCAGTAGGCATGGCCAGGGCGTGTCCATCACTGTGCACTGGGTTAATGTGGTGGATGCAGGGTCCACAAGGGACAGCGGCGGTGGGACAGTGCTGCCTAGCCCACGGTATAGGCAACAGTTGGCTGTAGGCAATCGACCCCCCTCCTCCTCCAGAAGCGAAAGCTCGTCGACAGAGCGCAGTCGCACGAGCACTCCATCCGCAGCTGCCAGTGTTGCACACGAGGTGTCCCATTATGGAACAGCTAGTGGTAAACATCAGCAGGCTGTTTTAATGATGATGTCTTTGGGTGACAACAGACACACCGCGGAGGTATTGGATGACTACTTGCAGCGAGAAACTGAGTCATGGCTGGGCAGTCTACATCTTGAGCCAGGCAAGGTAGTCAGTGATAACGGCCGTAATTTTGAGGCGGCCATAGCCCTGACAAAACTCAGACACATACCTTGCCTGGCTCACACCTTGAACCTGGTGGTGCAGTGCTTCATAAATAATTATCCGGAGTTACCAGCCATGCTCCATAAGGTGCGAAGACTGTGCCCGCACATCTGTCGCTCGCCCGTAGACTCCAGTCGTATGCAGAGGCTGCAGCGATCGCTCCACCTCCCTAAGCACCGCCTAATCATAGACGTTGCAACAAGGTGGAACTCCACTATGCACATGGTTGAGAGGCTGTGCGAACAGAGGCAGGCTGTAATGCATTTGTGGGAGGATACACGGGCAGGCAGTTTGAGGGCAGACATCGAGTTGGGTGTGCAGTGGTCAAAGCTGAAAAACCTCTGTAAAGTCCTTCAGTGTTTTGAGGAATGCACACGGCTGGTAAGCACAGACGATGCCATCATAAGCATGAGCATCCCACTTATGCGTCTGCTCATGCAAACTTTGACGCACATTAAGGATCAGGCGTCTGCAGCGGAGGAGGAGGAGGAGGAGGAGAAGCTTTGATGACAGTCAGGCATTGGCTGCTCAGGGAACAGTCCTGGACGAGGTGGAGGAAGAAGAGGAAGAGGAGGAGGAGAAGGATGAGGGGGATGATTATTTTGGGGAGGTGGATGCTTCTCAGGAGGCAAGAGAAAATGTTGGCTTGCCAAGGTCAGGTACAGGGTTTGTGCGTGATTGGAGGGATGTGGATTTGTCAGAAAGTGCTCCTCCACCCACCACTGGCAGTGCATCATTGACACCTGGAACATTGGCCCACATGTGTGATTATGTCTTGCGGATCCTAAAAAGGGACCCGCGCATTGCCAAAATTATGAAGGATGACGACTACTGGTTGGTCAGCATCCTCGATCCATGCTATAAAGGCAAATTACAGAACATCATGCCACAGGAGAATCTAGAGCTAATATTGGCGAACAAACAAGAAACTCTAGTAAACCGTTTGTTAGAGGCATTCCCAGCACACAGCAGCGGTGCAGGTTCTACCACGAGCCGTACTGGGCAACATGGAAGAGGTGTTCGTGGTGCACACAGCCGAAGTGGCGTTGGAGACAGGGGTTTCATGAACCTGTTGTGGACTGATTTCTCGAGTACCGCTCACACGACGGGTAATACTGAATCGATTGCAACAGACAGGAGACAGCAGTTGTCAACTATGGTTCAAAATGACCTCTCCTCCCCTATTGATGTTCTCCCTCACAGTTCATTCCCTTTGACTACTAGGCCTGTAAACTGAACATCTGGTCTGAATTGGCACAATATGCCTTACAGGAGCTCGCTTGCCCTGCTGGTAGTGTGCTATCAGAAAGAGTCTTCAGTGCTGCTGGATCAATCCTGACAGAAAGAAGGACCTGGCTGTCGACCCAAAATGTTGGTGATCTCACCTTCATTAAAATGAACCATGCCTGGGTTTCAAAGGATTTTGTACCACCTTCCCCTGATGACACATAGGTTGCTAGCAAAATAGCTCGCTTTGTCCTCCTCTTCCTCCGACTTCTCCAATTCCTCCATTTGCAGCTGCTGAACGTCCATCCTACACCACAACATATGCCAGTTTTTCCACCTCCCTAACTTGGCTGTACACCCCCCCCAGGGCCGGCGTTAGCACCTGGCGCACCCGGGCAAGTGCCGGGGGGCCCTGAGCAGGTGGGAGGCCCACTCACCGTCAGAGACACCGGCGTGCTATGAGGAGCCCTGTGCCAGTGCCCCCCCTGCTTGCTCAGGGCCCCAGCACTTGCAATACTTACCTCTCCCTGCTCCACCGCTGTGACGTCTTTTGCGTTTCCTGACAGTGACATTCAGGTCAGAGAGCTCGATGACGTCACTTCTGTTCGCCGTCTGCCTGAGGAGTCCAAAGTAGAGCAGTGCCCAGCGAGGAGAGGTATTTCTTTTTTTTAATGTTTGGAGCAATATATGGGGAGCATTATACACTGGAGAATTATATATGGGGCCCATCATACACTTGAGCATCATATATAGGGCCCATTATACACTGGAGCATTATATATGGGGCACATCATGCACAGGAGCATTATAAATGGGGCCCATCATACACTGGAGCATCATATGGGGCCCGTTATATATGGAGCATTATATATGGGGACCATTATATTTGTAGCATTATATGGGGCTCATCATACACTGGAGCATCATATATGGGGCCCATCATATCCTAGAGCATCATATGGGGTTCATTATTTATGGGTCATCATATAGGGCCCTTTATATATGGAGCATCATATGGAACACATATGGGGCCCATTCTGTATGGAGCAATATATGGGGCTCATTATTCTGCATGGCACACTATGTGGTGCCCAAAATACTGTATGGAGGACTATACGGTCTGGTTTTTGAGCTATTGTAGAATTTACAATAGATATCACTCATGTCATGTAAGAAGTGAAGTATTTGGCATTGTACTATACCTATATTTCTCTGCCGTATCGGAGCATCATGAATTGTGGTATGTGTTAAAGGGGCCCACTGAGACTCTTTCGCCCGGGGCCCATGAAAACCTGGAGCCAGCCTTGCTCCCCTCCCCACAACTTTAGCCAAATAACCCCAGTTTTCAATGCGTTACTATTATTATAAAGTAAATTAAGGTTGACAAGCTTAAGTAATAAGAATTGATGTCGTTGGCATTGAAATGGGCACTGTAGGTGTGTTTACTGTCCTCCACTCAGTGGCGACTTTTATTCCCCATTGACTTGCATTGGGGTCGGGTCTTCAACTATTGACGAAACCCGGCTGATAGTCGGCCGACTTCGTTCGACTCGACTTTTGGAAAAGTCGAGCCAACCGAAACCCGACTCTACCCTCCCGGAGGCAAAGTCGCTCATCTCTACTCGGCACTCAACTTAAATGATCAATGAAAATATTTAATGTTGTCCACAGCGTAGTAAGCAGAAAACGTTTCGATCAACAATCAGACCTTCATCAGTTACCGTTCACTGTGCTTCAATGTTTTCCAATGGACAAAAGAGTAAGCTTTGTTGTTAGATAAATCAGAGTAATGGCCAGTGAAGTTTAGCTACTTCAGGTAGGAATGATTCTACCTGCATCAGTGAGGCGGATATGTATGGTGGTGCACGGCGCCCAGGACTAGCGGTGGATTCCGGTGGATACTCTTTTGTCCATTGGACAACAATGAAGCAAAGTGAACGGTAACTGATGAAGGTCTGATTGTTGACCGAACCATTTTCTGTTTACTACGCTGTGGACAACATTAAATATTTTCATTGATCATTTAAGTTGAGTGCCAAGTCTTTTGATACATTCTCCAAAGAACTGTCCGACCCGGACCGAGTACCCCACGGCCCTGGGGCGTCACACATGCAGCCACACACTCCGGTCCCGAGTGCCGACGGCAGTGCCTGGTATTGAGGAGAGAGACTCACACGAGTTTCTCGCATTGCAGTTGCAAGTGTGACCCCGACCTATTGAACAGCTTAACAGAAAAGAGGATGATTTATTTACTTAGGCGGTGGGGGAGTCTCCTTAATTGTTGATCTTTTTTCCATAAGACCATGCCATTCGGCCATACTGCTAAACCCATGTGCCCCAATTAATTTATGCATTTAATTACATTCTCGTTCTCTGTTCCTCTTCATCAAGTCCTGGATTTGGACACATAATAGGTGTAATAATAACAACGACAATGAAGGCTGGAAAAGCTGGAACAATGAAAAGTACATTGCTGGAAGTTGGCCGTGAAACACACAAACAGCTGGCTGAGTTATTTTACTTAGTGGATCAGAGGAAGAAAAAGGCTATTAGTTTGGCTTTACTGCGGGACACAGCTTTGTGTTTAATAGTGGGAGCCGTGGCTCTATACACACCCTGTGAATTTTCCTTTTATTCCTTAATCACATGTACTTTTCATGACAGTCAATTCCTATTTTGTCAAGCGGCACCGTGTAATTATGTGTGTAATTGGCAGAGAAATTTTCTTCAATACCTGAGTCCCAGGTAAAAAAAAAAAAAAAAGCTAACACCTGCCCAAACTGTCGCACCAGTACTGGATGTAATAAAACAACTCTTTTTGGAAACCAAATCAAATGTTTAGGTGTTAATCAGGTTTTCTATAGGATATGCCCAAGGATTCATCACTTACTAGATCAAAGCTATCCTATTATTCCAAGCCTGAAGCATCAAGTATTTATGGCACCAATTTACCATGGATGTCATCAGACAAGAACCTCTAGACTTGAAGGAGAATGACAACATGGGAGTTGTAGAGAGAGAAATTGAGATAACGGAGAGGAGTTAGGGCTAGTTTACATTAGATCATCTGCGGTGATCAGCGAAATTTCGTTCAGTGCGTATAGCTGTCATTGTTCTCGGCAGCACATTTCCTGTTTACAGAAGAGACGATGTGCTGCCGAGACTGGCTATTTGTTTACTAAGTCCTTTCCCTTCTATATCAGTCTGTCATTGTTAGTTTGTTTACTGTAAGTGATACCTGTAATTTGTATGTAACCCCTTCTCATGTACAGCACCATGGAATCAATGATGCTATAAAAATAAATAATAATAATAATAATAAGTCAAAAGATCATTTAAATTGCCGAATGGATGATTTTCTCATTCATCGGGGGGAATGATCAACCTGTTTACACTGCACGATCAAAAAATCAGCATTCCTATGGACGCTCGTTTCCGATTATCGTGCAGTGAAAATATACCCATAGGGAAAGTCTTAAGGAATGAATTGGATTAAGTATTAAAAGTGGGAATAGGAGGGGTCAGGAAACATTTCATGGGAGAATTTACAGGAGAAAACATCTAAGACCTACACATTTTTTTTACGTAAAGTGAGGATGGTAATAAGTGGGACCTGAGCGATGGTCTGGATTGGCTTGCACTAAGGTTGAGTCCTTGTCAGAGCAGCTAGTGTGTTGATGACTGTGGGATCACTGAAGATGGAAAGGAAAAGAGTGTTTGGGAGGTCAGGGGAGGAAACCGATAATGTTCTGGACTCCCTTTGGTGGTGCTATAGCTTCATATCTGATAGAGGTTTTGAGCTGGTGTTAGTGGAAGTGGAAGCCTGGGGACACACAAAGTCATGAACTTTCTGCCTGACAGCTCCAGAGCTTAATGGCTCTAATTAAACAAAACTGCATGTTAGGAAAATGGGACCACCACATATGTGGTCTTTGAGGACATTTCCCATTTTCTCTGTTTTTTACAATTTCTGTTTTATATGGGTACAGTATGTTGCGAGTATTGAGACCTTGTGGAGGTCATGTGTTCAAATGTTTGCTATGTACTTAATAAAATAGCTTCTGTGGCCAATTCATATCACCCTGCTGTTATGACATTAGATAATGGTTTTATGGTGGACAAGTTAATGAAGGGAATCGACAATAGTCTTGTCTTGTAAACTCTCAAGTGAGCTGTAAAGCTCACCATGAATATGTAATTGCTTGTTAGGCTGGGATCACACTTGCGAGAAACTTGCACGATTCTCCTGCGAGTTTCTCGCATCAACACCCGGCACTGCCGCCAACACTCGGACAGGAGCGTGCGCCTGCATAGAAATACTTGCCGGTGGCAGCGCCAGGTATTGATGCGAGAAACTTGCACGAGAATCATGCGAGTTTCTCACACGTGTGATCCCGGCCTTAGTTGGTTGTTCCTGACTCCATCATATATAGTACATGCATACCTGGTTTGGTGACTTGTAAATATTTTAATTGGCATTGGGAATTAAGAGGCTGGTTAAACAACTACTAGAACCCAAAAAATAATGTGTCCCTGTCCTCACCAGATATCTGTACACGAATAGAAATTAATTGAGATTAATTAATAGGAAATATGTAATACGCATCATACTATGCACATATCTAGGTTTTTTTTTGCGTCTATCAAGTTCATTTCCTACCAGGGAAAAGTGCTCTTGGCTGTGTTTAGAACTCCCAGAGTAATGAAAGGGGAGATCCGTGCTTGCACAGCCACCTCTCCAGTCAGAACGTTAGAATGGTGAATCCGGTGACAGGAGTATACAGTATTTCTGATGTAAATCCAAATTATTAGATGTAAACTATGTTGAATCGGTCAGCCTCGCTAGGCTACGCCCGCTCTCGGTCACGCTCCTCTCGGCTAAGCTCCACCTACTATCAAAAAGTGGGTTAAACCAACAAGGACTGGCCTATAAAATGCCAAAAGTGGCAAAATTGTTCCACAATTATGAGTTGTGCAAAAATTTAGAGCTATTTCTGGAATTTTTACTCCAGAAAACTGCGTGATGAATCCAAGCCTGTAGAGCCAATTCATCAAGACTGGCAAAGCAGACGTGCGCACTGTGCCGGTCTTGATGGAGGATAAGACGCCAAATTCATTGAAAGGTGCACACAGCTTGATTAAGTCAGCACCTCTTCTCCATGGTATGCACCTCAGGAACTGGAGTAGCATTTCTGACATGCAAAACGCAGGCACATTTAACACATTTGACTGGTGCACATGGCTACGTCCCGTCCCACCTAGTTCTTCCAGAGCTCTATCAATTTCTTTAGTGCTGAGTTGCGAAAACACCAAAGTCACAAAATTTTTGCGCAGCTCCTCTTTTCAAAACTTTCATGCCACTTTTCTAGGATAAAAGATTTGATGAATCAGCCCTTATATGTACAGTACAGTTTCTTCAGTGTTTTATGGTTTTCTCTCCCTTTCTCTATAGCTAAGGTCTCACTATCCAGATACACCTGAAAATTGTTCATTTCAGGCAATTTGGGCAAAACAAATCACATTTTGTTCAAATTCGACAAGTTCATTGAATTTCTAAAATTTTGACACGTATTCAATTCATTACAACTGATTCACTCATTTCTGGAGACGACCCTTTGACTTAGGTAAGTTATCCAATTTGTTATGATAGTAATCCAATACAATCTTGCACCATTTAGTAAATAAAGGTATTGTGAGACAGTGAGGGTATGTGTGTTGAATGGGTGTACATTTCACCTAGGTACTTTGCTGACGGGTATGGGGGAATGTATGGCTTTGTAAGCCTAGTGGTAGAGAAAGGTCACTACACCTTACATTCATTGCACACTTGCAGCTCAGGCCTGAAACTACTCAGGTGTTAATTAGGAGACCAGAAGTAGGTGTCTGAGAACACAGACAGGGAGCTCGCTTAGTCTGGACACAGGAGGGGTCCAGGCACAGAAGGTGTCTCCAGGAGTTTGAGCTATCTCAGTCTGGGTGCTCGATGTACCCCGGACACAGGAGTAGTCTCTGTGAGAATCCATGCGGATAGCTGCTGAACGGAGGGGAGCTCGCTTAGTCTGGACACAGGAGGAGTCCAGGCACAAGAAGCAGTCTCCAGGAGTATGAGCTGTCTCAGTCTGGGTGCTCGATGTACCCCGGACACAGGAGTAGTCTCAGTGAGAATCCATGCGGATAGCTGCTGAATAGGAGGGGAGCTCTCTCAAGTCTGGACGTTGAAGGTGCCTTCAGACACAAGGAGGAGACTCTGTGAACCTCCATGCTGGTAAATACTGAACATATGTGTTGTTTTGGCCCCGGCTGTTAGAGTCGGGACCCGGATAGATAGGGAAATCTATCTAAGTGTAGTAAGTGGCTAGACAAGCCCAGGTCTTCTGTTTATGATTTGTTTTATGTCTTGTTTGCTTTTGACTTTAAATAAAACTGGTTGCGGCCAGTTGCACCAGTACTGCTGTGAATGAACTGTTTCTATGCCACTCCGTCTACCCGGACGGCGATCCCAGAGCTATATCCCCTGAAAAGCTTACAGTATGCTTAGGAGTCTATGGGTGAGGAAAAGCCAGCAGATATCAAGGCATCTCATGTATGTATGCTTTTTTCAAGTCTTGCGACATACTTTTTGGGAAATATTGGGTTTAAACACAACTAAGGAAGGCAAAATCTTTACATTAAACATTGTTATAAACCTTCATTTTGAAAACCGCCCTAAAGCCCAAATATTAGCTCTGTTCTAGTGAACTACTTCTGCTGTACCCCTGCCATGTTATTATTAAACTTATTCTGATGAGTTCAGTCATGTCCGACACTTGGATACTGTTTGGGCCATTGCTCCCCATGCTTCCCTGTTTTCCATGGCTTTTTTCAATTGCTTGATGTTCACTCCCGTATCATTCTGGATGGTTTGAAGCAAGAGGGCCTATGGACTCCCCTGTTTTCTTTTACCACTGATCATTCCAAGTAGCATCTCTCTTTCTAGGGAATTTGCCGCATCACATATGTCCAAAAGGTAATTTTCCATCTGGTGATATTGACTTCAAAGAACAAAGCTGGGTTTATATGATAAAGAATATCTTTGTTGGTGATCCTAGCTGTCGATAAGATTTGAAGAAGTCTTCTACACGTCCACAACTTAAAGGCATCAATTTTTTATTCTGCTTTCACTAGTCTCTAAGTCTGACAGTCGTATGTCGCAGATGGAATAAAAGATTTATAATTTACCTACCGGTAAATGCCACCATATTTCTGTCTGTGAAGAGTATTTGTGCAGTCAGAACTGTTTTCCTTATGATGTTGAGCACCATCAGATATCTAGAATCCAAATAAAGAGTAATAGGATGTGTCGGCATTAACCTGAATTGCTTATATCTACTTCCCCATTGGTTTTGAGAAGTAGATATAAGTAGTATACGTTGTGTTGGTGACATGTATAAAAGGGTTGGCTTTCCGGTTCAGCTCCCTAACTAAATCCACCCTCTTCTTGATCACAGAAGATTAAGTGACAGAGATGGGGGTTAACTTAGCTAATTAATTAATCCAGACAGCTCTTTTCATAAACATCACCAATATAGAAACCAATGTGAAAGTAGAGCTGACCGGACTGTGGAACCGGCGATGAAATCTAGCCATTTTGGCAACTTTACAAATAAAGTATGTTGGAAAGTTTAATCTATTTCCACTATATAAAAAAAAAACTGAGCTGGCCTATAAGATGGTATATATGCAAAGTGCAACACTGTGGCCATTTCATAAACACAATCCCTAAAAAAAAAGAGCATATACCCTACAGCAAGTAAATCAGTAAATGGTAATGGCACATGTAAATAACATAGGGTACTTGGGTAACACTGTTTTGATCAAGAAAGCATAAAAGACATTCCACCATGTTAAGTTGTACTGATCAGGACATTCCTAACCTATCTCTAGTATCAAAACTTTACCATGTGTCAACCGACGTCAATGTGAATTAGGGCAGAGCAGAACAGGGCCAGACTGAGACCCATCCATGGGAAGCTATTTCCACTATAGTTAAATCCATACAGATTTGTTGGCTAACCGTACAACCCTTCAAATTTTGTTTCAGAGACATGATTTCAAGTTCCTTGACCTTGAGATATAGACTGTACTGGAGAACCGATCTCCATCTTGGACCTTGACAATCTCAACAGTGACAGGAGGCATATTTCATTGCTAATTGAAGTTCCCCATATTTCATTGCTAATTGAAGTTCCCCGCTGTTGCGCAGATACATGGGTAACGTTCTTGAGGACTGACTTCACATGTGACATAGGGGAAGCCTGTGAGGTTTCACGGTGGTGCCGCGGTCCTGGTATCTGTGTAAATTCTTTATTAGTTGTATCTGCCTTAGTGAAAGAGCTAATTGTAGTATTTTCTCTCTTCTGCGTGGACTCTGTTTCCATTTGACCATGTCAAATCCTAACTGACTGTATTGACCATTGCCTGCTTGAGCAGAAAAGAAAGAATGTGCTGTCAAAACCTTCACCATTCCCCAGGAAAGTCAGTGTTTCCCTAACAGAGGGAAAACATGAAGCAATGTGATTACAGGCGGCACAGCGGTGTGTCTCCAACTATTAGAGTTCAGCCACTCAATGTCTTTCTGTATATGAGTACAGTGAACACTAGGCTGGGACTACTGGGAAGCGTCTACGCTCCGAGACATCTCCACCTCAGCTGTTCCATTGGAACAACATAGAGAATCCAGAAAAATCAATGGTACAGTGCAATCCTTCAGAAATTAGTGATTTGGACAATAATATTACTTGCATGTGGCCATCCAATGATGTCGCATCGGGGGTAACTCAAAGGCGGTTGCCCTAAGTGCAAAATTTTTAGGGGCACAAAATTTCAAAAGAAAGTAAGAATAAAGACCTGTGGCGATGCACATGACCCGCTAAACAGGACGCCAATACAGTTGTATCCCACGGTACAGTCATAACTAGGGTTGAGCATTCCGATACTGCAAATATCGGGTATCGGCCGATATTCGCTGTATCGGAATTCCGATTCCGAGTTCCGATATTTTCGTCTTATCGGATACCGGAATCGGGATTGTCACTGTCACTGTCAGTGTCCGTCGGTCGGGTCTGTCAGGAGTCAGCGGCACTTACCTGGCAGAAGATCTCCGGCGGTCACATCCCGGACTGCTTCATGGCCGCAATCTTCTTTCCCCGGCGGTCACATGCAGTTTCTCGCGATAACTGCAGTGACTGCTGGGTAATCCCGGCCGTAAAGCAGTCCGATGACGTCACCGCCGGGGAAGCAGGTAATCAGCTGTGCTGCGTCGCGATGACAGGCTCTGCCTGTCATTGCGATGTAGCAGAGTTGGATCGTCGTGGGACTGTCGTTACTATGGACTGCGTCGGACAGGTGGTATACTGTTGGTTTGTTTTTTTTCTTTTTTTACAGGAGATCGATGGCGTCGCAGGAATGAGAGTACAATAAAATTAATGAAAACTGTGTTGTCTCTTTTATTTCATTAAAATACTTTTTTCTTGCTGTGTTTTTTTTTTACACATTTAATAACTTTGGGATTAATAATGGATCGGTGTCTTATTGACACCTCTCCATTATTAACCGGGCTTATTGTCACCGTGCAATCAACGGTGACATTAACCCCTTATTACCCCGCTTGCCACCGCTACAGGGCAAGTGGGAAGAGCCGGGTAAAGTGCCGCAATTGGCACATCTTTTGATGCGCCAAATGTGGGGCTGCTGTAGCCTGGTATTATCAGGCTGTTGAGGGCCAAAATCCATGGGCCTTGACAGTCTTTTAATACCAGGCCGCAGCAGTCTGCATTTTACTTGGCTGGTTAACAAAAATAGGGGGGATCCCCACGCCGTTTTTTTTTCGAGGGGATCCCCTATTTTTGTTAACCAGCCAAGCTAAGCAGACTGCTGTGGCCTGGTATTATCAGGCTGGCAAAGTCCATGGATATTGGATCCTTACCAGCCTGAAAAACCAGGCCTCAGCGGTCTGCTTCATCTGGCTGGTTAACAAAAATAGGGGGGACCCCACGCCAATTTTTTTCGAGGGGATCCCCTATTTTTGTTAATCAGCCAAGATATGCAGACTGCTGTGGCCTGGTATTATCAGGCTGGCAAGGTCCATGGATCTTGGCTCCTTAACAGCCTGAAAATCCAGGCCTCAGCGGTCTGCTTCATCTGGCTGGTTAACAAAAATTAGGGGGGACCCCACGCCAATTTTTTTCGAGGGGATCCCCTATTTTTGTTAATCAGCCAAGATATGCAGACTGCTGTGGCCTAGTATTATCAGGCTGGCAAGGTCCATGGATCTTGGCTCCTTAACAGCCTGAAAATCCAGGCCTCAGCGGTCTGCTTCATCTGGCTGGTTAACAAAAATAGGGGGGACCCCACGCCATTTTTTTTTCGAAGGGAACCCCTATTTTTGTTAATCAGTTCCCTCTGACGTCACTGATTGTGTCCCTGGCTGACCTGAAGTGAAAGTGGAAAGCAATCAATTAAGCTTTCCACTTAAGGGCCCGTCTCACATAGCGATATCGCTACCGAGATCGCTGCTGAGTCACTAGTTTTGTGACGCAGCAGCGAGCTCACCAGCGATATCGCTGTGTGTGACATTCAGCGACGATCAGCCCCCCTGCCGGGTATCGCTGATCGTCGCTGAAATGTCAGGACCTTTTTTTGATCGCTGGTTTCCCGCTGACAGGCACACATCGCTGCGTGTGACAGGCGGGAGACCAGCGATCCGCTGGTAACCAAGGTACACAGCGGGTTTCCAAGCGCTGCGCAGTGCCTGGAAACCCGCTGTGTACCTTGGTTACCAGCGGATCGCTGGTCTCCCGCCTGTCACACGCAGCGATGCGTGCCTGTCAGAGGGAAACCAGCGATCAAAAAAAGGTCCTGACATTTCTGCGACGATCAGCGATACCCGGCAGGGGGGCTGATCGTCGCTGAATGTCACACACAGCGATATCGCTGGTGAGCTCGCTGCTGCGTCACAAAACTAGTGACTCAGCAGCGATCTCGGTAGCGATATCGCTATGTGAGACGGGCCCTTAAGCGATGTTACCCGCAGTGTCGCTGTCCCAGATCGCTGCCTGAGCTGCCTGTTTGGCAGCTCAGCAGCGATCATGTAGCGATACACCAGCGATCCTGACAAGTGCATATCGTTGTCGGGATCGCTGGTGTATCGTTATGTGACACCCAGCCTTTACTCTCCTGTCAGGCAGGAGAGGAACTCATTCATTTGGGGTTTACTGTGAGGCTGCAGCATTAGCTGCGGTCCCTGCAGTAAACATTAACCCTTTCTGAAGGATTACACCGTGGGACCTGACTGTGGATGGGATAGGTAAGAATAATTTTGCTTTTTTATTTTATTTTTATTACAGGAAATGGTTTTTGCAGTAAAATAAAAGATGGTCAAAAACATGTGTCTTTATTTCATTAAAATGATTTTTAATTAAAGTGTGTGTGTTTTATTTTTATTTCATGCAATAGGATTAATAATTGATAGTTGTCTAATTGACAGCTCTCAATTATTAACCTGGCTTAAGGTCACCTTTCAATAGCAAGGTGGCTTTAACCCCATATTAACCCATTTGCCACCGCTACAGGGCAATGGGAATAGACGGGCAAAGTGCCAGAAAGGGCGAATCTAATTATAGATTTGTCTTTCCTGGGGTGTCTGGGGGCAGATGTTAGTAGCCGGGGGGGGGCAAAAATAATGGTCCCTCTCTGGGCTATTATTATCTGCCCCCACTCACTAGCTTTGTCTGTCTGGTTGCGAAAATAGGGCGGGAGCCCACGCATTTTTTTTCAGCAATTTTACACCTCATATATATATATACATGTCATTGAATTTGTGACACATATATATATATATATTTATATTTGTAGTTCATACACTTCTACATAGTATAATAGCCGCTAATTCAATTGCCGGCTTTTGTGAAAATGCAGAACCCGACATGAAATGACACTTGGTGTACATAGGGTTAACCATGTCTTTTCATGTCCTTTGCTATCTAATTTGCACAAACAATTAAATCAGACTATGTGTGCAAAATTTCACACCTGTAGGGGTTAATTAAAGGTGTAAATTCGTAGCAAAAAAGTCCGTTTTTTTTACAACGAATTTACACCTTTAATTAACCCCTACAGGTGTGAAATTTTGCACACATAAGGTACTGCCACACTAAACAATCCCGCTAGCGATCACGATAACGACGCATACTAATGCGATCGCTAGCGGGATTGTTTCTATATCGCTAAGTGCGGCCACATTTAGCGATATAGTTAACGACGCTATCGCCGTTAGCGATCTTCTTAACGACTTTAGCGGTACAAAAGTACCGCTAAATCGCTAAGAAAAGGTGCCACACAGCGATAAGATACTTACCCAGCGGGAGCGCCAGCGAGAAATAGGGTCCGGAACGATTCCAGCGACGAGCGAGATCACAGCAGGAAGCTCGTCGCTGGCAGCTGCCGCACTGAACAACATCGCTAACGGGATCGCTAAATAGTGACGTTTTTTAGCGATCCCGTTAGCGATATTGTTCAGTGTGGCATACCCTATAGTCTGATTTAATTGTTTGTGCAAATCAGATAGCAAACGACATGAAAAGACATGGTTAACCCTATGTACACCAAGTGTCATTTCATGTCGGGTGCTTCTGTCTTTTCACTGAAGCCGGCTTTACCCGGCAATTGAATCAGAGAATATTTTACTATGTAGAAGTGTATAAACTATACATATATGTATATATATATGTCACAATGACATGTATATATGTATTCTATGTGTGTATATTTAGTGTTTACAAGGAAAGAATGGGGTTTTTTTAGTTGCGATATTTTGTTCCCATAGACTTACATGGGACTTCCGGTATCGGTATCGGGTATCGCCGATATTTTAGTGATATCGGCGATACCATTCCGATTCCGATACTTTAGGATATCGGAAAGTATCGCTCAACTCTAGTCATAACCTGTCCCACTACTCACTACTCTCTGTTCAGTAGGCTTCCCTAGCATCCCAACGACAATGACCATCTCTGCAGTACGCCGCCTATGCCTGCCTAATCTTTGTGCAGGGAAGAAGTGGACTCGGTCTTTCAAATTAGGTTAGATAAACTTTATTTCTTTTTTTTCATGGAGGTGGCAAAAAGGTGGTAGTATGAATTTTGGAGGCATCAACGCGGCATTACTTTTGCAAGCGTCATCGAGGCATTATTACTTTTGGAGTAGCCATCGCTTTTAGCAGGGCTTTAATACTTTCTAAATTAAGCAATCCGGGGGCATTATTTGTTTTAATTGGGCACACAAGAAGTATTCTTTTGGGGTTTGGATTACGTTGCTAAATGTTTGTGTTATCCAGGGCGCTGGCAACTAACGCTAGACCACCGACTTCAATGTTATGTGAAGGAAAATTGAGGCTTTTTCATTGCATTCCATACGGGTCTGACTGGCAGAAAGAATCATGGCATGCTCCATTGGAACTGACTATTAGCGATGATCTGTCTACAGCCTAGAATACTGATATGAATACATTATTAGCAGTTATTGTGAGATGTAAAATGATTATGGATGCCATTACAGCAACCTCCAGAAGCTCCTGCAGCTTCAAAGAAAATTATGGATGCCTCCATTTTTGTATGCAAATTGCCTCTTCAAACAAAGAGGACTTGTACTCTACAGCGCCACCTATTGGAAGTAGCGATCCTACAAGTCACAATCAACCCTTTAACGAGTCTTGTAATATGACTTAGGATAAAAGCCAAATCAGAATCTCCATTTGCAGACACGGTGTTTCGGACTGTTGGTCCTCGTCAGTGCAAAGTAGGAGAGATCTGATTTGGCTAGATGAGAGGCTCTGGACTGGGGTCTGGGGGGTAAGGTTACTCCTTGTGGAGAGTGACATACCAGCTCTGGCGTGTCGAGGTAAGGAGGCTCATTCGCCGTGCAATGCTCCTCTGGAAAATTTTAATATGCAAATTGCCTCTTCAAACAAAGAGGACTTGTACTCTATAGCGCCACCTATTGGAAGTAGCGATCCTACAAGTCGAGGACCAACAGTCCGAAACACCGTGTCTGCAAATGGAGATTCTGATTTGGCTTTTATCCTAAGTCATATTACAAGACTCGTTAAAGGGTTGATTGTGACTTGTAGGATCGCTACTTCCAACAGGTGGCGCTATAGAGTACAAGTCCTCTTTGTTTGAAGAGGCAATTTGCATATTAAAATTTCCCAGAGGAGCATTGCACGGCGAATAAGCCTCCTTACCTCGACACGCCAGAGCTGGTATGTCACTCTCCATTTTTGTAGACAAGTAATAGAATTTTTAAACACTATCCAGGAATTTCCACACAGTTGGAAATCCCACACATTACAGAAGTATTGTATCCATGAATCATTCCATGTAACAAAGAATAACCCTATAATACAGCGTTACACTAAGATCATAAAAAACATGGACTCAACAAAATGTTCTACTATTTAGATGCTTCAGAATGTCTGTACATTAACTCAGTGCTTCGCAAAAATAGATACAAATCTGTCAGAGCCTTTGCTCCTTCTCTTGATGCTCTCGCTGCCCCCTCTACCCTCTCTTCCCTCAGTATCAGAGATAGCAGGAGGGACGGAAAAGGGTTACACAAAGCTCTCCACAAAGTGAAAAGAAGGGAAAGTATTTAAAGTTTTATGGAGAGCAGAGAAAACAGGCTGTTGACAGGGAGGAAAGCGCATAGAGAGGAAATAAGTGCAGTTCTCGCGCTGTATTGATGCAGGAAACAAGTGAAGACAGCAGTACCCTGGATGCCCACAGAGATCACATCCAGCCTATATTTCTGGGAGAGACACTCCCACAATAGTAAATGTTAAATTTGGATCAGACTTCAAACTGCATATCAGGGTGTGAAAATGAATGAGTGAATGGTTGGAGCTATGCTTACTGTACAGGTCTAATGGCAATGACGCGTTTCAAGCCTCATATAGGATGCTGTGTATTTGTGTGTAGTAAGGTGCAGTTTCAGCCTATAGTCAGACTACTGGAAATCAGAGCATTTCAAGTTAGGAGTCATATAGGACATTTCTATACAGATATGAGGCATCACAAGTTACTCTCGCATGTGTAGTTGAGTGTTACCCGTGTTCTTCACATACCGAGCGATTGCACAATGTTACTTCTCTTTTCTTGGTAAAATAGAGAACAGTAATGTGCCACTTCCCTTTCCTGTATGCCGGATGCAGTTATCACTTTCTGACATTATTTCCATATGAAATCCAAGCATTCACTATTATTTAACTTTTTGGTGACTGGGCCATTTTTTTTTCTGCTTTTGTTTTTTTCTCTTCTCTTTTCAAGAGTCATAACTATTTTATGTTTCCTTTGACATAGTCATACTAGGGCTTGGATTTGCGATTGAAGTTGTAGTTTTGAATACCACCATTTATTTTGCCATATAATGTGCTCAAAAATGGTAAAAAATTTCCAATTGGGGCGCAATTGAAGAAACACTATGATGAAAATGATCTGGTAAATGTGTTCTACAGGAACGTACAATTATAGTGTTACCAAATTTACTATGTATCGCTTTTTTTGTTTCCTTACTTAGCAAAAACTTTCTGATCTCTTTCTTTCCATTTTTGGTGGGGCTGCGAAGTAACGAAAACCAGTAATTCTCCGATTCCAACTTTTTTTTTTTTCGTTTTGGTGTTCACTGTATGGAATAACGTATTAGCTCACACACTTACCTGTGCAATAATTCCAAATATTTTCATTTCTATTGTTTTTTAGAATTAGCAGAAAATGGAGGTGAGTTAAACTGTTATCCTACTTGGTTTTATATATACAGTCATGGCCAAAAGTTTTGAGAATGACACAAATATTAATTTTTACAAAGTCTACTGCTTCACTTTTTCTAATGGCAATTTGCATATACTCCAGAATGTTATAAAGAGTGATCAGATTAACAGCAATTACTTGCAAAGTCAATATTTGGCTAGAAAATGAACTTTATCCTCCAAAACACATTTCAACATCATTGCAGCCCTGCCTTAAAAGGACCAGCTAACCTCTTTTCAGTGATTGCTCCATTAACACAGGTGTGGGTGTTGAGGACATGGCTGGAGATCAATTTGTCATGATTAAGTAAGAATGACACCACTGGACACTCTAAAAGGAGGCTGGTGCTTGGCATCATTGTTTCTCTTCTGTTAACCATGGTTATCTCTAAAGAAACACGTGCAGTCATCATTGCAATGCACAAAAATGGCCTAACAGGGAAGAGTATCGCAGCTAGAAAGATTGCACCTCAGTAAACAATATCGCATCATCAAGAACTTCAAGGAGAGAGGTTCCATTGTTGCCAAAAAGGCTCCAGGGCGCCCAAGAAAGACCAGCAAGCGCCAGGACCGTCTCTTAAAAGTGTTTCAGCTGCGGGATCGGGCTACCAGCAGTGCAGAGCTTGCTCAGGAATGGCAGCAGGCAGGTGTGAGTGCATCTGCACGCACTGTGAGGCGGAGACTCTTGGAGCAAGGCCTGGTCTCAAGGAGGGCAGAAAAGAAGCCACTTCTCTCCTGAAAAAACATCATGGACAGACTGATATTCTGCAAAAGGTACAGGCAGTGGACTGCTGAGGACAGGGGTAAAGTTATTTTCTCTGATGAATCCCCTTTTCGATTGTTTGGGACATCAAGAAAACGCCTCATTCGGAGAAGACAAGGTGAGGCTACCACCAGTCTTGTCTCATGCCAACTGTTAAGCATCCTGAAACCATTCATGTGTGGGGTTGCTTCTCAGCCAAGGAAATCGGCTCTCTCACAGTCTTGCCTAAAAACACAGCCATGAATAAAGAATGGTACCAGAATGTCCTCCAAGAGCAACTTCTCCCAACCCTCCAAGAGCAGTTTGGCGATCAACAATGCCTTTTCCAGCATGATGGAGCACCTTGCCATAAAGCAAAGGTGATAACTAAATGGCTCAGGGAACAAAACATAGAGATTTTGGGTCCATGGCCTGGAAACTCCCCAGATCTTAATCCCATTGAGAACTTGCTGGTCAATCATCAAGAGACGGGTGGACAAACAAAAACCTAAAAATTCTGACAAAATGAAAGCATTGATTGTGCAAGAATGGACTGCTATCAGTCAGGATTTGGTCCAGAAGTTGATTGAGAGCATACCAGGGAGAATTGCAGAGGTCCTGAAGAAGAAGGGTCAACACTGCAAATATTGACTTGCTGCATTAACTCATTCTAACTGTCAATATAAGCTTTTGTTACTCATATGTTTGCAATTATTATATTTCTGTCTGTGATAAAAACATCTGTCAAACACACATAAAAACCAGAGGGCAGCAGATCATGTGAAAATATAATATTTGTGTCATTCTCAAAACTTTTGGCCATGACTGTACACTGTACATAGTATATTGGATTCACATGTACAAGTCACCTAAGTGAACTAAGTAAAAGAGTAAAAGACATTAAAATCTTATATAAAATATATATATATATATATATATATATATATATACCGTATTTTTCAGATTATATTTCTCTTAAGTATCGGCACACGTGACCGCTGCAGCAGCAGGAAGCCAGTGGCTGACTCTGCGCGCTATTGAAGAGGAATGAATACTCTCCGTGATCTCCGATGAACAGTCCCGGTGAGTATTCTGGCAGCTGTGCTGTGCTTGTGAGCAGCACATGACGTCCTTGCCATGCGCTGCTTACAAGCATTAAGCAGCTGCTGGCACCAGAGCAGGACGCTGCACCTGCGAGGGAGCAGAGGAAGGTAAGTGTAATGTTTTTTTTTTTTCATCTTTTCTGATGGGGCCATGCATGCCAGGAACGGGATGGGGCAATCATACCAGAATAAGGATGGGACCAATCATACCAGGAGCGGGATGGGGCCAATCATACCAGAATGATGGGACCAATCATTCAAGGAACGGGATGGGGCCAATCATACCAAAATAAGGATGGGACCAATCATACCAGGAACGGGATAGGGCCAATCATACCAGAATAAGGATGGGACCAATCATACCAGGAACAGGATGGGGCCAATTATACCAGAATAAGGATAGTAGCAATCATACCAGCAATGGATGGGGCCAATCATACCAGAATAAGGATGAGACCAATCATACCAGCAACGGGATGCGGCCAATCATACCAGAATAAGGATGGGACCAATCATTCAAGGATCAGGATGGGGCCAATCATTCCAGAATAAGGATGGGACCAATCATTCCAGTAATGGGATGGGGCCAATCATACCTGAATAAGGATGGGACCAATCATACCAGGAACGGGATGGGGCCAATCATACCAGAATAAGGATGGGGCCGTGC
Organism: Oophaga sylvatica; assembly: GCA_033576555.1. Taxonomy (NCBI): domain Eukaryota; kingdom Metazoa; phylum Chordata; class Amphibia; order Anura; family Dendrobatidae; genus Oophaga; species Oophaga sylvatica. The sequence goes on from JARQOD010000005.1 coordinate 38,766,620, forward strand.
ATATCAGGAATGGAATGGGGCCAATCATACCAGGATAAGGATGAGGCCATGCATACCAGAACTGGGATGGGGCCAATCACATAGGATAAGGATGGGGCCATGCATACCAGGACTGGGATGGGGCCAATCACACAGGATAAGGATGGGGCCATGCATACCAGGACTGGGATGGGGCCAATTATACCAGGATAAGCAAAGGACCAATGATACCAGCAATGGCATGGGGCCAATCATAACAGAACAAGGAAGGGACCATTCATTCAAGGAATGGGGTGGGGCCAATCATACCAGAAAAAGGATGGGACCAATCATACCAGGAACGGGATTGGGCCAATCATACCTGAATAATGATGGTGCCATGCATACCAGGACTGGGATGCAGGCCAATCATACCAGGATAAGGATGAGGCCGTGCATACCAGGACTGGGATGGGGCCAATTATACCAGGATAAGGATGAGGCCATGCATAGCAGGACAGGGATGGGGCCAATCACACAGGATAAGGATGAGGCCATGCATAGCAGGACTGGGATGGGGCCAATCACACAGGATAAGGATGGGGCCATGCATACCAGGACTGGGATGGGGCCAATCATACCAGGTTAAGGATGGGGCCCTGAATGACAGGATAGGGATGAGGGCGATCATTCCTTCCAGGATAAGGATGAGTGGGACCATTCCTACCAGGATAGGGATTAGGTGGCCATGCATACCAGGCTAAGGATGAGGAGACATGCATACCAGGTTGAGGATGAGGGCCATGCATACCAGGATAGGGATGAGGGGCCATGTGTATCAGGATGGGGATGAGGGGACCATATTTACCTAGATAGGTGATATTAAGTACAGTATTGACCACATTTTTTGCATCAGTTTTTTTTTCCTAATTTCCTTCTCTAAAACCTAGGTGCGTCTTATGTTCCGGTGAGTCTTGTAGTCTGAAAAATACAGTGTATATGTATATGACATTTTTGTTGGTCTACCTGACCGTGTTTTTGTTTTTACAGAACCCCTGATTTTCCATTTGTTAATCACAGTTTGTATGTTGTTGACTGGCATTATCAATTCCTTGGATATCTTTTTGTTTCCCTTTCCTTTAATTCAGTTCAACTACCTTTTCCCGTAGATCCATTAACAATTCTTTTGCTTTCCCCATGACTTACAATCCAGAAACGTCAGTGGCTGGATGAAAGATGCAAGAGTCTGTCTGGATCCCAGAAACTCACTCAGATTTTATGCACACACACAGACTACAAGCAAACAGGGCACAGGTGAGGATGTTACCTATAGTAGCCAGTCAAACCCATTTGTGTCAACTTCTGTGTATGTTATCAGGCCACAGTCACCAGGTATGTAAACTTTTGATCAAGGTCATTTGGATGTTTTGGGTTGTCATTATGATTTAAAAAGAGAAAACACAGTAGTTTGACAATAAATGGCTTCACCCAACACTAACCATAAGTGAATAAAATGTTTTGGTGTTAGCTTAGCATTCATAATCTCTGAAATAAGGCCAAGAAAACAAAAATTCTGCCGGGGAATGTAAACTTTTGAACTCAACTGTATATAATATAAGTTTTTATGTTTTTTACACTTTTATTTAGTCCACTTATATGACTTGTACATGTAAATCCCCTATACAATACATTCCAATTTGGTGTTATTGCATAGTATTGTGAAATTGAAGGTCTCATATGAAGCCCAGCTACTGTCTATCAGTCGATCATGTGCCATTAGAGAAACCTCTTATTGATTGCTCAGATCCTGTCTTTGGAGTTTCTTATCAAACATAAGAACTTGGCATATCCCACTATGACCACCACCTGCAACAAGTGATAAGTGGGTTAAAGGAATTGACTTATTATGCCGACCGAAGCGTTTTAAAGTAGTGACTTTCTTTTCTGACTCATAGAGAGCTAGGTCCTCACTTCTGCACCTGACATCCTGAGTACCTTTTATCTTTACTACCCCTCCCTGACATGTAATGTGCCAGAGGACTGTAGTCGTGTGTGAGCTGCTGCTCCATGGTGCCCTGACACTCTAAAGGAAATTTGTGCCCCTGACCCAATGTGCTGCTCTGTGTGGGGTGCTACCATACATGAATCAGGGGACACCCAGTTGATTTAATGACAAAGAAGTTTACTCAACAGTACATGTACATCATAATGCAACTCGTAGTTTCGGGTACAACACTTTCCATCTCTTACATCCACAACAGAGTGCACTTTCAGATTTTCCTTTCGTTCTACTTGGACTATCCCTGCTTGCCCTGCATCTGTCAGTCCCAGGGACTCCCAGCCCAGTCCCGCAGTTCATCCGAGGTCCATTACTTCTCTCACACGCATCTCCACGTAAATCTTCCTCTGTACAAAAGGGGTTAAAGTGCTCACCATGGCAGTAGACCATAGAAGATTATATTCATCAAGGGAATTTTAGTAAGGCCTCGTACCGCCTATAACAACGTGTACTCTCCCTTGCTGTCCATCCCTAACTCCTCTTCCTACAAGAAGCAGTCACTTGCAATAACACTAATCTCCTGCCACTATGAACTAGTCCCAAACATTAAGGCTTACTTACCTTAATGTCACTATCTAACTACAGTCATATACTTTATCCTACCTATCTTGTGTCCTAAACCCAATACTATGTCTTACCCTGTGCTATTCTATACTATACACTACCAACATTATACATTAACATTACATTACTTATACACTATGCATATTCGATTTCGCCTGAGACAATATATACAAAAGGATACATTACATTATGCACCATGCAACGTGATTGTTGCCTTCAGGGACAGCAATAGTCCAGTCCACACCCACTTACAGACATACACCATGACTGTCACGGGGTTACCATGACAGTGTGGAGCCAGAAGAGTCTGATTGCTCGTACTCCGGACCTGAGAAGAAGCACTTCTCCTTCATTTTGATGGTGTTTATTTCTTCTGGCAGAACAGGGGTTAATCGGCCATGTTGGACATCTTTGAGCTCGCAGCTGAGCTTAGTTAGCCACTCCTTTCCCCTTTATAATCTGGGCTCTGATAAAAATCCTTGTCAGAGCTAGCATTTGCTGCATGGCTTCCGTATTCTTGGAGTTTTCTGTTAACCCTTGTATCTGTAGCCTTTTTTGTCAGGTTGGTATACTGCGGTGCACAATAGTGCCCCTCTTCCCTGGGTGGGGGAAGAGAACAGACGGAGGGCTGACTCAGGAGAAAAGGCAAGGGTGGAGGCCCTGGCATCTTCACCTTCAGAAGATCCCAGGGAATCGGGCGAGCTAGGGCGCCCCTAGTGTTAGAGACAGGGAAGGAGCCTCTGGTCCCAGGTCACCCGACAGCTGTGTTGTGACAATGACTTCTCATGAGACCTAATGAAACATCATGGCGTTGGAAACCTAGGAAGCTCCGAATGACCAAACTTGAAGCCATATGGCGCCAGTGCGAATCAAATCTCTTCAATCTAGATCTTGGGTAATTTTTGTTCTCAGGATTCATGTGAATAATGATTTTTTTGTGTGCCAAGTACCAGGTTGAGCTTCCATAATCATATAATGTCCTATGGTAAAGGGGTAAGGGGAAGTGTGGAATCTCGGATCAATATCGCGTGGGAGATGTATTTTCACTGAGAACATTCCTATAAAATATGGTGATATTAGCTATGTCATAATTTGAATACGTTACTGAAATCCGTCTATATGTGTGTTGAAGCAATGTGTTAGTTTTTTTTGTAAAGAAACTTCTATTTCAGTAAAAGCAGAAAGTGAAAAAGATTCTTGTGGTATTTTTGGTTTCCTTCTTACTGGTGGCTGCAGGACGGTATCAATAGAGGGAACTTGCGGTGAGGGAAGTTATGTTAATATCAGATAACATTGCTATGGTGTGGGCAATGAATTATGTACCGACTGACTCAGGGCCAGTGGTGAGCATGTAAAGATGGCTGGTTTTATGTTCTGGAAAAATATTTATGTTTTTAGACCGTGTCCTGTCTCAGGAGTCTACAACATGATACTGACATTATCTCATTACAGTTTAGAGTTACACGATTCAGGAAACCGGCTCTCGTGGGAAGTGTCACAATTTTCGTTGGGTCGTTTCATCTCGTAGAAACACATGCCTGATATTTTTACCTACAGGGAACTACATGAGGACCTAGGAGGAAATGTGTCCTGGTGCAGACGGTTGGGTGAAATTGCCTAATCTGTTCTCAGAGTATTGCAGGCTCGTAATGGGGCTCGATTTCAGATGTGGCTGTAAACGTAGAGCTAAAACACTTATGATTTATATAACGTAATGAGCAGAGTCTAAAAAGATGTTGATTACCAAACAATTTTTTTTTTTTTTTTTTGCCTCTCTGCATTTTAGCAGCTATATTTTTTATTTTTCCACTGATGAAGTCACATATAGGTTTTTTTTTCATTGGAAAAACTGTTTTTTTATTTTTTTTAATATCTATTGAGGGCTTCAATAAATCACTGTTTAATTTATATTAATTTTTTTATTGTGACAGGGTGGAAAAAAGTGATTTTTCACATTGTATTTTTAGTTTACATTTTTAGTTTGTGTTTTATTCTTTTTATATATTACACTAAATATCAGGTTTGAATAATGCCGTGGTTTATTACAGTCATGCATACCCAGTATTTGTTTCTTTATATTGTGATACTGATATGCAATAAAATGTGTTTTACACTAAATGATGGTATATTTTTTGGGGTGGGGTTGAGTTTTTTATTAGATTTTTTTAGATATATTATCTATTTGCATGTGTTAGTCATATACGATGTCCCACCACTCGAGAAATGAAACAGAGATTTCTGGAGGGCATCACAGTTTTTATTTTGTTGCTCACGTTTTGGTCACATTCACACCACCGTATTTACGTTCCGAGTCCTGTCTGTGGAAATAAGGGACAGCACTGTGACCAATGTTATCCAATAGGGCTATACAAATTACTTTTTTATTTTTTCACGGACCAAATGTCCACATTGAAAATTAGCCTCCTGCATTAGTCCCTTTCTTATTTCGGATGAGACTCCCTTATTTCAGTTACATGCCAATTAGCCTGAAACTATTTTGGGGGTGTGTCTTGTGCGCTAGCTCTTTAAGGACACGCCCCTAAAGCACTGCCAGACTAGTTTGCCTGTGACTTCAAATCTTGATTTCTCAGCACTGGCACATCCGATTACTACAAGACAGGTATCATTTTTATTCTTCTTCTAGGACCTATAAAGCTATAGCAATAGTTCAGGTAGTAAATTCACCCTGACAGATTCCCTTTAAGACTGGAATTCCCATGTTACAACCTGTGGTTTTTGGTATGATCCCTCCGTCTTCTCTATCTGCTCCTTGACAGCTGTGTATAAGTACACTGAAGATGGAAGGAGCACATGACGGACACGATGTGATTACATCACCGGCTTCAGAAGTGGTGCACAGGAAGTGATATCTTACAGAAGATTGAAAGGAGGTGATGAAAATAGTATTGTCAGACAAATGGTCATCAAAGGAGCAGACATTATCTCCTTAACCCTTAGAATAATAGCTGGGCCCACACCAGCCTCCTATTAATGATATCCCAGAATGGGCCCTTGGTAATGAGAACTAATGACTTCTGCTTGATGACAGATGCGGTTTTGTTGAAAAGCAAATGATAACCATCTTTCAGCATTTTCTTGGCTTGCTGACACTTGACGGTACTTTACTTCCTATTAGAGCCTTCGCCGGCTTGTAATGCTTAATCATTGCATAATCGGAAGTCCTGCAGATGTGTAAGAAAATTTAGGCCCAAATAATTACTGCATTTGCACCATTTTTCTCTGTTTTTTGGTGTTTCACCTGGTTTTTTTTGTGCCTATTTCTTTAATTTGTGCCTTTTTTAAAACTGCATTTTTATATATTAGCCTATTTTTTATGTTCACTATTATGGATGAATATTAGGATTTCCAAATGTTTTTTCCTGATTCATCATTTGAAACTTTTTAAAAAGTTGCAAAATTTGATATCACCAGCTTCCATCCGCAGACTGAAGCCAGAAAATGTTAGTGCAATTTTTGTGCACAAAAGGTTAAAGAAGCCATCCTCCTCCCATAAAGTTTTTATCCTCTTAATACATTGCACTTATTATATTATACAGCACTGTGTACTTACCATTACTCATTTTGCCTTTCTACCCATCTAATTCTTCTCTTTTCCATTAGGTCTATGACATCACGCGATTAATAACTGACGAACTGAATCTTTTTAAGCTCTTTGTAGAAACAGGAGGTCAATTTTCCCTGCATGAGTCATGAGTCACTGCAAACGTCCCTGGCGGGGGGGAAGAAGAAGAAGCTGGTACAGGAGTTGAAGAAGGAAATGATAATTGCAGGGACAAGAGACTTTCTGATTCTACATACAGCAGAGAAAAGGGAAGAATTAATTGGGTAGAAAGGCAAAATGAGCAATTGTAAGCACACAGTGTTATATAATATGATGACTGCAATATATTAAGAGAATAAAAACTTTGATAGGAGGAGGAGGAGTGCTTCTTTAAGGACAAAAATACAGTAGCAGTCATATTCAACCTTAGTGTCTTAAGGAACCCTCTGTCACTTAAAATGTCACATGGTAGGTGGGAGGTGGGCAGCTTGTTACAGATTTTGCATTGAGCCCCAGGATCCAAGGGGTAATGTTTTTCCTCACGGAGAGTGACATGTTAAGCCTGGCATGCCAATGTGAGGAGACTTTTAAGCCTTGCAATCCTCCTCTGAGAAATTAAATATGCAAATTGTCTCTTCAGAGAGGAAGAGGAGTAGACAAGACTTGCCACATGACATAGAATAAAACCCAAACCAGAATCTCAGTCTGCAGACACTGTATTTTGGGGTACTGCCCCTCATCAGTGCAAAGTATTACATCTTTTATCCTAAGTCATGTGGCAAGGATTGTTAAAGGGTTGACATTGACTTTTAGGGTTGCTACTTCCATTAGGTGGATCTAGAGTTCTAGTCCTCCTGCTCTCTGAAGAGACAATTTGAATATTTCATTCCCAAGAGGAGCGTGCAAGGCTTAAAAGTCTCCTTATCTTGGCATGCCAGTCTTGACATGTCACTCTCCACAAGGAGAAACGTTACCCCATGGATCCCGGTCAGACGCCTCTCACACAGTCAAACCAGAGCTCACACTTTGCACTGACGAGGGGCAATACGCCGAAACACGTATCTGCAAATTGAAATTGTGGTTTGGCTTTTATCCTAAAGGCTTGGTCTCACATAGCGATACACCAGCGATCCTGACAACGATCAGGATCGCTGGTGTATCGCTACATGATCGCTGCTGAGCTGCCAAACAGGCAGCTCAGGCAGCGATCAGTACAAGCGACACTGCGGGTAAACATCGCTTAGTTACTCGCAGTGTACCTTGGATACCAGCGCCCTGATGCAGGGAGCTGGTAACCAAGGTACACATCGGGTTTCCAGGCGCTGCGCGGTGCCTGGAAACCCACTGTGTACCTTGGTTACCAGCAGATCGCTGGTTCTCTCCCCCGCCTGTGTCACTACCAGCGATGCGTGCCTGTCAGCGGGGAGACCAGCGATCAAAAAAATGTCCTGACATTTCAGCAACGATCAGCGATACCCGGTAGGGGGGCTGAGTCGCTGAATGTCACACACAGCGATATCGCTGGTGAGCTCGCTGCTGCGTCACAAAACTATGACTCAGCAGCGATCTCGCTAGCGAGATCGTTGTGTGAGACGGGCCCTTAAGTCATGCGGCAAGGCTCGTTAAGGGGTCGGCATTGACTTTTAGGATTGCTACTTGCATAGCTGGCAATAGAGCTCAAATCCTTTTCTTCTCTGAAAAGACAATTGATATTGAGCTCCAGAAACTTTAACGTATCAACAGAACAATCTGATCGTTATGTCATCAGTAATCTTGAAAAATAAGTCTACCTTCCCATGATCAGTTTTTGGTGAGTTTTTTATGCTGCGTATTTCATAAAAAAATGCAAGTAACCTATTTTACTTAATAGGTACAGAAATGTTGCAGAAAATCTGCGACATCAAAAACTCACCAAAAGCTCATGGTGGGAACATAGCCTAACTTCTAACCTTCTACATTATCATCAACTGTGTCTGGGATGGTGAAGAACAAGGCGAAGTATAAAAGTAAATTCCCGGCGCAGACACAGAAATGTAGGACCGAAACTCCCATCATGGCAGATTTTTATTTTCCTTATTAAAAACTGACTGTTAGGCTATGGTCACACTATCAGCATTTGGTCAGTTTTTCACATCAGTATTTGTAAGCTGAAACCAGGAGTGGGTGAAAAATACAGAAGTGGTGACATGTTTCTATTATACTTTTCCTCTGTATGTTCCTCTCCTGGTTTTGGTTTACAAATACTGATGTGAAAAACTGACCAAATGCTGACAGTGTGACCGTAGCCTTAATCAGGCAATAAGCCCGGGGTAGTGTGAACAGGATTGCTGCAGCGTGACATCTTCAATGGAAAAGGCTGACAAATGATTTCTGGACGCAGTTTAAATGAGCTTAATACCCAATGAGCAATCATTTTACACATGTCGGGATTTAAATGCTTTGTCCTTAATTTACCAAGTCACCCTGGAGCATGGAAGGGAACGCAGCAGAACCGGGAACATACTGTAAAATGTATCTCATGGTTATTAGCTTGTAATAAAAGCTTAGACATAATTCTACATTATCTGGGTGTGAATAAAAATCATGCACTATAAAAATGTATATAAATATATAAACTATTTGGTAGTTAGCATAAACCCCTATGGGTATGCACAGGCAGGGTGTATTTTGGCAGAAATCGTTATCAAAAATCCAGAACAAGAGATGCAGGTTTTTCTGCAGATTTTCTGTGCAAAGCAAAGCAAAGAGTGAATGAACTGTGCATTGACAATCTGCAGGATGTATTGGATATGCTGCTGATGTTAAAACCGTAATGCCGCTGCTCAATTTATGATACATATTATCTCCACGGCATGTGCATGAGATTTCAATACATCTCACAGACAAATTGCCTGCGTAAGCGTCCCCTAAAATGCCATCAGAGGTAATCCCAAAACCTCAAAGTCCCACCTTAGCTCCATTAAGGACTAAAATGTTAGAAAAATGCATAATATGTTTATTATACCTTAGAGTAATACAGGGAGTTAATAATTCTTCCATACAGTAAAAAATAATACTGCCATATAAAGAATGGATATCGGCATGGTACAGTGATAAAATAATGACTCCATACTAAACACTGACTAAATACTGCCATGCAGAAGCTGAAGACACCGGTAATAAAAAATACCAAAAAGTGACTTATTAATACTATCATACAATGACTGAATACTGCAATACAGTTACTGAATAAAAGTACCAGACAATAAACGAATAATACCATCATACAGTGACTATATAATGCCGTCATACTGCAACTGAGAAAAACTGTCACTCTGCAACTCAATAATACCAACATAAAGTGATCAAATAATAATTGTGAAACATGTTATACGCCTTCTGAATAATACTGCCATACAGTGATTAAGTAATAGTATCATATAGTAATCCAATAATTAATGATGATTAATTTCACCATACAGTTTTGAAATAATACCGCTATATACAGAGCAAATAATACCAGCAATCATGCAGAAACTGATGAATACTATCATAGAGTGACTGAATAAAACTGTCACACTGCGACTTAGTAATAATATTAGTGATAAATATTACCATCACCTTAGAGTTCCTTAATACCACCGTCATAGAGTGACTGCGTCATACCTACATACGGTGACTAAATAATACAGTGACGGAATACTATTGCCCTCCGGTGATTGGATTATACTGTCTTAATAATGTCATGCTATGACCAGTTAGACATGGGCATATAGATTATCTTCTCCTTTATACTAATCTGGTGGAAGGTGAGGAGAGAGGCTAAACTGACTTATTAGACCTCTATATACTTTCATGACCTGAACTAACCCTGGCGAATCTTTAGCATCTAAACCAAGTTGTAATTATTTAATTATCTTTACAGCATAATTTTTCAAATTAAGATAAGACACTGTAGATAAGACCAAGGTACAGTCAGCTGAGAAAGCGAGCGCACGGGAGGAATTTCTACACTTTATTATTGTCTGTATTCCATATTACGGTAATTATTCACATTTACTCATCCAGCGGCTCCAGTCTCCCCAAACCAGTAACTTTCCTAGTGAATCTATCTTGTACCTTGCACTAATCAGAAAAAATAGAATTGCACATGATCAGCTTATCACAACAAGATTATAAAGCACATTTCACTACTTTAATCCACAGCTTCTCAAACGTTTTCTCACCAGCCAATCCGTGAGTAATCGGATATCGCTTTGTGGCATATGTATTGCCACTGTATCGCCAAACAAATACCACCATGGGGTGTACATATTAAGATTTGGACTGGACCATCGGAGAATCAGTGAATCCACCGGTGGACCCAACTGTCCGTCTGGCACTGATATGCAATGTGAGGCAGTGAGGGGAATTATATGCAAGGGATGGTATGTATCCCCTAGGATGCGCACAGAAGTGTATTGAGGTCGCTGGAGTGCATTGCAGTCACAGACATAGTTGTGGTTGCAGTGCAGGATAACAGTAAGTATGGACTTGGTCAAGCTATTTGGCCAAGGCACATTTGAGGAAACCCGGCATGGGCTTTTATTTTTAGAGTAAACTACAGAATGGCAGTGGAGCGGTTCATTCCCTCCAGCCGGGTCTTACAAGAGGCTCATGGCCACAGATTCCATTTCAAAACCCTGCAGCATAGGTTGGGTGTGTCAATGTTGGTTTGCAAGCTGCAGAGCAGGTGGCTCTGCAACATCCGGCCTGTGTGAAGTCAACACAGAGCCAAGGGAAGCAAAACGGCTGGCACCCCCTCAGCGTGTCACAGTGGTGCAGTCACCCATGGCAACTGGCCTCAGACACCCTGTTTTCTGACACCCAGGCTGCAATCCAGAGGATAACGTTTGCCTTTAAGTTGTGAGTTTTGGAAAATAAAGACATTTGCGTTGAACTTTACTGGGTCACTGCCTCATTGTCACGTGAACACTGCCGCACTACAGCAATGAAAGGCCAATCTCCCCTGCCCTAACCCAGCAATGCATTGACCAGCTGATCTACTGTACATCCACAGCATCACACTTCCTCCTTCTCCTGTTGCACTGGGTATTGGAGTCAGACTGAGACCTCTGCAAATCTCAGAGGTGTCAGTGTTTTCTCTCCTGCAGGAGTGTCAATTCTATTCCATAGCAGAAGGAAGTGTGGTGCTGGGAGTGCAACACAAAGGGATGAGGGGAAAGGGAACCAAACACTAGGGAAGAGCGGAGTGGAGACCCCTAGACAGATCTAACATCACCCTGTCTGTCTGACCATCCCTATATAGGTTCCACACCTATCGCCAAGCAGGATACCTAATCCCTGTGTGACCCTGGCGATAAGCTCTGCACCGGGAAGTACAGGATGAGCACTAGTCAATCCCACTAACACTAAAGACATCAAGGATAAATGAAACAAGGGGGGCACTTAGCATGAGTAGACTAAGAGAGAAAAGCTGATGCCCTCCAAACTCCAAGAGGAGGCTAGCAGACTGCTACAGCTCCAAGCCTCAACAGAGAAGTGCAACAGCAAGTTGGGAGTTAAAAACACCCAGATCCAGGTGACACCATTAATGCCGGGGGAGGTGGCCAATCGCTGAGACCTTCTGCAGCCAGATTCAGTGCGACTGTCTGCAGCCTCTGACAGCCTGTGACAGTGGTGCTGTGGATATGGATCAGCTGATCTCCCCTCCTATTCAGATAATGCTACGTATCAACGGGAAGCACTAACCACCCGCCTCTGCCGCTACCAGCTGATGGACACATAAGCGATACCAATGCAATTAACAGCCACTTGACTTTATATGCACTAATTGCCCACCTCCCCACTAAGGTCAATACACAAACTAACAAGTTGCAAGATGAAGATGACGTGATGACTTATTGACCTTTGTGCCCTGTAAGAGCATGGGCCCTTTTTTCCAATTCACTGGCCCCTCCTTCTGACTGACCATGCCCACCGCGGTCCTTCTCCTACCAGATTGCAGTTTCTTGTTGTTAGGAGGAGACCTTACATTGATGCGCCAAGATTTAGCTCAGAGAGGCAGTGGCCCATAGCCTCAAAGATGCAGCAAATTTGTTCCCCTGTGAGAATGTGGGCAAGTAAAAACTTATTTTTGTCCTGAGGAAGAGGTCCTGCGTCGACCTCGAAATGCACTGACTTTAAATACCGTTAAATAAAGTTACCAAATATACAATCTGGTCTTTAGTCTCCATCAGCAGCGCATCAAGTGACACTTCACCTGGATTCCATCTTCGACTACACCCATTCCTGGAAGAACTTCTACGCTAGCTCCTCTTGACACAATGGCCCTAGCGAGGGTCACCGGCTAGGCCGCAAGTCCTCCTAACAAAGTCTGTCAAGGAATGCTGAACCTCCTTTGCCCCGGATCTCACTAGGCATCGTCCAGGCTCTGTATGACAGAGACCAGCACCCTGCTGGTGCATGCTCTCTGCTGAGGCCCGTTATTAATCCTTCATTTGGCGCGCAGGACCTTTATATCCGAGAACTTCATCATCTAAGGCACCTGACCAGGTGTCATACTTGAAATCAATCCCTGCAACTCTTCCGATGCCGGTTGGTCCCAGTGGATGGTAGACTTTCCGCACTAATGACACATCACTCAGGGGTTCTTCAGGGGTACCATCGCCGCCTACTATTTAATCTTTTTTTTTTTAGTCATATCCATATCCTTTCTATTGCTTTGCTTATTGCTCTGCTTATTGCTCTGGTGAAAGCATGTATGTTTTAAATCTATATAAGCTATGACAGTCTTTTTTTTCATTTCTTCATCCATGGCAATGGGGACCTGGTCTTCAGATGATCCGAATCCTTGTCTTGTGTCTGAGCGCAATGTAAATATCTTTAAGGCCCACTGATAATAGACTTTTCTAAGAAGGCATTTGTTAAAACTACTAAAAGAAAACAAATTGGGTGTTCATAGTGATCTCATAGGTCTTCATTCATGAGTTACAAACTCCTAGGATGTGCGGTAGAGCTCAACTGAAAAGAATGATGCATGGAGACCCCTGGCTTCTTATAGAATATTTAACATATTTTATCATGTTGTTTCACGTAACATAAATGGCAATAATCTATATGGATGATTCATCAAGACAGTTCTTATACTAGACTTAAAGAAAATCCTCTGATGTAACATGAAGATGCATCACATTCTTTAATAGCTGCAAGTCTTCCATACTGCCCATGCAGCAAAATCGGAAATCTAAAAGTTTCAGAAGATTATTCTTACTTTCGAGCATAAATTATAGAGGAGAAAAGGGTATTCATCCTGCTGCCTTTGTCAAAACAAAAAATAAACTTCACATTTATCAGAAAAACATTAAGAACTATTAAAAAATACAATCATTGCAATAGACGTCCAGACGTCTGGTCTACATGTTTCGAGCAGAACACTCTTAATCGTGACGTTTTGCTCAAAACAAGTAGACCAGACATCTGGACGCTTACTGCCATGATTTTATTTTTTCACAGTTTTTAATGTTTTTCCTAATAAATGTGAAGTTTTAGATTTTATTTTGCTTTGATATAGTGGCTGAGTTGCTGCTGTATGATGAACACCCTTTTCTCCAGCATATTTAAGCCAGGAACCGGCCTGGAGCTATCCTTGCACCGCACCCTATTTGGCATTTTTCCTACACTAGTGAGCTGATGATTTTTCCTTTTTGGACTTCCTCACATTAATTTGGCCATAAATTTTAAGGTTTCTATTGGGCCACGGTTGGCCATGTCCTTTCCACTAATGGACTTTTATGGTCCCACATTGCTATATAACTACTTATATAGAAATGGCCGGAGCAAAGCCTCCCCCCTCCTCCCAGGAGGCGTGGGTGGAGGCCAACATGACGGGGGGGTTGGAAGGGTTAGTTGGGGGGAGGAGTATTTAGATTAAGGGGTCTATATAGGGAGGTAGTTACAGGCCTCAGGTCAGTTTCCCGCCTTTAGAAAAACTGTTACCATGTCCGAAGTGGAGAGAGCTCTGGAGCTGCTGAGGGAGACTGCTTTATCGCAGCCTTCAGGGTGGCTAGAGGCACAGGTCGCAGGTATTGCTCCTGGTACCTCCAGGCATTCAGCCCCATCTCCGGTTAGGGAGCGGCGGTCGAGAAGGGTGAGGCCCCCTGAGTGGCTATCCCCAGATGCAACTCCCAGGGCCTCGCGTCGGCGTAGGAGCCCCTCTAGGGACCCTCCAGGCCGGGCGCCACAATGTTCTCGGGCTAGCAGGCCCCGGCCTGGGAGGAATCCGGTTGCTCGCCGGGGCCCTGCGGCGGTGCCTAGGCCTCCGCCTCGCGCTAGCGGAGGGGCGGAGCCAGCATGCGCTAGACAGCAGAGGCGTACGGGACCTGCGGGGGGCCGCGGCAGCGGTACCGTCGCTGTGCGCCCTACCTCTCCCTGCAGCACAGAGGCGATCGCCGGTGGCGCAGCGGCCTGCGTTCAGGCAGGGCCTGTGACTTCATCCCCGACTGACAGTGGGGTAGTGGGTATGTCGGCAGGCTGCGGTAGCAGGAGGCCTGCGGTGCGCCTGGCTCTCCATGCAGGTCACGATTAAGTAATGACAGGGCAGCGGCCTGCTCGGCGGCAGGGCCGGTACAGTCTTCCCTCACTGGCAGTGAAGCACCAGGTTTTTCGTGGGGTCGCCCGAGTGGGTGGCCTGCTTTCACCGCCGGCAGCATGATGATTAACCCATTAATTTGCGCGACAGCGGCCTGCAGTGCAGCAGGGCCGGGACCATTGACCCCGCTACAGGGTGGCGGGAGAAGTCATCCTGGTATTATAGATGGATCACGGGGGGCCATCGCTGTGCAGGCCCTTGGTGCGACGGATGCTAGGGATGTGGCGACCCAGGTAGTGGAGGCATTTGGGACCCAGCGGGCGGGATCCTCTCTGGCGTTTGGGCCCTCTACGCCAGTCGTTTTAGAAGGGAGTCCTAGTCATCAGCAACAGGCCACGGGAGTCGCCGTCATTGGCCAGGACGGAGTGGAGGCATCTGAGGATCCAGGTTTTGCGGCTAGAGGGCTCACAGCACCCTCGCAGCCCGGTGAGTACACTTTTTTTGTCTGGCGTTTGTCACCAAAATTTGTCTTCTACACAGTGTTTGGGGGGTCAGGTTGGCGATTATCAGGGCAGTGGGGGTTCTGCGTTGAGAGGGGAAGTAACTGGGGTGTTAGGGACATGTTAGTGGGCGTGCGGGATTTATTGTCACGTTTGGAACGGGGTTTGGGTGGTTCATCTCCGTTGGCTGCATGGGTTGGGTCGCAGGCTGGTGGGCATACCGGGCCGAGTGTGTCGGAGTTGGCGGGTCCTATGGGTGAGCCGGTGTCGGTATCAGTGCAAACTGAGAAGGAGAAGGTGTGTCGCGTGCATTTGGATGATAGGGCACACGGGGAGGTATACGTATGTTTTGAAGGCCCATTGGGGGCTCATTTAAAGAAGGAAGTTAGAGAGCGCACTTGGAAGGACGAATATGTGGAGATTTTCTCGTTGTTGCCTCTTGGGAAATTTAATTTGGACAAGAGCAAAAAAGAGGACAGTAAAAAAGAGGAGGAGGAAAAACGCAGGTGGCGCCTGATTCCCCAGACGTTTGTTAATTGGCAACAAGCTTTCGCCATTTTGGCAAGTGTCATTGGGGAAAAGGCTCCGGATAATTGTTCGGCCCTATTTTGCTATTTGGATGCCATAGGTGAAGCTTACAGGGTATATGGCGGGCAAGCTTGGCTTAGGTATGATGAACAATTCCGGCAGAGGAAGGCAATTCGTCCTGCTATTCGTTGGGATCAAAAATATATTGGTCTGTGGATGCGGGTCATAGCGCAAAACAAATTTAGCCATTCCTTTCATGGGGGGCTGGGAGCACCAGCCAGAGTAATAATACCTCCAGCACAGCCGGCGGCAACGGGCAAGGACAGGCAGGAGGGCATAAGTCGGGGTATGCTGGCAATTTAACG
The DNA here is from genome assembly GCA_033576555.1 of Oophaga sylvatica. Taxonomy (NCBI): domain Eukaryota; kingdom Metazoa; phylum Chordata; class Amphibia; order Anura; family Dendrobatidae; genus Oophaga; species Oophaga sylvatica. The sequence continues at coordinate 38,782,725 of JARQOD010000005.1, forward strand.
ACGGCCAGTTCAAGTTTGGGGCGAGTTGTAAATTCAAACACCTCTGCTCCACCTGCAATGGCGCATCTCACGGAGCATCCAAGTGTTTTAGGAAAGGAAAAGGAAAATTTGGAAGCGGTAATTCGCATGGGGGAGACTCCGGTGAAACTGGAAAGGATGGTCCCTTATCTAAATAGATATGGGGACCGGGAAAAAGCGGCATTGTTGTACTCGGGTTTTAAGGACGGTTTTGTCATTCCCCAACCACCATTTGATATTCCGCGAGTACTGAGAAACCTGCAGTCGGCATTGTTACATCCCAGAGTTGTTTCGGATAAGCTGGCAAAGGAAGTTTTGTTGGGTAGAATGGCTGGCCCGTTTATGTCCCCCCCCTTTTCAGATTTGGTTGTCTCCCCTTTGGGAGTTGTTCCAAAAAAGGAGCCGAATAAGTTTCGACTTATCCAACATTTGTCATACCCGCGGGGCAGGTCAGTGAATGATGGCATTGATCCTGAGATTTGTTCTGTAGTTTACTCCTCGTTTGATGAGGCGGCACGGTGGGTGAGAAAGTGCGGTCGAGGGGCCCTTTTGGCTAAGACAGACATCGAGTCTGCGTTTCGCTTGTTGCCGGTGCACCCTGATAGCATAAAGTTACTGGGTTGCTATTGGGATGGTGTGTTTTTTGTTGACAGGTGCTTACCCATGGGGTGTTCCTTATCTTGTGCGTATTTTGAAGCTTTCAGTTTTTTTCTTGAATGGGTGGTACGTGACGTTTCGGGTTTTGATTCGGTTATTCATTATTTGGATGACTTCTTGTGTGTTGGGCCAGCGGATTCATGGCGGTGTTCTAGGATTTTAAAAACAGTTCAGTGGGTGGCTGAGCGGTTTGGAGTCCCGTTGGCGCCTGACAAGACGGAGGGTCCAAGTACGTGTCTGTGTTTTCTTGGGATCGTTATTGACACCGTTGAATGGGAGTTCAGGCTTCCTGAGGACAAGCTATCGGCGTTGAGAGTGGAGGTGGTCAGGGCACGTCGATTGAAAAAACTGTCATTGCGTGATCTTCAGTCGTTGTTGGGGAAGCTGAATTTTGCTTGTCGGGTGATGCCGATGGGGCGAGTTTTTTCACCTAGGCTGGCAAGCGCTACTTCAGGTGTTCGAGCCCCTCATCATTTTATCAGGTTGTCCGCGGAGCTTAAGGCGGACCTGTCAGTTTGGGAATCTTTTTTGGAGGGGTACAATGGCCGCTCCTTGGTAATGGCTGAGGTTGTGGACAATGATGCTTTGGACTTGTTTACTGATGCGGCTGGCGGGATTGGTTTTGGGGCATATTTCAAGGGACAATGGTGCGCATCTCATTGGCCCAGAGAATGGGTGGAGGTGGGCTTGGTACGCAACATAACATTGTTGGAGATTTTCCCTATCTTCGTGGCTGTACATTTGTGGGGGCGTGATTTTCGTAATCAACGGGTGCGCTTCAATTGCGATAATATGGGAGTGGTATGCGTGATTAATGGTCTCACCGCATCGTCCCCCCCTGTGGTTCGGGTGTTGCAGGAATTGGTGTTGGTATGTTTGTCCTTGAACGCTCATGTTACAGCGACTCATGTTCCTGGTGTGAAGAACGAAATTGCTGATTCTCTTTCTCGTTCACAGTGGGATCGTTTCCGGTCATTGGCGCCAGAAGCAGAGGTAGTGGGTCTAACGTGTCCGGAGGAGCTATGGAAGGTGGCTTTCGGGCCGCAGGGTCGTTGATCAGGTCTTCGCTAGCCCCCAAAACTTGGGAGGCGTATCAGGCGGTTTGGCGGATGTGGGAAGGGGTTTTCGCCGCTGGATCATGCATTGGCATCGGACACGACTGGGAGCGAATTTTGTTGTCCTGGTTGGGACAGGGTGCGACTGAGGGTTGGTCTTGCGCGAAGGTATCGCGGGTTTTGGCTGCTTTATCTTTCGGTTTTCGTTTACGTGGAATTCAGGATTTTACTAAAACGTTTTTGGTTAGGCAGGCAGCAAAAGGATTTCTTCGTGTAAAAAGTCGGGGTGATACCAGGCGCCCGATTTCATTTAGTTTGTTAGAACAGTTGGGCCTCGCGCTAGAGTCAACATGTTCCTCGAATTAGCTTTTTCATTTGCATTTTTTGGGGCCTTACGGGTGGGTGAGCTGGTTTCGCCGAGCAAACCTGTTGTAGGCGGGTTATTGGCGAGGGACGTTGTGTCGACTTCGCGGGGTGTTGAGTTTTGGCTGCGGAGGTCTAAGACAGATCAGGCTGGTAAGGGTAGACGGGTGGTTTTGCGTTGTGTGCAGGGCTCTTTAATGTGCCCGGTTCAATGTTTTCAGCGTTTTCGGGAGTTTCGCCTAGCCTGGATGGTTCGTTGTTGTGTCATGAGGATGGGGGTAGTTTGTCTCGGTATCAGTTTAGTGCCATTTTTAAGAAGTCTATTCGGATAGTGGGCCTGGATGATTCTCGTTTTGCTCCTCATTCTTTCCGAATCGGGGCAGCGACGGAGGCAGCGGCAGGGGGTTTGAGTCCGGCGTCCATTCAACATATTGGCGGTTGGAAGTCAGGCCGGTATCGGAGTTACATCAGGCCTTAGTTTTTTGTCAAGTGGCTGGAGGGGATGATCGGGGGAGTAGTGTTATGTCTCCGGGTACTCCGGTATTTTGTATTTTAGCCTTGTTTTCTCTTTCAGGTATCGGGCCTGTGCTTGTGTGGATTTTTGGCCATTCCTTCGTTTACTGGGGAGCGTTGCGAGCTGACGTCAGGAACGAAGGTCGACAACTGGGTTTTCCCAGGAGCATGGCTGTGGTGCGGTGGATTGGTTTTAGAGGAATGGAATGGAGAAGGGTTCTCCAGGAAATACATGGTTGTGTTTTGATGGACCGTGCTCCTGACATTTTAGTTCTCCATGTTGGGGGCAATGATTTGGCTGTTCGACCTTCCCGGGAATTGGTAAAGGACATTAAGCAGGATTGTTTGCGTTTGTGGTTATTATATGCAGGAGTTACTATTGTTTGGTCTGAAATTGTTCCACGCAGGCGATGGCGTTCAATGAGGTCCTTGGTAAAAGTCAACAAGGCCAGGATAAAAGTGAATAGAGCAGTTTCTTCATTTATTTTGAGGAATGGGGGAGTGTCAGTGCGGCATTTTGATTTGGAGAAGGGCGAGGGCGATTTTTGGTTGGCGGACGGGGTCCACCTAAATGGGGTGGGTTCTGATATTTGGGCGCTCGGCCTTCAGGAGGGTATAGAAAAGGCCATGGCATTGCGGTTTGGGGGGGGTCTCGGGCCATTGAGGTGTTCAATGGGCCCTCGTTGTGGCGGCTCGGGTGGGGGGAGTCCTTGAAGTCGGTTGGAAATTGGTTTTGGAGACTCTGGATAGGGTCTCCTCTGTCTGGAATTACGTTGATGGTGATCTGGTGAGATGTGGACGGGGAGTTCCGCAGGAGTGGGCGGATCCCCGAGGAGGTGGGTGAGCAGCATATCATGGTGTGCGTTGGTGCTCCTGAGCCTGTGGGGTAACGGCTGGGAGCAACATGATGGGTGTTGTTCACAACAATTTTGGGTTAATTCACCAAGATCTTTGTGGCTTCAAGGACTCCTCCTCAATGTTAAATTATTATTTGGTATTTTTGTTAATGTTTGTGTATTTAATAAAAGGCTGCTGTGGCCATTACAACTCCAAATAATTTGGGCTCTGTGTATTTGTGAGCGGCGTATTGGAGTGGGTATTTTACTGGTTGTGTGGTATAGGTGAAGGTTAAGTTAGACTCCCCGCAGGTAAGCGACTTGACAATACCAACGTCAAGCCTTGTGGCCCAATTGCAATTAAGACTATTCCCTCTGACTACTTCTTGTTACTAAACGTCACTTGCTTGTTAAAGTGGTTCTCTGAAATAAAGCCGATCTGGTGATTAGCCAGTCACCAAGGGTCTGGATTTTGAAACCCCTGGCAATCACTGGTACATGGGAAAAAATAGTATTATATGGCTTGTAAATAGGGGCTATAATCTGTAATGTCTATCCATATGGCCTAATAGGACATATTAAAGGGGATGTCTTAGTAAGACGCGCCATTAATTCTTTACCCATTACCAATTCCTCATACAAGAAGAGAAAGAGGACAATGACTGATGTCCACCTAGCCTAAAATGGAGATAATGATAGGATTCCTCTAACCTGAGGCTACATTGTGCAGCATCTTCTCCCCTTTTCCACTCCCTGTCCTCATCCCTGTGTCTGTAATTACTCTGCTACTGATCATAGGCTTTTAACTAACCGGATTTAAAGATAAGCGTAACACTCCGTAAAGGGGAATTCTTGCTAGAATGTGAGGAAGACATCCCTTTCCCATAAAGAGAACCTTCCATATCTTAACCTGCAGATATTCAGTTAATCTGCAAGTTAATAGAATCAGAAGGGTGCTCGGCCAACGTATCGAAAGCCCGGCTGCCAGGAGAAAATGAACTTTATTCCTCCCAGCAAGCACCTTCTTTCAGTCATACAGGCGCTTTTACTTTGTGCATGACTCCATTTAATTTCTTCCCGCCGGCACTGACACCACTTCTTGGCTGCCAGTGGAGAGTAGAGGTAATATTATGCACCAAGGCCCCTGTCAGTCAAGAAGGGGGCAGCACTGACAGGGAGAAACAAGAAGTAGCCATAGTCTACAAGTGCACCGATACGCCCACCGGTGCACTTGTGAACCTAATTTAAGCGGATGGCGCCTTAATAGGCATCTTTCATAATTTTTTACACTTCTCCTTCATTCACTACCTCTACATGCACAAGGCTAGTGTTTCTGACAGGTTCCCTTTAAATAAATACCCCATCTATGTATGGACACAAATAGCATATCAGTAGGAACACCCACATTTGTGGAATGTCCAACTTAGTGGAAAAACATGGAGAGCGCTGACCGTCTTGCAACTGTCATAAATTACTATATAGAGATCAACATGCATTCCCAGCTACCTCTCCTCCTAAGGGTGAGTTTCCACGGTCAGGAAACGCTGCGTGTTTGGCGCTGTGCGCTGGCGCAGCGCCAAACACGCAGCGTCCAGATGTTACAGCATAGTGGAGGGGATTTCAAGAAATCCCGTCTCCACTATGCGTAACAATACGCAGGTGGCAGACCTGCGTAAACGGACATGCGGCGCGTCTTTTCAGACCGCAGCATGTCCTCGCGTATTGCGGCGACGGTGCGTCGCCGCAACAGAATTTAACACAGAGCTATGTAGCCCTGCGCTCTTTCCGGAGGTGTTCCGGAGGTGTCCTGAACACCTCCGGAAAGAGCACGCGTCATAAAGGGGGCGGGGCTTAGACAGAGCGGAATTTCCGCTCCGTCCAAAGCGCTGTGGTTCCGGACCGTGGAACCACAGCCTAACCCTACACGCTATGCAGTATGGATACGTCATAAATGTCTTAGATCGCAATAATCCTTCAAAATATACTGGTCAAAATGGAGATTCTGATCACCACCAGCATTGTCCCGAATCGTTTTCTCTTTAAACAACTGGGTGGTTCCTCAGGCATCTTTAAGACATTATTGTTTTGCTACGTTTTTGGAGGGCAGAACCTCCAAGTTTTTGAGGAGTTTTGAGTTTTTGAATATTTTGGTGAGTTTCTACTCAATTTCCGCTATATCAAGGCTATGTGCGTACAGTGCATATATTGGTGCAGCTGCTGAGTTTTTCCAGGCGAAAATAGATACTTTTATTTTACTCTCCACCTCCGAGAAAAACTGATACCGCTCTAATCAAATAATTGGATCATTTTTCTCGAATAGAGAGAAAAAAAACAGTTGTGTGCACCTTATAGGGTTATACCAAAAAAAAAACCAAGTCATAGTTTACTGATCTGACTGCTAAAAACCTCAGCGATCCCATTATTTGGGCCCTGGAACCCAAAGAATGGGGCTTATTCAGAGGCTCCACTACATTCATTGTGAGTGGGATATCTGGAGAAGGTTGATGCTGCCTTCTCCGGCAGTCCCACTGATAGAAGATGGGTGGAGGTCAAGCATGCACACTTCTGCTCCATTTAAGATGGGGCAGCAGAGCCCTATTTTCTTGGATCCAGAACCCCTCTCTAGGGATTGCTGGGGGTCACAATGGTCAGTGCAATCAGTAGGTTAGGCCTTATCAACCTTTTGAAGTTGCTTGATGCTGTGCCTCATTTTTTGGTAATAACTCTTTAGATCCAATTACATTTCTAAAAGTGCCCACATTCCCGCCCACTTTTTGAAAGTGGCGAGGGCAACTTCAATCAGCAAAACCACACAATTTTTTTAGTCAAAGAATATGTAACACAATTTGTGAATTTTTTGTTGTAAAAAAAACTGGCACAAAAGCCTAGGCAAAATCCATTCAGTGGGGTCGGTTCACAAAGAATTTTTATTAAAGAATTTTTGTAGGGCATCTACTTCAAAAACAGCCTTCAAAAATTCACTACAGAAAAATCTTAAATACTCATCCTGTTCATTTCAATATCAAATCCAATTTTCTGTTCATATGAGGGTTTTTTAAAGTGTACTTTTTTCCTGAAAATTTTTTGAAAGAAGCTCATTGGAAAAATAAAGTGGATGTCACTTTTTTTCTAAGGCAGATTCCACCTGGTATCATCTTCTTTAAATTTGACACATCAAGTAAGGAAAAGGCTGAAAAAGATTCTCCAAAATTCCTCATAACCTCGTTAAAAAAGATTCTTCAGCAAAAGGGAAACTCCACAAAAAAAGAAGTTTTCGCCCAAAAGAAACTCATCATATTGGCCGCTCCAAAACACTGTGTGTGAACACAACCTTAACGTGTGGCTTTTTTGCCCCGCATATTTGGTGCGTATAATACAATCCCAGCCTAATCTACGAGATGTCAGAAATTTCATGCTCACTCTACTTTTTTTCTCACATATTTTGAGCCCTGATGCGTGTTTTTCCCAAGATTCTTTCAGCGTTTGGGTGAAAAAAACACAAGTAAAAATCCACAGAAAAAAGCACAGCAAAATGGTGCTGAAAAAACGCTGCAAATATGCAACGCGTGAACATAACCTAAAGTGACAAAGATAAAATGTTCCCGTTACGTCAGAGATAATAAAAATGTGCCATCACATGGAAGAAAATAATATCAGAAGTGAATTTGGGAAATCCAACATTTTATAGAAGTGGCTTCATCATTCCTCCAGTGGATTCGGCACTATTAGCATTCACTTGTCACTAGGTGGTAATTAGCATTCCGGAGAGGGCTGTGGAGCTTGTAGCCATAATTAGAAGTCATATGTTAATGAGCTGGATTTTACCAGCGTGAATCCGTCCTTTATATAACACGCCATTCACCATCAGCCTTTTGAAGCTGCCTGGTGAGCCTCGCGGTAACACTATAGTCCTCGTGCTCACCCCGTCCTTTCATAGGGGCCGACTATTCATATCACTTGTTTAAGGGTCGAACGTATTCCAATTAACCACCTGCTGCCGTTATAATAAAGGGGGCACTTATTTTATTCAAGACTTAAGGTGTAATGCCACTTCCGCATTCTGCCTTATAGCATAAAGGATAGTTTTAGATCTTAAGATGACGTAGAAGGGAAGGAATAGTTTTGAGCCCCCCGATGTTTAAGGGAAGGTGCTATCAGAAAATGGCCTAATGTTTAAATCAGACTTTTCACATTGGATAATTGGTCTAATATTAGGGTCCTATTTACTGTTGGTGGGCGCATGGGCAGCACCATAGACCCTACTGAGGTATATAATGAGAATGCTCTCAACAGGGCAAAGGTCTTTGTGAAAGACGGGAGGAGGTGAGCTGTGATATCACCTATTGTGAATGGTGGATCCTGTGTTATCTACTGTATATAGAGGTGTTATCAGTCATTGTACAGGAGGAGGAGGTGAGCTGTGATATCACCTATTGTGAATGGTGGATCCTGTGTTATCTACTGTATATAGAGGTGTTATCAGTCATTGTACAGGAGGAGGAGGTGAGCTGTGACATCACCTATTGTGAATGGTGGATCCTGTGTTATCTACTGTATATAGAGGTGTTATCAGTCATTGTACAGGAGGAGGAGGTGAGCTGTGACATCACCTATTGTGAATGGTGGATCCTGTGTTATCTACTGTATATAGAGGTGTTATCAGTCATTGTACAGGAGGAGGAGGTGAGCTGTGACATCACCTATTGTGAATGGTGGATCCTATGTTATCTACTGTATATAGAGGTGTTATCAGTCATTGAACAGGAGGAGGAGGAGGTGAGCTCTAACATCACCTATTGTGAATGGTGGATCCTGTGTTATCTACTGTATATAGAGGTGTTATCAGTCATTGTACAGGAGGAGGAGGTGAGCTGTGACATCACCTATTGTGAATGGTGGATCCTGTGTTATCTACTGTATATAGAGGTGTTATCAGTCATTGTACAGGAGGAGGAGGTGAGCTGTGATATCACCTATTGTGAATGGTGGATCCTGTGTTATCTACTGTGTATAGAGGTGTTATCAGTCATTGTACAGGAGGAGGAGGAGGTGAGCTGTGATATCACCTATTGTGAATGGTGGTTCCTGTGTTATCTACTGTATATAGAGGTGTTATCAGTCATTGGACAGGAGGGGGAGGTGAGCTGTGACATCACCTATTGTGAATGGTGGATCCTGTGTTATCTACTGTGTATAGAGGTGTTATCAGTCATTGTACAGGAGGAGGAGGTGAGCTGTGACATCACCTATTGTGAATGCTGGATCCTGTGTTATCTACTGTATATAGAGGTATTATCAGTCATTGTACAGGAGGAGGAGGTGAGCTGTGATATCACCTATTGTGAATGGTGGTTCCTGTGTTATCTACTGTATATAGAGGTGTTTTCAGTCATTGTACAGGAGGGGGAGGTGAGCTGTGACATCACCTATTGTGAATGGTGGATCCTGTGCTATCTACTGTATATAGAGGTGTTTTCAGTCATTGTACAGGAGGAGGAGGAGGTGAGCTCTAACATCACCTATTCTGAATGGTGGATCCTGTGTTATCTACTGTATATAGAGATGTTTTCAGTCATTGTACAGGAGGAGGAGGTGAGCTGTGACATCACCTATTCTGAATGGTGGATCCTGTGTTATCTACTGTATATAGAGATGTTTTCAGTCATTGTACAGGAGGAGGAGGTGAGCTGTGTTATCACCTATTGTGAATGGTGGATCCTGTGTTATCTACTGTATATAGAGGTGATATCACTCATTGTACAGGAGGAGGAGGTGACCTGTGACATCACCTATTGTGAATGGTGGATCCTGTGTTATCTACTGTATATAGAGGTGTTTCAGTCATTGTACACGAGGGGAGGTGAGCTGTGACACCATCTATTCTGAATAGTGGATTCTGTGATATGTACTGTATATAGAGGTGTTATCAGTCATTGTACATGAGGAGGAGGTGAGCTGTGATATCAACTATTGCGAATGCTGGATCCTATGTTATCTACTATATATAGAGGTGTTATCGATCATTAAACAGGAGGAGGAGGAGGTGAGCTGTGACATCACCTATTGTGAATGGTGGATCCTGTGTTATCTACTGTATATAGAGGTGTTATCAGTCATTATACAGGAGGAGGAGGAGGTGAGCTCTAACATCACCTATTCTGAATGGTGGATCCTGTGTTATCTACTGTATATAGAGATGTTTTTAGTCATTGTACAGGAGGAGGAGGTGAGCTGTGACATCACCTATTCTGAATGGTGGATCCTGTGTTATCTACTGTATATAGAGATGTTTTCAGTCATTGTACAGGAGGAGGAGGTGAGCTGTGACATCACCTATTCTGAATGGTGGATCCTGTGTTATCTACTGTATATAGAGATGTTTTCAGTCATTGTACAGGAGGAGGAGGTGAGCTGTGACATCACCTATTGTGAATGGTGGATCCTGTGTTATCTACTGTATATAGAGGTGTTATCAGTCATTGTACACGAGGGGAGGTGAGCTGTGACACCATCTATTCTGAATAGTGGATTCTGTGATATGTACTGTATATAGAGGTGTTATCAGTCATTGTACATGAGGAGGAGGTGAGCTGTGATATCAACTATTGCGAATGCTGGATCCTATGTTATCTACTGTATATAGAGATGTTATCGATCATTAAACAGGAGGAGGAGGTGAGCTGTGACATCACCTATTGTGAATGGTGGATCCTGTGTTATCTACTGTATATAGAGGTGTTTTCAGTCATTGTACACGAGGGGGAGGTGAGCTGTGACACCATCTATTCTGAATAGTGGATTCTGTGATATGTACTGTATATAGAGGTGTTATCAGTCATTGTACATGAGGAGGAGGTGAGCTGTGATATCAACTATTGCGAATGCTGGATCCTATGTTATCTACTGTATATAGAGGTGTTATCGATCATTAAACAGGAGGAGGAGGTGAGCTGTGACATCACCTATTGTGAATGGTGGATCCTGTGTTATCTACTGTATATAGAGATGTTGTCAATCATTATACAGGAGAGGGGGAGGTGAGATGTGACATCACCTATTGTGGATGGTGGATCCTATGTTATCCACTGTATACAGGGGTATTATCAGTCATTGTACAGGAGGAGGAGGTGAGCTGTGACATCACCTATTGAGAATGGTGGATCCTATGTTATCTACTGTATATAGAGGTGTTATCAGTCATTGTACAGGAGGAGGAGGTGAGCTGTGATATCACCTATGGTGAATGCTGTATCCTGTGTTATCTACTCTATATATATTTGTTATCAATCATTGTACAGAAGGGAAGGAGGTGAATGGTGGATTGTGAATGGTGCATCCTGTGTCATGTAATGTACAAAAAGGTGTTATCAATCATTGTACAGGAGGAGGAGCAGGTGAGCTGTGACATCACCTATTGTGAATGCTGGATTTAGTTACTGCATACAGAGGTGTTATCAGAAATTGTACAGGAGGTGGAGGAAGTGAGCTGTGACATCACCTTTTGTGAATGTTGCATTCTGTGTTATCTACAGTCATGGCCAAAAGTTTTGAGAATGACACAAATATTATATTTTCACATGATCTGCTGCCCTCTGGTTTTTATGTGTGTTTGACAGATGTTTTTTTATCACAGACAGAAATTTAATTGCAAACATATGAGTAACAAAAGCTTATATTGACACTTAGAATGAGTTAATGCAGCAAGTCAGTATTTGCAGTGTTGACCCTTCTTCTTCAGGACCTCTGCAATTCTCCCTGGCATGCTCTCAATCAACTTCTGGACCAAATCTGACTGATAGCAGTCCATTCTTGCACAATCAATGCTTTCATTTTGTCAGAATTTTTAGGTTTTTGTTTGTCCACCCGTCTCTTGATGATTGACCACAAGTTCTCAATGGGATTAAGATCTGGGGAGTTTCCAGGCCATGGACCCAAAATCTCTATGTTTTGTTCACTGAGCCATTTAGTTATCACCTTTGCTTTATGGCAAGGTGCTCCATCATGCTGGAAAAGGCATTGTTGATCGCCAAACTGCTCTTGGAGGGTTGGGAGAAGTTGCTCTTGGAGGACATTCTGGTACCATTCTTTATTCATGGCTGTGTTTTTAGGCAAGACTGTGAGAGAGCAGATTCCCTTGGCTGAGAAGCAACCCCACACATGAATGGTTTCAGGATGCGTAACAGTTGGCATGAGACAAGACTGGTGGTAGCGCTCACCTTGTCTTCTCCGAATGAGGCATTTTCCTGATGTCCCAAACAATCGAAAAGGGGATTCATCAGAGAAAATAACTTTACCCCAGTCCTCAGCAGTCCACTGCCTGTACCTTTTGCAGAATATCAGTCTGTCCATGATTTTTTTTCTGGAGAGAAGTGGCTTCTTTGCTGCCCTCCTTGAGACCAGGCCTTGCTCCAAGAGTCTCCGCCTCACAGTGCGTGCAGATGCACTCACACCTGCCTGCTGCCATTCCTGAGCAAGCTCTGCACTGCTGGTAGCCCGATCCCGCAGCTGAAACACTTTTAAGAGACGGTCCTGGCGCTTGCTGGTCTTTCTTGGGTGCCCTGGAGCCTTTTTGGCAACAATGGAACCTCTCTCCTTGAAGTTCTTGATGATGCGATAGATTGTTGACTGAGGTGAAATCTTTCTAGCTGCGATACTCTTCCCTGTTAGGCCATTTTTGTGCATTGCAATGATGACTGCACGTGTTTCTTTAGAGATAACCATGGTTAACAGAAGAGAAACAATGATGTCAAGCACCAGCCTCCTTTTAAAGTGTCCAGTGGTGTCATTCTTACTTAATCATGACAGATTGATCTCCAGCCATGTCCTCATCAACACCCACACCTGTGTTAATGGAGCAATCACTGAAAAGAGGTTAGCTGGTCCTTTTAAGGCAGGGCTGCAATGATGTTGAAATGTGTTTTTGGGGATAAAGTTCATTTTCTAGCCAAATATTGACTTTGCAAGTAATTGCTGTTAAGCTGATCACTCTTTATAACATTCTGGAGTATATGCAAATTGCCATTAGAAAAAGTGAAGCAGTAGACTTTGTAAAAATTAATATTTGTGTCATTCTCAAAACTTTTGGCCATGACTGTACTATATGTAAATGCGTTATTACTTATTATCAGTTATTGTACAGGTGAGCTGTGACACCACCTATTGTGAATAGTGGATTCTGTGTTGTCTTTTGTATACAGAGTCATTGTACAGAAGCAGGAGATGATGTATAGAGATGTTAGCTTTCATTGTAATCCTGTCTGTTGTGAAAATGAAACTAATGAAAATTATACGATTTCTGATTTTTTTCTTTGTAATATATACACCATGTTCCAAATTATTATGCAAATTATATTTTTCTCTGATTTTCCTAAGTGGCCGGTGCAAATGACGTCAGTCTAATAAAAGTCATCACCCGTTAGAGTATACATCAAATTTTATTGAAGAAACCTCCCAATGATAACAGTATAATCTCCAAAATGAATAAAAACTCAAAATGCACTGTTCCAAATTATTAGGCACAGTAGAATTTCTGAACATGTGATATGTTTTTAAAGAACTGAATATGCTCATTTGTGGAATTTGCAGCATTAGGAGGTCACATTCACTGAACAAAAAAGCTATTTAACTCCAAAACATCCTAACAGGCCAAGTTACATGTTAACATAGGAACCCTTCTTTGATATCATCTTCACAATTCTTGCATCCATTGAACTTGTGAGTGTTTGGAGAGTTTCTGCTTGTATTTCTTTGCAAGAAGTCAGAATAGCCTCCCAGAGCTGCTGTTTTGAAGTGAACTGCCTCCCACCCTCATAGATATTTTGCTTGATGATACTCCAAAGGTTCTCTATAGGGTTGAGGTCAGGGGAAGATGGCGGCCACACCATGAGTTTATCTCCTTTTATGCCCATAGCAGCCAATGACTCAGAGGTATTCTTTGCAGCATGAGATGGTGCATTGTCATGAATGAAGATGATTTTGTTCCTGAAGACACGTTTCTGCTTTTTATACCATGGAAGAAAGTTGTCAGTCAGAAACTCTATATACTTTGCAGAGGTTATTTTCACACCTTTGGGAACCTTAAAGGGCCCTACCAGCTGTTTCCCTATGATTCCGGCCCAAAACATGACTCCTTCGCCTTTTTGCTGACGTAGCAGCCTTGTTGGGACATGGTGGCCATCCACCAACCATCCACTACTCCATCCATCTGGACCATCCAGGGTTGCTCAACACTCATCAGTAAACAAGACTGTTTGAAAATTAGTCTTCATGTATGTCTGGGCCCACTGCAACCGTTTCTGCTTGTGAGCACTGTTTAGGGGTGGCCGAATAGTAGGTTTATGTGAGTCGCACGTACCAGGGCTTTGGGGTACTCGGCACCGAGCCCGTTCACTTCACTGGGGGATGTCACGGGTAGCGCAGCTCGGTCCGTTGCCCTGGGCGCTCACTAAAGGGGGATATTTACAGGGGATGATAGAATGTTCGTGACGCCACCTGTGGTTTCTGGTCAGGGTGACCAGCGCTGCAGGGTAGGTCCTCTGAGGGTTTGGGGCAGCAAGGTGTTAAGTCTCCCACAGGTGAGACTGATCCCTCAGGTATATGGCGGTGTAATGGTGCAGGGGCAATAATCCAGACACACATGAGACAGTCTCTTTCTGTACCTTTTACTGGTGGTAACTTCAGGCACGTCCCGGGAAGCTGTTCAGGGTGGAGGATGCATGACCAGTAATCCAGAGTAGGTGTAGGGCCTCCTTACGTCTTTATGTGTGTGGGTTTCTAACTTGCATGAAACAAAGATTAACCCCGTTCTCTTTGCTACGCCCGGCCGATCTTGTGGTGGAGCCTCCTTGTGGACAGAACTAAGTCTCTGAGTGCAGCGTCCTGCTAGACTCCTGTTCTTCCTGACCCCGGTTACGTATCAGCGCTATTGGGCCCCTCTGTGACCTGTAGTCCAGCAGGGTCTCCGGTTTTTCCCACTAGCCGTGAAGGTTCTAGCAAGCTCAGACCCGGTGTCCGGTAATGCAGAGCTGAGGTAAGCTATTAATGCTGTCGACCTCTGTCGCTCTCTCTTTCTTCTTTTCCACTTGCCTGTCGCCCTACTCACACCTTTAACATAAGCACAATGGGATAGCGTTTCCCTCAGTTCTGCTGCTCTTCAGCTCTGCTGCTCTTAGACTGCGGACTGCAGACTCTCTGAGCTTCCTGAGATGACTAGATGACTGCTTTCTCTGAGGTGGCTGCACAGACTGACTGAACTCCACTCCTCTCCTCACAACTCCTTCCTTCTCTCTTCCTTCTCTCTCTCTTCTCTCTCTCAGGGTAACATGTGGCACCAAGCGCAGCTGGGCTACACATCCCCCCCTAGTTATATTCAGCACTCCCGGGCTGAAAAAAAAACAATTTTTATAATATCAACAATAACATAACTCATCCCTTGCGGGAGGTAAGGATACTTGAACGTTACAATGTGTACAAATGCAAATAGAAGAATATCAAATGCTTTTGCACAATAAATACAGGATTCTTGTGGAGGACCCGCACCAAACCTCCCACGGTGGTCCTGGGTGGGCTGCAGGACTTCTTTGCTGCAGACCTCACTCTAGGCCACACCATACGGGTTTTGCTTCTGAGGTAGAATGGCTTACGTAAAACCAAGATGGGGCACTGAGTGCCAACTATTTACAATACAGTTCTGTGCTGCAAGAGTCCTCAGCACGCAGTCCTTCAAATAGCATTTCACATATCACATTATCACTTTACCCAACTGGGGTACCATACTTCAAGCATGTAAACATCATCATATAACATTTTCAATAAAGTGCAATTCTTCATAACTTTTTACAAAACAGTAAACCCGGTCTGGGTCCTACTGGTCTTCTTTGAATATGGTAGCACCTTCCACACCTGGGGCTGGAAGCATGCGGTGCGCTCTGGAACGCATCACTAAGAGATCGTGTCCTGCTACTAGTGTCTGAGTAGCCACAGTCCTCTTTTCAACTTTTACTTTGCGACTGCCTGGAGGTCTGACAGGTGCTTCTTCTAAATACAGGTCGCACAGGTTTGGCTCAGTAGGGGTCGCTGTAGCAGTCGCTGTGCTCTGCAGTGTTTCCAATGGTGACGCAGGTACACGCAGTGGCTCAATTGGGGGCGCACTTGCAGTCACTGCGCTCTGTTGCGTTGCAGAATAGAACGCAGGTGCACGGAGTGGCTCAGTAGAGGGCGCACTTGCAATCATTGCGCTCTTTAGCGTTGCAGAATAGGACGCAGGATAAGATGCAGGTGTGCGGCCGGACGCTGATGTGGCTGGGGCCTGGGACGCTGAGACACGGGGTACATTTCTGGCTTCAGGGACTGGGTCGCTGACTCGGGAGACATTCAGGGCATACCACCCCTTAAGACCCCAGTGCCGCGTGTAGGTGACAACATCCCCAATAAGCAGATCCCTTCCCGGGTGCCCCTCTGGCAGGTGAGACTCCACATCCCTGCGATTAACAAAGACCTCCTGGTACAGGCCTGGCTCGTGAATGAATCCCCAGCCTCCCTGGAGTTTGAAATCTCTAATTGCCCCCTGGCGCCACAGTTCCCGGGTACCTTTATCTCGCCTGACGATCTCCTTGTCAGCAAGATCTTTCTCCCGGTACCTCTGGCGAAGCTGCTGCGCCTCTCGCTGCTCCCGCTGCTGCCGCTGCTCCTGCTCACGGCGTCGCCACTCGTTCTCCTTCTGGGCGGCGTATTCCACGTCGTCCAGGTGCTCCATCTCCTCCCAGTCGATCTCCATCGCTTGCGGCTGGGTGTCTTCCGTCGTCGTCCCTTCCGGGGGACTGCATTCCTCTGCGGCCTCTGGTTCCAGGCCTGGCTGGCATTCTGGTCCGGGCAGGGCCTCCTCAGCCTCCTCTCTTCCAGCCGCGTCTTCTGCGGGGTCAGGTACAGCTCTTTGGGGCCGGCCTCCGGTTCTTCATCAGCCGCTGGTTCCAGTGATGGCGCGGGTGGCATTTGCGCATCTTGGGGGGAGAGCATCGCATCCCACAGCAGCCGCTGTTTCAGGGCACGCCAGCTCTGCTCCATCGCCTCCATTTCTGCGCAGTGTCGGGCTATATCTCTCAGCACCGCATCCACTTCTTCCACACGGTAGTTCATTTCTTCGTCCTCCCGACCTGTGGAGGGTTCAGGCACAGGCTGCAGCTCTTCAGGGGAACGGGGTCTGCGCACCGCCATTCCTCCACACAGCGATTCCTGTCCTTCCGCCATCTCACTCCAGGCCAGATTGTATATTTCATCTGGGACACTCTGGATTTTTCCGTGGAGGCGGGACTTTCGCTTTCTCTTCTTAGCATGGAGGATGAAGAGGAGGTGGATCTCCCTTGCAGTGGGGCAGGCTCGGACATTATAATAGCACTTAGACAGGGCGCCCATTACTTTCGCGCCATGGGGGGGTACGCCCACGAATACCCCTCTCTTCTTCACCAGCGCCTCAGGGCGCGAATATGGCGGCAAAATGGCGGAAAATAGCGCCAAAAATCTCAAAAACACAGCAACAGTCTTTTTACACAAAAACAGTCTATTTAGGCACACAGGACTCACATATTGCGAGCTTCGGATCCTGTTCGTGACGCCATAAGATGAGTCGCACGTACCAGGGCTTTGGGGTACTCGGCACCGAGCCCATTCACTTCACTGGGGATGTCACGGGTAGCGCAGCTCGGTCCGTTGCCCTGGGCGCTCACTAAAGGGGGATATTTACAGGGGATGATAGAATGTTCGTGACGCCACCTGTGGTTTCTGGTCAGGGTGACCAGCGCTGCAGGGTAGGTCCTCTGAGGGTTTGGGGCAGCAAGGTGTTAAGTCTCCCACAGGTGAGACTGATCCCTCAGGTATATGGCGGTGTAATGGTGCAGGGGCAATAATCCAGACACACACGAGACAGTCTCTTTCTGTACCTTTTACTGGTGGTAACTTCAGGCACGTCTCGGGAAGCTACTCAGGGTGGAGGATGCATGACCAGTAATCCACTGAGTAGGTGTAGGGCCTCCTTACGTCTTTATGTGTGTGGGTTTCTAACTTGCATGAAACAAAGATTAACCCCGTTCTCTTTGCTACGCCCGGCCGATCTTGTGGTGGAGCCTTCTTGTGGACAGAACTAAGTCTCTGAGTGCAGCGTCCTGCTAGACTCCTGTTCTTCCTGACCCCGGTTACGTATCAGCGCTATTGGGCCCCTCTGTGACCTGTAGTCCAGCAGGGTCTCCAGTTTTTCCCACTAGCCGTGAAGGTTCTAGCAAGATCGGACCCGGTGTCCGGTAGTGCAGAGCTGAGGTAAGCTATTAATGCTGTCGACCTCTGTCGCTCTCTCTTTCTTCTTTTCCACTTGCCTGTCGCCCTACTCACACCTTTAACATAAGCACAATGGGATAGCAGTTTCTCTCAGTTCTGCTGCTCTTCAGCTCTGCTGCTCTTAGACTGCGGACTGCAGACTCTCTGAACTCTCTGAGATGACTAGATGACTGCCTTCTCTAAGGTGGCTGCGCAGACTGACTGAACTCCACTCCTCTCCTCACAACAACTCCTTCCTTCTCTCTTCCTTCTCTCTCTCTTCTCTCTCTCTGCACACTAATCCCATCTCCACACCCTTATATACCTGCGTATTCTAAAGGGCTCCCTCTGGTGGCTCTAAGGAAAATGTGGAGTGTGAATGAATATTGGGTGATGGTGAATTACCTTTCATGCATCCTCCAGGGTAACATGTGGCACCAAGCACAGCTGGGCTACACATATGCACCACAACAAGCCTTAGAAGGATCCTACACCTTGAGTTTCGAGGGACTCCAGAGGCACTAGCAGCTTCAAATATCTGTTTGCTGGTTTGTAATGGCTTTTTAGCAGCTGCTCTCTTAATCCGATGAACTTGCCTGGCAGAAACCTTCCTCATTCTGCCTTTATCAGCACGAACACGTCTGTGCTCAGAATCAGCCACAAATCTCTTAACAGTATGATGATCACGCTTAAGTTTTCGGGAAATATCTAATGTTTTCATCCCTTGACCAAGGCATTGCACTATTTGATGCTTTTCAGCAGCAGAAGATCCTTTTTCTTTCCCATATTACTTGAAAACTCTGGCCTGCTTAATAGTGTGGAACATCCAGTTTTTCTGTTATTGGGCTCACACGGAAAAGTAATTATCACAGGTATCTGAGATTGATTTCAGTGATCCAAAGAACCCTGAGACACAATACCATCAATGGGTTTCATTAAAAAAAGGAAAAACGCTATGACACTTAAATCCAATTTGCATAATAATTTGGAACATGGTGTAGATAATGATATAGAAAATCAAAAAAAAAAATTATAAAACCATGAAAAAATGCAATTAACATGAAAACCTAATTATTAAACAATACGTAATTTTCTAATTACACATTATCTTTAAGGTGATGGAAGGGAATCCTGCAGTTTGGATCTTCAGTGATCTGCTTGAATCTGTGGTTAAACCTGACACAAAAAGTCCCCTGCAATGTCACCACAAGAAAAATGAAGTTTTATACAATTCTTAAAGAGCGGTGAGTACAATACGCGGTCCTGCAGAGAAGATGCTCTTTGTACTTGCTCTAGGTTCTCTGTGATTAATGGAGGACTTTCCTCTATTTTGATTTCCTTAAACAGCTAAAATGTTGAAATTGCCTTTTAAAAAAAAAAACCCAAAACCAAAAAAAAACCCTGGTAAATTTTTTTTTTTTAAAAGTCCTTTTTTGGAAAAAAACCCCTTTCGAACCGGGGCCCTGGGGCCCCCCATTTGTAAGAAAATTTTAAAACCAAATGGGGGTCAATTTTTGGTTTTTAAGGGGGGACCAAAAAATTTAAAAAGGGGAAAAGTGGGGTTTTTTTAAAGAAAATTTTCACCCCCCTTTTTAAAAATTTTTTCCCGGAAAAACATCCGGGTTTATTTCCCTTGGCTTTTTTTAAAAAAAATGTCTGGGGAAAAAACAAAATTTTTTGGAAAAAGGAAAAAAGTCCGGCCCTAATGGGGCACCTAGTTAAACTGAGACAGCATTGTAAAAGTTTAAACAAATAGTTTTTCCGGAGTTAGTTAGGGCCTAGTACCTGTGGGCGTCAGCTCGAAACTTGAACAAGCAACCACCTATTCAATCCGGATGGAAAAGGGCAGAAAGGCACGATCTTCCACAGGGGAAAAGCTTAAAAGAGTCCAGATCATAAGGATGCAGGCGCTTATCATGGGCATTTTTCCAAAAAACGCATGGCTGAGCCCAAACCGGGGCGAAAACGTCTGAGGGAACCCCCAAGCCATGGTGTGGAAGTGAGTCGCGAGGAACCGTACAGCATAGGCACCCCGTAATGTACGAAGGACTTAGAGAGAGTGCAAATAAAAAGTGCACTGTTGGAATCGAATGCTATGTTACGAAAGGAGTGCTGCGACTAAGAAAGATAAAGTTCACTGTTGAATTTTCAAAGGACTCTGTCTCTTATGCGTCCAACACAAGCACGACTTCAGCAAAGCCCGAGGGACCCTGAAGGTGCAGAGGGGTTAGTGCCCTGTCACACCTACAATTTCCCAGCGACCCACCAACATCCGACGTGGAGGGAAACGCTAGGACATCTTCTATCGCTGGGACTTCACAAGGCAACTCCCAAGATCAGGACCACTGCACGCTGGACCAGGTAAACATCGTAACAAAAACCTGCGTGGCGCTTAGTTTACCCGATTTACCTGGATACCACTCCCACTTCTGCTGTCGTTCGGGACTGGTACCGGGTAAACAACGGGAAACAAGCACTGCGCGGCGCTTAGTTACCCATGTGTACCCTGGAACCACTCCCATCTTCGCTCTACAGCGCTGGAGCTCCTGTCGTTTGCTCCCGCTTACAACCAGCGAAACACCTGGACACCAAAAGAAAAAATGTCCAGGCCTTCGACGAATCACGAATCCAGCAGGCCGTCATCGCTGCGGTCACTTGCGGTCGCCCCTAAATTCGCTGTTGTCACAAAATCGGTGACGCTCACGTCTCGCTAGCGATCTCGCTTGTGGACGGGGGCTTTAGAAAAGGTGATTTGAACCAGGGCACCCAAAGCCTCTTGCCTCAGCATACTAGGCCCTGGCCTCCTCCACATACGCCAAATAAACTCAATTTTTTCACATCATTTTGCCTACCAGTGGCTTCTTATTTACATGTTTTTATTCCTTTTGTCTCACCACGGCTTATTTCCTCATTCTTTTGCCTTCGATTTTGTACTGTTACTGCCCTCCTGGTTCTGCCCTATTACCTGACCACTCCTTCCACCTTCACCATCAGTACAGCTATACGGGGCACCAACCCGGGGGGCCCAAAAAAATAGGGTAAGCCACACAAACGAGAATCGCAAACAGATCACTAAACTCACTATTTTGCAATCTCTTAAACGACCTCGTTTGGTGTGGATTACAAGATGTGGCCCCGCTTGATGTCGCTGATCGCCTCCTAGCGTTCTGGACCGTTTTTTTGATCTTGTGTCCCGCGGTGACCTATACGCTGTGTTTGGCACCTTTTCGAACGACGGCGACCTGTTTTGAAGCATATGGTTTTACCACGAATGGATCGCAATATCTGTAAGTTCCTTTTCGTACAGAGAGGAAGCAAAGTTCAAAGCAGGCACAGACCAGAGAGCAGGAGCGAGCTGGAAAATTCCTATAACAAAGCCTCAGACAGAATGACACCTAACGACCCCAAAGTCTTAAAGAGATGTGACCGCGAAGAGTCGTTTATAAGATCTCCTGTTTTGGCACTACTAGCGACCAAAAAGAGATCACACCAACGATCTCATTAGCTGCGTCTTATTGAGACGCTAACCAATCGCTAAGGTGGCAGTACCTTTCCAGATTCGGACAGGATTTAAAGGAAAATGTGTGTCGCACTCCTGCAATCAACATTGATGACCTATCCGAAAAAAGCCACAATACAACCCTTTAATTAAGATAATTAATAATTAGCAAAGCGAATTAAAACTCGAAAAAGGAAAAATTCCTCATTGACCACAAATATGACCATAATATTACCACAAAATATTGACCACAAAAAATGCATCTAGATAACAAGTCAAAAAAAACTTTTAGACCCTAAATGACCTACTACGTAGCCTTCGACCGGTGTTGGCAACCAAAGAATTTGAATCGCCCCCACTTGTGCGACTGTAATCCCTATTCACCCAGAATTTTAACAAAATTGTATAAAAACCCACATCCAATAAAAAAAGAAATTACCCATATAAGTAACTACTTCCACCTCAAAAAAATGACCCCATCCATTGTATACACATAATAAGTAATTTAATCAAACTCAAAGGTTTTCCTACTAAAGAGGTTCCTTAGAAAAAGAGGGGTCAAGCTAAAAACCCCATAAACAACACATAGTCATCTGCCTTGAATGCCCCGATCTGGTTACCCCAATGATGGCACTCTTTTAAGCAAAATTAACTAACGGCGTGGGAAAACCCAAGCAACAGTATACTCGCTCACAATTAACTACCCAATTTAATATATAATATATAATAAAAATAAAATTATAAAAAATTAGGATAGTTAAATAATTATACATAAATATAGTTTTTTTTTTTTTTGCTTTTTTATTAAATACATTTTTTTGTTCTTTTAATGGGATCATCTTTATTAGGTCTTTTTTAATGCTATCACAAATTTTTTTTTTAGGAAGTATTTCATTGTGAGACATAATTAGTAAAATTTAATTAGATCATTCTTGAATTTAAGAAAAAAAAAACCTTTAAAAAATAAAAAAAAGCAAGATGAAACCTAGCCTATGCAATATACAATCCATTATTTGTAGTTTTCTTCCGCTCAAAGAAGAGCTTACTTTTAAAAAGGGCACATTCCAGAAATTTCGGCCTGAAGGAGCCTCACATGGGAACATATTACGATAAATGTGCTACTTTATTTTTCCCCCCCTCTTCACCCCAATCCCAAAGACGCTTCAGGAAGGGTCCCATTTAAACCACTAATTCAATCACAGGCCCTGTGTACCCACTCCAACGGCTTGGCGTTTACCACTCTTCCTATAAACCTTCCTAATCATATCTGGAGGAAGCGCACAATACCCCACTGAGAGCGGGAAACATTCCCTATATCCTCTACAGTTTAGTCTAGGGTAATGAAGAGCTCACAGATGACCTGATTTTCATTAAATTAGGTCACAACCAATGGAGGCCAGGAAGAAGAGGACCGATATTTTTTTTTTTGCTGCTAGCTACAGGCCTTACTCCAATTTTACAGATCCCTAAAGAATATTGTAATGTTCTTAAGGAAGCGAATGCATCACTTTGATGTCATGCTAAACGTTTTTGTAAAAATAAATGTCCGTTTACATCAAAATAATATAATTTGTTGAATTGCATAAAATGCTTAAAGTTATAACGTCCATATTATTTTAATACTTCTATTTCTGCAAAAAATTTATAGTCTTAAAGAAAAAAAAATATTTGTGAGAATTATAAACACATAAAAGTATAATGAATTGGTATATATATCGTATATATTTAATATACAGCTCTGGCAAAAATTAAGAACCACTTTCAAATGTTCAGTTTGTCTGATTTTTCTCTTATAGGATATTTTTGAGTAAAATGTAAATTGTTCTTTATTCTATAAACTACTGACATGTCTCGATTTCCAAGCAATAAATTTGTATTTTTTTCTGACAAAGAAAAATGGTCAAAATAAAAAAAACAGTGCTTTTCAGACCTCAAATAATGCAAAGAAAACAATTTTATAATCATCTAGAAACAACAATATTAATGTTTAACTCAGAAGAGTTTCAGAAATCAATAATTTTGTGAATAACCATGATTGTTAAAAACAGCTTTCAGGCGTCTTGGCATGCTTTCCACCAGTCTTTCACACTGCTTCTGGAGCAAAGTTGAATCGTTCTTCTTTTGTTGATGGCTTGTGACTATGTTTGAGCGATAGTGCTCGATATCTAAAAATACGTATTGAAATTGTATCGCCGATAGCACTAAATATCGTCGATATCCGATTTCGATAGCGGAAGTCCCATGTAAGTCTAGGGAACAAAATAACGCAACTAAAAAAACCCTTTATTTCCTTGTAAACACTAAAATAACACACATAGAATACATAATATTATTAATACATGTCATTGTGACATATAATATATACATATATGTATAGTTTTATACACTTCTACATAGTAAAATATCCTCTGATTCAATTGCCCGGGAAAAGCCGGCTTCTGTGAAAAGACAGAAGCCCCGCACATGAAAAGGACACTTGGTTGTACATAGGGTTAACCATGTCTTTTCATGTTCTTTGCAATCTGATTTGCACAAACAATACATCAGTCTATGTGTGCAAAATTTCACACCGTAGGGGTTAATTAAAGGGTTAATTCGTTGTAAAAAAAAAACGGACTTTTTTGCTACGAATTTACACCTTTAATTAACCCCTACAGTGTGAAATTTTGCACACTTAAGGTACTGCCACACTACACAATCCCGCTAGCGATCTCATTAGCATCGCATACTAAGAATCGCTAAGCGGGATTGTTTCTATACGCTAGTGGCTACCTATTTTAGCGATGTCGTTAGGACGCATCGTGGATTAACGATCTCCTTAACGACTTTAGCGGTACAAAAAGTACCGCTAAAATCGCTAAAAAAGGTGCCACACCAGCGATTAGATACTTACCACGGGGCCCAGCGACGAAAAATAGGGTCCAAACGATTCCAGCGACGAGCGAGATCACAGCAGGAAGCACGTCGCTGGCAGATGCCGCACACAAACAACATCGCTAACGGGACGCTAAATAGTGACGTTTTTAGCGATCCCGTATAGCGATGTTGTTTAGTGTGCATAGTCTTTACACTCAAGTAATTGCTTGTGCAAATCAAATATCAAACTACATGAAAAGACAAGGGTTAACTCTATGTAAACCAAGGGTCATTCATGTCGGTTTCTGCATTTCACAAAAGCCGGCAATTGAATAGCGCTATTATACTATGTAGAAGTGTATGAACTATAAATATAAATATAATATATGTGTCACAAATTCAATGACATGTATATATATATTGAGGGTAAAATTGCTGAAAAAAAAATGCGTGGGCTCCCGCCCTATTTTCGAAACCAACAGACAAAGCCAGTGAGTGGGGGCAGATAATAATACCCAAGAGGGACCATTATTTTTGGCCCCCCCCGGCTACTAACATCTGCCCCCAGACACCCCAGAAAGGGCAAATCTCTAATTAATTTGCCCTTTCTGGCACTTTGCCCGTCTATTCCCATTGCCCTGTAGCGGTGGCGAATGGGTTAATAAGGGGTTAAAATGACCTTGCAATTGAAAGTCACTTTAAGCCAGGTTAATAATTGAGAGCAGTCAATTAGAAAAACTATCAATTATTAATCCTATTGTATGAAAGAAAAATCAAACACACACACTTTAAAAAAAAAAGAAGTTTAATGAAATAATCACACAGTTTTTGACCATATTTTTATTTTCCTGCTAAAACCATTTCCTGTAATAAAATAAAATAATAAAGCAAAATTATTCTTACCAATCCGATGTAACAGTCAGGTCCCACGGTGTAATCCATCAGAAAGGGTTAATGTTTTACTGCAGGGACCGCAGCTAATGCTGCAGCCTCACAGTAAACCCTCAAATGAATGAGTTCCTCTCCTGGCTGACAGGAGAGGAAGTGGAAAGCTTAATTGATTGCTTTCCCACTTTCACTTCAGGTCAGCCAGGGACACAATCAGTGACGTCAGAGGGAACTGGTTAACAAAAATAGGGGATCCCCCGAAAAAAAAATGGCGTGGGTCCCCCCTATTTTTGTTAACCAGCCAGATGAAGCAGACCGCTGAGGCCTGGATTTTCAGGCTGTTAAGGAGCCAAGATCCATGGACCTTGCCAGCCTGATAATACCAGGCCACAGCAGTCTGCATATCTTGGCTGATTAACAAAAAATAGGGGATCCCCTCGAAAAAAATTGGCTGGGGTCCCCCCTATTTTTGTTAACCAGCCAGATGAAGCAGACCGCTGAGGCCTGGTTTTTCAGGCTGGTAAGGATCCAATATCCATGGACCTTGCAAGCCTGATAATACCAGGCCACAGCAGTCTGCTTAGCTTGGCTGGTTACAAAAAAGGGGATCCCCTCGAAAAAAAAAACGGCGTAGGGGTCCCCCTATTTTTGTTAACCAGCCAAGTAAAATGCAGACTGCTGCGGCCTGGTAATAAAAGACTGTCAAGGCCCATGGATTTTGGCCCTCAACAGCCTGATAATACCAGGCTACAGCAGCCCCACATTTGGCGCATCAAAAGATGTGCCAATTGTGGCACTTTACCCGCTCTTCCCACTTGCCCTGTAGCAGTGGCAAGCGGGGTAATAAGGGGTTAATGTCACTGTTGATTGCATGGTGACAATAAGCCCGGTTAATAATGGAGAGGCGTCAATAAGACACCGATCCATTATTAATCCCAAAGTTATTAAATGCATAAAAAAAAGACAAAGCAAGAAAAAAGTATTTTAATGAAATAAAAGAGACAACACAGTTTTCATTTCTTTTATTGTACTCTCATTCCTGCGACGCCATCGATCTCCTGTAAAAAAAGAAAAAAAACAAACCAACAGTATACCACCTGTCCGACGCAGTCCATAGTAACGACAGTCCCACGACGATCCAGCTCTGCTACATCGCAATGACAGGCAGAGCCTGACATCCCGGAGCAGCACAGCTGCTTACCAGCTTCCCCGGCGGTGACGTCATCGGACTGACTGCTTTAACGGCCGGGATTACGTAGCAGTCACTGCAGTTATCGCGAGAAACTGCATGTGACCCCGGGGAGAAGAGGATGGCGGCCATGAAGCAGTCCAGGACGTGACCCGCCGGAGATCTTCTGCCAGGTAAGTGCCGCTGACTCCTGACAGACCCGACCGACGGACACTGACAGTGACAGACCCGACCGACGGACACAGACAGTGACAGTGACAAATCCGATTCCGGTATTCGATAAGACGAAAAAAATCGAAACAAATTATCGAAAGGCCGATAGAGCTAATATCGGGCCCATAGCCGATATTTACATTATCGTATCGCTCAACACTACTTGTGACCATCCATCTTCCTCTTGATCACATCCCAGAAGTTTTCAATGGGGCTCAGGTCTGGAGAATGGGCTGCCCATGACAGGGTTTTGATGTGGTCTCTTAGTTTTTGCCAGAGCTGTATGTATATATACATATAAAATATATAAAAAATATATACCGTATATATGTGTATAATCACTCACACATATATGTGGTACACATATCTACTATATAATTGTCTAATATAACTTCCGTCTGTAACGGAAATCATGCGTTGCTGATTGGTTGCGCCTGGCCGGACGTGACCAATCAGTGACAGGCACAGTCCGGCCGCGAATTGACGCAGGATTTCAACCAGGCATGCCACCACTATCGTCGGGAGATCAGCGGTAGCCGCGGGTCATCTCCACGTACATACTCACCTTCTGTCCCTGCATCCCTGTCCCGGCGTGTCTGCTTCTATCCTGTGTGGTGCGGTCACATAGTACCACTCATTAAGGTCATGAATATGGACGCGACTCCACTCCCATAGGCGTGGGGTCCATATTCATGACCTTAATGAGTGGTACCACGTGACCGCGCCACAGAGGAAGAAGCTGACGCGCCGGGATAGAGATGCAGGGACGTGCAGCGACGGTGTCAGGGTTAGTATGATGGGGGAGGACGGGGGAGCCCAGCGGAGCCATGTATACAGGATGGGAGGGTGGGAGCAGAGCCATGTGTACAGGATGGGAGGGTGGAGCGGAGCCATGTATATAGGATGGAGGGTGGGAGCGGAGCCATGTATATAGTATGGAGGGTGGGAGCGGAGCCATGTATATAGGATGGGAGGGTGGGAGCGGAGCCATGTATATAGGATGGGAGGGTGGGAGCAGAGCCATGTTTACACGATTGGAGGGTGGGAGCGGAGCCATGTATATAGGATTGGAGGGTGGTAGTGGAGCCATGTATATAGGATGGGAGGGTGGGAGCAGAACCATATATAGGAAGGGAGGGTGGGAGCGGAGCTGTGTATATAGGATGGGAGGGTGGGAGCGGAGCCATGTATATAGGATGGCAGGGTGGGAGCAGAGCCATGTATACAGGATGGAGGGTGGGAGCGGAGCCATGATACAGGATGGGAGGGTGGAGCGGAGCCATGTATACAGGATGGGAGGGTGGAGCGGAGCCATGTATACAGGATGGAGGGTGGAGCGGAGCCATGTATACAGGATGGGAGGGTGGAGCGGAGCCATGTATACAGGATGGGAGGGTGGAGCGGAGCCATGTATACAGATGGGAGGGTGGAGCGGAGCCATGTATACAGGATGGGAGGGTAGAGCAAGAGCATGTATACAAGGATGGGGACAGGGGAGCCATGTGTACAAGGATGGGAGGGTGGGAGCGGAGCCATGTATACAGGATGGGAGGGTGGAGTGGAGCCATGTATACAAGGATGGGACGGTGGAGCGGAGCCATGTATACAGGATGGGACAGGGGAGCCATGTGTACAAGGATGGGAGGGTGGGAGCGGAGCCATACATAAATAAACTACATACATATTCTAACATATTCTAGAATACCCGATGCATTAGAATCGGGCCACCATCTAGTCTACTATATAATCATCTAATTCTGTCTGTAACGGAAATCCCTTGTCGCTGATTGGTCGCGCCCGGGAGTGGTGGGAAAGTGGTCTCTTAATTTTTGCCAGAGCTGTACATTTCCAAATTAACACAGAAATATATATTTACATAGTTATATATTATTTGTACATTTTTACCATATTTTATAATTTTCCATGCTAAACTCAACAACCATAGGCTATGTTCACACGTTGCTTTTTTTATGCATTTTTTTCCGCAGGTGAAACCTGCTCTCTTGGCAGTAAGAAACTTCAAAAAAGCAGGTTTTGCTTAATTTTTGTTGCATTTTTGTCATGGTACATTTGTCTCTTGTGCATGCTGATGAAGCTTAGTGCATAAAAAAAAATCTGATTCTACTTCATCAGGTTTTGGCACCACAAACGCAGCAAAAACAGATACCTGCGTTTTTGCAGCGTTTTTTGCACCACTGAAAAATGCTGAAAAAACACTGATAGAAGTGACATGCTGCATTTTGCAAACTCCATGGCATTGCAGAAAATACTGATGACAAGAAAACCAAGCTGTATGCATGAGATTTCTGAAATCTCATAGACTTTGCTGCTG
Organism: Oophaga sylvatica; assembly: GCA_033576555.1. Classification (NCBI taxonomy): domain Eukaryota; kingdom Metazoa; phylum Chordata; class Amphibia; order Anura; family Dendrobatidae; genus Oophaga; species Oophaga sylvatica. The sequence continues at coordinate 38,811,448 of JARQOD010000005.1, forward strand.
CTGTAAAATGCAGCTGAAAATTTGCCTTACAAAAACGCTGAAAAAACGCAACATGTGAACATAGCATTCTGCTATTTCACCATGTATTCCCTTAATATACACTACTCAAAAAATAAAGGGAACACTTAAACAACACAATGTAACTCCAAGTCAGTCTTCTGTGAAATCAACATGTCCAGTTATGAAGCCACACTGATTGTGAATCAATTAATTCTGCTGTTGGGCAAATTGAACAGACAACAGGTAGAAATCATAGGCAATTAGCAAGACAACCCCTATAAAGGAGTGGTTCTGCAGGGGGTGACCACAGACCATTTCTCTGTTCTCATCATTTTTTACTGTTGTTTTGGTCACTTTTGAATTTTGACATTGCTCTCACCCCTAGAGGTACAGTAGCATGAGGCGGTGTCTACAACCCACAGAAGTTGCTCAGGTAATGCAGCTTATCCAGGATGGTACATGATAGAATCATAGAATGTTAGAGATTGAAGGGACCTCAAGGGTCATCGTGTTCAACCCCCTGCTCAATGCAGGATTCACTAAACCATCGCAGACATATGTCTGTCCAGTCTCTGTTTCAAGACTTCCATTGAAGGATAACTCATTACCTCTCATGTTGGCCTGTTCCACTCATTGATTACCCTCTCTGTCAAAAAGTTTTATTCTAATATCTAATCCGTATCTTCTTCCTTTCAGTTTCATTCCATTGCTTCTCGTCTTTCCATGTAGAAATATTGCAAGAAAACATTCCCAGATCTTTAACCGTTCCTCGTAGGACATACTTTGCAATCCGCTCACCATCCTGGTAGCTCTTTTCTGAACTTGCTCCAGTTTTTCAATGTCTTTTTTGAAATGTGTTGGCCAGAACTAGACACCATATTCCAAATCAGGCCTGACCAAGGAGGAGTAGAGGGGATAATTACTTCACGTGATCTAGACTTTATGCTTCTCTTAATACATCCTAGAACTGTTTGCCTTTTTTCTGCTGCATCACACTTTTTATTCATGTGCAGACTGTGATCTATTAGTATACCCAAGTCTTTTTCACAAGAGCTGCTGCTTAGTTCTATTCCTCCCACTTTATAGATGGGGCAGCTGCAGGCTGATATTTTTAGGCTACAGAGGGCCCAATAACTATGAACTTTCCAGCCTAATAATATAAGCCCGCACCTGTCTGCTTTACCTGTGCTGGTTATCACAAATAGGGGGACACCATGTCATTTTTTGGTTATTTATTTATTTATTTAATAGGTTAAATAAGTCTAAACATGCTTTAATGCCACATGAAAGGTAATAAACTGTGCAAATTTGATAATATCTAGAGGACTTCTGAAATTATATATCTGCAGGACTTCTATCTATCTATCTATAGTGGGTACGGAAAATATTCAGACCCCTTTAAATTTTTCATCTTTGTTTCATTGCAGCCATTTGGTAAATTCAAAAAAGTTCATTTTTTTCTCATTAATGTACACTCTGCACCCCATCTTGACTGAAAAACAGCAGAAATATAGAAATTGTTGCAAATTTATTAAAATAGAAAAACTGAAATATAACATGGTCATAAGTATTCAGACACTTTGCTCAGTATTGAGTAGAAGCGCCCTTTTAAGCTAGTACAGCCATGATTCTTCTTGGGAATGACTCAACAAGTTTTTCACACCTGGATTTGGAGATCCTCTGCCATTTTTCCTTGCAGATCCTCTCCAGTTCCGTCAAGTTGGATGGTGAATGTTGGTGGACAGCCATTTTCAGGTCTCTCTAAAGATGCTCAATTGGGTTTAGGTCAGAGCTTTGTCTGGGCCAGTCAAGAATAGTCACAGAGTTGTTCTGAAGCCTCTCCTTTGTTATTTTAGCTGCGTGCTTAGGGTCATTGTCTTGTTGGAAGGTGAACCTTCAGCCAAGTTTGAGGTCCAGAGCATACTGGAAGAGGTTTTCATCCAGGATATCTCTGTACTTGGCTGCATTCATGTTTCCTTCAATTGCAACCAGTCGTCCTGTCCCTGCAGCTGAACAACACCCCCATAGCATGATGCTGCCACCACCATGTTTCACTGTTGGGATTGTATTGGTCAGGTGATGAGCAGTGTCTGGTTTTCTTCACACATACCACTTAGAATTATCACCAAAAAGTTCTATCTTCGTCTCATCAGACCAGAGAATCTTATTTCTGGGAGTCCTTCATGTGTTTTTTAGCAAATTCTATGCGGGTTTTCATGTCTTGCACTGAGTAGAGGCTTCCATCGGGCCACTCTGCCATAAAGGCCCAACTGGTGGAGGGCTGCAGTGATAGTTGACTTTGTGGAACTTTCTCCCATCTCCCTACTGCATCTGTGGAGCTCAGCCACAGTGATCATCCACAACTACCACTAAAGACTTCAAGCTGTCATTGATGTTAGAGGGGGCAATACACAGTATTAATAAATGGGGTATGTGAACTTTTGATCAGGGTCATTTGGATGTTTTGGGTTGTCATTATGATTTAAAAAGGGAAAACACAGTAGTTTGACAATAAATGGCTTCAGCCAACCACTAACCATGAGTGGAGAAAAATTTTGGTATTCTCATTCATATTCAGTGAAAAAAGGCCAAAAAAGCAAAAATTCTGACAGGGTATGTAAACTTTTAAGCACAACTGTATTCCATGTGGCCGTAGAGTTATGCTTGTAAATTTCAGCAGGAGAAGTGGCTCAGTATTTTTGAGAATGCCTTTTTAACTTTATTGCATCCTATACGGTGCACAATAACAAATGCTACGTGTGCATCGCCCGCAGCTATGCCACTGCAAAATTCATAAGAAGGAATTTATCAAGCTTGGCATTTCACATACCATTCCTGAACTATACCAACTGGAGTAAGGTGTTGAAACTAATTGTTAGGCGCAGCACACATTTGGAGCGTCTTTAGAAGTTGCCAGAATAGAAATCACCAAGCTTGTGTTGATTTCAGCTCAATGTTCCTTAGTTTTCCACCATACATAGTAAATCTGTCTCATGGTCATCACACAGAGAACACTTTTTTTAAAAAAATAAGTTCCAAGTCCTGCTCAAAGGGGCAAAAAGTCTGAATATTTTTTCCAAATATTACTTGTAAAAAGTTTTGAAATTTGGGGTAGGGAGAAATTTATCATGAGGGGAGTTTTTAAAATCAGTTGGTTTGTGCCTATATAGCCATTATTTGTGCCAAATTTTTCTTTGCACAAGTGTTGTAGAATGAAAAATGTTGTGCATCTTTACATATTCTAACACTTCTACCTTTTTTCTACTTTTTACACCAGTCCCCACTTTTTTTGTGGCTTTTCAAAAAGCTTTTAAATCAGACTTGTTTGAGTCACGGGTATACCTCAACAGAGAGGGGCCAGAAGACAGCTGTGTCTGAACTCTTGCACTAATTAGAAGCACTTCACCATCAGTGCAGGTTTCTGCTAGCAGTGCAGAGGTTAATCAGTTGATTTGACAGCTCCTGGAGATTTACTGCTTTGATGGTCTCTGCTGTTCAGTATTAGCTACTCCCCTCTAATAAATATACTCATCTGTGGCATTCAGGAATTGCCAGTGTTAGTTTCATACTGCCTTGTTCTGGAGTTGGAGGTGTTGTTTGTTTAAGGAGGCTTTTAGAGAGTTGTTCAGAAGACTGTTGCTTGGGAATTTGTGTGTGTACATATCCTCATCCTCTCCTATTTGGTTTTTTCCTTCCTTTACTTCCTGGTGTTCCACTCTGTTGCTTGTGAGTGTATATTTGTATGATTGGTATTTTCATTTATCCCTGTACATCTTCCCTTGTTAGTCTGGTTTGTGTTTTCTTACACAATACAACTGAGGGAACAGATAACGGCTGATTTAAGAGTTCAGCACATGGCCCCAGCGTCTTCACTGTCAGAAGTAATCCGGGGAGCAGGGATAGCTAGGGTGCCACTAGCTTTAGAGATAGTGATTGTGCCCCTAGCTACGGCAACTGAAACTAAATCTCCGAGCACTTCCAAATACTCGGAGATCACCCGAGCGTGCTCGGGGAAACCTGAGCAACGAGTATACTCGCTCATCACTAGTAGGAATGTGACAGCATAGTCTATCACCCATGCATAGACTTTTCCAAAATTCCTAGATTCAGACAAATTTAACATTTTGTGCATTTGTGTCGGCTTAACCCATCAAAGAGAAGGGATTAAAAAACAGAATAAACTTTCATTCACCTCTCTTCAGCCCTCCCCAAATCTGTCCCATCGCCGTCACTCCATGTCTAGTCCTCTGATCGTCTTCTTTCACTTTTCTTTTTTCCTCTAGGTTTTTCTCAGGTGCCGCTGCTGCCATATGGTGGCGTTACAAATCAATCATGCATGTTGCATTCGGCATGACCATTTTGGGCACCGCACCTGTTACTGACATGTGTCACATCCAAAGTGACAGCATGGGACCTAGTTAGCAGCAGCACTCACCAAATGGCCCGGAGGAAAAAGGAAGAATAAAGAAGACCCCTTTAGAGGGGCGGTGGCAGGACAGGGATGGGGAGGGCCGAGGTATGAGAAGTTTATTATGTTTTTTATTATGTTTTTAACCCCTTCCTTGTAGCTTGCTTTTTACCAAATTTATTTCATGCAAATTGAATTTCCTTGCTGAATTGAGCAAATATGTCCGAATCTGGACAACTCTGTTCCGTCATTGGTCTCCAACCTGCTTTTTCAAACTACAACTCCAGCATGCCAGGACAGCTGCAGGCTACTAAAGTATTCTGGAAGTTGTAGTCTTTAAACACTGTATAGCTGTGGGTTGGAAAGCACTGGTGCAGCTTGTCAATTATGGTTTTGCATTGCACGTAGTAAGATGCTGCCTCAGGGGTTTTTTATCATATTTAGCACATTATCCTTGTAGAAATTTCCTGATTTTTGGCAATCGATTTTCATCTGTTTTAGACTGTAGTTCCTTAAGAAACTTCCATCTTACTTAATTGCCTGTAAGACTGATTTAAATACCGGGATCTTGCCAAGTCCTTTTCAAGCAGAAGGCGAAATGTTCAGAGTTTCAATAACTGCATCTGGCATTTATAGAGCAGATTGTAACATTACAAATACAAAGAAAGCAATGCCCAGCAGCTAGTATACATTCTTATATGCCTATGTGGAATGGCTGTGCCCTACTTGGTCAGGTCTGTGGCACTATGCCACTAAGGTGCCCTTGGCACCGGCATTGACCTTTCCAGAGAAAATATTCTATGATATGCTTCCTATTATTCCAAAACGAATGTTCTTATTTTATACCGATACTATAAAACACACAGAGGTTAGATAACCTGTGCAGAACTCCGAGCCTGCAATTTACAATCAACCTAGCTAAGCATTTTTAAGGCAATTAGATCTAAACCGATGCATATGTATTACGCTCCCTGTTGGCCCAGATAACACAATAAAGGTTACAAAAACACAGGTGAGGAAAGAAATCCAATCTGAAGTGTGTAAAACGTGATGGGCTCTACAATAATCAATAATGAAAATTTATATTATTTCTATTTTGCCCTAGAATAGTAAACCTTTAGCAGTTTTTTGACATTGTTTTATTTTTTATTTTATTTTTGTCGTGAAAGTAGACTAAATAATGGACGTGGAAACAGCTGACACATGGGAAAGTGGTTTCAGACGCAATTTATATAAATTCCAGATTTTATAAAATTGCCGTGAAAAAAGTTGGCAGAATATAGAATTTTTTTGGAAAGTTGACACTGAGTTTAGGAATCATACACATGGGTTAAAGAGTAACTCCTAGACTGATCGCTCATTCTCAAAATTCTCAATTCACAGTAAAATCTGTATTCTGTGGATACAGATTTTCTCATTGCAGAGATAAGAGATGACAGTTGGTGCTGATAAAGTTCTATGGAGAACTGTTTGTTTCAGGAGAACTTGTAGCAGAATGTCTGTGTCTGCCTCTATATCCTCCCTCCTCCAGAGAAGGTTAGGAGATGATAGTTGGTGTTTTCTATGGAGTAGGGTAGAGCTAGATGCAGACAGACATTCTGCTACAAGTTCTGCTGAAATAAGTTTTCAGTTCTCCATTGATCTTTATAAGCACCAACTGCCATCTCCCATCGCAGTAATTGGGAAAATCTGTGTTCACTGAAGACTGAATTTAGAATGAAACATCAGTCCAGGAGGAGAAAGAAGTAAATCTCTGTGATAAGATATATTACAAAGCTGCTTAATTTCATGTCTACTCTTGATTTATCAAATTTAAATTTAAACGACGGTTACACTTTAAGTTCGGCTGCATACAAAATTGTTCCAACCTTAAAGGAAATATGTCAGCAGGATTTTCCAACCCCCAAACTAATTGGGGCCACCTCCTCCTGCTTAACTGACAGCCTCTATGCTGTGTGACTTCAGGCAAAGGAGTCACCAACGGAGCAAGACAGAGGAAGCGACGCTGATCGGTTAATAGAGCTGGAGTGACAGGGAGAGACACTGATGGGGAATAGAGCTGGAGTGACAGAGGCTTCAAATCTACAAATAGCTCTTTAGCCTCATTTACATATCGATTCAATCACCGGTTTCTCAGTAATGGAAAAAACGGAATAGCCATGTAAAGGTATTGCCAGATTTGTGTTTGAAAGCTCTACATGCACATATAAATAGTTTCTAGTTTAATACAGCTCAAATCTAAAGCTATGGGGCCTTACTATACATCCAAGTGTTTTAAGTTCACAAAGGTACACAAAAGTTGTTGTTTTTTTATACCGTCAAGATATTTTAAGTTAAGATCTGCCATTGAGCAGGGGTTGGACATGATGACCCTGGAGGTCCCTTCCAACTCTAACATTCTATGATTCTATGGACTAGAAAAGAATTCTGCTGAAAGGACAAGATGACAGTTACAAAGTGAGTGCTATGCAGGGTTAAGCTGCAATGTAAACTATCTCAAGAGACTGTCACTTAGACAGCTGATTAGTGAATCTCTATCTCATGAGTATTCTCCCTTACTGTAAGCAGGTAATCACTCAGTGCCATCATAATGTCTTAGTTTTGCACCAAACTATGGCTCAGGTTCATTTGGAAAAGAACTGTTCCAGTATTGTAACCATCAAGGGAAAGGTTCCCAACAAACAAAAAGGGGCCCTTTCTAATTCACGGGTATTAAATTTTTAAAAAATTTTTGGGGGCCCCTTTTTCCCAAAAAAAATTTTAAGTGGGGGACGAAAGGGGGTAAATCTTTAAAATAAACACCCAATTTTTTTTATTATTTTTACAGAACCACCACAACACAAAAGTAGGGAAAAGGGGTAGGGAGAGAAAGCTAAAAAGCGAACGGCGGCCGAGAGATGCATGCCCCCTTTTTAAAAGGGAAAAGGGCCCAAACCAAAACCCATTGTCTGCCTGTGCCACCCACGAGCTGAACGGGGGAAAACAGCCCCCCGGGAAACCCCGAAAACCCTTTTTCCCCTAAAGGGGATCGGAAAAACACCCGGGTACTGCCAAAAAGGGGGGCCGGAGAGGAAGGGACGCAGGAAGGGGAAATAAAAAGCGGATCAAAGCAGCAGAACCCAAGGGGGCAAAACCGGGGGGGAAAAAAAACCAGGCATAGAGGGTCAAAATTGGCAAATTAAAGCAAAACCAGGCAGACAAAATCCGGAAAAGGCAGAGATACAATAGCAAAACAAATACACCGGGAAAACCCAAACAATCGGGGGCCCCCAAGCCGTCCAAGGCTTTTAAAGGGGCATGGCACCCTCCGGGCTCACACCGTGACCCACTGGACCCCCCAAAAAACCGGCCAATGGGGAGCAACTGACACCAACCACTTCCCCCGGGGAAAAGAGAGAACCACCCCACCAACGCCGCGAGGGACCCCTTCTCTTCGCCAACATTTCCCCGGGAAAAAACATGGCGGCGCAGAGGCTGGGTCCAAGGAGGGCCCAAAAAGGGGATACCGCCTCCAAACCGCCCACCACTGAAGGAGCCGGCCCCCCCAGGGGCCGGGCAGGAACACCGCCCTGAATCCAATCGACGGACACCCTTTTTTGGGGGCATCAGTTTGCACAAATGAACCAACAAGTAGCTGAAGTTTTAATTTTTTTTTTCATAGAATGAATCAAAAAAAACTAAGGTAATATCACGCAAACAAAAAAAAAATAACCCTGTCCGAACCAAACCCCTTCCCATTCTTGATAAAAACCCCCTTTCACAAAGTTGCAAAAAATCCCATATTTCAAAAAAAAGCTCTTAAAAATTATCCTGCAGCAGAATGTTAGTACTTGCCTTTTCCTTTCCCTTGAATTTTCCAAAATACCTCCACTCCTACTTTTTTTCTTAATGTCTCCCGTTAGATGTAAGCCATTGGAGGGGCTTTGTCTTCCGTCATACCTAATTATCATTGCAGTTTTTCCCCTTTTAACCTTTGCACCCCGCCATAAAATTAAAAACGTCGCTCTAAACTGAACAATAAAAACGGAATCTCAACACAAAATTTTGAAAACCCCCCAAAATTGAAATTACATTTCATTCGTCTCCTATACAATGGTTCATTTCGAACCACCAAAAAGGACCCAAAAAGGGGGCACGGAAGCACAGAACCCTATGGTGCTTTTCCAGTTTTCTGAAAGCATCATGCGAAAAAAATAATGTTTTTCTTGCTACAAAGTTTTCATTACTCATCTGATTCATGTTTTATTGTGTCCCCATATTTCACAGATTAGTAGGTGTGACCTCTCTTATGGGATCTCAGGCCTCCCATTTACAAAATTTCCACGAGAAGTTTCGGGGGGCCCTTTTTTTGAACTTTTCCCCCGATGGGCTAAAAACAAAACTGGGGATCACTGAAAAAAAACCTCTATTTTTTTTTTAGAGATGTACAATTGGGGCAGCAAAAGTCTTTTTTTAATATAATTTTTCAGCCTTTTTTTTCCCTCAAACATTCTAAAAATTTTTAAAACATGGATATAGAAGGGCTAGAAACATCCAGATTAAGAATTTTTTAATCTCAAATTTCAGGGGGACCACGCCCCTCCTCCTCCCAGTTTTTTTTAACTTACTTTTTTATCAGCACAGGCTGAACCGCTCATCGAATAGGCTTTCTCCCATAAAAGAGGCAGCTCAAGAAGGGGGGGGAAGGGGAAAATTGCAGATTTACAGATGTACTGCTCATGTTGAAATAGAAGATGCTCCCTCAGTGCAAGTGTCCCTGCTCTAATCCAATCCAACATCTAGGGGCCCCCTGAAGAGACAAGTTGTCATCACCCTTTTTCCAGCACCAGGTTTTTAAAAAAGGCGTTATTGAAGAAAAGGGAAAAAAATGAACACAATAAATCACCACTTTTCATTCCCCCTGCTAAAAACTTGTGCGTCCTTAAAAACATGGAGGTCATACAAAAAATTGAGTAGTAAATTGATGGTGATTGCTCGTTACCCCCTTTTCCCACAGCCCCCGCAGGGCTGCCAAAATTTCGGGGGGCCCCCTCGGAAAATTTTTGGGGCCCCCCTTAGACCCCCCAGCTCCACATACACAAGATACACACATACAATACTGACACACACACCCACACATACAAACAGACCAAAGTTTGGCCACCTTCTCTTTAAAAAAATTTTGTATTTCATGGCTTAAAAATTTCATTTTCACAAGGACAAAACGTGAAAACAAATGTGAATTATAACAAAAAAAAAATGTGAAACAACGAAAATATGTCTTTATTCAGTTCTTCAAATAGCCCACCTTTTGCTTTGAGAAAGGAACCTGGCATTCCGGAGTCACCCTGCAAATTTATAAATGGCCGCACAATAGACAATCTCGTATCCCAGAGACCCGGCCATAGTCATAATCTATCACAAACTTCAGGGGGGCGTAATTTAATGGTCTTTTGGGACCTCTCTGTCGGGAGATTTAGCAATTTTGCAATTTAAAACACTGTCACAGCTTTCTTACCGCATTCTTTAGTCAGGGGAAAAAAAACTCCTGCACCACAAAAATGTTTTTTTTGGGGCCAAAAGACCCTCTCTCATGCACCTGTACCACCTTGTGCAGCAGAGTTGCGGGAGCACCACTTCCGGGGGTAACCCCAATTCCTGGTGCAACTGGACTTCCGGTCAGGAACCATCTTTCAGCTGGACCTTTTCCCCCACTGTCGAAGGTTTCAGACCCCAAGGACAGCACGCTTTTCTCTTCCACAGAATTTTTGTTGCAGCCCCACCCACTTTCTCATTTAGGGCTCTCCATCTTCCGCTGGAGTCGACCCAAACCACCGGGCCCTCCCAGGGGGCCCCTTTTTTTGATGCACCCCGATTCGGGCCCCCGGGTTTTTCCCCTCTCCTTAAGCATTTTATAACAAAATTGCCATCGAGCCACCCAGTGCGCTCCGGGGCCCCCGTTCGCTTTTTCCAGGGGCCAGGGTTTGACATGCGCACCAGGACTTCAGACCTGGACAGATTTTAAACAAATTTTTTTTTTTGGGGAAATGGAGCCGACTTGGTGGCACACTCTTTTTTTCCCCCTTGAACTGCACAACACGCTCGATCCATGTAAATTTCCACACAGAAAATAAATGGTTGGGAGAAGATGCATAGGCCAGCATAGGGCTTCTCACGCCTTTTTGGGGGCTCGAAATCTTTCGGGGGTCTCCCGATTGAATGCCCATTTTTTTGCGCCAAAAGGCACTCCTTCACGGTTCAAGCAATGGGTTTACAACAATAATTTTTTCACAAACTTCCGAAATACCCTGGACCCCCAGGAACCTTGAACACCCTTCACAGTTTTTGGGTGAAAAAAACCGCACCCTCGTTTTCTCAGGGAGGGTTCCCCCCTTTTCAGCAACACGATGTCCCCCCGGTCCAATCGGGTGCGGAAAATGACACTTCCGGGGCTTTACTTTCAGACGTGCCTCTAAAAAGGGCTCAACACCTTTTCCCCTCGAAATTTTTTTTTCCTCAAAAGGGTGGGTAAACGATAATATCGTCCAGGAGGGGGGGGGGCCTCGAAGTTCAGTCACCAACACCCCCATCATCGCTGAAACCCCCGGGAAAATAGCAAGGCCAAAAGGGAAGGTTGAACTCAAAAAACCCCCCTGGGCGTATGAAGTCGGCTTGGCTCTGCTCTGGGGTAAGGTACTAACCTCTGCCAAAACCAACGAAGAGAAGTATTTTGCGTTTCCCGAGCAACAGTGATTTTTTTTTAAACCCCTTGGGGGGATAAAAACCCGACGTGCCCTTTTAGTTTCCGAAGTCCACGCAAAAACGAAAATTTTTTGTCCTTTTTCCGCACCAGAAAATGAGGCAGCCCAGGCTTTGGCTTCCCGAATAACCACCTGCAGCATTGTGTCAACATCCCCTTCACCTCCGGAATTTGGGGGGGATCGGCCATCGTTTCTAATAGATGCGGTTTTTCCCAGTTGAAACCGTGGGAAAAAGCCGTTGAACCCAAAAACATCTCAAGGGGGTAATACTCCGGTACCGCCCCAGCAAGCTCCACCTTAAAAAAATTAATTTTTAAATTTATTTTTTTTTGCTCACACTGTTCAAAAATTCGGGGTCCCCCTGCATCTTTGGGGGTTCCGGTTCGAAACGTCAATGGCCCACCCCCAGGGGGTCTTCCGGTTTACTTCTTTTTGGGCGGCTTTTGGGGTATCACTCTTCCGGCATCCCAGATCGCCTACTTCATCGGGGGGGGCTTTTTTGGGGAAAGTAGGGTCCTGGCAAATTTTTAAAAGGGGGGCCCCAAATTTTTAACATATTGCACATCAACGAAGCTTTCGTTGATTTACATCCTGATTCAGAACACTAAATAAAAATAAAATAATAATAAAAAATTTTATTTCTATAGCGCCAAAAATTTTACAGCACTTTACATAAGAGGGGCTTTGCCCTTACAGCATAACAAAACACAATCAAAGTAGATCCCGAGGAATAGGGCGCTGTCGCGCTTACAATCATGATAAAAAGGGGGAAAAAAAGGAAATGGAACAATTGCTTTCATTTTTTGGGGCCCGCCAAGGTAAAATAGGGGGGTTTATGTAATTCCCCGAACCAGTTTAAACCAAAGTAGTAACAAACAGAAACAGAGGCTATTAAATGCAAAGCGGGTGAAACAAATACGAGGTACCTGATATGGGGGAAAAATTTTTTTTTAAAGGGCCAACAGGGAATTAGGTTAAAGCTTAGGGGAATGCCAGTCGAAAAAGTGCTTTTTGGGCACCTTAATTTTGGGGATTTGGGGGGAATCAATTAAAACCGGTAGTCATTCCAAAAATTGGCGCAGCACGTAAATCTTTTGGGACGGGATGGGAGGTCTGAAAATTGGGTGCTAACCTCGGTCATTAGCAAATGGAGGGCACTGGTAGGAGGTAGACTGAGACAAGGGGGAAGTAGGGGGGGTGCTGGCCGGATGCTTTGGGGGGAGGGAATAAGTTTGACGGGGTTTTGTAGTGAGGGTAACCTTAAAAGACTAGCACAAGTAGAGGCAACGGGAACAAAAAAGGGGGAAATGACCTGGTGCACATTCAAGACAAAATTAAGATGGTCGACAATATTGAAACGCTCAAAACCTTTTTCCGGTCTCTTTCCACCGCTGAGGAAAATGAAGGGACAGAACAATCACTAACAGATCCTAATAGAACCCCATACAGTATCTTATCACACACTCACATTTTTTACAGGGGCATGTCTCAAAACAAAATTTTTGTTCCGGGATAAACAATCCAATCACTTTTAGAATATGCAGCATTTTGCTTGCTTAGTAAAAACACCCATGTCCTCCAAATTAAAATGCCCATAGTCCCCAATTGTAAAATGAAAACCCCATAGTCCTCCCATATTAAAAAACACCCCTATACCCGCCAATAGTGAATACACTCCCTATATCCTCCTATAAAAATACCCCCCAAAATCCTCCATATAGCTTATACACTTCCCAAGCCTCCATATAGTATAATACACCCTCAAGCCCCAAAAAATTAAAAACACTCCCAGTCCTCCAATAGATAATACACCCTCAAACCTCAAAATTAAAACACCCCATACCCCCATATATAAAATCCCCTCATCCTCATTATATAAAGCTACTCAGCCCCATAATAAATCACTTCCAATGCTCCATACAGTATAAGCCCGCCACAGTCCAAAGTAAAATTTTACTTCCCAAAACTATAAGCACCCCTGTTCCCATATAGTATAATTATTCGCCATAGCCTCGTACAGTAAAAAGCAGCCCACAAAAGTATAATCAGTTACCCCATAAGAAATCAGCCACCACACAGAGTAAAATGCAACCACCCCACAGAGTAAATCAACCCCCCCAAAAGGGGTAAATGCACCACTCAACAAAAAAAAATTAACCCCCATAAAATATAATCACCCCCCCTCAAATAGTAAAAGCAGCCCCCCATAACTAAATTTTCACCCCCTCAAAAAATACAACAGCCCCCAAATAGCATAATTACTCCTCCATAAATACAATGCCCCTCCTCATAAAAAAAAGCAGCACCCATAAATAAATTAGCCCCCCATAAAGTAAAAGAACCCCCATACAAAAAAATCTAGCCCCTGGGCAAATTTTGGAAGACTTGGACGAACCCCCCGGGGGGCGGGGGGTATTAAACCAATTAAGGAAGGGTTCAGGTGGAATGAGGGGCCTGAATAAGTGACGAACTCCCAAGATCCTCGCCGTAAAATTGTTGCTTCCGGTCTTTTTGGGGGAGTTTCAGCTTGTTTTTCCTTTATTTTTCAGAAATGACTTTCTTGCTTCTTGCACCCCTTCCCCGGGGGCTTCAGCCGGCCCCCTTTGGGGCTTGCCTCCCTCTGTTCTCTTTTGTATTTGCACTTTTTTGCTTTTCCTTGATTTTGTTTTTTGCGATACTGTGGTCACACCAAAATCGAATGGTGGTCGAGACTGTGGTCTCATTTTTTTTCAACAAAGGGGGGGGATTTTTTTAGATTTTTTTTGGGGTTCAGACAGAATATCTCTCCTGTACTTTCTTTCAGACAGATTGGCCCAGCATTTGCCATTCTATTTTTTGTCTGTGTTCGGGTTTTCCCTTGCAAAAACCCCTTACATGGGGGGGGGTTCCTATTTCTTTGGGGCTTTATTTTGGGCTGATAGCTTTTTTCTTTCTACTCAGGTTAGCTAACTCTCCGGGGGTGCCCCGGCTCTAGGTCAACGTAGGGACGCCCACGGTATTTAGTTGTGCGATTAGTTAGGGGGCGCAAACCCCTTTGTTTCAGCCTCTCGGTGTCTTTTTGCTTTTTTGGATATTTTTGCTCCTGTCCTCCTCAGCTACCAAATCATAACACTCCCATAGAATAAAAAGCAGCCCCCACAGAAAAAATGTACCCCCCAAAAAAATAATGAAATCCCCAACATATAATCAGCCCCCCATAAATAAAGCAGCTCACCAAAGAAAACAATGTAGCCCTCAATATATAATGTAGCCCCCTCATAGGTTATCAATAACCCCCATAGAAATAAAAATAAAATACACCCCCCCCTAGAAATAATTTAGCCCCAATAGAATAAAAACAGCCCCCCCCCCATAGAAATAATTAGCCCCCATATAAAAAAAAACAGCCACATAGTATATAAAAAAGCCCAAAAATAATAAAAAAGCCACATATTAAAAAGCAAGCTCAAAATATTTAGCAAATATATACAGCCCAATAGTAAAAAAACACCCACAAGTAATAACAGCCCCAAAAAATAACAGCCACCTAGTATATTGCACAGCCCACTAGAATATAACACAGCCCCAAAGTATATACCACCCACAAGTATATAACACACCCAACGTATGATAGGGGAGCCCACAAGTATAAGCACAGCCCACATCTCCCCCCAGGAAGGGGGCCCTACAGCCTTCACTGATATAAAAAAAAAATCCACAATCCCCACCCTCCCTGCCCCACCTCCCAGCGGCCCTTCCCACAGCGCAATCTGCCCCCACACAGGGGGCCCCGTTGATAAATCTCGCGCACCCACATGCAGAGGGGAAGATGGGAAGGGACATCAGCTGACCTCTCACTTCACATTGCTTTGACTGAAGGCAACGCCGGTAAGTTCATGGGGGGCGGGGGGGGATCAGAGCGGCGGCAGGTGGCTCCCTCCCCACGGGCCCCATATGGGGCGTGATGGCCGCAAAAAGTGGGGGCCTGGAGAGCGGGGCCCAGCACTGCCTGGTCTACCTTTTTCCCCCCAAAAAGCCGCCCGTCTTGGGAGAAAGCCTAGGTTATCTCTCTATTTACACATTCACTGGGGCATGGATTCTCGTCGGGCGAGCCCCCACAAAAGGACCTTGGAGGTAGTGCCCAAAAGCGGCTCTATCTGACCTTTAAAACCTTCAGAGGGGTACAGGGGGATGGGCCCCAATCAGCACGGCTGACCCCCGGGGGTAGAAAAAGGTTGGCCGCGCTGGAAGTTTCACTTTTCACAGAGTTTTTTCCATCCCCCCGGCTTCTTTTGGGCCGCCTACCCAGATCAACTGCGGAACATCCCTTTGGGGGTGTGAAGGGGGCCAAATGTCTCAGGAAATGTCTCGGGGTTTTCTGATAATATGGTTCCAGTTCCTTTTCATTCATCCCAATCACAGTAGGGCCTTTGCCCCGGGCCCCTGCTTAAAACCACTCCTTTCTCCCCCCCGTTTTTGCCCATAGGGAAATTTTATCCCCAAACCACCCCGCTACCGGGATGGGAAAAATTATTACAGCTGTCAATTATTCGGGGGCCCTTTTGGCCACTCGCCGCAGGAAAGTGCCGAAAATTCTCCGGACGGGTTACTTGACAGCCGTGCACCAAAAAATAGAGTTGAGCGATCTTTCCATACCCAAAAATATCGGAACAAAAGGAAAACGCCGATATCCAAAAAATATGGGCGAACCCGAACCGAAATCCAATGTAAGTCTATGGGCAGAAATATCGTAACAAAAAAAACCCTCTTTTTTTCCCCTTGGGAAACCTAAAAAACACACAAAATACAAAAATTAAAAAATATATATATAAAAAAATAAACAAGTCATTGGACATATATAACATAATTTTATATTTAACACTTCTACATAAAAAAGCCTCTGTTTTAAGCCGGGTAAACCCGGTTTTTGAAAAGACAACACCCGACAAAATGACACTTTTTTTCAAAATTAACCCATTCTTTTCAGTAGAAATTGAATCTTTTTTTCACAAACAGAGTGGCGTGTGCAAAATTCACACCTGTAGGGGTTAATAAAGGTGTAAATTCGTTAAAAAAAAAAGATTTTTTGCTACAAATTTTTCACCTTAATTAACCCCACAGGGGTAAAAATTTTTCACACACCACCATTAAAAAGTAGGAAAACAATAAACAAAAAAATTTAAAAGACAGGTTTAAAATCTATTAAACCATGTTTTTTTTAGGGGGGCGCATTTTCACAAAACGGGAATTGAATTGCGGCTATTTTACTTGTAAAGTGTATGAACAAAAATATAAATATATATATATATATTGTAAAATTTTTAATGACATTAATAAATATATTTTTTGGGTGAAAATTGTTAAAAAAAAAACTGACCCCCCGCCTATTTTGCAACCAAAACAAAGCCGCGAGTGGGGCAGAAATAAAGCCCAAGGGGCCATTTTTTTTTTCCCCCCCCCTGGCTCTAAACTCCCCCAACACCCCCCAAAAAAACAAATCTAAATTAATTCGCCCTTTCGGGGACTTTGCCCGTCTATCCCATTCCCCCCTTGGGGGCGAAGGGGGTTAATATGGGTTAAACCACCTTTATTGAAAGGTGACCAAGCCAGGTTAATAATTGAGAGCGTAAATTTAAAACAACATCAAAAATTTTTAACCTATTGCATGAAATAAAAAAAAAACCCCACACTTTAAATTAAAATCATTTAATGAAAAAAAAGACACATGTTTTTTACCCCTTTTATTTTTTGCAAAAACCATTTTTTCCAAAAAAAAAAATAAAAACAAAATTTTTTTTACCTATCCCCCTGCACAATCAGGTCCCCCCGGGTAATCCTTCAGAAAGGGGGGTTAAATTTTACGCAGGGGCCGCAGCTAATGTGCAGCCTCACAGTAAACCCCCAAAGAATATTTCCCCCTCCGGCTGACAGGAGAGGAATGGGGAAACTTAATGATTGCTTCCCCTTCACTTCAGGGGGCCAGGGGGACAATATGACGCAGAGGAACTGAAACAAAATAGGGGCCCTTCGAAAAAAAAATGGCGTGGGTCCCCCCTATTTTTGTTAACCACCTGAGAAGCAGACTGCTGACATTGGGGACCGTAATGAAGCAAATATCAGCTCATGGGGGCCCCGGAAGGTGGGGGGGGGGGCCCCGATGGGCGGGTAGCTGTGCTGACACAGTACACCAGGGGCGGCGGGGAGGGGGAGAGCAGCTCTTTTTAAAACTCCCCTTCCGCCGGGGCCCGGCTCTGCAGCCCCCCCTCTTTTTCCCCCTCTCCCCACCCGTGGTTTTCGGTCAGGTGGACCGCTCTTACATCATGAATATCACATATTCTGACTTAATACGCCCGCGGCCGCTTAACACGGCGCGGAGACCGGGGGAGAAGAGCAGGGCTGGAGAGCCCCCCCCGGGGGAAGGGTATAAAGGGAATTTACCGTCCCGCCACTTTTTGGCTTTTCTTCGCAATTTGGGGAAAAGGGGCGATACGTCTTAGGCCCCGCCCCTGCCTGATCATTCACTGCGGGACCCCGAAACACGGCATCACAGTGGAGAGAGACAGGAAAATTCTCGGGTCCGGGGGGGCCCGAGCGGCGGTGACATCGCCCGGGGGCACCCCCTCTCAGGAAAACCGGGGACCTGGCCCCCAGCGACGAGAGTGAGAAGTCTTTTTTTTTTTTTGGGGGGAGCAGCTGCAGCAGCAAAAGGGGGCCATACATGGACATCATGGGGGCCAATCTTGGGGCACAATCTAGGGGGCATGATCTAGGGGGAACTATGGGGCACAATCTAGGGGGGGTAATACATTTTTTTGGTTAAATTTCCCCCCACTGTGCGGCACTTTCATTTAAAATGGCTCGGGTTTTTTTTTTTTTTGGGGGGGGCCCCTTTAGACTTTTTCTATGGGCCCCATGTTTTTTAAACGCCCTGCTGCTGGGGCATGGTTTAAGGCTGTTAAGGACCAATTCCATGGACCTTCCAACCTTTTACTGGGTACCCCTTGGGGCCCCCAAGAAAAATTATTCTGGGGCCCACCCTCAACTTCCCAACCTTTGAAAAGGGGAAAAAGGGACAAAGCTGTGCACCTGGCCTCTGCAAAAATTTTGGGGCCCTGCACGTTGCACCACAGACTGTCCAGGAGTTGGGGGGGGTGCTTTTGCCCCGTGTGGGGGGAGCCCCCTCAGAGACCATCCTCGCCCATCAAGCAGCCCAAATTGTAGGGGGGTCAAAGCATACCTCCCAATTTTTTAAGAAAAAAAAAAGGGGGGTTAAAAGGCCCGCGGCGCGCCGCGCAAATTTTTGGCCACGCCCCGACCACACCCATTTCACACTAATAAAACCCCCTATCCTCCCCCCCAACGTACCCATTTAGCACTGCTATCACACGACGGTAAGGGGGGACAGGGCTGGTACGAGGAAAAAAAGAAAAGCACGAGAGAGAAAAAAAAAACAGAAAAAAAAAGAGAGGAAAGAAAAAAAGAGAGAGAGAAAAAAAAGAACAGAGAGAAAAAAGAACAAGAGCGAGAAAAAAGAAGAGAGCGAGAAAGACTAAGAGAAAAAAAAGACTAGAGAAGAGCCAGAGGCAACTAGGGTTTGGTTTTGTGGGGGAAAAAATTGATGGCACTAATCAGAGAACCTCACAAATGACCCGCGTTGCCAAAAAAAATCATATATAAAAAGCCCCAAAAATGATATAACCCCATAGGGCTGTGGTAAAAAACCATCCTACAGAAATAAAATAGATTACAGCACGGGTTTTCAAAAGACTTACCGTGATTTTTTTTCTAAGGAAAATTGTTCATTTTTCATTCTTTTCCACGGCCCGACCGACAGACGCTCTCCAGCCAGGACCGACTGCAGAGTAAAAAAAAGCCCCTTTCTTTTCTCTATTTTTACACTCAGGTCACCAATTGGGGACTATTCTAAACCCCTGCACAAACTCCTCACCTGCGAACCCCAATACTGAGCCCTCTGCCAAAGTGTCCCATTTTCCCCGATACCCCAATACTGACCCTGCTGCCGATGGCCCCTATTACCACCTATCCCCAAAGACTGCGCGCCGTATGTGTCCCTATTACGCACGCTGTGGGATTGTGACCTCTAAATTTTATACCCCCCCCTCTAGAATATAGTAATGCCGGTGCAAGTCCCAAAAAAAACGTCCCACTTTTTTGTCCCCTAACTGTAAAAAACCTTCCCCCCTTTGACAGTCCAAAAAACCCCTTCCCCTATAAAAATAAGTTCCACTTTCATTAAAAAAGCCCAATCTCCCCCTTTTCATTCCCCTATACACAAATAATGCCCCCTCCTGGAAATATACTGCCCCCTTTTAAGTCCCCAAACTATTTAAGGGGGCCAACACGAATGGCCCCAGATAGCATCCATACAGCAAATACACCAGAAGTCCCAATAATATAAAAGCACCCCCCCAGGCAGCCTCTAAATTTAAAAACCCCCATAGGCAGAGTCATAATATAATCACCACCATACAGCCGCTATATTAAAAAAGCACCCCCAAAAGCACCCTGATATAATAACCCCTGGGAGCTCTGTAGTAAAAGCCCCCCAAAAGGACCTCGAAAATAATCCCCCCAATACGCCCTTAGTAAATGCCCCCCCCAAAAACAGCCTCGAATAATCACCCCCTTAAATAAAAAAAAAAAACAAACCCCTCCCGGCCCTTGCTGCTCACGTTCTCCCCCCCAGCGTCGCGGGGCGCCGCGGTGATGCACGCGCCCGCTGTCAAAGGAGGGGGGGTTTTTGGGGGGAGAAGAGCCCTCGCTCCTTCCCTTATGCGGTCACGTACGGGTGGTGCCGAACAGCTGACCCTCCAATGACGGGGGGGGGCCCACTGCTGGGCCCCGGGGGCCCCCCCCCCCCCCCCCCTTTTTTAGGGCCCCCTACTTCCGGGCGGAAAACAGGAGAACGATTCCCCCTGCCCCCGCAGAATGTAACTTATCGGGGCTTTTACCTATCCTTTCAAACAGGGCCCCCCACGCAGGAGCGGGGGCCCCCCGGGGTTTCCCCCCGGTGTCCCGTGGCCAGTCCGACCCCTTGCCACCTGATAATACCAGGCCACAGCATTTTTTTTTTTTTAAACCCCCCTTTGGGGGGTTTTTTTTAAAAAACAAAAAATTTGGGGGTCCCCCCGAAAAAAAAAATTGGCGGGGGTTTCCCCCCCATTTTTGTTAACCAGCCAGAAAAGCAACGCTGAGGCCGGTTTTTCAGGCTGTTAAGGAGCCAAAAATCCATGGACCTTCCACCTGAAAATCCCGGCCCAAGCACTGCAAAATTTTTGGGTGGTTTAAAAAAAAAAGGGGACCCCCCCAAAAAAAAGGGGGGGGGCCCCCCTTTTTGTTAACCAGCCGATAACAGACTGCTGGGCCGGGGTTTTTTGGGTGGTAAAGGGTCCAAACCAGGACCCCCCTGAAAAACCGGGGCCCAGAGTCTGTTTAGCTTGGCGGTTAAAAAAAAAGGGGGTCCCCTAAAAAAAAAAAAAAGGGGGGGGGGGGCCCCCCCATTTTGTTAACCAGCCAATAAAATGCAGACGCTGCCCCTGGTATAAAGACTGTAAAGGCCCAGGGTTTTGGCCCCCAAAAACCTATAAACCAGGCTACAGCAGCCCCACATTGGCCAAAAAATGTCCAATTGTGGCATTTTCCCCTCTTTTTTCCCCCTTGCCCGTAGCGGTGGAAGCGGGAAAAGGGGTTTTAAATTTACCGTTAAAAAGCACGGGGACAAAAGCCCGGTTTAAAAATGGAGAGGCGTCAAAAAACACTGATCCATTTTAAAAACCCAAATTTTTAAATTTTAAAAAAAAAAACACAGCCAGAAAAAAGTTTTTTAATGAAATAAAAGAGACACCAGTTTTCATTTAAATTTTTTTTTTCCCAAAACCTGCGACGCCATCGATCTCCGAAAAAAGAAAAAAAAAAAAACCAACAGTAACCACCGTCCACGCAGTCCAAAAACGAAGTCCCACACGACCAGCTCTGCACACGCAAACCAGGAGGCGACATCCCGGCGCAGCACAGCTGATTCCTCCCCGGGGGGACGTCATCGGCACTTTGGGGCCCTTTTTCCCACTCACTGCGTTATTGCGAGAAACGCATGTGACCACCAGGGAAAATGATGGCCCCAAGCACTAGACGGACCCCCGGGAGATTTTTCTGCCGGTAAGTGCCGCTGACTCCACAACCCCCCCACGGACACTGACATGACAGACATTCCATCCGGGCACCGAAATGACGAAAATACGTACTCAAAACAAAACCGATACGCAAAATAACGCCGATACCCAATTTGCAGTATCGAATGCAAAAACCCCCCAAAACACGAACGGCCGACCATCCATTTCGCCCGAAGAGGACACATAGACAAAATTTTGGGGGACTTTTGATTCCCTTTCTGACGCCGGGGCCTGGGCACGTCCCCGGGCGGGGAGCGCTTAGTTTAATTGACTGTTTTAAAGGGTCCCCCCCGCGCCCCATCCCGGGCCGATTCCAATTTCCCACCACAATTGTAACGGTAGACATTCTTCCCGCGAGACGTTTTTTTTTTTTCTCGACGGGTTTTTCCAAAAAATTTTTTTGTGCCTCCGGGAAAATTTTCGAGGCCCGGGGGTTTTTTCCCTTTTTTGACTCAGACAATTTTTCCCGTATTTCTGGACCCTTTCCCCGCAACCCTCCACCCAGCCCCGTTTTCGGTGGCCAGTGACATAATACCTCCCACCCGGGGACCTCACCCCCTTTTTTGCCCGTGGCGGCCTCACCCGACTTCTGAGAAGGTCATGTCGGCTTTACCCGCAAGGCCCGAAGCCTGTTTCACAGCACATCTCCGTACAGCAACCAACGGTCTCGTAATACTACTCTTTGGCCCACGCCTACCCATCTTCCCCGGGAATTTTCAAAAGTTTTCTTGCAGCGCATTCATGAAGGGGCATGGTCTCCCCCCTCTTTGAAAAACAGCAAAAAAGGCATCGCCCCTGCCTACACGGGGGTCTCTTTGCATTCTCTCCAATATTTTCAGCACCGTGTCAAAAAGGCCTTTCTTGGGGGGGCCCGAGCTCCCCGAACTCCCGCCCTCATAAAAGGGCCCCTCATGGGCCCCTCTGCCCAAAGGGGGGGCCATCCTCATCAAACCCCTGACCCGTTTATCCAGTCCCATAACAAAATGTTGCTTCCGTAAAAATTTTGAGGTGCTCAACATCGCTCCCCCCCGGATTTACTGACCTCGGACTCCCCCTGCTTTTTCTGCCCCTCCATACGGCGACGCATCCGCCACTAGCCAAGTGGGGGCAGGCGGGTCAGAATGGTGGGGGCAGAGCAAGGGTTAATGTATTTCTATTAACAAGTAGTTACTCCACAAGGGAGATGTATGGTAAACAGGGTAACGATTGATGGAAAGGTATCCAGTTTGGGGGGAAAATGCAGGAAAAGAGGCAAAAGAAACAATTTTTTACATATAAAATTTTCTGGTCCAACTCTCCGGACTGGAAACCACAAGGAGAAGATGGTGCCAACTAACAAGTGAGAGTGGAAAGGTAGGGGGCCCCGGGGGAATAGATGGCCACACCCGACGGCGCGGTGAGTCCTGAGGCTGTCGCAGGGCCGATCTGGTAGGTCCCCTGGGGAATGGATGAGCATTGTCCCGCCACAGCGGGATCCTGATCTGTCACGGGTCCTTTTCAGTATGAAGCCAAAAGGGTGTCACAGTTCAAAAACCCTTTCTGGGCCAAAAAAGCCACTAGGCCCGGGGGAGCAGGATACAGTCAGTAACAACCCCCGGTCTAACTTAGGCGGCTGCGCACTACTCACGGGGGCCCTTGATTGCGGAGCCCACCGGCACCTGCCCCAATCGTTCACCGTCCCCGGAGGGGTTGTGGCGCTGCTGCCGGGTCTGCCTGCGGCGGGGCCGGGAGGGGCACTGCCTTCTCCCCGCCCCAAACCTGTCCTTCCCCCAAGTCTCCCTGCTTCGCCGGCTCAGGGGTTTTTTTAGCTTTTAACACACCCCCGCGGGGAAATGCAAAGGGGTCCGGTCTCTAACTTTTCCCCCGGGGAACAGGGGGGACAGCCCCACAGTTCTGGCCCGCAAAAAGGTACCCCCCTTTGGTCCTTTTTTTCAATCCCCAGTGTCTGTGCGACCCGGGCCCCCAGACACAGGGGGCACTCACCGTAACCATTTTGGGTAAACCCATGAGGAGGACAGTGCGCAGCCCCTGAGCGCCCCCATCGGGGGGAAAGCTTTTTTTGGTACGTCTCTTGCTGCAGACACGCCCTCTTTTTTAAATCCTGCACTCTCACGCTGCTCTCCCCCCGG
>JARQOD010000005.1:38834993-38863914 GCA_033576555.1 Oophaga sylvatica
TTTTTCCCAGTTTTATATGAATTACGTCACCCCGTAAAATTGACGTAATACTTGCATATTTTTCCCGCAGCGAATGGGAGTCTAGAGTGTGAACGGGGGAGTCAGGATGCATGTGAATGGGAGTATGATGCATGTGAACGGGGAGTCATGTGCATGTGAATGGAGTCAGGGAGCATGTGAATGGGGGTCTTGATGCAGTGAAATGGGAGTCTGATGCAGTGAAGGGGGAAGGCATGTGTGTGAACTGGGGTCTTATGATGTGAATGGGAGTCTGGTGCATGTAAAAGGGGAGTCATGGATGCATGTGAATAGGAGTATGATGCATGTGAATGGGGTCATGGATGCATGTGAATGGAGTCATGATGATGTGAACTGGGAGTAAAGTGTTGTAAACTGGGGTATGGTGATGTGAACGGGAGTAGGATGATGTGAACTGGGGAGTATGGATGTGGAACTGGGGTCATGGAGTGGAACTAGGGTCTGGATGCATGTAAACAGAGTCTGGATGTGTGAATAGGAGTCATGGAGCTGTGAATGGGAGTCATGGTGATGGAATGGGAGTCAGGGATGAGTGAACTGGGAGCATGATGTGTGAACTGGGGTAGGATGCATGGAATGGGAGTCAGGATGATGTGAACTAGGAGTAGGTGATGTGAATGGAGTCTGGTGCATGTGAACAGGAGTCATGGATGATGTGAATGGGATCAGGATGCTGTGAACTGGGAGTCATGATGATGTGAACTGGGAGTCTGGATGCTGTGAACTGGGGTCATGATGCGGGTGAACTGGAGTCATGGATGCTTGTGAACGGGGAGTCATGGATGCTGTGAACTAGGGTATGGATGTGTGAATGGGGAGTCAGGTCCCTGTGAATAGGAGTCATGGATGCATGTGAACTGGGAGTCTGGATGATGTGAATGGGCTGGTGTGTAAAACTGGGAGTAGGGATGCATGTAAAATGGAGTCATGGATGTTTTGTGAATGGGAGTCAGGGATGCATGGAATGGGAGTCATGGATGCTTGTGAACGGGGAGTCATGGTTGCATGTGAACGGAGTATGGATGCATGTAAACTGGGAGTCAGGAGCATGTGAACTGGGGATCATGGATCTGTGATTAATCATGGATGCTGTAATGGGCTATTTTCCTGCCCCCCCCCCCCAGCCTTCTGGGTAAGGTCTGCCTGAAAAATGCTCGAATTTCAAATTGACTTTCATTATATTTATTACTCTAATCGAGCACATCTGACAGATGCGTAACTAGGGATTTGATTCAGGGGAAGGCAAAACTACTGAGTGGGACCCTAACCAGGTAACCCTGATTACAACTATGGTGGTGCATCCTAATAGAGGATGTAGGAGAACCTCAGCAGATGACCACATTGTAGAAAGAAGTCCTGCAGAACATGTAGGAGATTACAGTACAGTTACAGATAGTGACTTACAGATGACTTTCTTTCTGGTTGAGTCGTTCACTTTTCCCATCTTTTTCATATTGCTCAGCCTGATATGACAACTTCTCCAGCCAGGACTCATCTGTAGACATTACAGCACAGACATACTTGACTTTTCACATTTCCAGCACATCCCCATCCATCCCCATCTATTCCCAGCCTGCACAAATACCTCATCCAGCTGATACACTAATGATGAGCCTCTGCTGCCGTATGTGTCCCTATTACTGCACCTACTGTGTAGTACTGTGTGCATTCTAGATGGTAAAACAAACCTCTACAATATGGTAATGCCCTGTGCACATGCTCTAGAAAACTGTGCCCACATTTTGCCACAGAAAGTAATAATGGCCTGTGTGTGCCCCTTTGACACTCACAATAACCTGAGTTCCCCTATAACAATAAGTGTCCACTTAACTTTTAATGTCCCCGAGTCTCCCCTGTACAGCTCCCTATACACAGTATGATGCTCTCCTATTCACAGTATAATGACTTCTGCACTGTTTAGTACCACCCACACAGTATACTGACTCATTAGTAGCCCCAAACTATTTGATTGCCCCAACACTGTATAATGGACCCCACACTATACGATGACCCCACATTAGCTCTCACACTGTATGATGGCCCCTCACTCTATGATGCCCTCTAATTATAATTTCCTCAATATGTGATGGCCCCCTAAATACCTTCCATATGGTTTAATGCACTCCCCATAGTCCTCCATACAGTATAATGCACTCCACATAGGCCTCCATACTGTATAATTCACTCCCCATAGACCTCCATACAGTATAATGCACTCCCTATAAACCTCCATATAGTATAATGCACTCCTCATCGTTCTCAATGTAGTATAATGTGTGTCGACCCGCCACCACAATTGTGGGTTACCAGGGCAATGGGGTACTCAGAGCCGAGCCCATGGAAGTCTATGGGGTTGTCACAGGTAGCTGTGGCTCGGTCTGTGGCCCTGGCGGTCTGGCGTATGTTGGGGGAATATTTACAGGGGATAGGTTTATATACAGTTCGTGACGCCACCTGTAGTCTTCTGGTAATTAGTACCAGCGCTGCTGTAGATCTCTGAGGGGATGGTGAGGCAGCTAGATGTCGGGTCCCCTACAGGTGGGACTGGTCCCTCAAAGTCTATGAAGTTAGTGAAGTCGGGTGCAGATAAATAACACAGTCTCACACGGTCAGCGTCTTTCCATACCTTTACTTGTAAGATGTTCAGGCAGGACCCAGGGAGGCTGATCCAAGGAGAGTGTATCTTGAGACAGCAGCTGGACAAGTTAGGGGCCTCCTTTACTTTCAACACAATGAGTACAACCAGCCTGAAGCGTAGTTCCCTCAATAACTCCAGCTAATCCATAGCTGTACTGCCCAGCCAGTTTTGTGGTAGGAGCCTTCCAATTGATGAAACTAGGTTCTTGCTTTTGTCTGCGCTTGACTCAAAGTCCCTATTCCACCTGACTCCAGTTACGTACTGACTATAAGGGGCTTGTTTGCCGCGACCTAAGGTCCGGTAAATTCCTGGTTTTCTTACCACTATGCTTGAAGCTAATAGTGATCCTTCGGTCCCCAGTGACCGGTTGCAATGTGCAGGACTTCTTCAATCCCAAACGCACCTTTCCAATAATCCACTGTGCCTTTCGCCTTGTCCTCGCTGGTAGCATAAGCACTCACACTAGCATAAAGTCGGGTAGTCACTTCCTTCATTCACTTTCTACGAAGTTAGTTACAGATGCTCAGTTATCAATAGGCAGGAGCACGTCTCTGAACCTTTCACTGTCCTTTAGACAGGTGACTGAAGTCTTTCTGCACTATGCTTCTTCTTTCTTTCAATGTAGTCTGTTGAGGTACAGCTCTGACTAGGCTAAGGTGAATTAGACCACCTGTACCAGCCTCCACGTTCTGAACTGATGATAGAGCAGGCTGGACTGCTTCCTCCCTCCAGCTAAACTCCAGACGTCTGCTCCGTCCGAAGACAGGAAACACACTAAATCACTCCACAAACATACACCCTGACCACTCCCTCAATAGTAAACTACACTACCCTAAGGGTGTGTCTAGTGTATGTTGAGTGAATGGGTATTTAGCATTAAACTGCTGTCTCGCCACACACTCTCCAGGGTACTGTGTGTGCCTAACACCAGGGCTACACATTCCCCCATGGTAAAAGACAGCACTCCCGGGCTGTAAAATACAAAAGAGACAGTTTTGTTTATGCATGAAAACATTAACAATAACATTAATTCGTCCCATCCGGGAGGTGAGGATATCTTGAACGTTGCAAACAATAACATTATATATAGAAATACAAAAGTATTAAATAGCATTCAATAAATATACAGTATTCTTGTGAAGGACCCGCACCAAACCTTCAACGTAGGTCCTGGGTGGGCTGCAGGACATCCGAATGCAGACCTCACTCAGTGCCACACCACACGGGTTTTTGTATTCAGAGGTAGTTGTGCTGGTTTATGTAAAACCAAGATAAGGCACCGAAGCGCAACTATGTACAAATAAGTTCTGGGTTGGCACAGTCCTCAACCTCAAAGTCCATTGTAAAACCAAAGACATAGATATAATATCACATTATTATACTAAAGTGCAAAACTTTTTCTGGTTACTGTTTACCCAGCCGGGCATTCTACAGTTAGAAATATATATATGTATTATATACACTATACTTCTTCAACTTGTGCAAAACTTTATAAAACATTCTCAAACTTTCTACAATATTACTTATGGTAGACCCTATATGGATCTCACCGATTCTTCTTTACTATTTATTCATTTTCAAATACACTTTCCACCCCGGGGGCTGGAACAATGCAATGGGCCCTAGATCCCAGGACTAACAAATCATGCGCTGCGATTAGGGTCTGGGTCGCCACAGTTCTCGTGCGAACCTCTAGGGGCGCAACGGGTACATTCTCCTCACGTGACACCGATTGCGTTTCAATCACAGTTAACGATATGGACCGTGTCATGGATTGCGATTGAGACTGGGTCGCATGTTGCGATGTAGAGGTGGCTTTCCTTTGCGATGAAATCTGGGTCGCTAGTTGCGATGTGGAAGGATAACAGTGTACAGGTGTCGCTTCCACTTGCGAAGTACTTGCAGGGGCACGGCCGGATACTGCTTGAGCTGGAAACGGGGACGCTGCGGTAGTGGTGACGTTACCTGCGTCAGGGACGGGGTCACGGACGATGGTGACGTTAAGGGCATACCATCCCTTCATTCCCCAATGCCGTGTGTACGTGACGAGGTCTCCATTTACTAAGTCCCTCCCGGGATGGCCTTGCGGTAGGTGGGATTCTACGTCACGCCTGCTGACAAAGACCCCTGGGTAGAGGCCCGGTTCACGGATGAAGCCCCAGCCCTTCCGGAGCTGGAACTCAGTCACACACCCCTGCCGCCGCGGTTCCCTCAGGGTACCTTTCTCTCTCCGGACACTCTCTTTGTCCGCGATCAGCTCTGCATGTTGTCGCTGACGGTTCCGCTGAGCTTCCGCTCTTCCTCCTGCTGGCGTTTCTGCTTCTCCTCACGACGCTGCCACTCGTATTCCCACTGGGTGGTGTAGGCGACGTCATCCAGGCGCGCCATCTCGTCCCAGTCGACGTCTGGTAACGACGGACAGGACCCCTCCGGTGTCCCTGCCGGGGACCGATCATCTGCTGCGGCCTCCTGGCCGGGCGGGCGTTCCGGAACTGGCAGTACCTCCTCAACCTCCTTCGCCTCCACCGCTTCACCGGTGGGATCAGGATTGGTACTTTCGGGGGCAGCCTCCGGTTGCTCCTTCGCCTTGGGCAGCAGACTCTTCGGTAACTGGAATCGTGGGGGTCGTTGAGGGGAGAGATCACCGTGTCCCACAGCCTCCGCTGCTCCAGGGTACGCCGGCGTCTCTCGATCTCTTCAAAGCCAGGTTGGTACTGGACCATCTTCTTCAGGCGTGCATTTTCTTCTTGAATCTCTAGCAACGCCTGCTGCAGGTGCAGGACCACGGATAACTCCGGTGCTGGTGGCAGCTTGGCTGGGGCACGGGGCCTGCCTTCCTCCGCTTCCCTGCTCGGCTGCACACGTCCTGCTTCCATGATGTTCCAGAAGATTCTTTCTTCTTCCTCCAGAGACATCCGGTCTCTTCCGTGGAGGTGGGGTTTGCGTCTCCTCCTCCTCGCAGGGAAGGTGAAGAGGAGGCGGACCTCCTTTGCTGTAGGGCAGGATCGCATGTTGTAATAGCACTTTGAGAGGGCAGGCATTTTCTTCGCGCCACAGGGGGGTAGACGCCCACGAAGGTACGCCCACCTTCTTCTCCAGCGCCTGAGGGCGCGAATATGGCGACAAAAATGGCGATTTTGGCGCCAAAAGTGAAAACAGTCCTTTTTCACAAAAACAATTCCTTAGGCACACAGGGCTCGCAATTCCGCGAGTCTCGCATCCTGTTCGTGACGCCAAAGTTTTGTGTCGACCCGCCACCACAATTGTGGGTTACCAGGGCAATGGGGTACTCAGAGCCGAGCCCATGGAAGTCTATGGGGTTGTCACAGGTAGCTGTGGCTCGGTCTGTGGCCCTGGCGGTCTGGCGTATGTTGGGGGAATATTTACAGGGGATAGGTTTATATACAGTTCGTGACGCCACCTGTAGTCTTCTGGTAATTAGTACCAGCGCTGCTGTAGATCTCTGAGGGGATGGTGAGGCAGCTAGATGTCGGGTCCCCTACAGGTGGACTGGTCCCTCAAAGTCTATGAAGTTAGTGAAGTCGGGTGCAGATAAATAACACAGTCTCACACGGTCAGCGTCTTTCCATACCTTTACTTGTAAGATGTTCAGGCAGGACCCAGGGAGGCTGATCCAAGGAGAGTGTATCTTGAGACAGCAGCTGGACAAGTTAGGGGCCTCCTTTACTTTCAACACAATGAGTACAACCAGCCTGAAGCGTAGTTCCCTCAATAACTCCAGCTAATCCATAGCTGTACTGCCCAGCCAGTTTTGTGGTAGGAGCCTTCCAATTGATGAAACTAGGTTCTTGCTTTTGTCTGCGCTTGACTCAAAGTCCCTATTCCACCTGACTCCAGTTACGTACTGACTATAAGGGGCTTGTTTGCCGCGACCTAAGGTCCGGTAAATTCCTGGTTTTCTTACCACTATGCTTGAAGCTAATAGTGATCCTTCGGTCCCCAGTGACCGGTTGCAATGTGCAGGACTTCTTCAATCCCAAACGCACCTTTCCAATAATCCACTGTGCCTTTCGCCTTGTCCTCGCTGGTAGCATAAGCACTCACACTAGCATAAAGTCGGGTAGTTACTTCCTTCATTCACTTTCTACGAAGTTAGTTACAGATGCTCAGTTATCAATAGGCAGGAGCACGTCTCTGAACCTTTCACTGTCCTTTAGACAGGTGACTGAAGTCTTTCTGCACTATGCTTCTTCTTTCTTTCAATGTAGTCTGTTGAGGTACAGCTCTGACTAGGCTAAGGTGAATTAGACCACCTGTACCAGCCTCCACGTTCTGAACTGATGATAGAGCAGGCTGGACTACTTCCTCCCTCCAGCTAAACTCCAGACGTCTGCTCCGTCCGAAGACAGGAAACACACTAAATCACTCCACAAACATACACCCTGACCACTCCCTCAATAGTAAACTACACTACCCTAAGGGTGTGTCTAGTGTATGTTGAGTGAATGGGTATTTAGCATTAAACTGCT
Source organism: Oophaga sylvatica (assembly GCA_033576555.1). NCBI lineage: Eukaryota > Metazoa > Chordata > Amphibia > Anura > Dendrobatidae > Oophaga > Oophaga sylvatica. The sequence continues at coordinate 38,842,161 of JARQOD010000005.1, forward strand.
GTCTCGCCACACACTCTCCAGGGTACTGTGTGTGCCTAACACCAGGGCTACACATAATGCACTCCCCATAGTCCTCAATACAGTATAATGCACCCCCATAGTCCTCAATATACAACCTATATAAGGATACAGAGTGTCCAAAAACACCACTTTAGAAATGTAAAATTAAATACAAATTTATTACTAAAAGAATAATAATAAAAAACATGAACCATATAGTAACTGATACATGTTAAAGAATTCAAAGAAGGAAAATAAATCAATCGTGGAATAAAGGAGGTGGTAAGTGAGGTAAGACTATGGGTAACAGAAAAATATATATAATATATTTGTTCAACCAAAGAACACTGATCAAGTTAAAAATACACACAAAGCAAATGACCATCAATGAAGTAAATCAGTCCATGTAGAAACAAATACAATGTAATGCTTACCCATAGTGTTGAGCGATAGTGCTCGATATCTAAAAATATTGTATCGAAATTGTATCGCCGATAGCACTAAATATCGTCGATATCCGATTTCGATACCGGAAGTCCCATGTAAGTCTATGGGAACAAAATATCGCAACTAAAAAAAACCTTTATTTCCTTGTAAACACTAAATATACACACATAGAATACATATATGTATATATATACATGTCATTGTGACATATATATATACATATATGTATAGTTTATACACTTCTACATAGTAAAATATCCTCTGATTCAATTGCCGGGTAAAGCCGGCTTCTGTGAAAAGACACAAGCACCCGACATGAAATGACACTTGGTGTACATAGGGTTAACCATGTCTTTTCATGTCGTTTGCTATCTGATTTGCACAAACAATTACATGAGTGTATGTGTGCAAAATTTCACACCTGTAGGGGTTAATTAAAGGTGTAAATTCGTTGTAAAAAAAACGGACTTTTTTGCTACGAATTTACACCTTTAATTATCCCCTACAGGTGTGAAATTTTGCACACATAGACTGATGTAATTGTTTGTGCAAATCAGATAGCAAAGGACATGAAAAGACATGGTTAACCCTATGTACACCAAGTGTCATTTCATGTCGGGTTCTGCATTTTCACAAAAGCCGGCAATTGAATTAGCGGCTATTATACTATGTAGAAGTGTATGAACTATAAATATAAATATATATATATGTGTCACAAATTCAATGACATGTATATATATATATATGAGGTGTAAAATTGCTGAAAAAAAATGCGTGGGCTCCCGCCCTATTTTCGCAACCAGACAGACAAAGCCAGTGAGTGGGGGCAGATAATAATAGCCCAGAGAGGGACCATTATTTTTGGCCCCCCCGGCTACTAACATCTGCCCCCAGACACCCCAGAAAGGGCAAATCTCTAATTAGATTTGCCCTTTCTGGCACTTTGCCCGTCTATTCCCATTGCCCCGTAGCGGTGGCAAATGGGTTAATAAGGGGTTAAAATTACCTTGCAATTGAAAAGTCACTTTAAGCCAGGTTAATAATTGAGAGTTGTCAATCAGACAACTATCAATTATTAATCCTATTGTATGAAAGAAAAATCAAACACACACACTTTAATAAAAAAGAAGTTTAATGAAATAATCACACAGTTTTTGACCATATTTTATTTACCTGCTAAAACCATTTCCTGTAATAAAAATAAAATAATAAAGCAAAATTATTCTTACCAATCCGATGTACAGTCAGGTCCCACGGTGTAATCCATCAGAAAGGGTTAATGTTTACTGCAGGGACCGCAGCTAATGCTGCAGCCTCACAGTAAACCCCCAAATGAATGAGCTCCTCTCCTGGCTGACAGGAGAGGAAGTGGAAAGCTTAATTGATTGCTTTCCACTTTCACTTCAGGTCAGCCAGGGACACAATCAGTGACGTCAGAGGGAACTGGTTAACAAAAATAGGGGATCCCCTCGAAAAAAAATTGCCGTGGGGTCACCCCTATTTTTGTTAACCAGCCAGATGAAGCAGACCGCTGAGGCCTGGATTTTCAGGCTGGTAAGGATCCAATATCCATGGACCTTGCAAGCCTGATAATACCAGGCCACAGCAGTCTGCTTAGCTTGGCTGGTTAACAAAAATAGGGGATCCCCTCGAAAAAAATTGGCGTGGGGTCCACCCTATTTTTGTTAACCAGCCAGATGAAGCAGACTGCTGAGGCCTGGTTTTTCAGGCTGGTAATGAGCCAATATCCATGGACCTTGCCAGCCTGATAATACCAGGCCACAGCAGTCTGCTTAGCTTGGCTGGTTAACAAAAATAGGGGATCCCCTCGAAAAAAAAAACGGCGTAGGGATCCCCTATTTTTGTTAACCAGCCAAGTAAAATGCAGACTGCTGCGGCCTGGTATTAAAAGACTGTCAAGGCCCATGGATTTTGGCCCTCAACAGCCTGATAATACCAGGCTACAGCAGCCCCACGTTTGGCGCATCAAAAGATGTGCCAATTGTGGCACTTTACCCGGCTCTTCCCACTTGCCCTGTAGCGGTGGCAAGCGGGGTAATAAGGGGTTAATGTCACCGTTGATTGCACGGTGACAATAACCCCGGTTAATAATGGAGAGGTGTCAATAAGACACCGATCCATTATTAATCCCAAAGTTATTAAATGCATAAAAAAAAGACACAGCAAGAAAAAAGTATTTTAATGAAATAAAAGAGACAACACAGTTTTCATTTCTTTTATTGTACTCTCATTCCTGCGATGCCATCGATCTCCTGTAAAAAAAGAAAAAAAACAAACCAACAGTATACCACCTGTCCGACGCAGTCCATAGTAACGACAGTCCCACGACGATCCAGCTCTGCTACATCAGAATGACAGGCAGAGCCTGTCATCGCAACGCAGCACAGCTGATTACCTGCTTCCCCGGCGGTGACGTCATCGGACTGACTGCTTTACGGCCGGGATTACCCAGCAGTCACTGCAGTTATCGCGAGAAACTGCATGTGACCGCCGGGGAGAAGAGGATGGCGGCCATGAAGCAGTCCAGGACGTGACCGCCGGAGATCTTCTGCCAGGTAAGTGCCGCTGACTCCTGACAGACCCGACCGACGGACACTGACAGTGACAGACCTGACCGACGGACACAGACAGTGACAGTGACAAATCCGATTCCGGTATTCGATAAGACGAAAATATCGAAACGAATTATCGAAAGGCCGATAGAGCTAATATCGGCCGATAGCCGATATTTACATTATCGTATCGCTCAACACTACTTACCCATGATAAAGTCAGTAGACCATACACAATGGTAAAACTACCCCAACGTGTGTTTCGCAGTTTAGCTTTCTCAAGGGGAGTGTGCCACAAGACCTGACATCTGTCTTTTCTTGCTAAATAAAGGTGCATAAAAGCAAGGCTACAAACCAATCTTATGTCAGACAGTTATGCAATCTCTGCACAGAATGTAAGTTACATGAGACAGTTTTAGCAGCTAGGGCATTCATTCTCAGTCACTCAGGCTCAGTCTTACTGCAGACTGCTGTTATAGGGGGCTCCAGACTACACATCCAGACTGCTGTTATAGGGGGCTCCAGACTACATATCCAGACTGCTGTTACAGGGGGCTCCAGACTACACATCCAGACTGCTATTATAGGGGGGCTCCAGACTACACATCCAGACTGCTATTAGAGAAAGGCTCCAGACTACACATCCAGACTGCTGATATAGGGGGGCTACAGACTCCACATCCAGACAGCTGATATAGAGGGGCTCCAGACTACACATCCAGGCTGCTGTTATAGGGGGCTCCAGACTGCAGAACCAGACTGCTGTTATAGGGGGCTCCAGACTACACATCCAGACTGCTGTTATAGGGGGGCTCCAGACTACACACCCAGACTGCTGTTATAGGGGGCTCAAGACTACACATCCAGACTGTTGTTATAGGGGGGCTCCAGACTACACATCCAGGCTGCTGTTATAGGGGGCTCCAGACTGCAGAACCAGACTGCTGTTATAGGGAGCTCCAGACTACACATCCTGACTGCTGTTATAGGGGGCTCCAGACTACACATCCAGACTGCTGTTATAGGGGGCTCCAGACTACACATCCTGACTGCTGTTATAGGGAGCTCCAGACTACACATCCTGACTGCTGTTATAGGGGGCTCCAGACTACACATCCAGACTGCTGTTATAGGGAGGGCTCCAGACTACACATCCTGACTGCTGTTATAGGGGGCTCCAGACTATACATCCAGACTGCTGTTATAGGGGGGCTCCAGACTACACCTCCAGACTGCTGTTATAGGGGGCTCCAGACTACACATCCAGACTGCTGTTACAGGGGGCTCCAGACTACACATCCTGACTGCTGCTATAGGGGGCTCCAGACTACACATCCAGACTGCTGTTATAGGGGGGCTCCAGACTACACCTCCAGACTGCTGTTATAGGGGGCTCCAGACTACACATCCAGACTGCTGTTATAGGGGGGCTCCAGACTACACATCCAGACTGCTGTTATAGGGGCTCCAGACTAGACACCCAGACTGCTGTTATAGGGGGGCTCCAGTTTACACTTCCAGACTGCTATTATAGTGGGGGATCCAGACTACACATCCAGACTGCTGTTATAGGGGGCTCCAAACTATACATCCAGACTGCTGTTATAGGGAGCTCCAGACTATAAATTCAGACTGCTGTTATAGGGGGCTCCAGACTCCATATCCTGACTGCTGTTATAACGGGGGATCCAGACTACACACCCAGACTGGTGTTATAGGGGGCTCAAGACTACACATCCAGACTGCTGTTATAGGCGGCTCAAATACACATCAGACTGTGTTATAGGGGGCTCAAGAATACACATCCAGACTACTGTTATAGGGGCTCCATACTACATATTCAGACTGCTCTTATAGGGGTGGCTTTAGACTACACATCCAGACTGTTGTTATAGGGGCTCCAGACTGCACATCCAGACTGCTGTTATAGGGGGCTCCAGACTACACATCCAGACTGCTGTTATAGGGGCTCCAGACTACATATTCATACTGCTGTTATAGGGGGCTCCATACTACATATCAGACTGCTTTATAGGGTGGCTTAGACTACCATCCAGATTGCTGTTATAGGGGGCTCCAGACTACATATTCATACTGCTGTTATAGGGGGCTCTTACTACATATTCAGACTGCTCTTATAGGGGGCTTTAGACTACACATCGATTGCTGTTATAGGGGGCTCCATACTACATATTCAGACTGCTCTTATAGGGGTGGCTTTAGACTACACATCCAGATTGCTGTTATAGGGGGCTCCAGACTACACATCTAGACTGCTTTTATAGAGGGGCTCCAGACTACACATCCAGACTGCTGTCATAGGGGAACTCGACACTAGCAGCCAGACTGCAATGTGACACAAAATTCAAGGCTTAACTACATTTTATCACATTTTCATTTTTAATTCATTTTCAGAGTTACCCTCTTTCCTTAATGTGAGCCCAGGTTTTGCGCATGCTACATGTTACTAATTCCTTTGCCACACATCTCAGATCTCCATATGCGACATCAGGGATTATTTCCATCCACTTAATAATATAATAAACAATTAACTCCTAACCAAGTTTTTATTAAACAAGTGTTAATAAGCATGACTTAATGAAACTCCCGCATGTATAAATCATGTCATAAGGTTCCTGGATACATATGGTGGAGGATCATGCCATGGCGTCTGAGGATGGAAAATACCTGGAAAATACCTGGCATCAATTTAGAGCCTTTAAACTATGAAGGCATTGAGCACAAACCTCTGAACAGCTGAAAGAATTATTTATGTGGAAGTTTCGGAGCGGTGGTATGCAGCAAACTACATGTTAGCAGCTACGGAGCTAATTATATTCCTGCTCCACTCGGAGACTTGTAAAACATTGGACATGACGTAAACTGAGAACATTAAAAAACGGCTTCATTTTTTATTTTCTCACAATTTCTTGCAGAAAGACTAGCTGCATTGTTTTCCTGAACATATTCTTTCCAATTTACTGTTTATGCTTTCATGACGTTATAGGTATCAAGGTAAGGGAATAGCACAGTATCCAGATGCAGGGAAACACAATTTCACATTACAAAAGGAATATTTTTAATATGACTTGAAGATAACTAAAAAAAAGGGTACTACCATTGCTCATTGCTGCCATGTTAAAGTGGTTTTCCCAAAATTCAATGTTATCTTCTCTCTATAGATTAGGTCAGGGTTCCCCAACTCCAGTCCTCAAGGCCCACCAACGGATCATGTTTTCAGGATTTCCTTAGTATTGCCCAGGTGATAATTGCATCACCTGTGCAATACAAAGGAAATCCTGAAAACATGACCTGTTGGTGGGCCTTGAGGACTGGAGTTGGGGAACACTGGATTAGGTGATAACTTTTTGATCTCTCGGGACCTCCAACGATACTGAGAACAGGGCTCTTGTACTACAAAATGTGGCTCTCGAACCTGGGAACTGGATTATGCCGAGCCCCATGGAGACTGGAGTGGAAGTTTACATGGCCGACCCTGAATCATTCATTCACCGCTAAGAATAATGCAATACTGAGTTTGGCTATCTTTGGCAGTTCCATACACCATGAATGGAGAGAAGGCTGAGCAGGAGATCTCTTGTCCCAAACAAGGCTCTGGAACTATAAAAATGGGGCTCTTAAATCTGAGAACTCGGCTATGCTGAGCCCAATGAAGATTGGAGTATAGGTTTACATGGCCAATCCCTAAACCATTCATTCACTACAAAGACAAGTGGAACACTGATTTCAGTTTCTCTGGCAGTCCCATATACAATGAATAGAGCAGCGACTCTGGTTCCGAACGGGATACTGGAACTACAAAGCAGGACTCTTGAATCAAGGAACTTGGCTTTGCAGTGCTACCATTTTAAATAGAGTGTATTTTCACATGCTCAACCTCTGAATGATTTATTTATTGCCAAAAATGTGTTTGGCTTTCTCTGGCAGTTCCATAGTCATTGAGTGTATCGGAGGGTGAGCATGTACACCTCTGGTCCATTTGTAAGGGATTGCAAAGACTGTCTTGTTCCCCCCCACACACGTCCCGGTAAACTAATGGTTAATGTTTACGTTATATAAACTGTTTCACACTTGATTGCTGCTATATGCATATCTGGTAATACTGTATAGTGTATTATATGCCAATAGATGTGTGAGAAAAGTGTAGTACCTTATTTAGATCACTAGATGGGGCACATGACACCTTGGTATAGTAAATAGTTAGTATAGGAGGGGCCAACTGTAGGTAAGCTGTAAGATTTCCTGAGGGAGTAGGGCCAGGGAGCCTGAACAAGTCAGACGGGCCTGGGGGGGTCCAGTCAGAACAGTGGGCCACGTAATGTTTAAGGATTGAGCCCAGTCATCCAAGGCCGGAGGGCCGAAGGTCACCAAATGTGAGAATGCAGGGCAGCACCAGTATGTGGCAGCTAGCGTCATGGGCTGATGCCCTTTGTCTGGGGCAAAACGGACAGGGGAACTCCTGAAGATAGTTAAGCTGGCCAAAAGGAACGTTGCAGTACCGGACAATCCGGTACGACCCTGGGACATTCTGGAAGAAGTGAGGGAAAGCACAGGGCCAGAAAGGATTGTACTCTGTGATGATCCCTGTGATGCAACTGTGACTGAATTGGACTTACTGAGAATGGAACCAAGTAAACAAATTTTTGTTAAGTTGGAACTGGACTCTGTCTCTCTTTGTTTGAAACCGCCAGAAGGCCATCCTCAGCAGCTCAGACAGGAACCGGAGGGAACCGAGAGCAGGACGAAAGGTATAGATCAAAGGGGACGTTGTATATTTGTGGAGGGAGACCAGGGCGTGATTGAGCAACCGTTGTCAGCTATGACTATGGCCCTGGCTCCCCCCACACATTCACAGGAAAACTCTGCAGATTCCTGTTCATCGGGTTCTGGTTTGTGTGGTGCAGTAAAGGGTGTAGTGCTGGATGGAAGATATATTTCTCCCAGCAGGATAACATTTGGCTGGGATTTTCCCTAAAGTTGAGGACCTGTGATGATGTCATGATCATGTGATCGGCCCATGTGATGTGTGCCTCACCTGTGGGATGGTTATGGGCTATGTAATGGAGCCTGTGTGATTGGCACATGGAACAGTGCTGGCTAGTCTGAGCCAGAGGAAGGAGGTCTGTGAGATACCACCGGAGTGGACGGTCTGACAACCGTGAGTGATACTGACCGGGGTCAGTGAGAGACTATGTTCATCCTATTGAAAGTGTTTGTGGGATACCTCTGAGGATAAGAGGCAGCCGGGAACCTGTGTGGCCGACACCAACATGTAACGGACCTGAATCCGTATTATGCTGACCATGGTCAATGAGAGACTGTGTTTAGGCTATAGAGCCTGCTTGCTAGGTACAGCCGTGTGCCCATAGGCCTGAGAGAGCGGAGCTCTCCTATGGACATTGAGGATTCGTTTGTCTGATGTAGGACTGTTTTGCCTTTGTTCATATTTCGTGTGGTTTATGATGCTGGAAAAAGCCCAAAGTAGACTGTTTGTGTGCAAAACCATGCCTGTCTACGTTAATCCCGTGCCAAGCGAGTGTCCACCAACGCACTCAGTGAGCGCTGCACTACATTTGTCATAAAAAGCAAAAATCCGATCTTTACCCAGCCTCCCCTATTGCTGCGTCTCAGCCATTGCTCTCGGTTATTGGCTGTAGCTCTTGTGTACTGTCACCAGTGGGGCAACCAATCAGTCAGCTCCAGCAGCTCTGAGCGGGACTGTCCATCTGCACGGGCAGAGCCGATGAGCTCAGTAAACATAGCAGTACTTGTACATAGAGGAGCTGCAGAGATCACACTTCGGACTTTTAAAGGTGGCTAAAAATAAGAGCAGGGGAGACAGATTGGTCAGGAAGGATTAGGGATGAGTGGACCAGTGGATCTTCAGGTCCGTGGGGTTCAGCAGAATTGTAGTTTAAAGTTTGGTTCAGTATCCAAACTCTACACCAAACCTGAACCAAATATAAGTCAATGTGGACCCAAACTTCAGGGCTTTAAAATGACTGTAAAGTGGTCATTGTAAGGGATAGGGTGCTGCAAAAGGAAACAAAATGGAGGTAAGAGCAGGACAATTGCCCTGCAAACAAATGTGGATAGGGAAATGACTTAAAATGACATAGAATACAAAAAATAATCATCTTGAACCAGGAGGCGGAGGTCAAAGTAGAGGAGGTGGAGGTGATGGTGTAGGTGGAAGGGGCGGAGCATTAGGTAGCCACCACTGTTTTTGTGTATTGCTGTGCATTGTTTGTGCAGAGCATCAAAAAGGGGACGTGTCCATGCCGCAGCTGGTGTTGCAGTTGCTACAGGGATAGAAAGGCTGTGGTCGATCTGTGCCTGCTATTGCCCAAATGAAACACCTTTCTCTGGTGCATGCAGACAACAGGACGTTCTGTGTAATCTTGAAGGCCTGAGTATCGTTGATGAATGGTGAGGCCAGAACAAGGAGAGGTGGTTTTAGATTGGTTGGCTGAGAGTGCCTTCAGTTCCTTTGCTTTGTCTTCCACCCGGTCACCTGCTGAAAACATAGATTTTGCACCTGAGGCCCATGGGCATCTGTCTTCCATCTCACCATCTTGCAAATTGGGCAAACAGTCTGAGCCCCAAGTCATGCAGCAGTCACTTCTGCTTTCTGATGACTCTGCTGGCTGTATAGACTAGATATCCTGAAACCAGAGTCCCTAATGGTGCATGCGAGTACAGAGTATGACTTAATTACAAGATGAGAAGTATGCTGAACAAAGGAAAGATCTCAGAATGAGTAAAGTAAATAACAAAATACCAAAGACTAAAGCAATTACTGTTAAAAAACATACAGCCTACTTACTAAAGATAAACAGAAGATATGTGCAAATTATAGCAAAGAAACAGCAAGGTGAAAATCCTTAGCTCAAAGCTCAGAGACTGACTCCAAACATAAATTGAATGTCAGAATATTGAAATGAATCTATCACCAGCAGGAAACGTCCTCTGGGGGACAGAATACACATCAGCACCCAAAAGGTGATAGGCAGACAAATGAAAACACCTGTGTTAAGCTAGACAGACTGCAGCCAGAAAGCAGAACTCAAACACCTAGAGAAAAGGGGTGTCTCCTGTGGCTCAGCAGAAGTAGCAGCCGACCACAGAGCACATGTTCAAGGGATCACATCCAGGAGCATGACAGTTTCAACAACATGGTGGAAGAGTATGTGTCCACATGTCTCCACTGAGTGATGGGTCTACCCCATTTAACTTCTGGGTCTCCAAATTGGACACATGGCCTGAGCGTGCCCTTTACGCCTTGAAGGTGGTGGCCTACCCTGCGGCAAGTGTACTGTCGGAACATGTGTTTACAATGGCAGGAAGTGTGATCACAGACAGGCGCATCCACCTGTCCACATCCAACGTGGGCAAGCTCACATTCATTAAAATGAACCAGGTGTGGATCCCACAGGACTTGTCCATACCTTTGGCTGAATAGAGAAGAATACCAGCCGCACCCAGCCATTGTTAAACTGCACCGCAGTTTATTGTTTCTATTTTCCATTCACAAAGTTTTGGGGTCTCATCTAACTAAAATAAAACAAACAAAAAAAAACTAACAAGGGTGTTTTGGAGAGTACACCCACACAGGCGGTTTTCAGAGTACCCCCAACAAGGCAGTTTTGCACAGTAGCCCCACAGAGGCTGGTTTGCAGAGTACCCCCACAGAGGCTTTTTTCAGTGTACTCTGACAGAAATGCATGCAGAGCACACCCACAGGCTCTCTGGCACAGTATTCCCACAGACACAGGTGCACAGCAGAACAATTTATTTTTATGCACAGTACTCCCACAGATATGGTTGCACAGTAGAAAAATTAGTTTTTACTCAAATTGCTCCCACAGCCACATGTGCAGTTTATTTTTTTTTTCATTTACGCTCACTACTCACACAAACAAAGGTGCACAGCAGAACATGGGTACAGAGTACAAAAAATTGGTTAAGCATACTACTCGCACAGACACGGTTGCAGAGTACACAGAAGTTTTTTGGCACTGTACCCTCACAGACATGGGTGCGGAATACACAGAGGCTTTTTGGCACAGTACTCCCACAGACAAGGGTGCAGAGTACACACAGAGGCGTAAAGGCACAGTAGAGGTTTTTTGGCAGCATGTTGTCATGGGTGCATCGCCACGAAGATCGTCGCGATTGCACATTCTGACTTCTCACAGCTGAGCTGCTGTTTCTTTGTGTTTGGTAATTGTGTAGCCCTGGTATTTAAGGTACACAATACCAGGAGGATGAGTGGAGAGGTAACGGTTAAGGGCTCTACATGACATCACATACACTTAGACACACCCACAGGGAGTGTTCAGAGTCAGTCAGTGAGTCTAGCCTGGACCTGTGAGGAGGAAGGAGCAGAGTCTAGCTCGGGTGGCTCAGGACTGAGTCACCCCACTGTTGTGCAGTTCAGTAAGTGGAGGCCAGTAAAGGTGAGCCAGATTACCTCAGCCTGGTCAGAGCTGTGCCCCACTGGCAGACGGACTGAGACATCTATTGAGAGTGTGAGCAAGTCGAAGGGCACAGTGGAAGGAATTGAGAAGTGCTTTAGGATTGGAGAAGTCCTGCACATTGTCACCGGTCACTGGGGACCGACGTGTCACTATAGCTCCAGGCATAGTGATAAAAGAACCAGAGGCTTACTGGACCTTAGGTGGCAGCAAGTAGCCCTTGGAGTGTCAGTACTCAGTACGTAACAGAGGTCAGTTGGAATAGGAACTTTGAGCCTGATCAGCAACAGAAAGAACCTAGTTCCATCATTGGAAGGCTTCGACCACTATACTGACCGGGCAGTACAGCGTTGAAATAGCTGGAGTTTAAGGAGTGAACTACGCTTTATGCTGGTTGGACTCACCATCATTGGAAAGTTAAGGAGGCCCCTAACTTGCTCAGCCGTTGCCTCAAAACTCATCCTCCATCAACCCCATCAGCCTCCCTGGGACCTGCCTGAACAACTTGAAGTAAAAGGTATGGAAAGACGCTGATGTGTGAGACTGTGTTATTCAATTGCACCCCTGCACAACCCTATCATAACTATCGACCTGAGGGAAGAGTCCCACCTGTAGGGGACCCGACATCTAGCTGCCTCACCATCCCCTCAGAGCTCTACAGCAGCGCTGGTACAAATTACCAGAGACTACAGGTGGCGTCACGAACTGTATATATACCTATCCCCTGTAAATATACCCCCAACATACGCCTGACCGCCAGGGCCACAGACCGAGCCACCGCTACCTGTGACAACCCCATAGACTTCTATAGGCTCGGCTCTGAGTACCCCATTGCCCTGGTAACCCACAATTGTGGTGCGTGGTCGAGACAACAACTTGGCGTCACGAACAGGATACGAAACTCGCAAAATTGCGAGCCCTGTGTGCCTGTGGAATTGTTTTTGTGAAAAAGGACTGTCTGTGCTTTTGGCGCCAAATACCGCCATATTTGTCGCCATATTCACGCCCTGAGGCGCTGGAGAAGAAGGTGGGCGTACCTGAAAGAGCGCGCAGAGTCTTGGACACGCCCCCGGTTCTGACTCATCGGCAGGTCCTGCGACAGGAAGTGAACGCTCTGACATCAGAGCGCCTGCGACGAAGGTCCTGTTCCCACTGCGGTGCCTGTGAAATAGCAGCGTCTGAAACCGGTAGGCTCCGTTTAACCAAGGGGGCGCTAAGATGTCACAGCAACCAGCCGACAGTGCAGCCCCAGCCGGAGGCCCCAATCCCGCACCGCCTGGCATTGTAGCGCCAGATGAGGGCGCAGGTCCAGCACCCAGTCCGGTAGTCCCGATCATGCCACTAACGCTCCCCTATATGCCAGGGGCGAAATGGCTTCCCCAGTACAGCGGTGAGCCAGGCACATTAGCAGGCTTCAAGCGGAAGTTATGCAGCATCCTAGAAATGTACTCCATGCCGGAGAGGCAAAAAGCTGCTGTGCTGGTAGGGCAGCTAACTGGCGCTGCTGAGAGGGAAGTGGAGACTTGGGATACCGTTAATCAGGAGTCGGTACCTGCGATCTTCCTTAAGCTGCATGCCATATTTGAGGACCGCACAGAAACGGATCTCCGGATGGCCTTCTATCACTGTTCACAACAGCCAGGTGACAGCATCAGGGACTACGCTTGCCGACTACAGGGAGCCCTGAGAGCCCTCAAGCAGATTAACAATTTAAATGCTATCGACGAGAATAAGATGCTGAAAGAGCAATTTATACAGGGATTGAGATCCCAAGAGGAACGCAGAACTGTAAACTGGTGGTCCTTAGACCATCCGGATGCTACCTTTGATGCCCTAAAGGACATGGCAATAAAAGGGCTGCGGCCCCTGGGCAAACCCGAGGTGGCAACCCAACATCATCAGGCTGAAGTCACTCTGGAACCGGCAGTAACCCCCTTTTCCCCGCTAGTGGCCGAAGCCAAAGCGCAGGTGACACCTCCCAGTGAATTGGATTGTCTGCGCTCAGAGGTGCGCCAGCTGACTAAAAATCTGGCTGCTGTGATGAGTGCCCTGCAACTGCGGAAAGAGGAAGAAGGGAAAATCTTGTTAGCTGACTGCCCGGAAGACGTCCCGTGGATGCACCGGAGAAGAAGGAAGACGTCGCCCCCCCGGAGGAGGACAACGCCACCCCCAGGAGCGACCTCTGATCAACACCCTCCTCGTCGAGAGATCACCTGTTACCGTTGCAACCGGAAAGGTCATATGTCTCCACAGTGTCCTTTAAACGGGCAGAACCTGGGTCCAAGGGCCAACACCCAGGAGAATACCCGTCAGGCCCCCTAGACTGGAACCGCAGGTATGTGGGCGGACGACCCTACCTGTCTATCATTCTAGATGGTATTGCTGTTCCGGCATTGTTAGACACTGGGTCCCAGGTGACCCTAATACCTGATGCCCTATATACTAAGTACTGGTCGATGGACAGTCTTAAACCCCCGAGCCCTGACTTTACCGTGTATGCTTCTAATGGTCTTCCTGTAGAAGTACTCGGGACAAAATGTGTAGATGTAAAGGTGGGCAGAGAGGAGTTGAAAGACCAGGGGCTTCTGGTAGTAAAGACTGTAAATGAGGAGAACGGTTTAAATATAATTTTGGGCACTAACATTATCGGTAATTGTTTGGGAGAAGTTGTGTTCTTGCTCCAACAGCTCGCTGAGATTGCCCGACCAAGGCAGAAAGGAGTAATCCAAAGAGAGATCCGGGCCCTGGTGTGTCAGCAGCAAGCGAAGCTTACAGACGGCGAAATTGGTAATGTACGGGTCACTGACTCGGATCCTATTGTGATACCCCCAATGAGTGAAATGATCATCTGGTGCAGGGCAGCCATAGGTCTGAGAGGACAGAATTACCAAGCTGTAGTAGAACCCCACCATTCAGAACATAGACCTACACTTATGACTGCTAGGGGAGTAGTGGAAGTGGTGAATGGAAGAGTACCGGTACGGCTTCTCAATTGGGGAGATGATGAGGTAAACTTACCCCGTTATGCAACCATTGCTAAATAGCTGTGACGAAAAAATTAGACTTGAGAGTCTCAGTGTGATACCTTTATGCTGTGACATAATTCTCTCCCGGCTGAGTCCTTAGACTCCTGCCAGATAGCGGAGGACAATGACCCGGCAACCCAGGTGGCGGAATGGTGTCAGCAACTCCATGTTGGGACGGACACCACTCCCGCTCACCAGAAGCAAGGGGTATTACGGGTGGTGCAAGAGTACGCCCAAGTGTTTAGTAAGAATCCACTTGATTTTGGGACAATTAAGGCAGTACAACATCATATCCCTACAGGCAGTCATCCTCCCATCAAAGAGCGATATAGGCCCATACCTCCAGCCCATTATCAGAAGGCTAAAGAAATGTTGCATGATATGAAGAAAGCTGGGGTGATAAGGGATAGTTGTAGCCCCTGGGCAGCCCCTCTAGTTCTGGTTAAAAAGAAAGATGGTAGTATGAGAATGTGTGTGGATTACAGGCAGGTGAACCGTATAACACACAAGGATGCATACCCGTTACCACGTATAGAGGAATCATTAGCTGCTCTGAAAACGGCTAACTACTTTTCTACCCTCGATCTGACTAGTGGTTACTGGCAAGTGGCTGTGGCTGAGGAGGATCGTGAGAAAACGGCTTTCACCACCCCAATGGGGCTCTGTGAGTTCGACAGAATGCCGTTTGGGCTCAGCAGTGCCCCAGGAACATTTCAGAGAGTGATGGAGAATGCCTGGGACATCTCAATTTGAAACCGTGCTGCTATACCTAGACGACGTTATCGTGTATTCCAAGACTTATGAGGATCATCTGAAGCACCTGGCAGAAGTATTCGAGTCCCTGTCTAGGTACGGGATGAAGTTGAAACCCTCAAAATGCCATCTACTCAAACAGAAGGTACAATACTTGGGGCACATCGTCAGTTCGGAAGGAGTAGCGCCGGACCCAGAGAAAGTCACTGCCATCCAGAAGTGGCCGGAGCCGAAGAACCTTAAGGAAGTGCGACAGTTCCTGGGACTAACGGGTTACTACAGAAGGTTCGTGAAAGATTACACAAGAAGGCAGCCCCTTTACAGGACCTCCTAGTAGGACAATCCCTAAAGAGCAGAAACCCTCCCTTTAATTGGGGTAAAGAACAGGCTGAAGCATTCCAAAAGATGAAAGAGATCCTTACAGGTGATGAGATCTTAACCTATCCTGATTACAGCCAACCGTTCCTGTTGTCACCGACGCCAGTAATGAAGGTTTGGGAGCAGTTCTCAGTCAGAAGCAGAATGGCCAAGAAAAAGTCATCGCTTATGCTAGCAGAAAACTCAGGCCAACTGAGAGGAATCCGGAAAATTATAGCAACTTCAAGCTGGAGTTTCTGGCGCTGGTCTGGGCCATTACTGAAAGATTTAAGCACTATCTGGCCTCCAATCAGTTCACTGCGTTTACAGATAACAACCCGTTAACGCACCTGGAAACTGCCAAGCTTGGTGCCATGGAGCAGCGATGGATGGCTCGGTTGTCCAATTACCAGTTTACTATCAAGTACCGGGCAGGTCGAAAGAATGCTAATGCTGACGCGTTGTCCCGAAGGCCGCATGACTCTGACACGAAGAAGAATCGGACGACCTGGAAGAAATTGAGCTACCTGCGTTCCATCGAAATGGGGTAGTCCACGAGCATCGAGTCAACAGAAAGCAGTATGGTGCAACATTAAATCCTTTACCCCATCACGGCTGGAAAGAGACTCAGGACAGTGATCCAGTGGTCAGCCGCATCAAGGAGTTGTTAAGACAGGAAGGTTCCTCCTTGGAAAAGGATGCACCTATGTCAGCAAAGCTCCTGTGGAACGAGAAAAGCAGGTTGTTCCTATACCGTGAGAAGTTGTGCAGGAGATACGTCAACCCCAGGACCCATGAGATGGTCTGGCAGATAGTGGTCCCCAAGGCAGACGTCCCAATGGTGTTGGAAGCATACCACGATCAAGCAGGACACTTTGGCTGGAGAAAGCTGGAGACCCTGTTGAGATGCCGGTTCTACTGGGTAGGGATGCGCAGCTCCATTGAGAGGTGGTGTCGGAACTGTGGACCCTGTGGTCTCAGAAGAAAGGACTACGGTAGTCAGAAGGCACCCCTGCAGCCTATACGGACGACTCGTCCCCTGGAGATTGTGGCCCTGGACCACGTCAAATTGTCGCCAAGTAGATCTGGATACTCATACGCCCTGACCATGGTGGACCATTACTCCAGATTTTGGTGGTTGTTCCAGTTAAGGACCAGACCGCAGTGACGGCAGCGAAAACCTTTCAAGCAAGCTTCTGCAGACCGCATGGGTATCCGGAGCAAGTATTAACCGATCAAGGACCTGCTTTCGAAGCCGATCTATTCAAGGAGTTCTGTCACATGTATGGGTGTAAGAAAATTAGAACAACACCATACCATCCTCAAACCAACGGTCTTTGCGAAAAAATGAACCATATTGTCCTTGATTTGTTGAGATCCATACCGTTGGAAGACAGGAATCGATGGCCGGATTTACTACCTGATTTGGTTGATTTGTATAACCATATACCTGTAAGTTCCACTAACTGCACTCCAGCCTATCTTATGAGAGCAAGGCCCGGAAGACTACCAATGGATCTAGAACTTGGAGTGGTAGAACCGGAGGCAGACGACGCCATTGAAAACTGGGACATCAATCGGCAAGAACAATACAGAAGAGTGCAAGTCTGTGTAGAAGAAAGTCTCAACAAGGCACGGGAAAACAGGAAGATATTTACAACAGAATGCTCCTGCCAAGCCTTTGATGCCTGGAGAAGTGGTATTGAAAAGGAAAAGGAAGATGCACAAATTGGATAACCAGTGGGAGCAAGAACCCTACGTAGTACAAGATTCCAAATATGACAACAGAAAAGTTTGTATCATCAGTAAGGACGGAGGAAGAACAATAACCACTGTGTCCAGAGACCATTTGAAATTGTGTCCAGAACCCTTAAAGCTTTGTGAAAAGAACCCTGTCATCAATCAAGAAGAAAGAAAAGAAGAGGTCATACACACGGATCTGGGAGATTTCCTGCGGATTGGCCCAGACTGGGAGATGCTGTAATAATTCCGGTGTTGCAGTTTTATCAGCCACAAGAGGAAGTTCTACCTCCAGTTGTGCCCGTGGTGCCAGTTGAGCCAGTTCAGGAGTTACCCATTCCAGCAACACCTCAACCTACGGAATCTCAAGAAGGATCATCAGAAGCAGCGCCCCATGCTATGGGATCCCCTGGTGAAGCTGACTCACACCGCCCAGCCATCAGTACGCTTGCCAGATCCATAGAAAGATTGAGGCAGTTCTATAGTTTGCCGTTACGCAGTGCAGACAGATCACAACTTAATATACCTGAAGCTACTCCACGTAGATCAGAGCGAACCACAAAAGGGAAGATACCCATTCGATACCAGCAGTAATTATAACAAACTAATGTGAATATTGTAAAATGTGTATATATATATGTGTCTTTTCCTTATTGTGTCGTATAATGGACTCTGAGGCTGAGGACTGAGCCAGCCCAAGAACTGATCTTGTATATAGTTGCACTTGTGCATTATCTTGGTTTTACATGAAACCACCTTAACTACCTCTGAATACAAAAACCCGTGTGGTGTGGCACTGAGTGAGGTCTGCATTCAGAAGTCCTGCAGCCCACCCAGGACCCACGTTGAAGGTTTGGTGCGGGTCCTTCACAAGAATACTGTGTATTTATTGAATGTTTTGATGCCTTAATACTTTTTGTATTTTTCTATATTTAATGTTTTATCGCAACGTTCAAGAAATCCTTACCTCCCGGATGGGACGAGTTAATGTTTATTGTTGATGCATAAACAAAATGTCTTTTTGTATTTCACAGCCCGGGAGTGCTGTCTTTTACCATGGGGGAATGTGTAGCCCTGGTATTTAAGGTACACAATACCAGGAGGATGAGTGGAGAGGTAACGGTTAAGGGCTCTACATGACATCACATACACTTAGACACACCCACAGGGAGTGTTCAGAGTCAGTCAGTGAGTCTAGCCTGGACCTGTGAGGAGGAAGGAGCAGAGTCTAGCTCGGGTGGCTCAGGACTGAGTCATCCCACTGTTGTGCAGTTCAGTAAGTGGAGGCCAGTAAAGGTGAGCCAGATTACCTCAGCCTGGTCAGAGCTGTGCCCCACTGGCAGACGGACTGAGACATCTATTGAGAGTGTGAGCAAGTCGAAGGGCACAGTGGAAGGAATTAAGAAGTGCTTTAGGATTGGAGAAGTCCTGCACATTGTCACCGGTCACTGGGGACCGACGTGTCACTATAGCTCCAGGCATAGTGATAAAAGAACCAGAGGCTTACTGGACCTTAGGTGGCAGCAAGTAGCCCTTGGAGTGTCAGTACGTAACAGAGGTCAGTTGGAATAGGAACTTTGAGCCTGATCAGCAACAGAAAGAACCTAGTTCCATCATTGGAAGGCTTCGACCACTATACTGACCGGGCAGTACAGCGTTGAAATAGCTGGAGTTTAAGGAGTGAACTACGCTTTATGCTGGTTGGACTCACCATCATTGGAAAGTTAAGGAGGCCCCTAACTTGCTCAGCCGTTGCCTCAAAACTCATCCTCCATCAACCCCATCAGCCTCCCTGGGACCTGCCTGAACAACTTGAAGTAAAAGGTATGGAAAGACGCTGATGTGTGAGACTGTGTTATTCAATTGCACCCCTGCACAACCCTATCATAACTATCGACCTGAGGGAAGAGTCCCACCTGTAGGGGACCCGACATCTAGCTGCCTCACCATCCCCTCAGAGCTCTACAGCAGCGCTGGTACAAATTACCAGAGACTACAGGTGGCGTCACGAACTGTATATATACCTATCCCCTGTAAATATACCCCCCAACATACGCCTGACCGCCAGGGCCACAGACCGAGCCACCGCTACCTGTGACAACCCATAGACTTCTATAGGCTCGGCTCTGAGTACCCCATTGCCCTGGTAACCCACAATTGTGGTGCGTGGTCGAGACATAATGAGAGAGTTAATTTTACCTAGCTCTTTGCTAAGACTAGGTCCAGCCTCGCCCGGCTGCTTTTGATTATGTTCTAATTAGTTTCCTTTATATTCCTGCCAGTCTGGGTGTTAGACGCCGGTGAAAGCATTCATGTAGTCTAGCAGACTGGAGCGGTTCTGAGAATACTTAAGCTAAGAGCTCCTTAGTTGTTTTTACTCTTATAGCTTATAGTTTATCTCTGAGACCTTAGGTGTTCCTACTGTGTGTGAGTGTTGTATGTAAGACTTTATTTACTTTATTTCTTGTCTTTCTTGTATGTCTTTCTGTTCATTAACCGTTACCTGTTCATTCCCTTTGGTGGTAATCAGGGTCCTTCTTAGGACTAGATTACAGTTGGCAGGGATTGATAGGAGACAGGGTTTACGCTGGTGGCCTGGACCTCTGTACCTTTAACAGTACCTCCAGGTAGAGGGATTAGTCAGGACCCCAGTTTAGGGTCAGCATAGACCCCGGTCACCCTCTAGCCGGAGACAGCGTATAACGGATTCAGTATTGACCCACTGGACATTCTGTCAGGTAATTCTATGTTATCATATATCTATGCGCATGTTATATAGTATGTTGCCCTTTTGATATAGATTACTGACATCACATATATATATCTGCTATACAGCGTGACATTTTCACCGGCCATACTAAAGATTCTCCCCAGCTGTCATGGATCCAGTAGCCCAGCTGGCCCGGCAGTTGCAGGGGTTGTCCATGGAGTTTGCAGACATTAAGTCCAAGGTTTTGTCCCCCCCGGAGCAAACCAGATCTGAACCTAAGGTTGCTCTCCCGGACAGGTTCACTGGTGGGCGGGACAAATTTTTTACCTTCCGGGAGGCATGTAAATTGTACTTTCGGCTGCGGCCTCGGTCATCTGGGAGTGAAGAGCAGAGGGTGGGAATTGTTATTTCGCTCTTACAAGGGGACCCTCAATCTTGGGCGTTCTCTATTCCTCTAGGCTCCCCAGATCTCCAGTCAGTGGATCGATTTTTTACTGCCCTGGGTCTGGTATATGATGATCCGGATCGAGTCTCCCTTGCTGAAACAAAGTTACGTAAAATACGGCAAGGAAATCGTCCAGCGGAGGAATATTCTTCTGAGTTCCGTAGATGGGCAACAGATACTCAGTGGAATGACCCAGCTCTTAGGAGCCAGTTTTGTCAAGGGTTGTCTGACAAATTAAAAGATGTGTTGGCTCAGTATGATTCTCCTCCATCACTGGAGGCTGCTGTGGCCCTCGCTATTCGCATTGATAGACGACTTCGGGGAAGACGCGAGGTAACTCCGCCTCCCGTGATGACTCCACCTACTACTAAAGTCCCTTATACTGAGGTTCCCCTGGTCTGTTCTGAGGAGCCCATGCAGTTGGGAGGGACATCATTTTGTAGGAGGGAATCGGCGGTGCACCGCAAGACTAGAAGGTGTTTCTTTTGCGGGAGAGAGGGACATTTTGTTGGGGGGTGTCCATCCCGGGCCTCTTTGAGCAAAGGAGTTAACCTGGGAGTGTGTATTTCGTCCCCAAATCCCTCTCAGTTTCTCGTGCCTGCGGAGGTGGTGATTGGTACTAGAACTGAGAGGATTTCTGTTTTTCTTGATAGTGGGTCCGGGGCTAATCTGGTGGACGCTCGGTTTGCCCAGGTGCATGGTATGCAACTGAGTGTATTGGCCAAACCAGTCCCTATAGTCTCTATTGATTCTAGACCTCTCGGTCAAGGTAGCTTGGTACAAGCTGTTCATAACATAGATCTTCGAGTAGGGGCAATACATAAAGAGCAATTGTCTTGTTATGTGTTGGAGGGTCTACCTACTCCTATTGTGTTGGGACTTCCTTGGTTGGCTAAACATAACCCAGTGATTGATTGGCAATCCAGAAAGATAAGCCAGTGGGGTGAATTTTGCAGGAATAACTGCATGAGCACGGTCATCGGTGCGGTTGTGCCTAGGACTTTGCCTCCTTTTCTGGAGGACTTTGGGGAGATGTTCTCAGAGGAGGGGTGTAAAGAGTTACCTCCTCATCGCGCATATGACTGCTCAATAAAGTTGCTTCCTGATGCCTTATCTCGTACTTTCCCAGGGGCCGGGAAGACGGATGATCCGGTTCCTATTCCTCAGGAGGGAGTTGTAGTGTCAGCTGTATGCTCTGAGCTTGA
>JARQOD010000005.1:38864014-38893663 GCA_033576555.1 Oophaga sylvatica
GCCTGATGCAGCTGATACTCCATTACTGCTGTCTGCTGCTCACACAACCGCTCCAACATATATAACGTGGAATTCCACCTGGTGGGTACGTCACATATGATGCGATGTTCAGGAAGGCGAAATCGGCGTTGCAGAGCAGCAATGCGCGATCTGGCTATGCTGGAACGTTGCAAGTGAGCGCACTCTAGGCGGACCTTCTGCAGCAGTCCAGCAAGATCCGGATAGTCCCTCAAAAAACTCTGCACGACCAAGTTGAGCACATGTGCCAGACATGGTATGTGAGTAAGGTTGCCAAGGCCCAGAGCTGCCACCAGATTTCGGCCATTGTCACACACTACCAAGCCTGGCTGGAGATTCGCAGGCAAAAACCACACGTCGCTCTCCTGCTTGATGGCATTCCAGACCTCCTGTGCTGTGTGGCTTAGATTCCCCATTGAAATCATTTTCAGGACGGCCTGTTGACTTTGGCCACGGCTGTGCTCATATCGGTCGCAACAGGTAAGCGTTCACGGGTCCATGTGGAGGTATACCGTGACGGCTCGTGCAGCGATGATTCTGAGGAACTGGAGTAGGAGGAGGAATCAATGTGTACAGACTGGATTCCTGCAATCCTTGGAGTTGGCAGAACACGTACAGCGCCACTGGCAAGATCTGTACCCGGCTCCACAACATTGACCCAATGGGCAGTGAGGGAAGGTATCGTCCCTGGCCATGGGTACTGGTCCACGCATCGGTGGTCAGGTGGACCCTGCTACTGACGGCGTTTAGTAGCGCATGTTTAATGTTTCCATTGACATGTTTTTGCAGAGCAGGGACGGCTTGCCTGCTGAAATAAAATCGGCTTGGCAC
The DNA here is from genome assembly GCA_033576555.1 of Oophaga sylvatica. Classification (NCBI taxonomy): domain Eukaryota; kingdom Metazoa; phylum Chordata; class Amphibia; order Anura; family Dendrobatidae; genus Oophaga; species Oophaga sylvatica. Next base: position 38,864,864 of record JARQOD010000005.1, read on the forward strand.
ATTATATTGTGGGACTGCCAATGCCATTAAGTTCCTGAAACTGTCAGTCTCCACCAGCCTGAATGACAGCATTTCAAGGGACAGGAGTTTTGCAATGCCAGCATTCAGAGCCTGTGCTCGTGGATGGTTTGCCGAGTATGGCCGTCTTTTATCCCATGCCTGTGCTACCGATGGCTGTTTTGTGGCCTGGGAGTGTGACGATGACTGTGAACTTGCTGCTGTGGGTGGAATAACAGTTTGTCTATGGACAACAGTGACCGAGGTTCTTCCATGGAGATCCTGTGAGGAAGCCGAACCAGGTGTGTGTGAGCTGGAGGTAGAGGCTCCAACACGACCTGAAGATGTAGGTGCTGCTGTAGGTTGGCCTACATCTCCAGTGTGTCTTTGTAACTCAGCTACGTGCTTTGTCCGTACATGTTTCCACATATTTGTGGTATTCAGGTTACTGATATTTTTACCTCTTTTAACTTTTTGCTTACACAGCTTGCATTTAACATAGCAAATATCATCTACAAGTCTGTCAAAAAAGGACCACGCAGTGCAAGTCATGGGAGCGCCAATTTTGACATTTGTAAGAGAACTGCTCCCAACAGGTGCCAAACTGGAGGCTACAGGCAAGCGAGTCTGCAGCCTACTCTCCCTCCTCTTTGTACCGTTGGGCCAATCTCTTCCTCAGAGCTGCTCCCACCACCTTCCTGTTGCTCACGCCATGTTGGGTCTCGGACTTCATCATCTCCACTACCCTCTTCCAACACCTGCTGCTGTTGGATGGTCTGGGCAGCACCATGCTCCACAAAACCTGGCACCTGAGTCTCATCATCATGAGATGCGTTCTGCGGTGTGCTGTCCATCGGCACTGGCTCACCCGCCTCTTCAGATTGAGAGAGACACAGCTGTTGCGCATCACTGCATACTCCCTCTTCTTCAAATTGCAGAATGCTGCTTGCCTGTGCCCGTGTTTGCGAGCCAACAGATTCTGAGAACAGAAGCAGAGACTCAGCTGGCTCCTGTACAGAACTCTCTGACTGCCTGGGCAATTTGACAGGCGGTGAACAGACAGATGGTTGCTCAACAGTGTTGTGTTCCTGAGAGGAGGTGGAAGGAATTGAAGTCGCTGCATTGGCTGCCATCCAACCAACAACGGCTTCAATTTGTTCTTCCCGCAGCAGGGGGGCACGCCGATCTCCTACCAAAGTGCGCATAAAGGAACGCTCATGGGTAAAACTGGTGGATGCTGTGTCACTGAGGGCGGCAGCAGCCACAGAATCCCCACGTCCTCTCCCTGCTGAAACTCCACGGCCACGACCACGTGCCTTACTCACTGACTTCTTCATCTCGGTAGATTGATAAAGAAAGTCAGAAAAGTTATAAGGCCTAAGTGTGGTTATTACGCAGAGACTGAAGTGAACACTGAAACACAACTGTTCACAATCTGTGAAAGGCTACTCCTTTGTCTACTTCTATAGTGTTTGCAACCAATGTATTGGATACGGATGGAAGCGCGTCACACTAATAGATTATATTATATTTAAATGGAATGGAGCAGAACCAATTGGAGAGAAATGACAAGGATGAGGCACTGAGACACGCTCAGCAGAGTACAAGCAGCAGTGCTTGAACAAGTAACTGGAGCGTGATGTGCACTCAAAAAATAAAAAACACAGACTGAAGTGAACACTGAAACACAACTGTTCACAATCTGTGAAAGGCTACTCCTTTGTCTACTTCTATAGTGTTTGCAACCAATGTATTGGATACGGATGGAAGCGCGTCACACTAATAGATTATATTTATTTTAAATGGAATGGAGCAGAACCAATTGGAGAGAAATGACAAGGATGAGGCACTGAGACACGCTCAGCAGAGTACAAGCAGCAGTGCTTGAACAAGTAACTGGAGCGTGATGTGCACTCAAAAAATAAAAAACACAGACTGAAGTGAACACTGAAACACAACTGTTCACAATCTGTGAAAGGCTACTCCTTTGTCTACTTCTATAGTGTTTGCAACCAATGTATTGGATACGGATGGAAGCGCGTCACACTAATAGATTATATTTATTTTAAATGGAATGGAGCAGAACCAATTGGAGAGAAATGACAAGGATGAGGCACTGAGACACGCTCAGCAGAGTACAAGCAGCAGTGCTTGAACAAGTAACTGGAGCGTGATGTGCATTCAAAAAATAAAAAACACAGACTGAAGTGAACACTGAAACACAACTGTTCACAATCTGTGAAAGGCTACTCCTTTGTCTACTTCTATAGTGTTTGCAACCAATGTATTGGATACGGATGGAAGCGCGTCACACTAAAATTTAAATTGCATGGAGCAGCAAGAATTACACTGAAGAAAAAAAAAAGAGTCTGTGAGTGACACGTGCAGATGCCTACAGACAGCGTTGCATGCAGAGCAAACTGCAGCGTCACCTGCACTCACACACACCTTGCAGAGCTGTTAAAACAACACTGCAGGCAAAAGGAAGCTTTACACAGCGGTTGGTGCTAGCCTGCCTAAGCACAGTACACTAAATCGCAATCTCTAACTGTCCCTCAGAGTCAGCACAGCAGCGTTCTGTCCCTTACTGAATTCACAGCACAGTGACGCTAAAATGGCGGCGGCGCCTTTTATAGTGCATTCTGACATCATTTCAGCATCCAATCACAGCCATGCCATTAGTTAACATGACCGCAGCAGTACAGAATGTGCCCACACTTCTTAGGATTCCTCATTGGCTGACTAAAATCACATTGCCTCTCAAAGAATTATGGGAACTTCCGATTCCGGTATACGATATATGGAAAATATCGGAACTAAGTATCGAAAGGCCGATACAGCTAATATCGGCCGAAAACCCGATACTTGCGGTATCGTATCGCTCAACACTATTGGTTACTGATTAACATTGAGTGATTCCAGTTGAAAAGTAAAACTGGGTCGCCTAAGTACACCCACTTATAATATCATCACTCGGCTACAGCAATCTCCTGCTATGTGGTTATCCAACAAACTATGAACTCTCCTATATATCCTAAACCCTGATCCTGTTAATCTAATGCCATCCCTCTTTTAGCCCCTCCACTGGATGCCCATCACTCAGTGAATCTCAATTAATACTTTCCAGGGGTGTAATTATACTGGGTGCAGAGTTTGTGGTCACACCCAAGCCCAAAAGGTGTCTTTGGTCCATATAAGCACACCAATACAATCAAAGACACAATATAGTTGGGGGTCCTGTTAGAAATTTTGGATTGGGGCTCATAAGTTTCAAGTTATGCCATTGACAGTCTCACTTTATTTTCTGGGACCCTGTTCAATTCTGCCCCAATTTATGTTTTTTCCAAAATTCTCACAACTTTCCCTATTCCAATGACAGCCTCCTCGCTACCATAATCCCTTCATGTTCTCACTTGTGATACTACTCTTGTTCTTCTCCTCCCTTTTAGAACTTCTTTTCTCATTCTATTCTTTCCATCTTCCACACTCTCACCCTTTTAAACACTTATTCAAAGATTTGGGACCCACAAGCTTCAAGTTGCGCCACTGATGGTCTCTCTTATTTGCTAAGCTCCGGTTCAATTTTGCTCCATCTATGTTTTTTTGAAAATTTACACAACTTTCTCTTGGCCAAAGACAACCTCTTTCTACCCTAGTACTCTATCCTCTCACTTATGATACTTCTCTTGTGTTTCTCCTCTCTTCTAGAACTCTGCCTCATTCCATCCATTCCATCTTCTACACTCTCAACTTTTTAAACAATTACTCGAAGCTTACCTCTCCTCACAAGCCTATAAAATGGCCTACAGAGTTCCCCAATGCATTGATCTTTCATTGGATCATAAGCAGAGTTGCCAACCGTTCCAGATTTCCCAAAGACAACTGGGATGAAAGTGGAGGTTGTTTATGTAAATGCCTCCAAAATATGGGTGGTTCAGTGGCAAACCAGGGCATTGCTTGGATAGAGTGTGTTCCTGGATGGGGGAGAAGGGCTCAAATGTCCCCAGAAATGTTGGAATTTATCCATTAGGACCCTTTTATTTGAACCATTGTTTGTTAACTTCACTAAAATTAGCTTCTAAAATGTCTAAATGACATATCAGCACTTTGTTAAAGAAGCACTTCATTTGCATCCTCTTGATATATTGCAGTCATATTATATAGCACTGTGTACTTACAACTGCTCATTTTGCCTTTCTACCCGGTTATTTCTTCTTTTTTTCCATTAGGTCTATGTTATCACATGATTAAAAACTGACAGCTGAATCCTTTAAGCTCTATGTAGAAACAGGAGGTCAATTTTCCCTCGCTGAGTCATAAGTCACTGTAGGGTGTGTTTCCACGTTCAGGATTCCTTCAGTAAATGCTGCGTGTTTGACGCTGTGCGTTGGCGCAGCGTCAAACACGCAGCGTCCAGATGTTACAGCATAGTGGAGGGGATTTCAAGAAATCCCGTCTCCACTATGCGTAAAAACACGCAGGCGGCAGACATGCGGCGCATCTTTTTAGATCGCATCATGTCCTTTTCCCTTGTGGCGACGCTCCGTCGCGCAAGGGAAATAACACAGGCCTATGTAGCACTGCGGTGATTCCGGATGTGTTCAATGAGCACATCCGGATTCACCGTGTGTTCAGAAGGGGGCGGGGCTTTGGGCAGAGCGGACTTTCCGCTCCGACAAAAGCGCCTGCCTTACTGACCGTGGAAACACAGCCTAAAAGTCCCTGGCATAAGGGAGGAGAAAGCAGCTGGGTCAGGAGTTGAAGAGAGAAATGATTAATGCAGGGAGGGAAAAGAGACTTCCTGTTTCTACATAGAGCAGAGAAAGGAGGGAGAAGAATTAACTGAGTAGAAACCTAAAATGAGCAATTGTAAGTATGATGATTCCAATATATTAAGGGGATAAAAATGTTGTTGAGAGGAGTAGGAGGAGGAGTACTTCTTTAAAGAAACAAAAATAAAATATAGAAAACCTTTTAAAAACGTTCTTAAAATATTTTATTTTTATGTCTCACAATGGCTGAATAGCCAAGCATCAGAAGATCCTAATTTTTTCTAAAACGTACATTTTCTGTTTTAATACTGTATCATGACATTGTCTTCCTATTTTTATATCCCTCATGATCTTGGAGGACATGAGATCTCTATAAATGCCCCCAAGGGCTATATGTTCACCAACTATCTAAAAAAAAAAAGAAGCCATTATTCGATTTGTCCTATTAAATTCTAAAATATAAAATCAAGCTGCAAAACTTTTTCTGAAACTTTTGTCATCCACTTTCTAGAAGACCTCACTGATTAGAAGCCACGGTGATTTTATGTGCGATTTACTGTCAGTTTAACATTTAATTGTGCAATGATCAAAGGGTCTTCCCTTCGACATTGAATTTCGAGCAACGGCAGCTGCACGAACAAAAAGAAAAAAAAAAGAAAGAAAAAACTCTATTGATAATTAATTTATAAAGCAAATTTGACTTAAAAAAAATATGGAGTAAATTTTTTTTTCAGCCGGATTTCTAACGTTGACCTTCTTAAGAGGAAGGTCTGACTTATTTCAGGACAGTTGCAATTTTTTTTTTATGAAAGCAGCAAAATAGTCATGTCTCCCTTCTTTCACATATTACCAAGACCTCCTTTCAAATATCCATAACGTTTTTGGTCACCAGAAGAAGCTGAATACCACATTTCTAAATGTGTCTCCACAGAAACTTCCCTCTAATTCCTCGTTGCTAGCTGCATTCTTGAGGTCCCTTGGCCTCAATCCCAACACTGCTCCATTTCACAAAGAAAAGAATTTGCTTTTTTTTTTTTTTCTATATCCAAGGTTCTTTTTTTTATTATTTCAAAGCAAGCTACTTGAATAGTCATTCAGCGTGTGTAGAATGAGGGCCTCTCCACCGCACTACGCTATAGTGAATGCCGTGTGTGCTTCTAAAGGCTGCTTGAAGCCAACCCTCCACACAGTGGGCCACGCAGCGCACACAAGTCCCCGACCTATCCATCTGTATGCAAATCTCTACAGACTAAGTAAACTTTCATAAAAATGTCCTGCTCTCCCTTTATGTGTGTTTAGCAATTATTGCGGCACATTGGCCCTTTGTGTTATATCATTACGCTTTGTATGCAGGAGAGACTCTGTGGCACCTGCACATGTAGGTGGCAGATGGCAAATCTTGGCAGCATTGAGTCGGTACTTCTTAACGCAACCGAAACCACAAACTGGCATTTATTAATTCTTCATTCAAATAAAAAGGATTAGGGCCTAGATTACAAACAGCTTGTAAAGACACTGGAAAAGGATGGTAAGAAAAAAAAGGAAGAAAAGAATAAAAAAAGAAGACAGGAAAAGCTTAAAGAAGGCTCCTGGAGGCATTAAAAATTGAAATAATGAATTTGTAGCATTTGCAGGACATGCAGATTATTCCTATTGTTGATGCATTGTTCTGCATAAAAATACATAATTACCAAAAAAAACAGGACGAAACGTGGTTGTCCCAAAAAAAGACACTATACAAAAATGAACAAAAATAAGTAAAACCGTACCAAAAAAGGACAAAAACAAAAAATAATAAAAACACAGAAAAAGAACAAAAAGAACCCATAGAATAAAACAAAAAGAACCAAAACTAAACAGAAAACAAAACATAAAGAACAAAAACAAAAGATAAAATAAAACAAATAGAGCAAAAACAAAACGTGAAATAAAACAAATACTCTAAAAACAAAACACAAAATAAAACAAAGAATAAAACAAAATGTAATACAAAAAGAAACAAAACAAAACATAAAGAACAAAAACAAAACATAAAATAAAACAAAACGTGAAATAAAACAAATACTCTAAAAACAAACAAAATAAAACAAAATGTAATACAAAAAGAAACAAAACAAAACATAAAACAAAACAAAGAGAACAAAAGCAAAACATAATAAAACAAAAAGAACTAAAACATAATAAAACAAACAGGACAAAACATAAAATATATATAACAAAAATCAAGCAGATTTGAAATTGACTAAACACAATGAGCCAGTGACACTTCAGAAGTTCGGATGAGTACATATCCTTATGCAATATAAGACAGTGGTATAGATTACTTTGGAAGTTTGAGGTTTCTTTGAAATTCTAACCAAGATATTCAGAGACCTAAAAGAGAAAATTATATGGTTATCTGTGCTTTGAACAATTGGAGCTGTTTGAAATAAAAGCATTGGTTATGTAATACTGCTGCCTCCCAAGACAATGTCCTGCACACTGTGATTTGTATACAAGGGTACAAAAGAATGAGAAGGAGGAAGAAAAAAAACACAACATACAAAAACACAAACATATGGGGAAGTGTGAGGATGAGAGGCGGTGTGGAAGTGATTGAAACGAGAGGGCCGTCCCATTGTACCGCGATTATTCAAATTTATGTCTTGATTTTAATGAGTGAAACGGGTGTAAAAGAATCTTCTTCACAAGGGACAGAATTACACTTTCATGCATTACATGTTTTCAAACAGCAGCTGGAGCAAGGAGATAACTCAGAATAGAAATGGATTGTTTTTGTATGTGGATTTTTTGCACCTATACATCTTTAGGAATTTTTTATTTTAGTTTTCAATTATGCAGCTATTCGTATTTATTTATTAGGGAATATGTAATTAGCTGGCAATGCAGATTAGGGCAATGAAGCTGAATTATTGAATGTGTGTTCTCTCGTGAAGCAAAGGCTCCATACAAATAAATTTGCAGTAAGAACAACTCCCCTCACCCAATGGTATATATGAGCATCCAAGTGTTTGAAATGTAAATAAATACATTGACACCTTTGTATCTTATGTCTGTTGCTGCATTCTTGAGAATTTACCATTTTTAAGTGCTCTGGGTGTGGTAGAGCACTTAAAGCGGTATTCTCAAGTTATTACATTGCTTCAGTTAGTTAGACAGCATGAAAATAAGCAAGTTTACAATTGACTTGATTTTTCTACCTGCTTTAATTTTCCTGCAATGAGAGCTTTTATCTTACATATTGTACAGCTGGTTTCCATAGAGCTCAGCCACTACTGTCTGCCCAGACCCTGGACCAGAGTGTGCAGTAGTTACATCTCAGTAAAGGTGTTATCTCCTAACATCCCAGTAAGTTATTTCTGTTTCATTGATTTCTATTCAGCAGTTAGATGCCTCCTCTCTCTTCCTCTCCCTCCCACTCCTCCTCCTTCTGGTACTCAGCTGCTCTTATAAATCCTTTAAAACTAACTGCCCACAGCTTTCAGAGCAGTTCTCCTAATCATGGCTCTTACTTGGCCTTGTGCGTGCTCAAAAGCCCAGTTAGCTCTATATACAAACATACAAATAGCCTCATCGGTGTGGAAGTGGAGTTGAACTCTAGTGCCACCTATTGGATGTAGCAATCCTAAAAGAAAATCGATTATGGAGCCTTGCCACATGACTTAGGATAAGAAGCCAAACCAAACACTCCATTTGCAGTTACATGTTTAAACAATTTGCCCCTCATTAATGCAAAGCATGAGATACAATTTGGCTGGGTGAGAGACATCTGACTTGTCGTCTGAATGGGGAATAAACCAGAATATTTATCCTTTTGGAGAGTGCCAAGCTGGTGTAAGGAGAGATCATGCAATGGTCCTCTGGAAATTGAATTGAAATATGCAAATAGTCTTTTCGGAAAGGAAGAAGACTTGAATACTTGTGCCACCTATTGGATTAAACTATTCCTACAAGACAATATCAACCCTTTAACGCTATATTGATTTATCCAAGAGGTGGCGCTAGAGTTCAAGTCCTTTACTTCTCTGAAGAGGCTATTTGCATATTTAAATTCACAGAGGAGCATTGCATAGCCTATAAGTCTCCATACGCCAACTTGGCACTCGCCACAAGAAGAAATGTTCCCCCTTAAAACCCTAGTCAGAGGGCTCTCACCATCATGCATTCCAGCAGAACTTGTGCCGGGCTTTATAGTTTTACTAATACTATAGCTCTGCCCTGCTCTTCCCAGAACTGTCACTCAAGGAGGAGAGCTCATCCCACCCTAGCAGAAACCAGGTAGTGAGGAGACTGTAAGGAGACGGCACAGCTCTGAGCTGCTCAAGAGACAACTGGTTCCTGGTTTAATAACAACAGTATCACTGTGCTTGATCGGCCAGAAAACTCGCCTGACCTTAACCCCATAGGGAATCTATGGGTATTGTCAAGATGAAGATGGGAGACACCAGACCCAAAAATGCAGACAAGATGAAGGCTGCTATCAAAGCAACCTGGGCTTCCATAACACCTCAGCAGTGCCACAGGCTGATCGCCTCCATGCCACATTGATGCAGTAATTGATGAAAAGGAGCCCGACCAAGTATTGAGAGCATTTACTGAACATACATTTCAGTAGGCCAACATTTCGGATTTTAAAATCACTTTTCAAGCTGGTGTTATAAAGTATTCTAATTCACTGAGATGATGACTTCTGGGTTTTCATTGGGTGTAAGCCATAATCATCAACATTAACAGAAATAAACACGTGAAATAGATCACTCTGTGTGTAATGACTCTATATAATAGATGAGTTTCACTTTTTGTATTGAAGAACTGAAATAAATTAACTTTTTCATGATATTCTAATTTTGTGAGAAGCCCCTGTATATGGTTTTTTTTGGTAGGGGGAGGAAGGTTGATTTTACTTACAGATTCTCTTTAGATATCCATGGTGTATGGGCAACTGAATCCAATGAGTATGAGGTAGCATCAGTTCTGGAAAAGGTAGAAATTTCCAGTTCCTGCCACCACTAAGAGTTCATATTAAGGTCATTTCTCTAAAATATTAACCCTTAAACTTTAAGCATCATTTTACTTTTTATTTCATAAATCAAAAGAACACACGAAAATAAGCAGCTTTGTAATATATCTTATCAGAGAGATCAACTTCTTTCTCCACCTGGATTGATTTTTTACTCTAAATTTATAGGTAAAATCTGTGTTCAGTGACTACAGGTTTTCCCATTACTGAGATAAGAAATCACAGTTGTTGCTTTAAAATTCCATGAAGGGAGGAGCTAGAGGCCGACACAGACATTCTGCTGCAAGTTCACCTGAAACCAGTCCCATTTCTCCATAGAACATTATTAGCACCAACGGTCATCTTAGTAATGTAACATTATGTAATCACTGAAGACATATTTTACCCATGAATTGAGAATTTTACAATTAATATCAGTCCAGGAAGAGAAAGAAGCAGATTTCTCTGATAACATATATTAAAAAGTTCCTTATTTTCATGTGTACTATCGACTTATGAAAAGAGTAAAAATAAAGTGATGGTTACTCTGTAAAGGATTTGCCAGGCATATAAAATTGATTGCATACCCTTAGAGTAGGCCATTAATATCACATTGGGGGAGGTCTGACCCTAACCGATCGGCTGTTATTAGCTCCAATGGTGGCCTGACGTAAACAGAGCACAGTTCATTCAATGGGAAAGGAACTGAACTGCAGTATTTGGCTGCGTCCTCCCCCAAGATGACCTATTCATACTACTAGGCCATCCATATCCTGATATTAGGTGGACATTAAAGGGATTGTCCAAGGCAGAAAGAAAAGTTCCCCCGGTTCTTGAAAAATTGAAATTTGTAAAAAATAATAGATTTATTGATACTTACCTACAAGCACTGACCTTTATCCAGGAAGAGGATGTGATTGTTCCACCACCTGCAAGACCACTGCGGCAGGTGATTGGCTGCAGTGGTTAGGTGACTATGAACCAGTGCATCATTAGAAAAACATCCAACAAAGCGCTGCTCGAGTCACCTGTCCACTGCTGCTTATCACAACCTGAAGTGGTCCTGCAGCTGGTGGAATGGTGGCGTCTCCACTTCCTGTTTGAGTGCAGACCAGAAAGCTGTCTGGACTGGATCCCAGGTGGGTGCCGGTAGAAGAGTATCAATCAGTTTACTTATAAGAGATCCAAGCCCCTGGAGTCCTTCCTTTTTGTCCAGACAACCCCTTAAATTTTTTTTTTCTTATATAAAACAAAACATTAAAGGGACATTCTTATCTCAGACATTCAAAGCGCATCCACAAAATATGGCAAAAATGTTTGATAGACACAGGTCCCATAGAAGGATCCTGTACCTTATTTTCAGGATAGGGTCTACCAACGCCCGTCTTACGACTATTGTCAGTGGGGAGGTGGCAACACATACGCATCTCTCAGTTTAATTACTTCTGTGAGAGTTTTTAACATGTGTTGGCATTTTTTGGAACTCCCATAGATGGGAATGAAGGAAGCCACCCCTATTGTTTGTTCACACAGGCCATGAGTCAGAGAGTGGGGTTGTAACTATAGAAGGTGCAGGGTTGCAGTTGCAGCCGAACCTTGAAGCCAAAAAAAAAGGACCCAGAAGGTCCTTGAGAAGAGAATGAGAAGACCATTACTATTGAAGACTCATAATAGTTGGGACCCTGTTGTAGATTTTGCATTGGGGTTCACAAGCTTCAAGTTACGCAATTGGACAAGCACATAAATGTCTGAGGTATGGATGCCCCTTTAACGGAAACTGTGTGTCCAGTGAATATATAGAGGTATAAAAAGATAAAAGAATCCAAATTACTTCATTATCATGGACCGGCTTTGATCCTGCGAATTAAGATTAAAGGAGTTTGGAGCTGCCACATCTTTTGCCCTCTGGCAGACTGCAGCTCTTCTTCTCAATACCTATATATCTCCATATGTCTCCCCACAGGAAGGAGCACAAGACCAGCGGAAATCACTTTGTAGAGGAACATAGTGAATACCCCATTGATGTTATTGATCTGTCCAAAGAAAGTTCATGGTTAATGTTAAGGCAAGTGGCAGAGTCAAAATAACACCAAGTGAAGCGCCGATATGTGACATTTAGCAGCAGTGCCCGACCATGTGTTTAATGGTCAATAATAAAATTAAAGACAAAATACTGCACTTTACAAAAGAGAAAAAAAATAAAAGTGTGAAAATAATTCCCCCAGCCAGAAGCCATGACATATTTGAGGGGCAGAGTGATACAACAAGGATAGCAAATCGTGAACAATCTGTGACCAGGTCATGTTATATGTGTGACATGGCTGTGACTGCAGCTGTGATAAAAATTATGTGATAATCAGGTCTGGTCAGAGGTTTGGACACACCAGGTCATGCAATAGTTCGCCCTCATTCTTACTGGAATGTGCACATTGTAGATTCAGACTGAAGACAGCAAAACCACAAAGGAACACATATATGGAAAGAATGAGTAAAGAAACACTTATCCCGCATGGCTACCACAGTTTTCTGCAATGACATGTCATCCCATCTGGTTTGCGCTTAGTGGGACCATCATTTGTGTTGTAACAAGACAATGGCCCCAAACCACCTCCAGACCACATTGAGAATATGTGACCAAGGAAAAGTATGGTGTGCTAGATGGTATGGCCTCCACAATCATCTGAACACAATTGAGATAGCTTGGGATGAGCTGGACCTCAGAGTGAAGGCAAAACAGCCAAAAAGTGATCAGCACCTCTAGGAACAAGACAGTTAGAAAGCCACTTCAGGTAAACATCTGATGAAGCTGCTTAAGAAAATTTCAAGGGTGTGTAAAGCTGCAATTTAGCGTTTATCACATATTATGGTTTCTTTCACATGTGTTTCTTTATTCCTTGTTTTTATATGTGTCATTTTGTAGTTTGCTGCCTTCTGTCTGAATCTACAATGTGCACATTCCAATAAGAATAAGGGAAACCATTGCATGAATAGGTGTGTTCAAACTTTTGACTGGTAATGTAGGCCTCAGTTTTAACCCCTTTACCCCCAAGGGTGGTTTGCACGTTAATGACCGGGCCAATTTTTACAATTCTGACCACTGTCCCTTTATGAGGCTATAACTCTGGAACGCTTCCATGGATCCCGGTGATTCTGACATTGTTTTCTCGTGACATATTGTACTTCATGATAGTGGTAAAATGTATTTGATATAACTTGTGTTTATTTGTGAAAAAAATGGAAATTTGACGAAATTTTTGAAAATGTCGCAATTTTTTAACTTTGAATTTTCATACCCATGAATCACAGAGGTATGGCACACAAAATACTTAATAAGTAACATTTCCCACATGTCTACTTTACATCAGCACAATTTTGGAACCAAAATTTTTTTTTGTTACAAAGTTTTAAGGGTTAAAAGTTAACCAGCGATTTCTCATTTTTACAACACCATTTTTTTGCGGGGACCACATCACATTTGAAGTCATTTTGAGGGGTCTATATGATAGAAAATACGCAAAAGTGACACCATTCTAAAAACTGCACCCCTCAAGGATGCAAGATAGTGAAGAATTTTAATGGATTAATTTAATAGGAAATCTAATCAGGAAAATCTATACCTGTGCAATGATTTAGGACAGTTTTGCACGTCCGACATTCAAAGATCTTCTGTATGGCATGTACAGTATAAGATTAATGAGTTCTGGTCAGAAGACATGCGACCGTCGCAGTCCATATGTAAGGAGGTGGAGGGGACCCTCATTTGCTTACCCTCTCCTACAGTCATGGCCAAAAGTTTTGAGAATGACACAAATATTATATTTTCACATGATCTGCTGCCCTCTGGTTTTTATGTGTGCTTGACAGATGTTTTTATCACAGACAGAAATATAATTGCAAACATATGAGTAACAAAAGCTTATATTGACAGAATGAGTTAATGCAGCAAGTCAATATTTGCAGTGTTGACCTGTGTCGACCCGCCACCACAATTGTGGGTTACCAGGGCAATGGGGTACTCAGAGCCGAGCCCGTAGAAGTCTATGGGATTTGTCACAGGTAGCTGTGGCTCGGTCTGTGGCCCGGGCGGTCTGGCGTATGTTGGGGATATATTTACAGGGGATAGGTTTATATACAGTTCGTGACGCCACCTGTAGTCTTCTGGTAATTAGTACCAGCGCTGCTGTAGATCTCTGAGGGGATGGTGAGGCAGCTAGATGTCGGGTCCCCTACAGGTGGTACTGGTCCCTCAAAGTCTATGAAGTCAGTGAAGTCGGGTGCAGATAAATAACACAGTCTCACACGGTCAGCGTCTTTCCATACCTTTACTTGTAAGATGTTCAGGCAGGTCCCAGGGAGGCTGATCCAAGGAGAGTGTATCTTGAGACAGCAGCTGGACAAGTTAGGGGCCTCCTTTACTTCCAATACAATGAGTACAACCAGCCTGAAGCGTAGTTCCCTCAATATCTCCAGCTAATCTATAGCTGTACCGCCCAGTCAGCTTTGTGTTAGGAGCCTTCCTGCGAGGGAGCTGAATTCTTATCTTATCGTGCACTGATTCAAAGTCTTCACTCCCCCTGACCCCAGTTACGTACTGACTATAAGGGGCTTGTTTGCCGCGACCTAAGGTCCGGTAAATTCCTGGTTTTCTTATCACTATGCTTGAAACAGTAGTGATCCTTCGGTCCCCAGTGACCGGTAGCAATGTGCAGGACTTCTTCAATCCGTAAGCACTACTCCAATAAACCACTGTGCCTTTCGCCTTGTCCTCGCTGGTAACATAAGCACTCACACTAGCCAAGGGTCGAGTAGTCACTTCTTTCTTTTCCTTCACTTCAAAGTTAGTTACAGATGCTCAGTTTTCAATAGGCAGGAGCACGTCTCTGAACCTTATACCGTCCTTTAGACAGGATACTGAAGACTTTCTGCACTAAACTTCTTCTTTCCTTCCAGTGTATGCTGATGAGGTACAGCTCTGACTAGGCTAAGGTGAATTAAAGCACCTATACTAGACTCCACTTTCCGAACTGATGATAGAGCAATCTGGACTGCTTCCTCCCTCCAGACGTCTTCTCTCTCTGAAGTCAGGAACTAAACTCCAGACGTCTTCTCTGTCCGAAGACAGGAACTAGACTCCAGACGTCTTCTCTGTCCGAAGACAGGAACTAGACTCCCTAAATCACTCTAACACATACGCCTTGACCACTCCCTCAAGAGTAAACTCCACTACCCTAAGGGTGTGTCTAGTATATGTTGAGTGAATGAATATTTAGCATTAAACTGCTGTCTCGCCACACACTCTCCAGGGTACTGCGTGTGCCTAACACCAGGGCTACACATTCCCCCATGGTAAAAGACAGCACTCCCGGGCTGTAAAATACAAAAGAGACATTTTTGTTTATGCATGAAAACATTAAACAATTAACATTGGTTCGTTCTATTCGGGAGGTGAGGATATCTTGAACGTTGCAAACATTATAGAAATACAAAAGTATTAAATAGCATTCAATAAATATACAATATACTTGTGAAGGACCCGCACCAAACCTTCAACGTAGGTCCTGGGTGGGCTGCAGGACATCCGATTGCAGACCTCACTCAGTGCCACACCACACGGGTTTTTGTATTCAGAGGTAGTTGTGCTGGTTTATGTAAAACCAAAATAAGGCACCGAAGCGCAACTATGTACAAATAAGTTCTGGGTTAGCACAGTCCTCAACCTCAAAGTCCATTGTAAAACCAAAGACATAGATATAATATCACATTATTATACTAAAGTGCAAAACTTTTTCTGGTTACTGTTTACCCAGCCGGGCATTCTACGGTTAGAAATATATATGCAAAACTTTATAAAACATTCTCAAACTTTTTACTTATGGTAGACCCG
The DNA here is from genome assembly GCA_033576555.1 of Oophaga sylvatica. NCBI lineage: Eukaryota > Metazoa > Chordata > Amphibia > Anura > Dendrobatidae > Oophaga > Oophaga sylvatica. The sequence goes on from JARQOD010000005.1 coordinate 38,880,516, forward strand.
ATATGGATCTCACCGATTCTTCTTTACTTTATTCATTTTCAAATAATACACTTTCCAATACATTTTCCACCCCGGGGGCTGGAACAATGCAATGGGCCCTAGATCCCAGGACTAGCAAATCATGCGCTGCGATTAGGGTCTGGGTCGCCACAGTTCTTGTGCGAACCTCTAGGGGCGCAACAGGTACATTCTCCTCACGTGACACCGATTGCGTTTCAATCACAGTTAAGGATATGGACCGTGTCATAGATTGCGATTGAGACTGGGTCGCTAGTTGCGATGTAGATTTGACTTTCATTTGCGATGAACTCTGGGTCGCTAGTTGCGATGAATTTGCAGGGGGCGATGCTGGGGCACGGCCGGATACTGCTTGAGCTGGAGACGGGGACGCTGCGGTATTGGTGACGTTACCTGCGTCGGGGACGGGGTCACGGACGATGGTGACGTTAAGGGCATACCATCCCTTCATTCCCCAATGCCGTGTATATGTGACGATGTCTCCATTGGCTAAGTCCCTCCCGGGATGGCCTTGCGGTAGGTGGGATTCTACATCACGCCTGCTGACAAAGACCCCTGGGTAGAGGCCCGGTTCACGGATAAAGCCCCAGCCCTTCCGGAGCTGGAACTCAGTCACACACCCCTGCCGCCGCGGTTCCCTCAGGGTACCTTTATCTCTCCGGACACTCTCTTTGTCCGCGATCAGCTCTGCATATTGTCGCTGACGGTCCCGCTGAGTTTCCCGCTCTTCCTCCTGCTGGCGTTTCTTCTTCTCCTCACGACTCTGCCATTCCTGTTCCCACTGGGCGGTATAGGCGACGTCATCCAGGCGCGCCATCTCGTCCCAGTCCACATCTGGTAGTGACGGACAGGACCCCTCCGGTGTCCCTGCCGGGGACCGATCATCTGCTGCGGCCTCCTGGCCGGGCGGGCGTTCCGGAACAGGCAATACCTCCTCAACCTCCTTCGCCTCCACCGCTTCACCGGTGGATCAGGATCGGTACTTTCGGGGGCAGCCTCCGGTTGCTCCTTCGCCTTGGGCAGCAGACTCTTCGGTATCTGGAATCGTGGGGGGTCGTTGAGGGGAGAGATCACCGTGTCCCACAGCCTCCGCTGTTCCAGGGTACGCCGGCGTCTCTCGATCTCTTCAAAGCCAGGTTGGTACTGGACCATCTTCTTCAGGCGTGCATTTTCTTCTTGAATCTCTAGCAACGCCTGCTGCAGGTGCAGGACCACGGATAACTCCGATGCTGGTGGCAGCTTGGCTGGGGCACGGGGCCTGCCTTCCTCCGCTTCCCTGCTCGGCTGCACACGTCCTGCCTCCATGATGTTCCAGAAGATTCTTTCTTCTTCCTCCAGAGACATCCGGTCTCTTCCGTGGAGGTGGGGTTTGCGTCTCCTCCTCCTCGCAGGGAAGGTGAAGAGGAGGCGGACCTCCTTTGCTGTAGGGCAGGATCGCATGTTGTAATAGCACTTTGAGAGGGCAGGCATTTTCTTCGCGCCACTGGGGGGTAGACGCCCACGAAGGTACGCCCACCTTCTTCTCCAGCGCCTGAGGGCGCGAATATGGCGACAAAAATGGCGATTTTGGCGCCAAAAGTGCAAACAGTCCTTTTTCACAAAAACAATTCCTTAGGCACACAGGGCTCGCAATTCCGCGAGTTTCGCATCCTGTTCGTGACGCCAAATTTTTGTGTCGACCCGCCACCACAATTGTGGGTTACCAGGGCAATGGGGTACTCAGAGCCGAGCCCGTAGAAGTCTATGGGATTTGTCACAGGTAGCTGTGGCTCGGTCTGTGGCCCGGGCGGTCTGGCGTATGTTGGGGATATATTTACAGGGGATAGGTTTATATACAGTTCGTGACGCCACCTGTAGTCTTCTGGTAATTAGTACCAGCGCTGCTGTAGATCTCTGAGGGATGGTGAGGCAGCTAGATGTCGGGTCCCCTACAGGTGGGACTGGTCCCTCAAAGTCTATGAAGTCAGTGAAGTCGGGTGCAGATAAATAACACAGTCTCACACGGTCAGCGTCTTTCCATACCTTTACTTGTAAGATGTTCAGGCAGGTCCCAGGGAGGCTGATCCAAGGAGAGTGTATCTTGAGACAGCAGCTGGACAAGTTAGGGGCCTCCTTTACTTCCAATACAATGAGTACAACCAGCCTGAAGCGTAGTTCCCTCAATATCTCCAGCTAATCTATAGCTGTACCGCCCAGTCAGCTTTGTGTTAGGAGCCTTCCTGCGAGGGAGCTGAATTCTTATCTTATCGTGCACTGATTCAAAGTCTTCACTCCCCCTGACCCCAGTTACGTACTGACTATAAGGGGCTTGTTTGCCGCGACCTAAGGTCCGGTAAATTCCTGGTTTTCTTATCACTATGCTTGAAACAGTAGTGATCCTTCGGTCCCCAGTGACCGGTAGCAATGTGCAGGACTTCTTCAATCCGTAAGCACTACTCCAATAAACCACTGTGCCTTTCGCCTTGTCCTCGCTGGTAACATAAGCACTCACACTAGCCAAGGGTCGAGTAGTCACTTCTTTCTTTTCCTTCACTTCAAAGTTAGTTACAGATGCTCAGTTTTCAATAGGCAGGAGCACGTCTCTGAACCTTATACCGTCCTTTAGACAGGATACTGAAGACTTTCTGCACTAAACTTCTTCTTTCCTTCCAGTGTATGCTGATGAGGTACAGCTCTGACTAGGCTAAGGTGAATTAAAGCACCTATACTAGACTCCACTTTCCGAACTGATGATAGAGCAATCTGGACTGCTTCCTCCCTCCAGACGTCTTCTCTCTCTGAAGTCAGGAACTAAACTCCAGACGTCTTCTCTGTCCGAAGACAGGAACTAGACTCCAGACGTCTTCTCTGTCCGAAGACAGGAACTAGACTCCCTAAATCACTCTAACACATACGCCTTGACCACTCCCTCAAGAGTAAACTCCACTACCCTAAGGGTGTGTCTAGTATATGTTGAGTGAATGAATATTTAGCATTAAACTGCTGTCTCGCCACACACTCTCCAGGGTACTGCGTGTGCCTAACACCAGGGCTACACAGACCCTTCTTCTTCAGGACCTCTGCAATTCTCCCTGGCATGCTCTCAATCAACTTCTGGACCAAATCCTGACTGATAGCAGTCCATTCTTGCACAATCAATGCTTTCATTTTGTCAGAATTTTTAGGTTTTTGTTTGTCCACCCGTCTCTTGATGATTGACCACAAGTTCTCAATGGGATTAAGATGTGGGGAGTTTCCAGGCCATGGACCAAAATCTCTATGTTTTGTTCCCTGAGCCATTTAGTTATCACCTTTGCTTTATGGCAAGGTGCTCCATCATGCTGGAAAAGGCATTGTTGATCGCCAAACTGCTCTTGGAGGGTTGGGAGAAGTTGCTCTTGGAGGACATTCTGGTACCATTCTTTATTCATGGCTGTGTTTTTAGGCAAGACTGAGAGAGCCGATTCCCTTGGCTGAGACGCAACCCCACACATGAATGGTTTCAGGATGCTTAACAGTTGGCATGAGACAAGACTGGTGGTAGCGCTCACCTTGTCTTCTCCGAATGATGCGTTTTCCTGATGTCCCAAACAATCAAAAAGGGGATTCATCAGAGAAAATAACTTTACCCCAGTCCTCAGCAGTCCACTGCCTGTACCTTTTGCAGAATATCAGTCTGTCCATGATGTTTTTTCTGGAGAGAAGTGGCTTCTTTGCTGCCCTCCTTGAGACCAGGCCTTGCTCCAAGAGTCTCCGCCTCACAGTGCGTGCAGATGCACTCACACCTGCCTGCTGCCATTCCTGAGCAAGCTCTGCACTGCTGGTAGCCCGATCCCGCAGCTGAAACACTTTTAAGAGACGGTCCTGGCGCTTGCTGGTCTTTCTTGGGCGCCCTGGAGCCTTTTTGGCAACAATGGAACCTCTCTCCTTGAAGTTCTTGATTATGCGATAGATTGTTGACTGAGGTGCAATCTTTCTAGCTGCGATACTCTTCCCTGTTAGGCCATTTTTGTGCATTGAAATGATGACTGCACGTGTTTCTTTAGAGATAACCATGGTTAACAGAAGAGAAACAATGATGCCAAGCACCAGCCTCCTTTTAAAGTGTCCAGTGGTGTCATTCTTACTTAATCATGACAGATTGATCTCCAGCCATGTCCTCATCAACACCCACACCTGTGTTAATGGAGCAATCACTGAAAAGAGGTTAGCTGGTCCTTTTAAGGCAGGGCTGCAATGATGTTGAAATGTGCTTTGGGGGATAAAGTTCATTTTCTAGCGAAATATTGACTTTGCAAGTAATTGCTGTTAAGCTGATCACTCTTTATAACATTCTGGAGTATATGCAAATTGCCATTAGAAAAAGTGAAGCAGTAGACTTTGTAAAAATTTATATTTGTGTCATTCTCAAAACTTTTATCCATGACTGTACACACGGAGCCCATGCAACCCTTTTTAAGTTGAATATGTCATGTCTCATGTGTAGTGTTTTACGTCTGCTGTGTACTATGATTTACTATGTAAAGTTCCCTTTAATTCTGTGAATTGTAATATGATGTCTGCGCCCACGTTTAAGTTAGGGACAGAAGAGGTTAATTAAAGGGGCTGGGTCAGCAGCCTCAAAGAGACAGGAAGTTCCTGTTTCCCAGTGAGTGCCAGGGCAGGTGCTCAGCAGCGTCTGGAGCCGAAGACTCCCCTGGAGGGGAGAAAGTATTGCCCCGGACCCTGGGCAGTGAAGCGGGCACCAGGACTGTGTTAGTGCCCCGCCAAGGACTGTAAGCGTCCAGATACCGGCTGTGGACTATTGCTGCTGTCGATGATTCTGTGGTGGACTTTGCTAGGTAAAGAGCAGGAAGTGATGCCTCATTTATTGCATCTTTATTAAAACTTTTCCATGTTGGAGTAAAACCGTGCCCAAGTGTTTTCCTGGACCCTCATCACCAGCAACTGCAGTGACTGTGAAGGAAAGGTAATTGCCTGAAATCGCATCTGTCTGTTTTATGTGCAAGGGGCCAGGGTGTTTTTGGGCTGTTGCTTTAATTAGACTCAGTCATGGCTAACACCCCATGCCACCTTGTTACATTTGGCATAGTCGGCAGGATGAATCCCCACAACCTCACAACTGCAAGACTGAAAGAGAGAATTCTTGGAACTTGTGAACTGGTGTCTGCTGTGAAAGAGTCAAAGATGGCGGTTGTTGATGATTTATAGATGGCGCCGACTGCTGCCGAGAAGATGGTGGCCGTTGGTGCAAAAATGAGTGATGTTGCCGCCTTTCATGGGCGTCATCAAGAAGATTTCGCGCCAAATTCAGGAGGTTGTACCTCCCTGTGAAAAAGGCCCGCCCTAAATAGGTGAAGGCGGTCAAGTTCCCACCCGTGCAGCAGTGCCCAAAGAAACGGGTGTAACAGCCAATTGTGATTCCGCCCACGAATGGGTGGAACCCAGCAGAGCAAGATGGCATGTCAAGAGGGGAGACGCCATTACTGAGATGGAAAGGAGAGACATGTCATTCCACATCATCGCAGTATCGGTCGTCAGGACTGGAGGCGATCCATGACTCAGGCACAGTCGGGCCTGCGCTTCGAGGCCTGGTTGTCAGAGGAGCTGAGCAAATGGCACCCGTTCTGGTGACTGTACAACCGGCCAGTGGAGAACGAAGAGTTTGGAGGAGTGGCGGTGTCCTGACAGGAACCGGAAGGAGTCCGTAAGACGTTGGAAGCTACTCTGTGGGGGATTGTCGCAACCACGACCACTGGTTTCCACAACTGCACAGGAGGATTCCCAGCGCATTCAGTAAAGACCGCAGCGGCGGTGAGTAAGGAGCTTCCGCCTAACCGGCCTGTCACCTTAGCCCCTGCTAAGTTACCTCCCTTGGCCCCACCGTCCTCTCCTGCCGCATCGCATCACCAGGCCCCACTGTCATCTCTGGAGTTGGTGGCACCTGCGTCCTCCCAGTCCGTGCCTGTCCCGTCTGGCCCCAGCGGCGTCTACATGGAGGAATCCAGGGTGCGCTCGTTCGAGGAGAAGAATCGGCGAGAGCGCTGCATTATTAAAGAGTTGCAGGGCCTCGGAGTGGGAGCTATGACCGGGCGAAAGAGCAGTGGCGTGGTCTGAAATCTGGACATAGCCAGAGGATACGGCTTCATTCAGGAGGCTGATACCAGAGACAAAATATATGTCAATGCCGGATCCCTTACCTTCAGTGGCACTCTGCGGTTGGAGGACTGTGTCGCCTTCATTAAGAAGCCAGGGGGCCATATGCAGTGGCCGTAAAGATTGTCTTGTTACACATACTTGGACATTAAATGTCGGTCATGTGAAACCAGCTTGTGGGAGAACAGATGCATTAGTATAACCCCTATACATATATAATTAAACCTGGAAAGCTGCAAATTCTTACATAAGTGCCCAGATAAATATTTGGTAAATACAACATTGTTGAAACATTAAAGTATTGCTCTATCAAATTCAAAAGCACTGATGTAGCCATTGTTCAATTAAAATACGCTGATATACAGTAGCATACCTAGAGTCTGATGGGCCGCGGTGCAAAATTTGGCCCTGGGCCCATCCCTGCATGTTCGTCAGATGTATGGGCATTTCTAGCATTCCAGATCCTCAGAAGAGATATGTGTTTGCCCTCTCATATAACAATGTTTGCCTTGCTTTAACAATGTCCCCCATTCTGTGTCCCTTTCCTGTAGTAATGTCCCCTGTTGTGAATGGGTTTGAGATGAGTTCTGAGCAGAGGCTCCCTCTGGTGGTTACAAGCGGTACTAGTGAAGATTGTGAGGACTGGGAATCAGGTGTTACTGACTGGTCTTATATAAGGGAGTCATTTTCCCATCAGGGTTGCCGGTGATCAATTGTTCTGGTCTGAATCCTTCATTCCAGTTTCCCTTGTAGCCTGCTGTGTCGTGTCTGCATCTCCTGCTACCAGATAAGATTTTTTCTTCTTTTGTGTTATTGCTATATTATTGCATTTTGTCTTGCACTTCTTTGGGGGCCTTCTGGGTCCCCTCCGGGGGCTTCTGCCTTCTCAGTTTAGTTCAGCCTCTGAGTTTTGTTCTTTTGCTTTTTCCAGTTTTTTCAGTGGCTGCTGTTTTGATTTTGTTACACCAGAGAGCTAATTTAGGTGGTAGAGGTCGTGTGATCTCAGGTGATTTTGAAATTAGTAGAGTTGGTGTTTTTCAGGGTTTTCTGGGATTGCAGTAAGTGCCCTTCCTGTCCTTTTCTTTTTAGATAGTTTGGGCCCCAGCGTTTGCTCATTCTATTTTCTTTCTGTGTCAGTATTTCCTCTTGTCTAACCGCCATTACATGTTTGGGGGCTTTCTATTATCTTTGGGGTTCTGCTCCGGGCAGATAGCTTTCCTATTTCTATCTTTAGGTGTAGTTAGTTTCTCAGGCTGTGACGAGGCGTCTAGGACCAACGTAGGAACGCTCCATGGCTGCCTCTAGTTGTGGTGGTTAGTCAGGGTACTGCAATCCCATAGATTCCAACTGCTCTGGTGTACTGCCTTTTTTTTTTTACCTGCACTCCTCAGCTACCGAAACATAACAGTATCACCGGCCAATAGAAAATTGTATGGTACTCACAGAAGGGAAAAAATATTGTGATAGAAAAAAAAGGTTGTCAGAGTTGTCAGAGATATTTTTCTGTTTGTTGCATTTTTTTTTTTTTTTTTTTCCCTCTGTATCTCTGGGTGCTGGGGAGGATCTTTTCTCCCAATGGAGTTTGCACAGTTGTCTGGCCGTGTGGATCAGCTTGCCACTGAGGTTCGGAGTATTGCTATCTATCTTGCTGGGTTGCCTGTTGTGGAACCTAGGATCCCCATGCCAGATTTGTTTTTAGGGGATCGAGCTAAGTTTCAGAATTTCAAAAATAATTGTAAATTGTTTTTTGCCTTAAAATCTAAGTCCTCAGGAAACGCAGCACAGCAGGTTCAAATTATCATCTCTCTCCTGCGCGGCGATCCTCAGGATTGGGCTTTTTCCCTGATACCTGGGGATCCTGTTTTGAGTGATGTTGATGCGTTTTTTCAGGCTTTGGGGTTATTGTACGATAAGCCTAATGTCACTGATCAAGCTGAAAAAGCCTTGTTGGCATTAAATCAGGGGCTTGATGACGCTGAGTTATACTGTCAGAGATTCCGTAGGTGGGCAGTCCTGACCAAATGGAATGACGACGCTTTGGCGGCCCTTTTCCGGAAGGGTCTGTCAGATAATGTAAAGGATGTTATGGTGGGATTCCCTGTCCCCTCTGGTCTCAATGATTCTATGTCATTAGCGATTCAAATTGACAGACGTTTGCGTGAGCGGAGAAGTATGCGTGGAATGGTGTTGCCTTGTGAACCAGCTCCTGAAACCATGCAGTGTGATAGAGTGGTGTCTGGGGCACAGCGTCATGAGTTTCGAAAGCGCAATGGGTTATGTTTCTACTGTGGTGATGCCTCTCATGCTATTTCAGTCTGCCCTAAGCGGGGAAGACGTTTTGCACGCTCAGTTGTCTTGGGTAGTGTTCAGACTAAGTTTTTATTAACTGTCACTCTGATATGCTCTCTGTCCTCATTTTCTGCTCAGGCTTTCGTTGATTCTGGAGCAGCTATTAACCTGATGGATTATGATTTTGCTAAACGTTGTGGGTTCCCCTTGATACCCCTACAGAAGTCTATTCCCCTACTGGGGATTGATTCTACCCCTTTGGCTGAGAATAAACCTCAGTTCTCTACTCAGGTGATAATGAGGGTTGAACCTGATCATCTGGAGAGCTGCAAATTTTTGGTTCTGTATAATCTGCATGACATTATCGTGCTGGGTTTCCCTTGGTTACAGTCTCATAATCCTGTTTTGGATTGGAAGTCTGTGTCTGTGGCCAGTTGGGGCTGCCAATGTGTTAATACCAACACTCCTGTTTTTTCTGCCTCCCCCCAGGCTCAGGATGTTCCTGACTTTTTGTTTGATTTTTCTGATGTGTTTAGCGAAAGTAAATCTGCATCCTTGCCTCCCCATAGGAGCTATGACTGCGCTATTGAATTAGTGCCGGTAGTAAATTCCCTAAAGGTCGCCTTTTTAACTTGTCTGTACCTGAACATGACGCTATGCGGTCTTATATCAAGGAATCTTTGGAGAAGGGTCATATCAGACCATCCTCTTCACCCTTAGGTGCCGGTTTTTTCTTTGTGGCCAAAAAAGATGGTTCATTAAGGCCGTGTATTGATTATCGTCTCTTGAACAATATTACTGTGAAATATCAATACCCGTTACCCTTGATTTCTGACCTGTTTTCCAGGGTGAAAAACGCTACTTGGTTTACCAAGCTTGACCTCAGGGGGCGTATAACCTTATTCGCATTAAGCACGGTGAAGAATGGAAGACGGCATTCAATACCCCTGAAGGCATTTTGAGTACCTAGTGATGCCCTTTGGGCTCACTAATGCTCCTTCCGTCTTCCAGTCCTTCATGAATGACATTTTCAGGGATTTTGTGGACAAATTTCTGATTGTTTATTTGGATGATATCTTGATTTTTTCTAATGACTGGGACTCTCATGTGAAACATGTTGAACTGTGTTCCAGATTTTGAGAGAGAATGCTCTGTATGTGAAGGGATCAAAGTGTCTTTTTGGCGTACAGAGGATCTCATTTCTGGGATTCATTTTGTCCCCATCTGTTATTGAAATGGACCCGGTCAAGGTTCAAGCCATCTGTGATTGGGTCCAACCTACTTCATTAAAGGCTCTTCAGAGATTTTTGGGTTTTGCCAATTTTTATCGTAAATTTATTGGTAATTTCTCGGTTATTGTTAAACCATTAACTGATTTGACCAGAAAGGGTTCTGATGTGGTGAATTGGCCTCCTGAGGCAGTCTCTGCATTTCAGGAACTTAAGCAGAGATTCACTTCTGCTCCTGTTCTACGGCAGCCTGATGTTTCTCTGCCATTTCAGGTGGAGGTTGATGCCTCTGAAATTGGGGCAGGTGCCGTTTTGTCCCAAAAAGATCCAGAGACCTCTAAAAGTAACCCTTGTGCCTTTTTCTCTCGAAAATTTTCTCCTACTGAACGTAATTATGACGTGGGTAATCGGGAGTTATTGGCCATGAAGTGGGCTTTTGAAGAGTGGAGACATTGGCTGGAGGGAGCCAAACATCAGGTGGTGGTCCTTACGGACCATAAGAATCTGTCTATCTGGAATCTGCCAAGCGACTCAATCCTAGACAGGCCAGGTGGGCCTTGTTTTTCACACGTTTTAATTTTGTGGTTTCCTTTCTTCCTGGCACTAAGAATGTTAAGGCGGATGCCCTCTCGAGGAGTTTCCTTGCGGACTCTCCTGAGTTATCTGATCCTTCTGTTATTTTGAAAGAGGGTGTAGTTCTTTCCGCCATCTCGCCCAATTTGAGACTTGCTCTGGAGGGGTGTCAGGAGGATAGGCCCGAGCGCTGCCCTGTTGGAAAATTGTTTGTCCCGGACCAATGGAAAAAGAGTGTGATGTCTGAGATTCATTGTTCCGCATTGGCTGGGCATCCCGGAATTTTTGGTACCAGAGACTTGGTTAGTCGGTCCTTTTGGTGGCCTACCTTGGCTCGTGATGTCAGGGAATTTGTGCAGTCCTGCGGGACTTGCTCTCGCTCCAAGCCTTGCTCTCGCTCTAGTGGTTTGTTGATGCCATTGCCTGTGCCCAAGAGACCATGGACCCATATCTCTATGGATTTCATTTCCGATCTTCCTGTTTCTCAGAGAATGACCACCATCTGGGTAATTTGTGATAGGTTTTCCAAAATGATACATCTTGTGCCATTACCTAAGTTGCCTTCCTCCTCTGAATTGGTGCCGTTGTTCCTTCAGCACGTGGTTCGCTTACACGGCATTCCTGAGAACATTGTGTCTGACAGAGGAGTCCAGTTTGTTTCCAAATTTTGGAGGACTTTTTGTTCTAAACTGGGTGTTCAATTGTCTTTCTCCTCGGCATTTCATCCTCAGACCAATGGTCAAACTGAGAGAACAAACCAGACATTGGAGACTTATCTTAGATGCTTTGTGTCTGCTGATCAGGATGACTGGGTCTCTTTTTTGCCTTTGGCTGAGTTTGCTCTTAATAATAGGGCTAGCTCTGCCACTTTGATGTCTCCGTTTTTCTGTAATTCTGGGTTTCACCCTCGATTTTCTTCAGGACAGACGGAGGCTTCTGTCTGTCCAGGTGTTGACTCTGTTGTGGAGCGTATGCAACAGATTTGGGACCAGGTAGTGGAGAGGTTGTCCCTCTCTCAGGAGAAGGCCCAGAGGTTTGCTAACCGACATAGGACTGATGGTCCTCGGTTTAAAGTGGGGGACTTGGTCTGGTTGTCCTCAAAGAATATTCCTATGAGAGTAGCATCTCCTAAATTTAAGCCTAGGTTCATTGGACCTTATAAGATCATGGAGATTATTAATCCTGTTTCTTTTCGTTTGCTTCTTCCAGGGACATTTAAGATCCATAACGTGTTCCACAAGTCCTTGTTGAAGAGGTTTGTTGAGCCAGTGGTTCCTGCTGCTGTGCCTCCTGACCCTGTTTTGGTTGAGGGCAATCTGGAGTATGTGGTTGAGAAAATATTGGATTCTCGTTTTTCTAGACGGAAACTCCAGTATTTGGTTAAATGGAGAGGTTATGGTCAGGAAGACAATTCTTGGGTGTTTGCTTCGGACATCCATGCTAGGAGACTTATCCGTGCGTATCATAGAACTCATCCTGACCGACCTGGTTGCTCAAATGAGGGTTCGGTGACCCCTCCTCAAGGGGGGGGTACTGTTGTGAATGGGTTTGAGATGAGTTCTGAGCAGAGGCTCCCTCTGGTGGTTACAAGCGGTACTAGTGAAGATTGTGAGGACTGGGAATCAGGTGTTACTGACTGGTCTTATATAAGGGAGTCATTTTCCCATCAGGGTTACCGGTGATCAATTGTTCTGGTCTGAATCCTTCATTCCAGTTTCCCTTGTAGCCTGCTGTGTCGTGTCTGCATCTCCTGCTACCAGATAAGATTTTTTCTTCTTTTGTGTTATTGCTATATTTTTGCATTTTGTCTTGCACTTCTTTGGGGGCCTTCTGGGTCCCCTCCGGGGGCTTCTGCGTTCTCAGTTTAGTTCAGCCTCTGAGTTTTGTTCTTTTGCTTTTTCCAGTTTTTTCAGTGGCTGCTGTTTTGATTTTGTTACACCAGAGAGCTAATTTAGGTGGTAGAGGTCGTGTGATCTCAGGTGATTTTGAAATTAGTAGAGTTGGTGTTTTTCAGGGTTTTCTGGGATTGCAGTAAGTGCCCTTCCTGTCCTTTTCTTTTTAGATAGTTTGGGCCCCAGCGTTTGCTCATTCTATTTTCTTTCTGTGTCAGTATTTCCTCTTGTCTAACCGCCATTACATGTTTGGGGGCTTTCTATTATCTTTGGGGTTCTGCTCCGGGGCAGATAGCTTTCCTATTTCTATCTTTAGGTGTAGTTAGTTTCTCAGGCTGTGACGAGGCGTCTAGGACCAACGTAGGAACGCTCCACGGCTGCCTCTAGTTGTGGTGGTTAGTCAGGGTACTGCAATCCCATAGATTCCAACTGCTCTGGTGTACTGCCTTTTTTTTTTTACCTGCACTCCTCAGCTACCGAAACATAACAGTCCCCTATCCTGGGCCCTTTCCAGGTATAATGTCTTCCATCCTGTGCCTTTTCCTAGTATAATGCCCTCCATCCTGTCCCCCATCCTGGTATAATGTATCTATCCTGGGCCCCTTCCAGTGACATATGTTCCTCATCCTGGTATAATGTTTCCCTTTCCTGGTATAATATTCTCCATCCTGGGCAAATTCCTGGTATAATTTCTCCCTTTCGTGATAAATGTCCTCCATCCTGGGTCCCTACTTGGTATAATGTCCCCCTTACTGGTATAATGTCCTCCATCCTGGGTCCCTACTTGGTATAATGTCCTCCTTCCTGGTATAATGACCTCTATCCTGGGCCCCTTCTTGGTATAATGTCCTCCTTTCCGGTATAATGTCCTCCATCCTGGGTCCCTACTTGGTATAATGTCCTCCTTCCTGTATAATGACCTCCATCCTGGGCCCCTTCTAGTAATATTTGTAAAATCTGTAACAGGGGCTGCACCAGCTGTATGCTATTAGCACTGCCCTGAAAAAGTATT
>JARQOD010000005.1:38893763-38913803 GCA_033576555.1 Oophaga sylvatica
AAACCAGACATTTGCAGCTAGAATAGTCATTTACCACATTAACAATGTATGGAGTGTATTTCTGAATCATTTAATGCTAGCTTCAATGGAAAAAACTGTGCTTTTCTTATAAAAATAAGGAAATTTCTAAGTGACCCTAAACTTTTACACGGTAGTATATATATATATATATATATATATATATATATATATGTATATAAGGAGTAAATGACAAAAAGCAGCACAAAAAATAGCAGTAGGGTGCAAAAAACCTTCCAGGCATATACCAAACATTGAACATAACTCCAAAAAGTGAAGGCAGCACACCAATAATAGAATATCCAGGTGCAGTAGAAGGGTGCTTCTGCTCAATACTGAGCAAAGGGTCTGAATACTTGTGACCATGTGATATTTCAGTTTTTATTTTTTAGCCCCTTTCTGTCATTGGACATACTATCCCGTCCATGTGCCCTGGGACTTAATTCCCAAGGACGGGATAGTACGTCATAGGCGATCAGCTGCGCTCCCGTGGGGAGCGCAGCTGATCGCGGCTGGGTGTCAGCTGATTATCACAGCTGACACCCGGCACTATGTGCCAGGAGCGGTCACGGACCGCTCCCGACACATTAACCCCTGGCACACTGCGATCAAAGATGATCGCTGTGTACCGGGGCACTGGGAAACATCGCGCAGGGAGGGGGCTTCCTGCGTGCTTCCCTGAGACCCTCAGAACAACGCGATGTGATCGCGTTGTTCCGAGGGCCTCCTCCCTGCAGGACCCCGGATCCAAGATGGCCACGGGGTCCTTTCGGGTCCTGCAGGGAGGCGGCTTCCTCAGTGCCTGCTGAGAGCAGGCGCTGAGAAAGCCTCATGCAGTGCCTGTCAGATCGCTGGTCTGACAGAGTGTTGCACAAACTGTCAGACCAGCGATCTTACATTATACAGTGATGCAGTGATGTCCCACCCTGGGACAAAGAAAAATGTAAAAAAAATAAAAATAACACGTGTAAAAAAAATTCCTAAATAAATTAAAAAAAAATATTCCCCAATAAATTCATTTCTTTAATGTAAAAAACCCCCACAACAATAAAAGTACACATATTTAGTATCGCCGCGTCCATAACGACCCGCCCTATAAAACTGTCCCACTAGTTAACCCCTTTAGTGAACCCCTTAAAAAAAATGCTTTATCATCATACTGCCGAACAAAAAGCGGAATAACGTGATCAAAATAATGGATATAAATAATCATGGTACCGCTGAAAACGTCATCTTGTCCCGCAAAAAATGAGCTGCCACACAGCATCATCAGCAAAAAAATAAAAAAGCGGCAAAACATTAAAAAATGATATAAATGAGGTATCGCCGTAATCGTACTGAGTCTGAGTCTGACCCAAAGAATAAAACCGCTTTATCAAATTTTCCACACGCGCAACGGCATAAACGCCCCCCCAAAAGAAATTCGTGAATTGCTGGTTTTTGTTCATTCTGCCTCCCAAAAATCATAATAAAAAGTGATCAAACAATGTCATGTGCCCAAAAAAGGCACCAATAAAAACGTCAACTCGTCCCGCAAAGTCCTCACATGACTCTGTGGGCCAAAATATGGAAAAATTATAGCTCTCAAAATGTGGTGATGCAAAAACTATTTTTTGCAATAAAAAGCATCTTTAGTGTGTGACAGCTGCCAAACATAAAAACCCGCTATAAATAGTAAATCAAATGCCCCTTTATCACCCCTTAGTTAGGGAAAAATAATAAAATTTAAACAATGTATTTATTTCCATTTTCCCATTAGGGTTAGGGTTGGGGCTAAAGTTAGGATTAGGGTTCAGGGCTGCCACTAGGAATTTCGGGCCCCCTTGAGACTCCGCCCAGGCTCCACCCCAGCCCCGCCTCCACCCTCAAACTGTCCACAGTCCCACCGCTCTCTCTTGGAAAAACTCCACTTCTCACCAATCCCACATTAACAGTTCCCATCACCAGATCAAACATATAGCCAGCAGATCTAGTTTTGGCCAAAAGATTTTTTTAAGCCGCCACCATAACACGGTAGACACATTTGTCCGGGCTCTACTCTACTGTAACCTATTAAATATTTGTTAAAATATCCAATACCATTTAGGTGTATTTTTATTTATTTTTCAATTTTTAAAATGACCAATAATATCACATACAAGGAAAAAATACCGCCACACCATGTCCAGGCCACATATTACCACCAGTGACCGAATAATATCACATACAAGGGACAAATACCGCAACACCATGACCAGACCACATATTATCACCACACAGTGACCGATTAATAGCACATACAAGGAACAAATACCCCCACACCATGACCAGACCACATATTACCACCACATAGTGACTGAATACTACAATACTGATCAGTAATAAAAAAAAAAAAAAACAATACAATCACCATAAGTGCCATTCTACACAGGAGATCTGTACTTAGTATGCAGTGTCTGTGTACAGGTAATACAGTAATCACCGGTGACATTGTACACAGGAACTCTGTATACAGTGTATAGTGTCAGTGTACAGGTAACACTGACTCACCAGTGATGTCTCTAGGTGAAGTCCTTCATCTTTGCTTTTCATCTTTCATCCAGCATAGACCGCCATCACTTCTTCCAGCCAGGGCTTGTCTCTGCAGGAAATAACACAGTTATATAGAGCTCCGATTGCAGAACACATTACGTATTTTTGTCCCAACTTCTAAACTACACCAGATGAAGAAAAAAAAGGTGACATAGTGTCGCTCTGCACAGTAACAGGACCTTCCCCCATTTAAAACAGTATACTCAAAAAATAAAATAAATACATCACTGCAGTAATAATATCCCTTAATGAGCCCCTATTGTAATAATATCCCCCATCCTGGCCGCCGTGTGTCTCATTCCTTTTGTGCTCCCATCCCGCCCTCATGAGTATCCATTCTGCCCCATATGATCTCCCCATCCTGCCCCATCTGTCTCCAACCCTGCCCCATCTGTCTCCAATCCTGCCCCATCTGTCTCCAACCCTGTCCCCATGTCTTTTGTCCTGCCCCAGTGTCTCCAATCCTGCCCCCAGTGCCTCCAATCATGCCCCCAGTGTCTCCAATCATGCCCCCAGTGTCTCCAATCCTGCCCCTTTTCTATCCTGCCCATCTCCATCCTGCCCCCAGTGTCTCCAATCCGGCCCCTTCTCCATCCTGCCCCCAGTGTCTCCAATAATGCCTCCATGACTTTCATTCTGCCCCCAGTGTCTCCATTCTGGCCTCATGTCTTTCATTCTGCCCCTGTCTGTATGTCCAATCCTGCCCCCAGTGTCTCCAATCCTGCCCCGTCTCCATCCTGCCCCCAGTGTCTCCAATCCTGCCCCGTCTCCATCCTGCCCTTTCTCCATCCTGCCCCAGTGTCTCCAATCCTGCCCCGTCTCCATGCTGATTCCTGCCCAGTCTCCATTCTGCCCCATGTCCATCCTGATTCCTGCCCAGTCTCCATCCTTCCCCGTCCAGTCTCCATTCTGCCCCCAGTCCTGCCCCGTCTCCATGCTGATTCCTGCCCAGTCTCCATTCTGACTTCTGCCCAGTCTCCATCCTTCCCCGTCCAGTCTCCATTCGGCCCCCAGTCCTGCCCCGTCTCCATTCTGCCCCCAGTCCTGCCCCATCCCCATTCTGCACGCCCATCCATCTGCCATCCTGCCCCATCCATTCCCCCATTCTGCCTCTCTTCTGCCCCCAGTCCTGCCCCATCTCCATTCTTCCCCCAGTTCTGCCCCATCTCCATTCTGCCCCCAGTCCTGCCCCATCTCCATTCTGCCCCCAGTCCTGCCCCATCTTCATTCTGCCCCGTCTCCATTCTGCCCCAGTCCTGCCCGTCTTCATTCTGCCCCCAGTCCTGCCCCATCTCCATTCTGCCCCCAGTCCTGCCCCATCTCCATTCTGCCCCCAGTCCTGCCCCGTCTTCATTCTGCCCCCAGTCCTGCCCCATCTCCATTCTGCCCCCAGTCCTGCCACATCTCCATTCTGCCCCCAGTCCTGCCCGTTCTCCATTCTGCCCCCAGTCCTACCCCGTCTCCATGCTGATTCCTGCCCAGTCTCCATTCTGACTTCTGCCAGTCTCCATCCTTCCCCGTCCAGTCTCCATTCGGCCCCCAGTCCTGCCCCGTCTCCATTCTGCCCCCAGTCCTGCCCCATCCCCATTCTGCCCCCAGTCCTGCCCCATCTCCATTCTGCCCCCAGTCCTGCCCCATCTCCATTCTTCCCCCAGTTCTGCCCCATCTCCATTCTGCCCGCAGTCCTGCCCCATCTCCATTCTGCCCCCAGTCCTGCCCCATCTTCATTCTGCCCCGTCTCCATTCTGCCCCAGTCCTGCCCGTCTTCATTCTGCCCCCAGTCCTGCCCCATCTCCATTCTGCCCCCAGTCCTGCCCCATCTCCATTCTGCCCCCAGTCCTGCCCCGTCTTCATTCTGCCCCCAGTCCTGCCCCATCTCCATTCTGCCCCCAGTCCTGCCGCATCTCCATTCTGCCCCCAGTCCTGCCCGTTCTCCATTCTGCCCCCAGTCCTACCCCGTCTACATTCTGCCCCCAGTCCTGCCCCGTCTCCATTCTGCCCCCAGTCCTGCCCCGTCTCCATTCTGCCCCCAGTCCTGCCCCGTCTTCATTCTGCCCCATCTCCATTCTGCCCCCAGTCCTGCCCCTTCTTCATTCTGCCCCGTCTCCATTCTGCCCCCAGTCCTGCCCCGTCTTCATTCTGCCCCCAGTCCTGCCCATCTCCATTCTGCCCCC
The DNA here is from genome assembly GCA_033576555.1 of Oophaga sylvatica. Taxonomy (NCBI): domain Eukaryota; kingdom Metazoa; phylum Chordata; class Amphibia; order Anura; family Dendrobatidae; genus Oophaga; species Oophaga sylvatica. The sequence continues at coordinate 38,898,527 of JARQOD010000005.1, forward strand.
AGTCCTGCCCCGTTTTCATTCTGCCCCATCTCCATTCTGCCCCCAGTCCTGCCCGTCTTCATTCTGCCTCCAGTCCTGCCCCATCTCCATTCTGCCCCCAGTCCTGCCCCGTCTCCATTCTGCCCCCAGTCCTGCCCCGTCTCCATTCTGCCCCCAGTCCTGCCCCGTCTTCATTCTGCCTCGTCTTCATGGAGGTGTCATACAGAAAAGGTTTACAAGAAGGGAATGAGCAGACTGTACTTTCTGCGGAAGCTCAGGTCGTTCAATGTGTGCAGTAAAATGCTGGAGATGTTCTACCAGTCCGTTGTAGCAAGCGCCATCTTTTTTGCTATCATTTGCTGGGGCAGTAGTGTGCGAGTAGCTGATGCTAATAAGCTCAACAAACTTATCAAGAAGGCAAGTGCAGCTGTTGGCCTCCATCTTGACTCTTTTGAGGAAGTAGTGGAGGATAGGATTCAAAAGAAGTGCAGGGCTATAATGAACAATAATACACACCCACTATACGAGCTGTTCTTGAAGCAGAAGAGCACATTCAGCAGCCGTCTAATCCTACTAAGGTGCAAGAAGGAGAAATTCAGGAAATCGTTTGTACCTACTGCTATGGGATGTATAATAATTTCCTAAAGGTGGTAGAAAATAATGACTGATGGCTGGTGTACTAATGTCAATTAACATTGTCTTATATACACCTGAACTACACACTTTTATTTATTATGTAATGTTGGTATACCTGTGCAAGATTTGTGTCCTAATATTTTATGTACTGCTGTTTGTATTGCTGCTGTAATACTGTAATTTCCCCCCGGGATCAATAAAGTGTATCGTATCGTATTCTACCCCCAGTCCTGCCCCATCTCCATTCTGCCCCCAGTCCTGCCCCATCTCCATTCTGCCCCCAGTCCTGCCCTGTCTTCATTCTGCCCCGTCTCCATTCTGCCCCCAGTCCTGCCCCGTATTCATTCTGCCCTCAGTCCTGCCCCATCTCCATTCTGCCCCCAGTCCTGCCCCATCTCCATTCTGCCCCCAGTCCTGCCCCGTCTTCATTCTGCCGGGGCTCCAGCTTTGACGATTGCAATATTAAAAAAAAAAACCTTTCTCCTTACCTTGCCGCGTTCCAGCAGCGAGCGATCCATACTGCAGAGAAAGCGTGCACTCGCCGGCAACTGACAATAACGTCAGGCACCGGCGACGTGCACGCTGACGTCAGCTGCCAACCTCCGATTGGCTGGCAGTGTTAACTATTACCGTACGGGCCCGCACGGTAATAGAGTAACTGAACCTGCGTCCTGGACACAGGTTCAGTTACTTGCTAGGCAGGGGGCGGGGCAGTGGGGTCCGATGGTAGAGGTGACGGGCCCCCTCTGCTGATCGGGCCCCATACGCCAGTCAGGGCTGTAATGCCCTGATGGCGGCCCTGTTAGGGTTAGAGTTGGGATTAGGGTTAGGGGTGTGTTAGGGTTATGGTTGGGACTAGGGTTAGGGGTGTGTTGGGGTTAGGGTTGGAGTTAGAATTGGGGGTTTCCACTGTTTAGGCACGTCAGGGGCTCTCCAAACGCGACATGGCGTCTGATCTCAATTCCAGCCAATTCTGCGTTGAAAAGTCAAACGGTGCTCCTTCCCTTCTAAGCTCTGCCATGTGCCCAAACAGTAGTTTAACCCCACATATGGGGTATCAGCGTACTAAGGACAAATTGCACAATAACTCTTGGGGTCCAATTTCTTCTGTTACCCTTGGGAAAATAAAAAATTGGGGGCGAAAATATAATTTTTGTGGAAAAAAATATGATTTTTTATTTTTATGGCTGTATGTTATAAAATTCTGTGAAGCACTTGAGGGTTCAAAGTTCTCACCACACATCTAGGTAAGTTCCTTGGGGGGTCTAGTTTCCAAAACAGTGTCACTTGTGGGGTTTTCCACTGTTCAGGCACATCAGGGGCTCTCCAAACATGACATGACACCTGCAGATTATTACATCAAAGTCTGCAATGCAAAACGTCACTACTTCCCTTCCGAGCCCCGATGTGTGCCAATACAGTAGTTTTCTCCCACATATAGGATATCAGCGTACTCAGAACAAATTGAACAACAACTTTTGGTGTCCAATTTCTCCTGTTACCCTTGGGAAAATAAAAAACTGGGGACTAAAAGATCATGTTTGTGGAAAAAATACGATTTTTTTAATTTTCACGCCCGGCATTATAAACTTCTGTGAAGCAATTGGGGCCTCAAAGTGCTCACCACACATCTAGATAAGTTCCTTTGGGGGTCTAGTTTCCAAAATGGAGTCACTTGTGGGGGGTTTCCACTGTTTAGGCACATCAGGGACTCTCCAAACGCGACATGACACCCGCAGACCATTCCATCAAAGTCTGCATTACAAAACGTCATTACTTCTATTCCGAGCTCTGACATATGCCCACACAGTAGTTTTCTCCCACATATGGGCTATCAGTGTACTCAGGACAAATTGGACAACAACTTTGGGGCCCAATTTCTCCTGTTACCCTTGAAAAAATAAAAAAAATGGTGACAAAAAGATCATTTTTATGGGAAAAAAATAGGATTTTTAATTTTCATGCCCAGGCATATATAAACTTGTGTGAAGCACTTGGGGGTTCAAAGTGCTCACCACAGGTCTAGAAAAGCTCCTTAGGGGGTCTAGTTTCCAAAATGGGGTCACTTATGGGGGGTTTACACTGTTTAGGCACATCAGGGGCTCTGCAAACTGAACATGACACCCATCAAAGTCTGCATTACAAAACATCATTACTTCCTTTCCGAACCCTGCCGTACGCCCAAACAGTATTTCCCCCCCCACATATGGGGTATCAGCGTGCTCAGGACAAATTGGACAACAACTTTTGGGGTCCAATTTCCTTGGGAAAAATAAAAATTGGGGACTAAAAAAAATCATTTTTGTGGAATTTTTTTTTTTCACACCCAGGCATTATAAATTTTAGTGAAACACTTGGGGGTTCAAAGTGCTCACAACAGATCTAGATAAGTTTCTTAGGGGGTCAAGTTTCCAAAATGGTGTCAGTTGTGGGGGTTTTCCACTGTTTAGGCACATCAGGAGCTCTCCAAACGCGACATGACGTCCAGCCAATTCTGCTTTGAAAAGTCAAACGGCGCTCCTTCCCTTCCAAGCTTTGCCATGCACCTAAACAGTGGTTTACTCCCATATATTGGGTATCGGCGTACCCAGGACAAATTGCACAATAACTATTGAGGTCTTGTTACCCTTGGGTAAATGAAAATTGGGGTGAAAAATTGGGTGGGAAAAATATGATTTTTTAATTTTACGGCTCTACGTTATAAACTTGCATGAAGCACTTGGGAGTTTAAAGTGCTCACCACAGATCTAGATAAGTTCCTTAGGGGTCTAGTTTCTAAAATGGGGTCACTTGTGGGGGGTTTCCACTGTTTAGGCACATCAGGGGCTAGCCAAACGCGACATGGCGTCTAATCTCGATTCCAGCCAATTTTGGTTTGAAAAAGTCAAATGGCGCTCCTTCCCTTCCGAGCTCTGCCGTGCGCCCAAACAATGGTTCCCCCCACATATGGGGTATCAGCATTCTCTGGGCAAATTGGACAACAACTTTTGTGGTCCAATTTCTACTTTTACCCTTGAGAAAATAAAAAATTGGTGACTAAAAGATTTTTTTTTTGGAAAAAAAATAGGATTTTTAATTTTCATGCCCGGGCATTATAAACTTATGTGAAGCGCTTGGGGGTTCAAAGTGCTCACCATAGATCTAGATAAGTTCCTTAGGGATCTAGTTTCCAAAATGGGGTCACTTGTGGGGGGTTCCACTGTTTAGGCACATCAGGGGCTCTGCAAACTGAACATGACACCCATCAAAGTCTGCATTCCAAAACGTCATTACTTCCTTTCCAAGGAAAAAGAAAAACTGTAATATCACATGGTCATAAGTATTCAGACCCTTTAATCAGACTCTCATATTTACGTCACATGTTGTCCATTTCCTTGTGATCCTCTTTGAGATGGTTCTACTCCTGCATTGGAGTCCAGCTGTGTTTAATTAAACTGATAGGACTTGATCTGTAAAGGCACACAACTGTCTATATAAGACTTCACAGCTCACAGTGTATGTCAGACCAAATGAGAATCATGAGGTCAAAGGAACTGGCCAAGGAGCTCAGAGACAGAATTGTGGCAAGGCACAGATCTGGCCAGGGTTACAAAAGAATTTTTGTAGTACTCAAGGTTCCAAAAAGCACAATGGACTCCATAATCCTTAAATGGAAGAAGTTTGGGACCACCAGAAGTCGTCCTTGACCTGGCTGTCCAGCCAAACTGAGCAATCGTGGGAGAAGAGCCTTGGTTAGAGAGGTAAAGAAGAACCCCAAGATCACTGTGGCTGAACTCCACAGATGCAGTAGGGAGATGGGAGAAAGTTCCACAAAGTCAACTATCACTGCAGCCCCCCACCAGTCGGGCCTTTTTGGCAGCGTGGCCCGACGGAAGCCTCTCCTCAGTGCCAGAGATATGAAAACCCGCATAGAGTTTGCTAAAAAACACATGAAGGACTCCCAGACTATGAGAAATAAGATTCACTGGTCTGATGAGAAAAAGATAGAACTTTTTGATGATAATTCTAAGCGGTACGTGTGGAGAAAACCAGCCACTGCTCATCACTTGCCCAATACAATCCCAACATTGAAACATGGTGGTGGCAGCATCATGCTATGGGGGTGTTTTTCAGCTGCAGGAACAGGACGACTGGTTGCAATTGAAGGAAACATGAATGCGGCCAAGTACTGAGATATCTTGGATGAAACCCTCTTCCAGAGTGCTCTGGACCTCAGACTTGGCCAAAGGTTCACCTTCCAACAAGACAATGACCCTAAGGCGGAGTCACACACAACTGCAAAAAATCAGACTGTTTTAGTTGGTCGATTATCGGACCAAAATGTAATCATCAGACATCCGCCTGGCATCCGATTTTCCTTCAAACGTGCGATTTAGTCGCATGTGTCCATACCTTGTAACATCCGATTTCCATCCGACCAGCGTTTTTTTTGTTGCAGCTTACCAAAAAGGACCAATAACGGTTTTGAGGCCTGAATCTCATTTAAATCATTAGGCAGAGCTATATTTAAGTGCTCTGCTACAGGTGTGACCCTCACTTGCACTGTTCATTTCTTCTTGTGCTTAGTGCTTTTAGCTGCTTTATCCAAACATGAGCGACACACTCAGATTTACTCCCACTGAGCGTGTGCTGTTCCATTGGGTTATATCCCGACGTTTTGGGGAGCCATATCCTGTAATACAGATCCCAGAAGGCGCAGAAGAATGTGGGTACATCCACTTTTGACAAGAAGGATAACTAAAGGGCATTTTCACCGCCTATATTTGTCACTGCGTAGCCATGGAGATAAGTTTTTCCAATATTGTCGAATGAGCATAGCTACCTTTGATACGTTGCTTGACATTGTGCGCCCTGGGATCACATTTCAGGACACCAGGATGAGAAAAGCCATTTCTGCAGAGGAACGCCTTCTCCTAACAATAAGGTATGTGTGTCAACGATATGTTGATGATGTTTGCCTCGACATAGTCACTTGCAAGTGTTGTAACACACTTATTGTACAGTTATAATGTGAGTAATGTATTTCTCAAGCTTACCTTTCTAAATTATTGCCTTTGGTCTATTCCACAGAAGGCATGGCTTGTAATATAATTTCCAGCATGTGTGCGCAAAGAAACTGAAGCATTGTAAGTGTTGTGAATGCTGTGTTTGTTGTTTTTGGTGCTGATTTCTCCATGTTCTTTGTGTGTTACAGGTTCCTTTCTACTGGCATGTCCTACGCTGCTCTGCACTTAGAGTTCTTAATAGGAGATCAACAATTTCAGGCATTGTGCGGTCAACTTGTGTGGAAATTTGGACCAGACTACATCAAGACGTCATGCCTAAACCAAAAATGAGTGACTGGTTGAGGATAGCACAGGGTTTTGGCGAAAATTGCCAGTTTCCACACTGTATAGGAGCCCTGGACGGCAAGCACATACGTGTTCGTAAACCTCCTAACTCAGGATCCCAATTCTTCAATTATAAACAATATTTTTCCGTAGTTTTGTTGGCCTTGGTCGACACAAACTACAGGTTTATAATTGTAGACATTGGGGCCTGTGGAAGGACTGGAGACTCAAGAGTCTTCAATACTTCCATAATGGGTAGGCGGATACGCAATAACCAACTGGACCTACCACCAGCAAGTCAACTTACAGACTCTATTCCAGAACATGTGCCTTATGTTATAGTAGCGGATGAGGCAGTTCAATTAACCATTAATGTAATGAGGCCATATCCCCGTCGCTATCTCACCCATCGGCGTAGAATATTTAATTGTCGCCTGTCACGTGCTCGGCGGCTGGTGGAGTGCACATTTGGAATTCTTTGTGCTAAATGGCGGGTACTTCAATCTGCAATTCAACTCAGTGAAGACAATGTTAATGTGGTCCTCAAAGCATGTGTGGTCCTACTTAATTTTTGTCGAATCCATGAATGCTCCTCACAAGATGTGGGTGACATTGCCTCTGTTAATGTGTGTATGCCTATGTCACCACCCATCCATCCCGTCGTCCACCTTCAACCCTAAAAGTACGTGATGTGTTCACTCAATATTTTGTGTCCCCTGAGGGTGCTACTGCCTGGCAAGAGGAGGCATTATTACAGATGTAGTGTGCCTATGTTGCTCTGTCATAAAGACATTTAGCCTCACCTAATTGTAGATGTTGTGTTGTTTTTGGTGTCATGTTGTGTGTAAGTTACGCAGCCCATCACGTATTGAAATAATCACATACAATCAATGCGACTTAAAACATTTTTTTATGTATTATGTCATGTTTAGTCGCTGTAAACATAATGCAAAAGGTCTAATGTGTCCTAAGCTTTTTTCAACATATTTGCTGCTAAATTGGCAGCAGTAAAACAAAGTACAAAGTTAATAACGTAAAACAAAAACATAATAAATACATTACACCTATAACTGGTGGTAGGTGTGGGGTGGTGAAGGTGGAGGGCCAGCTTGTGAGGGCTGGCTATACTGCTCTCCAGCCACTGTGTCACCATGAGTGGTGGCTGACTGTGCAGTTTGCTGGCTGCTTCTTGCTTGCTCTGGATGGGGGTTTGGGTAAGGGAAGGTTGGGAACTGTTGTGGGTAGTCATAATATGACTGCCCACTTACACTGTAGCCCCCAAAATGCCCATGTCGACCATACCCATGTTGTGGCCAGCATTGAACATTGGGTATGGTCGAGTGGGCATATTGAGAAAGGCCACTCTGTCCCATGTGTGGTAGTTGTTGTGTTCCACTTTGGTAGGACTCAGTTTGAGGAGGAGGAGTTGGTCTCTGTGGTACACAAGGAGGAGGTGGAGGAGGAGCATGATGATGAGGAGGAGCTGAACAGAGGCTGATGCAGAATCCCCTTGCTGGCTTCCCAACAAACGAAGGAGATTTTCATTGGAACGTTGCCACCTTTCCAGTAAATCTAGTACGTTGTTGGGATCATTTGGTGGGGTTCCTGCATCCAGCACAATTTGTAGGCCAGCTCTGATCCGCAATCTGTGCTGACTTGGAATGGCCCTGAGGTACCGAGCCAGACTGTGTCCAAATGCCTCCTCTCCATCATCATGGGCAACAGTGGACAAGTAGTCAAGAACTCCTCTGTCCACCTGCCTCCTTGTGGCAGAACCAACTCCTTCTCTTCTACGCCTGGGTCGCCGTGACACTAGTGCAGGAGGCGAAGCCACATCCTGTGGCCTACCAGGGCTGCTGCTGAGGGGAGGGTCTTGGGACTCGAGAGGCAAGCTCTCTGACTCCACTGCTGGTGGTGGTGGTGGTGATGCTACTGCACTTGCTGACGATGACTGGCCAGCCTCCTCAACATCCCCCACGGGGTCAATCACTGCCTCTGAGTCAGAAGCTGGCTCTCTCTCCGTAAGGTTTGACTCCGTGCTAGAGAAGAAAAAATTTTGATTACAATTTATACAAAAATATAGCAATACACTTTCTACAGACATTAACTTACGGTCGCACATCCATAGCTGGGGCCAGAAGATTCAGTCTATCATAATAGACATATTTGCGTTTACTGGTTGCTACTGCCCCACTGGCCCCCCCAGCTGTCTCTCTCGCCTGTAGCAGTCTCTACAGCTGCGCCAACGCCTTGTAACATCTGACACTGAAAAAGTAACGGATACAAGCAAAAATTATAATTATCTGCCCTTGTAATGTAGTAAAAACAGAAGTACCGTACACCAGCAATATTATCATTTTTTGGCGTGTTAGGGGTACACAACACCACTACAAATTGTATGTAGCTAATATAACAAGTTAATATTAAAGGGTTCATACATACAAAGCTCTATGAATATGTGTCACAATAATGAGCATTTATTTGGGACACAGCGATGGCATTACAAAAGGGACACATATTAAGTACTTCACCTACGCATTTATTGCGTAGGCAAACATTTTTAAGCTTAAGTAGGCGACCATTACAGTTGTATGTAAATATTAGAATGTGGCTTGGAGTACTGACATAGCACTGGGGGTTCAACAGTCATAACTGTTGTTTTGGCCACATTTCTGTTTCACATATAAGGCTAGAGGGACATTATAACACATTGTTGTTGGTACATACTGAGTAGTCATACAGTATTGTAAGCGTTTTCAATGTGTTACTTACTGATGCGTTCTTGGTCCTCCCTAGACCTGTCGCCAAAATCAGGAAACATCTGTACCACATATTCTCCTGCCAAGCCGCGTCCTTCCGCGACCGGTTGGAATAATTGGGATCCCGCTGGTCCCAAAGTTCTGGTCTCTCCTGGACCAGAACGATCAACATCTCCACATTGATGTGACTGGCCATGGTTCTGGACTCCGTGGAGGCGGTTTCCTGTTTGGGTTTGAATTTTCGTAGCCTAATTAGCATGTCAGCCCTTCCTGCCAATTATCCTGATGCAATTTCCTGGCACCTGGGATAGTGGTGCGATTTAATCGCAAGTCACACGTGCGGTCCGTTTGTAATCCGATTTTTCATCGCTCCCATAGACTTGCATTGGCGATAGTCGACCCACAATCGGTGACAATCGCAGCATGCTGCGATTGCACTCGGACGATTAAAACGGACCACAAAAAATCTGATACTGGGAGCTTCTCCATAGATTAACATAGGGCAGACTGCAATGCGATATTTCATCGCATTGCAGTCGTCCGATTTTGTCGCCAGTGTGACTCCGGCCTAAGCATGTAAGTGGTTGAGAGCCTTACCCCTTTAAACCTCCATGTTGTACTTATTTGTACCATCATTTCATAATTCCGTGTTATATGTTTAAATTTCATGCTATTGCACCTTGTATTGTACAGGGACAGTGCAGTTTGGGTAGTGGCCACTAGCTGGGGGCATAGAGGTCACTACTATCAAGTTAGGAATTTAGGAGTTAACCATGGGAGGAGCTAGTTGGGGAATAGTCGGAAGGTCTTCCTGTATCTAGTCAGTCAGGGCTGGGAGCTGGAAGAGCCCAGTCGGGGGCCTGACCCCGTAGTGCTCGGGAGGGCTGTTGGCTCGAGCTACCTTACTACTCCGTAATGTTAAGCTATTCCCCAGCCATCCAGGGAGTACAAGGTGGAGAACAGCATACAGCGGAACTAGCAGAAAAGCAGAAGGAAAAGGAAGAGAAAAGGCCACCATAAAAGTGTACGGGCAGGTCCCTCTAGGTTGTGGCGGATATCTATGTGGGCTTAATCTCTAATGTCTTGGTCAAAACAGGCAAAACAGGCAGAGGAGCGCTTCACTGTGGTACTACTTGACAGGGAAGATACTGAGAGGCCTATTAAGACACCTCGCCCCGCGGAAACACTTAGTGCAGGGAAAGGCGAAGTGATGTGCTTGACTGTTATGAAAGTGCTATGAACTACGTGGATGGTTGTGCCCTGAAGCTATTAAATCTGTTCAGTTAAGAGTTGCCCTGGACTGTGTCTCTATTTATTGGAATACAGAAGCAGAGATATGTCAGCGCAGGAAAGGGGAAGCTGACAGCACAGTGAGTACTGATCTTACCATGCATGTAAAGAGGTACCGTTTTCCTGTAAATGGAGGCCAGGGTATACAATGCCCACAAAACTCAGCCACGACTACTGCCCTGGCCGACCTTTACAATCACACAGCTAAAATAACAAAGGAGTGGCTTCAGAACAACTCTGTGACCATTCTTGACTGGCCCAGCCAAGCCCTGACCTAAACCCAATTGAGCATCTCTGGAGAGACCTGAAAATGGCTGTCCACCAACGTTCACCATCCAATCTGAGGAACTGGAGAGGATCTGCAAGGAAGAATGGCAGAGGATCCCCAAATCCAGGTGTGAAAAACTTGTTGCATCATTCCCAAGAAGACTCATGTCTGTACTAGCTCAAAAGGTGCTTCTACTCAATACTGAGCAAAGGGTCTGAATACTTATGACCATGTGATATTTCAGTTTTTCTTTTTTAATAAATTAGCAAAAAATTCTACATTTCTGTTTTTTTTCAGTCAAGATGGGGTGCAGAGTGTACATTAAGAAAAAAAAGAACTTTTTTGAATTTGCCAAATGGCTGCAATGAAACAAAGAGTGAAAAATTTAAAGGGGTCTGAATACTTTCCAAACCCACTAATATATATATATATATATATTATATATATATATATATTATCAGTAAGAATGCTAGAAAAAAGCACACCATCCAGTTAACTATAGTCTGAATCATTCCTGAATGTTGGTCATACCACTTGAAGATATATATATATTATATATTATATATATATTGTACAGAGCCATTAAACCCTCTCTGACATCTGACGTACTATCCCATCCATAAAACTCGTGACAACCTGACCATGGACGGGAAAGTACGTCATAGCGATCAGATTATCACAGCTGACACCCGGGACTGTATGCCAGGAGCGGTCACGGACCGCTCCCGGCACATTAGCCCCTTGCACACCGCGATCAAACATGATCGCGATGTACCGGGGGCACAGGGGAGCATCGCGCAGGGAGGGGGCTCCCTGCGAGCTCCCCTGAGACCCTCAGAACAGCGCGATGTGATCGCGCTGTTCTGAGGGCTTCCTCCCTCCCAGGACCCGGATCCAAGATGGCGCTGGGGTCCTGGAGGGAGGCGGCTTCCTCAGTGCCTGCTGAGAGCAGGCACTGAGAAGCCTGCAGCGCTGCCTGTGAGATCGCTGGTCTCACAGAGTGCTGTGCACACTGTGAGACCAGCGATCTGAATTTTACAGTGATGTCCCACCCTGGGACAATGTAAAAAAGTAATAAAAATAAAAATAAACATGTGTAAAAAAAAATTCCAAATAATAAAAAAAAAAAAAAAATATTCCCCAATAAATTCATTTCTTCCTGTAAATAAAAAAAATAAAACAATAAAAGTACACATATTTGGTATCGCCGCGTCCGTAACGACCCCCCCTATAAAACTGTCCCACTAGTTAACCCCTTTTGTGAACCCCTTAAAAAAAAAATAAAAACAAAGCAAAAAATCAGTGCTTTATCATCATACCGCTGAACAAAAAGTGGAAATAACACGCGATCAAAAAGACAGATATAAATAAGCATGATACCGCTGAAAACGTCATCTTGTCCTGCAAAAAATGAGCCATCATACAGCATCATCAGCGAAAAAATAAAAAAGTTATAGCTCGCAGAATAAAGCGATGCAAAAATAATTATTGTTTTTATAAAATTGTTTTTATTCTATAAAAGTGCCAAAACATAAAAAAATTATATAAATGAGGTATCGCCGTAATCGTACTGACCCAAAGAATAAAAAAACTGCTTTATCAATTTTACCACAAGCGGAACGGTTATAAACGCCTCCCCCTAAGAAATTCATGAATTGCTGATTTTTGTTCATTCTAACCTCCCAAAAATCGAAATAAAAGCGATCAAAAAATGTCACGTGCTCAAAAACAGTACCAATAAAAACGTCAACTCGTACCGCAAAAAATAAGACCTCACATGACTCTGTGGGAAAAATATGCAAAAATTATAGCTCTCAAAATGTGGCGATGCAAAAAACTATTTTTTGCAATAAAAAGCGTTTTTAGCGTGACAGCTGCCAATCATAAAAACCCGCTATAAATAGTAAATCAAACCCCCCTTTATCACCCCCTTAGTTAGGGAAAAATAATAAAATTAAAAAAATGTATTTATTTCCATTTTCCCATTAGGGTTAGGGTTAAGGTTAGGGTTGCGGCTAAAGTTAGGGTTAGGGTCGGCGCTAAAGTTAGTATTAGGGTTATGGTTGGGATTAGGATAGGGGTGTGTTAGGGTTAGGTTTGTGGTTAGGGTTGGGACTAGGGTTAGGGGTGTGTTGGGGTTATTGTTGGAGTTAGAATTGGGGGGTTTCCGCTGTTTAGGCACATCAGGGGCTCTCCAAATGTGACATGGCGTCTGATCTCAATTCCAGCCAATTCTGCGTTGAAAAAGTCAAACGGTGCTCCTTCCCTTCTGAGCTCTGCCATGCGCCCAAACAGTAGTTTACTCCAACATGGGGTATCAGCGTACTCTGGACCCTAAGAGTTATTGTGCAATTTGTCCTATTTCTTCTGTTACCCTTGGGAAAATAAAAAACTGGGGGCAAAAATATAATTTAAAAAAAAAAATGATTTTTTTTTGTTTTTACGGCTGCACGTTATAAACTTCTGTGAAGCACTTGGGGCTTCATAGCGCTCACCACACATCTAGATAAGTTCCTTGTGGGGTCTATTTTCCAAAATGGGGTCACTTGTGGGGGTTTCCACTGTTTAGGCGCATCAGGGGCTCTCTAAATGCGACATGACGCCCCCAGACCATTCCATCAAAGTCTACAATCCAAAACGTCTCTACTTCCCTTCCGAGCCCCAACGTGTACCCATACAATAGTTTTCTCCCACATATTGGGTATCCGCGTACTCAGGACAAATTGGACAACAACTTTTGGGTCCAATTTCTCCTGTTACCCTTGTGAAAATAAAATATTGGGGGCGAAAAAAATAATTTTTGTAAAAAAAAAAATATTTTTTATTTTTACGGCTGTTCGTTATAAACTTCTGTGAAGGACTTAGGGATTCAAAGTGCTCACCACACATCTAGATAAGTTCCTTGTGGGGTCTATTTTCCAAAATGGGGTCACTTGGGGGGTTTCCACTGTTTAGGTGCATCAGGGGCTCTCCAAATGCGACATGACGCCCCCAGAGCATTCCATCAAAGTCTGCAATCCAAAACGTCACTACTTCCCTTCCGAGCCCCAACGTGTACCCATACAGTAGTTTTCTCCCACATACTGGGTATCAGCGTACTCAGGACAAATTGGACAACAACTTTTGGGGTCCAATTTCTCCTGTTACCCTTGTGAAAATAAAATATTGGGGACGAAAAAATCATTTTTGTAAAAAAAAAAAAAAAAATTTTATTTTACGGCTGTACGTTATAAACTTTTGTGAAGCACTTGGGGGTTCAAAGTGCTCACCACACATCTAGATAAGTTCCTTGAGGGTCTAGTTTCCAAAATGGTGTCATTTGTCGGGGGTTTCCACTTTTTAGGGAGATCAGGAGCTCTCCAAACACGACATGGCATCCAGCCAATTCTGCGTTGAAAAAGTCAAACGGCTCTCCTTCCCTTCCAAACTCTGCCATGCACCCAAACAGTGGTTTACTCCCACATATGGGGTATCAGCGTACTCAGGACAAATTGCACAATAACTTTTGGAGTCTTGTTTCCTTGAGAAAATAAAAATTGGGGTGAAAAGATCATTTTTGTGGAAAAAATATGATTTTTTAATTTTACGGCTCTACGTTATAAACTTGTGTGAAGCACTTGGGGGTTCAAATTGCTCACCAAAGATCTAGATAAGTTCCTTAGGGGGTCTAGTTTCCCAAATGGGGTCACTTGTGGGGGGTTTCCACTGTTTAGGCACATCAGGGGCTCTCCAAATGCAACATGGCGTCCAATCTCAATTCCAGCCAATTTTGGTTGGAAAAAGTCAAATGGTGGTCCTTCCATTCCGAGCTCTGCCGTGCGCCCAAACAGTGGTTCCCCCACATATCGGGTATCAGAATACTCAGGACAAATTGGACAACAACTTTTGTGGTCCAATTTCTCCTGTTACCCTTGGGAAAATAAAAAATTAGTGACTAAAAATAATTTTTGTGGGAAAAAAATAGGATTTTTTATTTTCATGCCCGGGCATTATAAACTTGTGTGAAGCACTTGGGGGTTCAAAGTGCTCACCAAAGCTCTACATAAGTTCCTTAGGGGGTCTAGTTTCCAAATGTGGTCACTTGTGGGGGGTTTCTACTGTTTAGGCTCATCTGGGGCACTGCAAACGGAACATGACCCCCATCAACGTCTGCATTCCAAAACGTTACTACTTCCTTTCCAAGCCCTGCCGTGCGCCCAAACAATCCCCCCCCCACATATTGGGTATCAGCGTACTCAGGACAAATTGGCCAACAACTTTTGGGTCCAATTTCCTTGGGAAAAATCAAAAATTTGGGACTAAAAAATCATTTTTGTGGAAAATTGTTTCTTTCTTTTTTCACACCCAGGCATTATAAACTTTTGTGAAACACTTGGGGGTTCTAAGTGCTCACAACAGAACTAGATAAGTTCCTTAGGGTGTCTAGTTTCCAAAATGGTGTCACTTGTGGGGGTTTCCACTGTTTAGGTGCATCAGGGGCTCTCCAAACGCGACATGGCATCCAATCTCAATTCCAGCCAATTTTAGTTTGAAAAAGTTAAACGGCGCTCCTTCCCTTATGAGCTCTGCTGTGCGCACAGACAGTGGTTTTCCCCACTTATGGGGTATTGACGTACTCAGGAGAAATTGCACAACAACTTTAGTCTGTCCATTTTCTCCTTTTACCTTGTGAAAATAAAAAAAAAAGTTTGTAAAAGATATTTTTGTGGCTAAAAAGTTAAATATTCATTTTTTCCTTCCACGTTGCTTCAGCTCCTGTGAAGCACCTGAAGGGTTAATAAACTTCTTAAATGTGGTTTTGAGTACCTTGAGGGGTGCAGTTTTTAGAATAGTGTCACTTTTGGGTATTTTCGGCTATATAGACCCCTCAAAGTGACTTCAAATATGAGGTGGTCCCTAAAAAAAAATGGCTTTGTAAATTTTGTTGTAAAAATGAGAAATCGCTGGTCAACTTTTAACCCTTATAATTTCCTAAGAAAAAAAATTGTGCTGATGTAAAGTAGACATGTGGGAAA
>JARQOD010000005.1:38913903-39130796 GCA_033576555.1 Oophaga sylvatica
AACAAGTGCTCATCGACCAAGGCTCAGCCTTTGAGGTAGAAGTCTTCCAGTAGTTTTGTAACATTACGGTTGCAAGAAAATCAGGATGACTCCGTACCATCCACAAACAAATGGCATGTGTGAGAAGAGGAACCAGGTGGTAATTGACCTATTGAAGACCTTGCTTCTGGAAGAACAAAGTCTAAGGCCAGAGAAGTTGCCGAATCTGGTAGATCTATACAACCATATCCCAGTAAACTCCACCAACTGCACCCCAGCCTACCTGATGAGGGCAAGACCTGGTAAGTTACCCATTGATTTTAATAACACCTGAGTTGACATCACCAGATACAGACTGGGATACAGAGCAGCAGCAACAATACCGTAAAGTGCAAGACTGTGTAGAGAAAAGCTTGTCCCAGGCAAGACTGAAGCAGGAAAGAAATTATAATCAGCACGCACCTGCAGTTCCCTTGTCACCTGGAGAACAGGTACTCAAAAGAAAGAGCGAGTTCACAAATTAGATGATCAGTGGGAGGCTGAGCCATACACCGTTTTACCTTCAGACTTTGATAACACCAAGGTGTGCCTCATCAGTAAAGATGGAGGAGAAATCTCAGGACAGTGTCAAGGGATCATCTAAAACCATGCCCTGACCAAATAAAGTAAAGGTTTGAAGACCCAAGCAGTCCTTAGCCCATAGAAAAAGGTCAGCACAGTACTCGGCGAGTTCCCTACAAATTTAACAAGAGTGAACCAGGCCATAGTTGTGCCCATCTTGATCTTTCCCCAACCAGTAGTGCCAGAAGGAGATACAACTCTAGATCAGCCTGAAGGCCAGCGGGCTCCTATGCCACATCTGCAGTGGAACGTGGAAATCAGCCCCCTGCTAGCAGTGAATCTGTCAGACCCATGGTGAGTCTAAGAAGTCGCACACTGTTGATCAGGTTACCAACATCAACCACAAACACACTAGGCCTAGTAAGTCATTAGAAATACCAGAGCTGCGTAAATCCACCCGTAGTACAAGAGGTCAGCTCCCAGCCCGGTATAGGGACTAAAATGTAAATAAGTTAATAAGATGTATAATTGCAACCGTTTAAACATGAGAGCCTACAGAGACTTACTATATGAACTTTTAATATTCATATTAACCTGTTGATGGACAATTGGGCCACAGGACTATGTGTGGCCAGAACCTTACTTGTAAACATTTACCCTGATTTGGCCTTGAAAATAAGCCGCCGGTGTGGCAGAAAACCAGGCCCACCTACAGAGTGCCCTGTAGCCACGCCCAGGGTCGAAACACACAAAGTGGGCTAGGGCGGTTCCCTCCAACTAAACTCTAGGTACTTGGACAAAGACAATTCCTGGACAGCATCGTAAGGACTAGGCGCTGCAGTAACTGTGTTATTGTTTTTCTTTTTGGGTTTTTTGTAATTTTTACATTTTTAAAGATTTGTAAACTTACATTTATCGCTGTTATTAACTGTTCTTACTATGTTTTCTCAGTCCGGGACGTACTGAAGTTAACTAGGGGGGAATGTGGCACCCCAGAGTCCAGTTGCCACGGTGACATTGCCTCCCTCTACAGTGTGGTGATGTCATGCCTGGAAGCAGGAAGAGGACTCCATGCTAGGTAATACACAACATCCAACACTTGTTCTAACTCCAGACCTAAAGGGGTGGCACTTATGGGAGTGACAGTTGGTGGGAGGAGTTAGTGCTGAGGTGTGGAGATTGTTCTGGAAAGAGTCAGTTGGTCTGAGGTGAAGGAAGAGAGAGGAGTGGAGACAAGAGCTCTGGGGAATTGCAGCTGCGTCAGAGCTGATCCTGATAAAAAGGACACCAGAGTCCTGGGCTATGTGGGTGCTCTACGCCCCGACAGCCGAATCTGTAGGGCATGGGACTACAAGCTCCCTGACCACACCTAGAGGCACAGAAGCAGACCAAGAGTCCAGGGCTGCCAGTGGACAGACAGTGCCTGTAATAGGCTCACGCTGTTTGCCATACAGGATAAAGCCAACATGCAGGAGTGGGTCGTGGCTTAGCTACTGGCAGCAGGGACCAGAAAAAGGAAGCACAGCAGGAAGACCTCTAACCCCACCTGGCAGGGTGGATCCCCTGAATGCTTCCAGGCAAGCCGGACTCCTACTACCATCGGTAACTAGTACTCCGGATTGCATCTTCATTTACCAAGAAGTAAAAGGTAAAAAAACTGCACTTTTCTGTGTCCCTTGCTTATTCTCTGCACCTCAACGTTCACCATCACCTGAACAGACTGCCATATCTGCCCTGGGGCCCCGCTCTACCAGTGTGGGAGCAGTAACATCTCTGCTGCGTCACCATCCGCCCCAGTGGACCTGAACCGTAGCGTCAGCCATATATAGCCGAACACCAAGGGTGGCGTCACACACTAATTCCCCTATAAACTACCCCCACCATCATCTTTGACAATTTTTTGGACGCCCAGGGCCACGGACCGGGTCACTGCTGCTGCGACTTCCCCTTTAATAACTGCCCGGCCTGGTACTGAGTACCCCATGGCCCTGGTGGGGCGCTCCAATACAAAATTTATCTAGGTCTTTTATCTTTTTTTATTTTACCAGTAAGAAAAAATAAACAAATTGGCTATAAATTGTATAACAGCTAGTTTTTTGTAGGTTTTTTTTAGGGATTTTAACAAATCTCTAATTTCTGTCTTATTAAGAAACTTAAACATGAAAAAAGTTTGTTTTTTAAGTTTAAATCATCCCCTTTTTTTCCAAAACTTAAATAGTGAATTCTATAAAAATAATTTAAAAAAATATATATTTTTTAATGTTTTTCTTTTTTTTACATTGTCTCATAGATACTTTGGGGTACATAATGTTGTGATCGCTTGATTGCTTATGCAAAACACGACAACCCTCGAGGTCGGGTGTGAGGGGGAGGCAATGGGATGGTTGCTACATCGAAGAAAAGTTAAACTTTCATGTGGTCATAAATCAGCTAAAAGGAGAGAAGATGAAAAAGTTACAAACCCTCTGTCGGAAGGAGCTCACTGCTGGATTCTCAGTTAACTCATTCTGCAGTCAGCAATAGGCAATGTAAGGTCACACTTGCGAGAAACTCGCACAAGTGTCATACCTTAATACCCGGCACTGCAGCCGGCACTCGGCTGCATGTATTTCTATGCAGCTGAACGCTCTGGTCCGAGTGTCGGCGGCAGAGCCGGGTATTGAGGTGCGAGTTTCTCGCAAGTGTGACCCCGGCCTAACAAAGAGGCTATAGTTGTAAAATTTTAAAGGAACTCAGTTGCAAATATATGTAAAAAAATATGATATCCTAGAATATGTCCATCTTTGAAGTTTATATTCCTTTAGAATCAATCTGCCGAAAGAGAGAAAAGAGAGAAATTATAAAAAATATTACAATGCATGCATTAAATTGCTTAAAATTGCAGTTTTTATTTTATCCCAGAGCTGTATTCACAATTCTGTTGGCTGCAGAGCTGAAATCTGCCTGCAGTCATGTTGTCTGCATCTTGTGGCAGTGTGTAGTTCTGGGCTTTTTTTGGTGATCTCAGTCCTGATTAGTAGAAGGCAGGAGATCAAGTATTGCGATCATAGTACAGATTCAAAAGAGCGGCTGCATTACAGCGGTGTGAACGCGGCCTAGGATTGTGTATGGTTTAAAAATGGAGGTTTCCTTTTAATGAAAAATGTCAAACGCATGTTTGCGCAAAGAAAAATCTCGACGCTGAGACAGTCAGAAAATGAGCTTTCTGTGATATAAATATTAATTTCTTCAGTGAAAACACGGATTCGCCCGGTGACAGTTCTTCCTATTAATCACGGTGTTTTCATCCACGCATGGCTGGCAGATTAAAACAAAGTCACCAAATGCTTCCCGCTCCGTACACCGCTGAAGAGACGAGGAAAGACGTGGTAATATTGTATGGCTAGACATGACAGTTCTATCGGCTGATCCCGGGACAGATGAAAGAGAAATTATCATCACATCTCCAGGTAATCACCTTCAATTAATTCGATATTGTCGCTTATTCCGAATCAGGAGTCGTGAAGGCGTCATGAATGCAAATGTCTCCACGAGCGGAGTCACTCCGGGATGAATTCTTGCTGAAGGCTGAGAAAATCGTACTGTAAATGAAGGGATTTATTTTTTCAGAAACGGCGCCTCTACTGTTCATAAGCTGTGTCGGTTATTGCAGCTCGTCCCTAACCAAAGAGTATATAAAGTGATACCGTACATAATGTATATACCCCACATTACATACTGAGGTGTTTACACACATATTTCAGTGCTCTATGGAGATATGACTTGTCCATCAGCATGACACCAGTAGTCGTGTCCAGTCAACAGGAAGAGAAACTGCTGCGCTGTTGACAGGGAGCAGCTGAATCTGTGGCAGGAGCGGTCAATGACCAGCACCAAGTACATCAGACAGGCAATTGCCTGTTAGCAGCTACATGCCTTTTTATCTAAAGTCCCGGATATCCTCTTGGGGTTATTCAGTTTGGAAAAACAATGCCTTAGGGGCGAGCTTGCTACAATGTTCACATATATGAGGGGAGAGTAAAGAGATCTGTATAATGGTCTTTTTTACACCCTGGTCTCAGTGGTGACAAGAGAGCATCGTCTACATCTGGATTCTTTACTGTAAGAGCAGTGAGATTATGGATTATTTACTGTAAGAGCAGTGAGATTATGGATTCTTTACTGTAAGAGCAGTGATAATATGGATTCTTTACTGTAAGAGCAGTGATACCATGGATTCTTTACTGTAAGAGCAGTGATACTATGGATTCTTTACTGTAAGAGCAGTGAGATTATGGATTCTTTACTGTAAGAGCAGTGATACTATGGATTCTTTACTGTAAGAGCAGTGAGATTATGGATTCTTTACTGTAAGAGCAGTGATACTATGGATTCTTTACTGTAAGAGCAGTGATACTATGGATTCTTTACTGTAAGCAGTGAGATTATGGATTCTTTACTGTAAGAGCAGTGATACTATGGATTCTTTACTGTAAGAGCAGTGATACTATGGATTCTTTACTGTAAGAGCAGTGAGATTATGGATTCTTTACTGTAAGAGCAGTGAGACTATGGATTCTTTACTGTAAGAGCAGTGATAATATGGATTCTTTACTGTAAGAGCAGTGAGATTATGGATTCTTTACTGTAAGAGCAGTGAGATTATGGATTATTTACTGTAAGAGCAGTGATACCATGGATTCTTTACTGTAAGAGCAGTGATACTATGGATTCTTTACTGTAAGAGCAGTGAGATTATGGATTCTTTACTGTAAGAGCAGTGATACTATGGATTCTTTACTGTAAGAGCAGTGATACTATGGATTCTTTACTGTAAGAGCAGTGAGATTATGGATTCTTTACTGTAAGAGCAGTGATACTATGGATTCTTTACTGTAAGAGCAGTGATACTATGGATTCTTTACTGTAAGAGCAGTGATACTATGGATTCTTTACTGTAAGAGCAGTGAGATTATGGATTCTTTACTGTAAGAGCAGTGAGACTATGGATTCTTTACTGTAAGAGCAGTGATACTATGGATTCTTTACTGTAAGAGCAGTTAGATTATGGATTCTTTACTGTAAGAGCAGTGATACTATGGATTCTTTACTGTAAGAGCAGTGATACTATGGATTCTTTACTGTAAGAGCAGTGAGATTATGGATTCTTTACTGTAAGAGCAGTGAGACTATGGAACTGCCTACCACAACATGCTGTAATTTATTATTCAGTATAGTGGTTCTACTGATAAGAAATGTTGCCGTAAATACAGACTTTCATCCATTGTATCGGAGGAAGGGGAGCATTACTCTAATCAATGGTAAGTATAATGTGTCTTTTTCCATCTTTCTGCCCCTTTTAGCAAGGCTTTGGTTGATGATGAACCCTGGAAGAGCTTGTTTCCTGGTTTACTAATTCTTCCAGGAGTCCGGGAAGTCTCTTCTTTTTCCAGGAGTCTCCCCGATGGAGTCTCAAAAGTAGGACAATGCTCTGTGTGACATCCTGGACGCCTCTGCTGCTTACTAGGCCCCCTAGTCATTTTGCTTGGTAAGCAGCAGGGATGCCCGGGATGCCACCACAGAAGTGGACGCTGCCTCGGTCCAGCTGTCAAGAAGGATCAAATTGGACACCGGACCAGGGCAGTCCAAATCTATAGTGAGGATCCAAAAATTAACCTTCAATTTTTATATGTACAGAAAACCCCATTAAGCTTAGGGTTAAGCCCCCGACACACACAGCGATCTCGCTAGTGAGATTGCTGCTGAGTCACTAGTTTTGTGACGCAACAGCGATCTCCCCTGCGATATCGCTGTGTGTGACATTCAGCGATGATCAGCCCCCCTGCTGGGTATCGCTGATCGTCGCTGAATGTCCTGGACATTTTTTTGATCGTTGGTCTCCTGCTGGCCAGCACGCATCGCTGCGTGTGACAGGCAGGAGACCAGCGATCAGCTGGTAACCAAGGTACACATCGGGTTTCCAGGTGCCGCGAAGCGCCTGGAAACCCGATGTGTACCTTGATTACCAGCTCCCTGCACCAGCGGGCTGGTATCCAACGTGCAATGCGGGTAACTAGGCGACGTTACCCGCAGTGTCGCTGTCCTGATCGCTGCCTGAGCTGCCTGTTTGGCAGTTCAGCAGCGATCATGTAGCGACACACTAGCGATTCTGATCGTTGTCGGGATCTCTGGTGTGTCGCTATGTGTGACGGGGCCCTTATACAACAAAACCACCATGTGGCCAATCACAGTCGTGCCATAATTTCAATGTTTCACTGCAGGAAAAAAAAAAGCTGACTGTTGCAAAAGTTCTGAAACTTCCTTTGATCTGGATGCAGTTTATTTATTCTTTTTTTTCTAAATTTCCCAATTTTTCAAAAAAAGTGTAAAGCAGATGCATCAACAGTTTAACATATATCCAAGAGTGTAGAAATCCCTCCATAGATCTGCTCCTCTGTTGACCCCATATACTACTACGCCAATCAGCACACATGTGAAACGCTTCCTGACACTTGACTTTTGTGCACATGAGGCACATCGGGCATTCGCTTACCCTGTAAAGCCTTGTTTCGCGGCCCCAGCGGCTCCCCGTACTGTACCAGTATACGATCAGTATGAATAGGTGAGGTGAAGGTGTTACGTTACTGCGACACTACAACAAAGAGGTCTTAAATGTCAGCAGCGTACAAGCGGCGAAGTCTAGTTGCCAAGTTAACATTTCTTGTTCCAGCTGGGGCGGAGGGCACCGCCATTCTGGCAGGGACAATACAGCCCTACATGCGGCATTGTTTCTAATACTCAGTATATTTGCCACATGTTGTTGACATGTTCTGTTTCTAATCTCGGCCCCATAGCGTTACTTCCATTATTACAAAAAAAAGAACAATGCTGTGTGTTATTTTTACCATCTAATCGTATTCATTCATTTGAGCCGACTGTGCAGAACTACGGCTGCAGGGCTTGTGGGGGAACGCAAATTCGGCTGGTCTCACCAATCCACATTGACGACTAAGGCTCACACATTGAGTATTTGGTACGGCTTTCTAAACCAAAATCTCCATCTACAATCTGCATTCTTTCATTCCTTTTTCTGTGCTGTTTTTCTGTTGCAAAAATCACCAAAAATTTAAACCAGAACTGATTCAGATCATCGATTTAACCTGAGGATTTTTGGGTAAAATTCTTTTAAAAAAATAAAGTTTATTTCTGCAATGGAAATTGACATCCTGTGGATTTTTTCTTTTAAAAAAGCAAATTTTTGGTGCGAATTTTGCATAAAAAAATGCAGTGTGTACATAAAATTAAGTTTACACTCATCAATTTTGCTGATACTGTAAAATGCTACCAATTGTAAGTGTGGGGGGGCGTGGTTTGCAGGAAAAGGGAGCAGACCTATTCACTAGGAGCTCCTGCTAATCCCCTATTTTAAGCAACTTTAAACTATTTTAAGGTGGAATATTTGGACTAAAATCTCCTGGAGGATGCCTGGAAAGAATCCCAAGGTAAAAGAAGCTGTTCCAGCTAAGAAGAATCATTTGCTGGGGCAAGGAGATGTCAGTAGGAAAACCTACAGAGGCCCTTTCTCCCCTGGAGTAAAGGAGAATCAGCCTGTGCGTCATGAGGTGGACTCCGGCAGTGCCCTGGTGAGGAATGGTGCCAGAGGAAAACAACCGGCATCCCGAATACCTGTAATAAAGACCCCTGGTTTTGCCGCGGCCCGGACATCTGCTGATAAGTGTCGGGCGGACGCAGGAGCTCCGGGTGTCGGCGTGCTGCAGAGGAGAACGGAGGTGAAATCATCAGCGGCCGAGTCACAGAGTTTGCGGGCGGCTTCTTTTTCCCCCAGGAGTGTGGAGGAGGTCTCCGATGGGAAGTGTGTCGACCCGCCACCACAATTGTGGGTTACCAGGGCAATGGGGTACTCAGAGCCGAGCCCGTAGAAGTCTATGGGGATTTGTCACAGGTAGCTGTGGCTCGGTCTGTGGCCCGGGCGGTCTGGCGTAAGTTGGGGATATATTTACAGGGGATAGGTTTATATACAGTTCGTGACGCCACCTGTAGTATTCTGGTAATTTGTACCAGCGCTGCTGTAGATCTCTGAGGGGATGGTGAGGCAGCTAGATGTCGGGTCCCCTACAGGTGGGACTCTTCCCTCAGGTCGGTAATTAGGTAGGGATTGTGCAGGCATGCAATAATAACTCAGTCTCACACGGTCAGCGTCTTTCCATACCTTTACTTGTAAGATGTTCAAGCAGGTCCCAGGGAGGCTGATGGGGTTGATGGAGGATGAGCTTTGAGGCAACAGCTAAGCAAGTTAGGGGCCTCCTTTACTGTCCAATGAAGATGAGTACGACCAGCCTGAAGCGTAGTCCCCTCTATGATTCCAGCTTATCCAAAGCTGTGCTTCCCAGTCAGTTTAGTGTTAGGAGTCTTTCTCTGAGGGAGCTGAATTCTTATTTTGTCCTGCAGAGACTCAAAGTCTTCACTTCCCCTGACCCCAGTTACGTACTGACTATAAGGGGGTGTTTGCCGCGACCTAGGGTCCGGTAAATCTCTGGTTTTCTCTTCACTATGCTTGTAACAATAGTGATTCTTCGGTCCCCAGTAACCGGTAGCAATGTGCAGGACTCTTCCAAGCCAAACGCACTTTTCCAATAATCTTCCTTCCACTTTGCCCTTCGATTTGCTCGACTCTTAATAGTTAGTTCAGTCTTTCTTCCAGTGGGGCACAGCTCTGACTAGACTAAGGTGAATTAGACCACCTGTACCAGCCTCCACGTTCTGAACTGATGACAGGCTCAAACTGGACACGTCTACTCTGTCCAAGGACAGGAAACTGACTGACTAGAAATCACTCCCTTCCACACCCCTGCTGGGTGTGTCAGAAGTGTACATGATGTCATGAAGAGACCTTAACTGTTACCTCTCCACTCATCCTCCTGGTATTGTGTACCAGGGCTACACAGGAAGCGCCGGAGTTTCTACCGACGGTTGGTAAGAATGGAGGAAGCTGCGCATACGAAGCAGAGGCAGTGAAGCAGAAGGGAGCGGCGACGCTGCGGAATGTCCCAGGGGGATTTATTTTCCCAGGCTAGAGGAGACTGGAACTGGAGGTCGGTACAGAGTCCAGGAACTGTGCGAATCTAATGGGCAACAAATGGTGGACAAATCAAAGACAGAACCTATTCAGCCATCATCTGTAACATATCGCTGAAGAAATATAGTGACTCTCAGAGCAATTCTTATAGAAGGGGGGATGACATCATATGTACCCCAAAAAAGGTTGCAGAGATAAATGTGGACAGCAGCAACTCTACACTTATAAAACAACTGGTATACAGTAGTGATCCTTCTAAAGGGGCTGATAGCCCTCATAAAAACATGGGGAAAGTACTTCAGAGGTCTGTTCTTAATATGGAAGTAGACGCCAATCTGGTAGATTCTTTAGACAATGGATTGTTGCTGAAGGGTGATGAATGTATGTCTAAGGAGGGAAACGATAAACATTCAGTAAGCCCTGATACAGCTAATATGGATAATGAATATTATCTAGAAGACTTAACAGATCAGTTAGCCAGTTCCTCTAATTCAATGGAAGGTCCGGAAGGAGCTCACTCAGAGGAGTTCATGGAAGGGAGTGACTTTTCTCACTATGCAGACTCCAAAGGATCCTCATCTCCATATTCTTCTTCTGAGAATTTAGCCGATTGTGATTATCCTGATTATACAGAAACTTCTTCAACTAAACTGGACAAGAAGAAACTTCACTTGGTTGGTGGGCAATATGTTTCTAATACTTCACTGATAGACAATATACCAGCTTCCAATGAATACCCTACAGAAGGATTTATGATTAAGATGTTTAAAGCCCTCCTTATGTCAGTGGATGTTCTTAGTGAAGATACTACTAATATTGATAAATCAATAGCAACGCTTGAAATTGGGGCTTCTGCGATATTTATTAAAAAGCTTTTTAAGGATGCGCTGTCAATTATAGCGGATGATTCTCACTCTATCAACACGGAGACTTCTGACCTTTCTCATGATTTAAAAATTACTGAACCATCATACATAAATAAAGAATTATTACGTCATGAAGGAGCTCAGACCCTCTGCACTCTTTTTGACTCTGTGGAAAAGATACAAAAAGATATTGTCTCTTTAAGAAATAACTTGGCAAATTTCTAAGATTTTAAAAGAAAGGGTAATGTGAAAATCAGAGGGGTTCCGGAGTCAGTCCAAACCTTCCAATTAAAGGAATACATTTCCACAATGATTCTTCATATTATACCAAAGGCTGAAGGGGCTAACCTGATTGAAACAGCCTATAGGATTCGTAGGCCTCCTTCCCTTCCATCTGACATAGCCAGAGACGTCATTGTTACATTTTACCCTAACTGGATTAGGAATGTCCTCCTCAACATATCAGAAGACTCTAATTTCCTTGATTCTCCATACAGCCACCTAGGATTTTTCAAGGATTTGTCTAAAGAAACACTCCAAAAAAGGAAAACTTTTCATCATATTACTCGCGAGCTTCTACGTGCCGATATTCCCTACAATTGGACTCAGTGTTCCACCCTCCAAATAAGATTTGCATCAAAAATTATTAATATTTCTTCTCCGGAGGAGGGCAGGGTCTTCTTGATTTCTGCTGGACTGGGTCCCTCTATGGATTGTAATGATATCTTCTCGTCACCTAATTCAGGTTTTCACCCTACTTAAAAGATTCGAAACATAACAGTGGATTCTTCTACTGGTATCCTCACAATAGAAATATAGTTGATTTTTTTCTTGGATAGACAAGAAGATTTTATTATTTTTCTTACTTTTAAAACGATTAAAGGATATATATTCCACTATCTTAGCTTTTAAAGGAACCGGACATTCCCTCCACTCGGTCTTAGGGGCACTATATGTGTACCCGGACGGGATGGGCTTACATATAGTTTTAAAGTGAATTGATGCATTTGTATTTTGTGATATAATCTGCATACTAATTTTCTTTTTTTTTCCCAGAGACTGAAATAAGCAACATTTGGTATTATATGCGATATATTAGGCTTGTGTACAGCAGACAGTAATAAGCAGTGGAAATTCATGGCTTAGTTTTAACAGTGTGTTATTCTAGACCTAGAGGATATATTGATGTTGTAACTAGCTACTTATATATGTACATGTAATATTGTCATTTATGTAAGTTATGGGGTTTTTTTTGTGTTTGCCTGTCTATTTCCCCTCTCTTGGGGGTTTCCCTGTTTTCACAGGGAAATTTCTTTCCTAACCCTTTTTCCTTGTTTTCCCACCTGTCTTTCCTCATCCTCTTTCCTTGCCTTGTAAAATTTAAAAAACCAATAAAAATTATTGAAAAACCAATTGTAAGTGTGGGAAAATCTATGTTATATACAGGTGCTTCTCACAATATTAGAATATCATCAAAAAGTAAATTTATTTCAGTTATTCAATGCAAAAAGTGAAACTCATATATTATATAGAGTCTGTCACGATATGTAACGACCCAATGGGGGCGTCGGTCAGCAAACGGCACGACACACACACAACGGGATGGAAATCGGGAGAGGAAGGCTCTACTGATAGGGAAATGAGGGATGGACACCTCCTGCTCAAATCTGAGCCAGACCCTGCAATCCCCTAACACCCTAAGTGGGTCCTTCCCCCCACAGCTGTCAGAAATCTCATCCCTCGCTGTCACCTAGCACTGCCCTAGCTAGTGCACTGGCCGGCGAGGGCGCTAGCCTCACCACTGCAGATGGAACAACACAGGGGACAGTGACAAACACGAGACAGACGAGGAAAAAACACCAAACCACGTTCTTTAGTTAGAGCATTGGTGACTTTTCTGCCCTCTGCTCCTCAGCACTCGGCCCCCCACTCTGTAACTTTACTCGGTGGCTGAGTTGCTTCAGGAAGAAATGTCATAAATGGAATAGTTATACCGGTGGCTCCGCTGGTATCACTGAGCTCTTTACCACCAGCCATTTTGTCCCACATATTAGGACAGGCGGATGGCATTGCGGGGGGGTCCGGATGTTATACATTGGGGACAATAGACTGAATAAAAAAACAAAAATAAGTGATTGAATGGTTATTTTCTCCGTATAGTGTATGAGTAACTTTTTATGGCACTGCCCTTGCTCCATCGTCCAACCTCATACATATCTGCATGAACCCAGAGCTCTAATTAGTGCATGTTAATGAATGATCACAGTTTGTTTCTGTGTTTTTGTCTTCAAGGTCACATGAGAGTAAATGTCTCCATGTACAGATCGTAAGAGTTGTCTTTATTTCATATTGGAAAATGACAAAAAAGTAAATATCCATCAGCAAAAACTATTATATTCCTCTTGGCGCAGGTTAAATATGAAGATGAGATTTTACAAGTTTCAAATAAAATACAATCCTCCCTATTGTTATGTATTCTGTCAGACAGGTGGGGCACTGACTCAGGGTGTATTCACACAGCATATTTTGCTGCAGACATACTGTCCTACAATCTGATTTGAACTTACCAAAATCCATATGGGTGCAGACAAAGCAACCCCATTTAGATGAGTGGAACCGATCTTCAGCCAGTTCATATGAACGACTTTCCACACGAACAAATACACCACCTAGTCTTGTCCATTTTAGGCTGTGGCTACACAGTGGTGTTGGCTGTGACTACCGTCGCGTGACCCAAGTTCGCTGATTACAACAACATTGCAGCGCTACACAAATGAAAGGGGTCTCATTGCGACACCTACGCTACCTCGACGAGCAAGTCATACAAAAATCTTAGTCTATTTTGCGACTTTCTTATCGCGATTCGGTAGTGTAGACGTTGCACGATGTATGTGTTGCACTTCTATGGCGTCACGATGTACAAATTTCAGAAGCGCAATGGCCAAACTTACCATGTAGCCCTAGCCTTTTGGATCAAAATAGTGCATGTAATAGCAGGCAACTCCTGCAACCACCTGCGGGGCCAATTTGCAGTATTTGTGAAGTCACACGTCCGTATGACTCAGACAAGGATCGCAATGCAATGCCTGGACTGGCTCTCACGACAGGAGCATGACAGCATGTATTTCTATGTTGCTGTCACTCTCGGGTCGGGAGAGCCGACGGTCAGTCCAAGCATTGTGTTGTGATCCTCTTTGGAGTCATACAGCCGTGTGACTCTCCGCTTAGGGACTGATTTATGGCTTAAAACACTTTGAAAAGTTGCTAAATGTTTGCATCGCTCGGTGTGTTTACCTGGCCAGCTTCGCCAAAGTGGGCAGAGCTTGGGCAGGATAGGGCGTGACTTTATCCGCCCACCAAATGCATCAAAAATTATGCTATATAAAATGTTCACTACACAAGTTACTCCAGTAACGGCCACACAATCACTGCCAGATACAAACAGATGTTATTAAAAATATATCTTCCATTCCTAGGCCTTTGATCAGTGTTTTGTGGAATGTCTCCTTTAATTGTTTCCGCTGTCTGCCATGACACAGCATTCCGCATTTTCTTGTCTAGCTGACACAGAAAATTATCTGATGTCACTTTCTGGACTTTACAAAAAAAAAACAAAACAAAGAAAACATTTCCTCTATAAGGTTATGTGTCCACAGCGTCGGTGTAGCCGTTGAGTTTTTGCTATAGGAAGACGCTGCAGGACAACGCCGGCGGTATCATTTCTGAAGCATCTCCTTTAGTGTCTTTTTTGGCCTTTTTGTAGAGGCTTTGTCTTTTTTTTCTTCTAATTTCATACATAAAAAAGAATAGACGGTTCGCTTCTTTTTAGCTGCCTCACAGCTTTCGAAGACTGAAGCAGTTAAAAGAAGTGACAAAAGACAGAACACGTGAACGGTAAGTCGCTTTTACATTGCTGTACATTTTAATTACTTTTTACGGTTTTTAACGTTCTTTTAGGCAGGTTCCAGGCGGAATTCGACAGAAAAATACACTATGTGCACACAACGTTAAGCCCCGCCATAGACGCTAGATTTCTGTCAGATGAACGATGCTTCAAGAAATGTTGTTGTACAGTCATGGCCAAAAGTTTTGAGAATGACACAAATATATTTTCACATGATCTGCTGCCTCTGGTTTTTATGTGTGTTTGACAGATGTTTTTATCACAGACAGAAATAAAATAATTTGCAAACATATGAGTAACAAAGCTTATATGACAGTCAGGGTGAGTTTCCACGGTCAGGAAACGCTGCGTGTTTGGCGCTGTGCGCTGGCGCAGCGCCAAACACGCAGCGTCCAGATGTTACAGCATAGTGGAGGGATTTCAAGAATCCCGTCTCCACTATGCGTAACAATACGCGGGTGGCAAACTGCGTAAACGGACATGCGGCGCGTCTTTTTAGACCGCAGCATGTCCTCGCGTATTGCGGCGACGGTGCGTCGCCGCAACATAATTAACACAGGGCTATGTAGCCTGCGCTCTTTCCGGAGGTGTTCCGGAGGTGTCCTGAACACCTCCGGAAAGAGCGCGCGTCAGAAAGGGGCGGGGCTTAGACGGAGCGGAATTTCCGCTCCGTCAAAAGCGCTATGTTCCGGACCGTGGAACCATAGCCTTAGAATGAGTTAATGCAGCAAGTCAGTATTTGCAGTGTTGACTCTTCTTCAGGACCTCTGCAATTCTCCCTGGCATGCTCTCAATCAACTTCTGGACCAAATCCTGACTGATAGCAGTCCATTCTTGCACAATCAATGCTTTCATTTTGTCAGAATTTTTAGGTTTTTGTTTGTCCACCTGTCTCTTGATGATTGACCTCAAGTTCTCAATGGGATTAAGATCTGGGGAGTTTCCAGGCCATGGACCCAAAATCTCTTTGTTTTGTTCCCTGAGCCATTTAGTTATAACCTTTGCTTTATGGCAAGGTGCTCCATCATGCTGGAAAAGGCATTGTTGATCGCCAAACTGCTCTTGGAGGGTTGGGAGAAGTTGCTCTTGGAGGACATTCTGGTACCATTCTTTATTCATGGCTGTGTTTTTAGGCAAGACTGTGAGAGAGCCGATTCCCTTGGCTGAGAAGCAACCCCATACATGAATGGTTTCAGGATGCTTAACAGTTGGCATGAGACAAGACTGGTGGTAGCGCTCACCTTATCTTCTCCGAATGAGGCGTTTTCCTGATGTCCCAAACAATCGAAAAGGGGATTCATCAGAGAAAATAACTTTACCCCAGTCCTCAGCAGTCCACTGCCTGTACCTTTTGCAGAATATCAGTCTGTCCATGATGTTTTTTCTGGAGAGAAGTGGCTTCTTTGCTGCCCTCCTTGAGACCAGGCCTTGCTCCAAGAGTCTCCGCCTCACAGTGTGTGCAGATGCACTCACACCTGCCTGCTGCCATTCCTGAGCAAGCTCTGCACTGCTGGTAGCCCGATCCCACAGCTGAAACACTTTTAAGAGATGGTCCTGGCGCTTGATGGTCTTTCTTGGGCGCCCTGAAGCCTTTTTGGCAACAATGGAACCTCTCTCCTTGAAGTTCTTGATTATGCGATAGATTGTTGACTGAGGTGCAATCTTTCTAGCTGCAATACTATTCCCTGTTAGGCCATTTTTGTGCATTGCAATGATGACTGCACGTGTTTCTTTAGAGATAACCATGGTTATCAGAAGAGAAACAATGATGCCAAGCACCAGCCTCCTTTTAAAGTGTCCAGTGGTGTCATTCTTACTTAATCATGACAGATTGATCTCCAGCCATGTCCTCATCAACACCCACACCTGTGTTAATGGAGCAATCACTGAAAAGAGGTTAGCTGGTCCTTTTAAGGCAGGGCTGCAATGATGTTGAAATGTGTTTTGGGGGATAAAGTTCATTTTCTAGCCAAATATTGACTTTGCAAGTAATTGCTGTTAAGCTGATCACTCTTTATAACATTCTGGAGTATATGCAAATTGCCATTAGAAAAAGTGAAGCAGTAGACTTTGTAAAAATTAATATTTGTGTCATTCTCAAAACTTTTTTTCCATGACTATACGCTCAGGTGTCTGAAAGGAAAATTTGCACCTTTATTACCCGGGGTCATAACTTTGTAATGGAGGGGCACAGAAGTGGAGCAGGGGCAATTGGAGAACATACTCAGTTTAAGGCCATGTTCAGTGTTTGGTCAGTATCTTCCATTTTGATACAGTAAAGATGTATATCTTTGTACCGTGTTAGCCAGTAGATAGTACAGTAAAGATGTATATCTCTTCTGGTCAGTATCTTACATCAGTATTTGTATGCCAAAAACTGAAGTCGACCAAATACTGAAGGTGTGAAAAAAAAACCTGCGAAAGATCCTCTTTAAAGGGGTTTTCAGAAAATCACTTTATCGGCAAGCCCTAAAGAGTTTGCCAGGGACTAACATTTTGATTACCAATATCAGGTCTCTGGATATCCATCACTTTGAAAACCCATGATTAGCCATTTGCTTGAGCTTCGGATCTAATCAATATGTGGAGCCAGAAAAGTATGGTCCTGCCCTGGTACTGCACCTTACCTCTTATTGAAATGAATGGGAGATATGGTGCAGCACTCGGTAGTGGCCATTAAACAATGTTGTTTACATCCGACTGTCACCAGAGCAGTTAAAACTAATCAGTGAAGGGCGCTGGATGTAGGTCCCCGCCAATCTGACATTGGCAACCTATCCATGCTATGGATAGATTACCGATGTTAGTCATAAACACCCCCTTTTAGATGATCACCAATTAGCAGATCAAAGGGAAGAGCATTTTTTTAACTAAATAATAAAGTGATTGACCCTACTGACAAGGTTGTCTTCTTCTGGATCTAACGGAATCTATAACGGGAGGATTTGGTCAGTTTGTGACTTTTCGATCTCTAAGGCATTATTCACATTGCATTTTACCCTACAATCAGTGGCTTTGTTGGGACTTATGTCTGAAAACCTGGAAAAAGGAATTCGGACGTTTGATCTGATGGGACCATTCACTAACTAGTGCAGATGGAGTCATTGTGTGCTCTGTTGGATATTGTTTTCGGCTTAACTGTGTAGTTGAGGCGACCTCCAAGACATAGTAGTCTACATCTTGGAGTCGCCTCAATAGACGTTTCGTTTACAGTCGAAGATGATGTCCAACAAAGCACATAGTGACTGTAAGCTGTGATGGATTCCCTGAACATAGAGTAAAACGCAATGTGAATTCAACCTGAGAGTTCAGGTGGGACTCTACTCAAATACTGTCAAAAGGGTCTTATGAGATCCAGAATAAGGGTTAGTGCACATGACGTCATTTTTTAGGCAGATTCCGCCTGAAATCCACTTGAAAAGGTGCTAAAAAATGCTTAAAAGAATGACCATATGGATTTTGATGTGAAAATGACTTCTTTTGAGCGTCTGTTAACTGCTTCAGTTTTAAAGGACTACAACTTACTAAAAGAAGTGACCTGACTATTCTTCAGGCCTCTTCCATTTGGAACTTGTTCTATACTTTACAATACAAGTTAGGCTCAAAAGACTCCTTAAAGACAACCCCTTTTTTTTTCAGCATTTTCACTTCAAAAACCACTAGGGGTTTCTTTGTTGCTCAAGGGAGAAAACAAAACAGCTGGAAAACACCAGTATAAAAAGGACGACCAAAAAATGATGGTAAAATACTAAAAAAAAAACAAACAAAAAAAAACAGACGGTCTAGATTAGAACAACGAAGTCAGAGCTCAGAAAACAACTTGAAAAAAGAAACACAAAAAAAGACGATTCAGGAGAAACGTGTCTTGAATCGTGTTCCTCCGCTTGCCAATAGAGTCCATCAGTGAAGTGGGACAGTTCACAAATAACTTCTTGGTCTTTACTGATGATGGTCAATGATAAGAGTTTATGATACCATCAGTGGTGGACATGCACATGTTCTGTAGCTTTACATTGTGCCCTCTGAAGGTCAAGGTCCTACAAACCCACGTTGGATGAGATTAACCAAATTTCATGGGAGCTTTTGAAAAAAAATTATATTAGTATTAGGGCTTTTGTTTCAATGGGTCAAAACTTTTTTTTATAAGAAATTGTGGGAACATTATACGTTTTCTGGCCCTAAATCTCGATTTGGAGTTAGGTCTCACTTGAAAGTAAATAGAAAAATTTCACAAGGAACCTACACCAAATTGGCCTTTATCACGACTTGGAACCTGATAGCTTAACGGTGTTGTAAAACCCCATG
This sequence comes from Oophaga sylvatica, assembly GCA_033576555.1. Classification (NCBI taxonomy): domain Eukaryota; kingdom Metazoa; phylum Chordata; class Amphibia; order Anura; family Dendrobatidae; genus Oophaga; species Oophaga sylvatica. The sequence continues at coordinate 38,932,595 of JARQOD010000005.1, forward strand.
ACATTTGATCCACATAGCAAAGTTCCTGGGACAGACAATGTGGTTAAGAGCGAAATAAAACAAATTTCTCCAGATATTGTAAGATTGATCTGAGTCACTTGAGTGAAGCCGAACTTCAAACGGTTTATTAGTTTTCTTCACATGTAGAGGAAATCTCTTCACGCCTGACCGGTTGAGGACATCTGATCCTTGCGGATATTGACATATCAAACTACAAGGCAATAAGTAGCACTTAATCGTTTTATAATATAATATAAATATAATAGAGATTCCCCCCCTTTATTGTTTGCTAACAGATCTGCTCATGTTCATCACATTTCAGGCTCATAAAAAGCGCGCTGATAATTATGCTCTACAGCTCTGACATTTAGCTCCTGTGTAAACGTTAACAGACCTTGAATTTCTTGGTTCCCAGAACTTGATGGAGCATTTCTGTAGCTAGACTTTACTATGTACCGTAAGGTGGCATTCATTTTCTGTTTGCAGGCAGGTTTTATTAAAAGAACCACAGCTGTAATACTATATATTGGTCGTCTAAAAAAAATCTACCAAAAAAAAAAAGTCAAGAAGTAGGATGACAACAAATATGGCCACCAATAAAGAGTATCTCTCACAACAGGTTCCAAAAATTAAAATGTCAAACGTAGAGACTTAAAAGAGGACTTTATTATTTGTCCTTAATATGTATTTTTTTTACCTGGTGTAAATGCCACTGCTCTACTGAATTCGGTGTTCTCTTTCCCTTGTTCCTACATATTTCCATTCCTGAGATATGGCCCTTTCTTTCCTTTATCTAAATTTAGTCTTGTTAGCCAACTAGGCACGGTTCTCAAGAACACTCCTAGGCAAAAAAGTTGAAGGCCACACCTACTTGACTAAAAATACTATGGTTATATAAAGGAAAGAGGAGGCCTTATCTCAGGTTTAGAGAGGCGTAGGAAGAAAAGAAAAACAAACTTGCCCCATTGAGCCGCTAGAGGAGCCATACAAACTGTTTCAGTACATGGCCCTTATTGTCAGGTTTGACAACTAGGAGGGGTCACCATATACTAACATACATAAGCTATATTATCCCTTTTTTAAAAAAATTACTGAGGCATAAAACACATGGCCACTTAATTTACTCTATAATATTCCGGAGATCAAAGATGGAGCGACATGGCAATGTGGATGACAATAGTCACAGTGCAACGACAAAGCAGAACTGTGCCACGTGATCCAATCTGATGGGATCCTACAGCCTGATGTCAATGCCGCATAGTATAACATGGGGGAGAAATCAATGTATCACTGCAGCGGCATGCTCAGGGCCAAGGGTGTAAGCACAGTAATAGACAATGAAGGTTGCGTTAAATGCTGGGAGGGCCCAAATCGTCCCCGACCCTTTTGTGATCACTACTGTAAATTATACTTAATATTTGAGAATGCATTGAACTGGAAAAAAAACATTTCTGCAGTAATTTGCTTTAAAGAAAATCTGTCACATGCCATAAACATGTATTTTTTTTAACTTGGTCTAAATGCCGCTATTCTTCTGATTCCGGCGTTTTTTCTTTTCTTCCTGCTCCTCTCCGTTCCGGAGATATGGCTTCCTCTTCCCTGTATATAGATCTAGTCTTGTAACCAAGAGGGCATGGTCCTTAACTCTCTTGTGGGCATCGTCTTAAGGATAACGCCCACTTGGCTAATAAAACAATTTATATACAAGAAAGAAAGGGCCATATCTCCGGAACAGAGAGGCGCTGGGAAAAAAAGAAACAACGCCAGATTCAGGAGAACAGCGGCATTTATACCAGATAAAACTATTACATATTGGCGGCAAGTGACGGGTCCGCTTTAAAGTCTATACATATACAGCATTTTAGTTTTTGCCATTTTTGTAACCTTCGTTGGGTTACAAACCTTACTGGGATAGGCCAGACAATTCTATGTATGGCATTTTCCTCCATAAGTATCTCTATGCCGAAAAAGAACATTGTAACTGGAGGATTTTAATAGGAAAATGCGTATCAAAAGAAAATCGCTTATGTCATGTTTAGCTGAAATACATTGGCTCCCGTGTGCCCCGCTAAAGGAATACGTTGGCAAAGGGCGGTGGCCTGATTCTCCATATAACGGGGATAAAAATACCTTTATCTTCCAATCGAAGCGGGTCCTAGGAGTTAGACTCCCATCAATCCATAAGCTATCATCTATCTGAAGGATAGGTGATAACTTGTTTCCACTGGACAACCCCTTTAAATATTTATTCCCTCAATTGAAACTCACCTCCAATACATATCATAGGGTATGGTGTATTGTTTGTTGTGGGTCCGACCATTGGGATTTCCAGTGATTACTCAGCAGAGGTGCGCAATCTCAAATTCCCCTCCATCTATTGTCTGTGAGATTGGCGGAAATAACTGATCGCCAAGCTTTGCTTTCTTTGGCAGACTCCTATACGAGTACAATACATGGAACAAAGATTGATGGGGCTTTTTACAGGTCTCATTTTCAGGCTCTCTGGGAGTCCCACTGGTTGATCTGGATAGAGGATAACTTTCAAATGTGGGAATACCCTTTTATCTTGTCTTTAAAGAGGACCTGACACTTTTTCTAAAGAAAATGGAGATAAATAATCAAAATCCCTGAGCTCCACTGATTCTGTGGCTTTTTTCCGTTTAGCGCTGCGTCGCTCCATTGCAGAGATATTCACATTTGTTGCTTTTGGAGCCCAGTATGTGAAATCTCTGCTTGCAGACCAACTGGGCTTTTCTAAAGAGTCTTCTCGGGGGTGTGCGCGATCACCCATCCCAGATGCTGCTAATCACAGCTCAGCAGCTAACTTAGCAGTCTGTCAGTCTCAGACATGAGCTGTGATTGTCAGTGTGTCGGAAGGAGGGATGAAAGTGCACGCCCCCAGAGAAGACTCAAGAAGAAACAAGATTAACTGCAAAGCAGAGATTTCACATATTGTGCCTGTTCTGCAAAAGCAACAAATGTGAATATTTCTGCAATGGATCGACACAGCGCAAAACGGAAAAGAGCGGCAGAATCAGGGGAGCTCAGGGATTTTTACAAGGTTTTTAACTCAGTTTGTTTTTGAGCAAGTGACACATCCACTTTCACCCAGATACTGAGATGAACATAGAAGTATTTTTTCCAAAGGACACTATTAGTGATCCATCTGTCACCCTTAAGCTCCCATGTTAAAAAGGCTTAAATGGTTAGATGATGGATGGTATACGTATATTTACATTATGCATTTTTTTTTCTTACAGATGACAAAATTATATTGAATTGGTATCATGACAAACTGTAAAACTTATCCAAGAAAGGGTAAGGGTGAACACATATGTATGACTACATTCAGATTTATTTTCTATCTGGTGCCATTTAAAATTTTAATATGTAGTGCTGCAGCCGCCTCGTCCATTGGATGGACTACAGGGATGGTCAGTCGAGACTGTTCATCTGCTGGCATTGGGCAGGTGCTGAGCCATAATGAAACAGCCATCACCTTAGATTAATGTACTAGTACAGGTATATGCATGTAACTAACACAGACACCATATTATATATACAGTACAGACCAAAAGTTTGGACACACCTTCTCATTTATAGATTTTTCTGTATTTTCATGACTATGAAAATTGTACATTCACACTGAAGGCATCAAAATTATGAATTAACACGTGGAATTATATACTTAACAAAAAAGTGTGAAACAACTGAAATTATGTCTTATATTCTAGGTTCTTCAAAGTAGCCACCTTTTGCTTTGATGACTGCTTTGCACACTCTTGGCATTCTCTTGATGAGCTTCAAGAGGTAATCACCTGAAATGGTTTTCACTTCACAGGTGTGCCCTGTCAGGTTTAATAAGTGGGATTTCTGGCCTTATAAATGGGGTTGGGACCATCAGTTGTGTTGTGCAGAAGTCTGGTTGGTACACAGCTGATAGTCCTACTGAATAGACTGTTAGAATTTGTATTATGGCAAGAAAAAAGCAGCTAAGTAAAGAAAAACGAGTGGCCATCATTACTTTAAGAAATGAAGGTCAGTCAGTCCGAAAAATTGGGAAAACTTTGAAAGTGTCCCCAAGTGCAGTTGCAAAAACCATCAAACGCTACAAAGAAACTGGCTCACATGAGGACCGCCCCAGGAAAGGAAGACCAAGAGTCACCTCTGCTTCTGAGGATAAGTTTATCCAAGTCACCAGCCTCAGAAATCGCAGGTTTACAGCAGCTCAGATTAGAGACCAGGTCAATGCCACCTGGCTAGCAGCAGACACATCTCTACAACAACTGTTAAGAGGAGACTTTGTGCAGCAGGTCTTCATGGTAAAATAGCTGCTAGGAAACCACTGCTAAGGACAGGCAACAAGCAGAAGAGACTTGTTTGGGCTAAAGAACACAAGGAATGGAAATCTGATGAGTCCAAATTTGAGATCTTTGGTTCCAACCACCGTGTCTTTGTGCGACACAGAAATGGTGAACGGATGGATTCTACATGGCTGGTTCCCACCGTGAAGCATGGAGGAGGTGGTGTGATGGTGTGGGGGTGCTTTGCTGATGACACTGATGGGGAATTATTCAAAATTGAAGGCATACTGAACCAGAATGGCTACCACAGCATCTTGCAGCAGCATGCTATTCCATCCGGTTTGCGTTTAGTTGGACCATCATTTATTTTTCAACAGGACAATGACCCCAAACACACCTCCAAGCTGTGTAAGGGCTATTTGACCAAGAAGGAGTGATGGGGTGCTACGCCAGATGACCTGGCCTCCAGTCACCAGACCTGAACCCAATCGAGATGGTTTGGGGTGAGCTGGACCGCAGAGTCAAGGCAAAAGGGCCAACAAGTGCTAAGCATCTCTGGGAACTCCTTCAAGATTGTTGGAAGACCATTTCCGGTGACTACCTCTTGAAGCTCATCAAGAGAATGCCAAGAGTGTGCAAAGCAGTCATCAAAGCAAAAGGTGGCTACTTTGAAGAACCTAGAATATAAGACAATTTCAGTTGTTTCACACTTTTTTGTTAAGTATATAATTCCACATGTGTTAATTCATAGTTTTGATGCCTTCAGTGTAAATGTACAATTTTCATAGTCATGAAAATACAGAAAAATCTTTAAATGAGGTGTCCAAACTTTTGTTCTGTACTGTACATAATACAGATAAATCATGTACACATACAGATATGATAAGTCTTCAATATTTACATGAGTATCATGTCTTAAAAATTAAATCTAGCATCAGTCGGAAAAGTAACATGCACTTGCAAAATTTCATCCGGACTTTTTTTTTCCGTATGACAAAACTGAACAGATTTAGGTGTGCTTTCATGTTTTTCATCTTTTTTTGGTCTGTCTGTTTTATGATCGGTGTGGCATAGATTTTTTTCATATACAAAACAAAAATATCTCCAAACTCCTTCTACCCATTAAACAATAAAAGATGAAAAAAAAAATTGCACTTGGATGCAACACGAACAGCAGCTGTTCGCTGTCCGAGCTTTTGTACGAACTTATAGGCGTGAATGTGTCATTTTGCTCTTTGAAAGTGTAATTTTTTTTTAATTTTTGCAGATTCGAACAGGAAAAAAAACAAACAAAACACTTCAATAGCCCCATCGACTATATTGGGCATGTGCTCTAAGGGCTCCTTCAGACGTCCATATAAAATCGGTCCGAGACTGGGCTACAATGCACGGACTGGACGCAGGTCTCCCAACCCGAGCGTGACAGCTTCATAGAAATATATGAAACTGTCACTCAGGTGAGGAGACCTACGGCTAGACTGTGCATTGCAGTCTGCTCGCAGACCAATTTATATGGCCATGTGAATGCGCACTATCTGTGAGAACAATGGATAATACACGCAAGTTAAAAAAAAAATAGATTGGGTAATCTGGTTCAGAAAAATAAGAAAAAGACTTTCTATAGGATGGACTACCAATATTATATCAGTGGGGAACGGTGATAAGTCTCTTAGCACCCCACCTATCAACGAGAGACTTAGTGAATCAGACAAAGTTGCAATACCCAACACAGCCACTTAGGTTAGGCCATAGGAGATCGATGGTAGTCCGACTTTTGACTTGAATCAATGAGATGAAGTACACCCAGCACAGTACCGTAACTAAATGTACAGAATTGTGATTGCAAAGTCCGATCGGAGGTGGTACTAAGAATTGGACCAAGCGGCGGCCCCAACTCCGTCCCGTTGGACCGAGCGGCAGCCACCACACCGCCCCGTTGGACCGAGCGACGGCCCCAACTCCTTCCCGTTGGCCCGAGCGACGGCCACCACTCCGTCCCGTTGGACAGAGCGACGGCCCCAACTCCTTCCCGTTGGCCCGAGCGACGGCCACCACTCCGTCCCGTTGGACAGAGCGACGGCCCCAACTCCTTCCCGTTGGATAGAGCGACGGCCCCAACTCCTTCCCGTTGGACAGAGCGACGACCACCACTCCGTCCCGTTGGACAGAGCGACGGCCACCACTCCGTCCCGTTGGACAGAGCGACGGCCACACTCGTCCCGTTGGACAGAGCGACGGCCACCACTACGTCCCGTTGGACAGAGCGACGGCCACCACTCCGTCCCGTTGGACAGAGCGACGGCCACCACTCCGTCCCGTTGGACAGAGCGACGGCTACCACTCCGTCCCGTTGGACAGAGCGACGGCCCCAACTCCTTCCCGTTGGATAGAGCGACGGCCCCAACTCCTTCCCGTTGGACAGAGCGACGACCACCACTCCGTCCCGTTGGACAGAGCGACGGCCACCACTCCGTCCCGTTGGACAGAGCGACGGCACCACTCCGTCCCGTTGGACAGAACGACGGCCACCACTCCGTTCGAACAAGTTATAAAAGTAAAGAAACTTTTACAATTTTAGTATAGTTTATGTAAAATGTGACCAACAGGGTGACAATCAATGGCGACACTGCTTCCTTGAAAGATAAGACTTTTACAAAAAGGACTCTGCCCTTGATAGTTTAGTGATAAGTTTCATTATAATATATATATATATATATATATATGTAAATATCACAAATTACTCTTACAAAAAATAAAATCCTACCCCCGACATCACCCTTCCCCATGTCACGCAATTGAGCAATAAACACAGACGTTAACATTTGCTATTTATTTTCATAAACATGAGGTATTTCAAAGTGCTAGAAGAAAAAAAGCACTAAAAAAAATAAAATAAAAAAAATGTACATTGGTTGGGAAAAAAAAAAAAAAAAAAAGGAATGAGTAAAAAAACAAAAACATACGCAGAACTCTGAAACGTTCCGGTTCTATGCGCCAAACAAGACATGAACAAATACAATAATAAAAAACAGGTAAAAGGACAAACAAAACGGGCTAAGAAAAAAGGCATATATAATACTTTTTCTTTACAAAAGTTCTCCGTTCAAAAAGGTGATAAAGTAAATATCTACTCAAAACTTTCACAACTCATTTTCATACGAAAATATAAGTATCAAATTTAGTTATGTATCAGCATCATACTAAAGTATACAGGCAGTGTAAGAATTAGTCCAGTACATAACAAGAGATTAACAATATATTTGTATACAAAACATGCTCCTCAAACATTGAGGTGTTACAGTACTTGGGTCTGAACTTCCAGTCTAAGTGTTGGTAGTGAGAGCTACCTGAATAGCCCCAGAAAGTTGCACGAAAAAAATAAAAAAGGCAAGAATTAATGGTATTTACAGAGATTCCTCCAGAGGTACAAGTGCGAACCCCAGAACAGTAACTTCAGTTACAATAAGCACCATAAACCACAAAAAAAAAAAAATTGAATGAACCTTACAAAAAATAAATGTGATCAGCAGCTCAAAAATGCTCAAAACATGAAGAAACCCTACAGAGTTCATAGAAAAAACCCCATTAAAAAACAGATAATAAAACAATCATTTGGCAGTCTACTCAACTCAGAAATAAAAAAAATAAAAAGTCATCCAGTTGTTTCCAAATGATGACGAAACAAAAACGTATAGATATAAAAAAAAAAATAAATTCTCAAAAATTGGATTTTCAACTGCAGAGCGGACTGAATCGGAAATGAAACCAACATTCGTATTGTCAACAAAAAAAGAACAAAAACACTTCTTGTTTTGTTTTTTTTTCTCTAGTTTTGCTTTGAAGAATCAAAAAATTGTGCAAAGTGGCAGTGACAGTTTTAAGAAAGAGGAGATAGAAAAAAAAAAAAAAAGAAAGGGATGAAGCCTAGCAAGTCCGCGCGTTCTCGATTTTCTTGAGGAGCTGCTGCTGTCGGAGTTCAAATTTTTCTTTCTCCTGTAACAATCTTTGTTCGTCGTCCTGAAGGGAATGAATGTATTCAGTGGCTTTTTTGAGGATCACGACTTTAGCGGCCTTGTCTTTTTTAACCAGTTCGGGTACGTGGTCCCTTAAAGTGAGAAAGCTGGACCTCAGGTCGTTGCGACGTTGGCGCTCTAGGATGTTGTGGTTGCGTCGCCTCTCGCTGTCTTCTGAGTCGTAGTTTCGAGGGCTGGAGCTTTTTGCCTTTGGTTGAACCACATTCTTTACCACGCGGGGAGCCTCGTTCTTCTGCTTCTTTTGAGGCGGGGCAACCTCTTCCGTCTCTACGTAAGGAGACGGGGCTGCGTAGTTGTGTTGTTGGTGCACCGGGGCGCACCGCTTAAGGATAAGTTCGGTGGGAAGGTTCTTTCCAGAGGCGAGGTTGGTGGTCGATTTTGAACGCAGTACTGCCGGGCAAGTAACTGGCCTGTTGGACAATGTACGCCTTTTCTCCACCGTGACAACATCAATCTCTTCCTCTTCATCTTCGTCTTCATCATCTTCTTCGTCATCTGAGAAAGCCCAAAAAAAAAAAAAAAAAATGACGTTAACGTGGATAAAGAAAACAACTTGAGATGATAAAAGCTCCCTCAAAGCAGATCATCAAGCCAACCCGAATGCCTACTAACCAAACTCACACTCGGAAGTCTAACAACAGATTTACACAAATTGTTGGCAAAATTTTGGCAAAAAGGTTAGATACATAATCCATGGAGCAGCTGGCGGGGGACTAAGCATAAGGGGAACAAATCGTACAGTTAGATAAAGGCTCCATGAAAGGAGCAAACTGGAGATTTGCTGTACTGGAAGGGAGAAAAAAAATAAATAAATAATGATTCAACAAATTGTCTGCCTCCGTGACAGGAAAAGCCAGACACAATCGCTGGGTTTGTTTCGAGACATAATGTGCTGTTGGTTGGTCATCTGTAGGCCCCTTTAAGCCAGGGATTTGGTTTCCAGCCAATAAGACAGCTGTTGTGAGGAAGTGCTTCCTCGGAGCTGTCAAGGCACAAACAAGAAAGGGGTTTAACCAGTTTACGAGATAGAATCTATATTATTCAATGTTGCTTTGTTTAAAAAAAAAAATAAAAAATAAAAAAAGGGAAAATTTCCATGAAAAATCTACACATTTAAAAAAAAATAAAACAAATACTAAATTATAATGGAAAGAGAAAAATACTTAATTTTTTTTTATTCTTGTTAAATGTTTCAATTTAGTAATTTTTTTTATCCATTTTGTTTTCCTTTTAATGTGTAGATTTTTTTCATGACAATTCTGTCCCCCTCTCCCGTTTTTCTTTTATTTAAATATTAATCTGGCCATAAGGGGGCTCCACTGAGAATCACAAGCTGGAAGCTGATCTATTGCTCAGCGTTCAAAATTGTTTTGATTTATATGATCCAAAATGATTAATAAAAAAAAAATATTTTTTTTTTTAATGAGGAGGAGGGGAGGGGATACTGTCATGAAAAATCTGGACATTTAAAAAAAAAAAAAAAAAAATGATGGAAACAAATAAAAAATGACATTAATAAAGTATTTTTCTCAAATAATGAAAAATCTACATCTTAAAAATATATTTAAGAAATTACTAAATCATAATGGAAAAAAGTTTAGTAATAAAAAAATTACTTTCATAAATATTTCTTCCATTTTTTTTTATAATAATCTGGCCATAAGGGGGCTCTACTGAGAATCATTGACCCATTGCTGACCCTTCAATGTTGTTTTACATGAAAAATCTACATATTTAAAATTATATATATAAAAAAAAAAAAAATACTAAATTATAACAGATAGTTGTACTAATAATAAAACTAATATTTTTCCCCATTTTTTTTTTATAATAGTCTGACCATAAGGGGGCGCTACTGACATTTAGAATTTAGAAATGGATCCTTTCTTTGATGATCCTTCAATATTGTTTTATTTAACGTGATCCAAAAACTAAAAAAGAATGGTTTCAGAAGAACAAGTTTATTCAATATAGTCCTATCAGTCTTGGCTATAGTCTCAAATTTTGTCATTATCAAAGCAGTATCGGACCGGCAAGGGTTCACAGTTTTTGTAGTCTATAACAGGGTACAAATTAATAGACCAATAGGATAAATGGCCATCGCTGTGACTGAGGGGGGCCCGCGGTGGATCACTGGTGTTGTGATTCTGCCCGAGAAGCTGCTTTTTAAGTTGCCAAGCATCTGTTACTAGTAACTAACATGATAGGATTACCTTTCAGATATACAACAACCCCCCCATCTGCTGCTTTAAAAAAAAAAAAAAAAAAATTCAATGAACCCTTTCAAGAATTAAAACCAAAAAAACATCGCCATCTGGTGGCCTCGGCGCTCAATAGGTCACCGCTGATTGGCGCTTACTCAATGTTGGTTGTAGGAGTGAGGTCAAATTAAAAAAAAAAAAAAAAAAATAGTGAGCTGAAGTTCCCATGTCAGCTGTTTCCAGAGCTTAGATTTTAGGAAAACGGGCATCTCCGCTCCTCGTTTCCTCATCCGTGGATGATGGCGGAGGGGACAACATGCCCTTGAACCCTAACAATGTCTTATTTCATCTCGAATTTGCTGGAAAACAAAATTTTAGGTGGTGTCTATCAACAACCGTGTCACCTTGTAGGGTGCAAATTTGATTTGGCAAAGACACGTGCGCGCGGGATGAAATCTAATAATGGGCATATTAGAGTCAATGGACTGATGGCTAAAATAAAGAAAAAAAATGTCAACACAAATGGAGAATGAAGGTTCAATCGTATCTCCCATCGAATTAGTTTCATAAATAATAACCATCAATTTCAACCTAATTGGCCGAGGCTGAAAGCGCGTCGGTCCGGGCATCACTACATGATCTGTGCAGTTTACAACTCATCCGAAAGTCACATCACATGCACGCTCACAAACACGAGTGTGCACACCCTGTCAGAGGTCTAGCATTAACCGCAGGGCAAGTTCATGATCCCCCGATGCCAAAGGGTACCCCTTTATATTGGTTCGCCAAGGGGTGCCAAAGGGTACCCCTTTATATTGGTTCGCCAAGGGGTCCTCCATGGAATGGGCAGACATAATGCAGCAAATATCTCGTAACGCAAGACATACACCAACGCCAAGCGACCAGGTGAGTATGTGAATAATGTATTTACCAGATTCGCTGTGGCTGTCGTCACCGGAGCTGGCACTGGCTCGGCTCGGCTGGCTGCAGATTCTGGCTGGTGCACTGGAGGGCACGGTGGGCGATATGGCACTGCTGGGAGGAGTAGCTTGCCCAATTCTGCCACTTTCTCCCTTGTTGATGGGAAATGGGAAAACCACCGCTGGGTCCACACAGTGGGAAGCCGGGTTGTTTAATTCCTCTCCTTGCCCAGGTACGTTGCTGGCAGAAGGGGCGACGGTTTGGTTCTGGGTTCCAGGTTCTACCACGTTCCCCGCGGATTTTCCCAGCTTCTCGTTGACTGCCCTTTCAAGCTTTTCCCTGGCAGAAAAGCCACTCCACATACAGTCCTGGATAATGATGGACTTGACGTTGCAGGGGGACAAACCCAGATCTGTGCTCCAGCCGGACCCCCCCAGCAAGTCGGCTTCAGGGGGCAACAGCAACAACTCCGACGCCCAGTCTAAGGCATCATCCTCGCCAGGTAAACCACAATCTAGAAGGGGCCCTTGCCCGGGAGACAGAGGGTCACTCTGTAGCCCCACTCGGCTTGGAGACAGAGGAGGTGTAGGGAGCAATGCAAACTTCTTCCAGATGTCTTCTCCTGGGGGGGCACAGTCCGGGCCACACAGATAAAAATCATCCTCGTCTGGGTAGAAACAAGGCTGCAAGGAGTCAAACTCCAGGTCCGGGTTCTTGCTCACCACCCCGGGCATCTTCTCGTACCACCAGAGACGAGCTATCCACAGATCCAGAACCAGCCACTATCTGGAAGAGGAAAAAAAAAAACGCAGTCAGAATGATAATCACGCAGTGGCCATGAGAGAAGGTGACGCTGCCAATGGTCCATGCAGTTCAGGGGGTGTTTCTGGATACAGAGAGATGCAGGGAGAGATGCACAGAGACAGGGCTGGACTGACTGCCAGGAGGACTGCGCCACTCCAGAGCTACTCCCACCGCACTCCTGAATGGATGGACATGCAAACACTCTGCTTTTGTGTGTACAGTGTATAGGTAGACCCCAAATGCTGCTTCACCCTCCAGCAGTGCACCTGGTCACAACTTACTAGTGCAGCAAACATCCAAGTGTCAGCTCAATCCTGCAACAGCAACAAAAAAATGGGCACTACCCCAATAATCCTGGCATGCATCACACACACAGAACCCCCCAAAAAATCCACCATCAGACCTGGAGCATGCAGGACCCCCCAAAAAATCCATCAGACCTGGAGCATGCAGGACCCCCAAAAAAATCCACCATCAGACCTGGAGCATACAGGACCCCCCAAAAAAATCCACCATCAGACCTGGAGCATACAGGAGAGCATGTAACAAAGCAGCACTGACAGGCGTGATGCAGCAGAGCCAGCTTACCTCTGTGTGCACTGCAGCCTGGCACTGCACCCTCTGCCTGCACACTGCACTCTGTCACTACATGCACTTTGAAGCTGTTGGATATTATTAACTTAAAAAAAAAACATAATGACACACCCGAGAGAAAGGAGGGAGAAGAACCCCAGAGCCGCCCTCCCCTCATTCATGAAGCCTCCTACTTGGGAGGTGCTAAATATTTAGCGCCAAAATGCCTCTCCTCCCTTTCCCATCTTCCCTTCCCCTCATGATCTGTGAGCCTGCTGCTTCACCCATGAGGGGCCGCAGTGGGAGGAGGAGGGATGGTGCTGACCACACAGCTGGCAATCGGAGGGGCGCAGGCAGTGGGAGATCATGTCTCTGCTGCAGCAGATATGTTCTGCCTCCAGTCACCACAGTACACTATTAGCTGCGGATTGCATTGCGTTACCGCGCACAAATCTGCTTCGTTATACAATATTCAAGCTCGGTCTGGACAGCAATGCTCCACCTGACAAATAAACCATGCACGCTCGTTATTGATATGTGCATGCTCCATACCTGCAAATGAACCCATGCACGCTCGTTATTTGTATATGGACGCTCGTATTTACATGTACCTGCTCCATTACCTGCAAATTATACCATGCACGCTCGTTATTGACATGTGCCTGCTCCATCACCTGCAAATAACCCATGCACGCTCGTTATTTGGCACATGAATGTCCAATCATCTGCAAATTAACCCATGCACGCTCGTTATTGACATGTACTGCTCCATTACCTGCAAATTAACCCATGCACGCTCGTTATTGACATGTTCCTGCCCCATTACCTGCAAATTAACCCATGCACGCTCGTTATTTACATGTACCTGCTCCATTACCTGCAAATTACCCGTGCACGCTCGTTATTTACATGTGCATACTCCTTCACCTGCAAATTAACCCGTGCACGCTCGTTATTGACATGTGCATGCTCCATTCACATGCAAATGAACCCATGCACGCTCGTTATTTGATATGGATGCTTGTATTTGCACATGAGTCCAATTCTGCAAATTAACCCATGCACGCTCGTTATTTGTATATGGATGCTTGTTATTTGCACAATGTCCAATTATCTGCAAATTAACCCATGCACGCTCGTTATTTACATGTACCTGCTCCATTACCTGCAAATTAACCCATGCACGCTCGTTATTTACATGTACCTGCTCCATTACCTGCAAATTAACCCATGCACGCTCGTTATTTACATGTGCATACTCCTTCACCTGCAAATTAACCCGTGCACGCTCGTTATTTGTATACGGATGCTCCATCAACTGCAAATTAACCCATGCACGCTCGCTAGTGATATGTGCATGCTGCTAAGTATCTGTATTACTATATACACAGGCTGTGGTGGAACTACAACCCCCAGCGTCGCACTGTGTAGGTCTGTGTACTGGGTGGCCGAATGTTCCCATGTAGATAGCACATGAGGCAACAAGTAACCCTATGGAGCCACAAGTGACTGGGCTCTCGTCATACTTGGCAGCCTGCGGCTTTCGCTTCCAGCCTCCTGGGTGCGTGTGGGCTGATGAAAGGATGGTGCGAGCCCGTGTTCCTGGAGAGTGTGCAGCCCGCACTGTCTGCCGCCCTCAGCCGCCGAGGAAACAGGTCATGTGCAGTGCGGGGGGCGCCGCCTAGTGGACACCCGGCGACACGGTGGCGAGGAGACGTGCGGCTACACTTCACACAGCGTACCGTGCGCCACCAGGCTGGGCTAATTCACATTCAGCGGTTTTCTGGGGGGAAAGAAGCTACATTGTGCCTTACGTTATCTAAACTGTATGTTCACACTACATTCTGCTCCAAAATCCGCTTCAAATGCTCTTTGAATAGACCTCCTATAAGGCTATGTGTCCGCGTGCAGAAATGCTGTGGAATTATCCGCAGCATTTCCGCAACTCCCCGCCGCGGGTAAGGCCTCTTTCACACTTCCGGCGGGAGCTGCCGCCCGCATTTTGCCGCAGCGCCGCATCAGAAAACCTGATGCACCGCCGGCGGCCGCATGCGGTTTTTTTGCCGGATGGTTTCTGATGCTTGGAGAGATCAGAAACCATCCGGCAAAAACAAAAAACGTTTTTTGCTATAACTGTAAAGCATGTCTAATAATGCTTTTTACTTCTGTACTATTGTTTCAGTATTAATGTTTTATAAAATGTTCAATAAAAACACTGAAAAACAAAACCTTCAGGGTTTCCTGATGCCAGCACAGTGAAAGTCTCAGGCACACGTTGCTTACTTTTTCCTTGCAGATTTAAATCCTGTCAAATTCTTTCAGCAAAGTTCACTCATACTAAGGCTATGTGCACACGTTGCGTTTTCTTGCTGCGATTTTTCCTGCTCTTTTGGCAGTAAGAAACTTGCCTCAAAAAAGCAGATTTTGCTTAGTTTTTTATTGCGTTTTTTGCTGCTTTTTTTGTGCATTTTTTGTGTGTTTTTGTCAGGGTACATTTGTCTCTTGTGCCTGCTGATGACGTTTAGTGCATAAAAAAAAATCTGATTCCACTTCATCAGGTTTTGGCAGCAAAAAACACAGCAAGACCTGATACCTGTTTGTTTTTTTTGTTTTTTGTAGCATGTTTTGCACCATCCATTGCTTTCAGTGGGTGAAAAACGTTGAAAGAAGTGACACGCTGCATTTGGCAAAAACCAAGGTATTGCACAAAATACTGAGGAGAAAAGAACAAGATGTGTGCATGAGATTTCTGAAATCTCAGACTTTTCTGGTACTGAAAAGAGCAGCTAAAAATTAGCATAAAAAAAAGCGTGAACAAAAAGCTACATGTGAACATAGCCTAATGATTGGGGAAAAATCTGTAGCAAAAATGCAGGTAAAAAACGCATCTAAAGCCCACTTATTTTACGCAGTGTTTTTCCTGTCTAGAAATGCAGAAATGGACCAAATACTTAATGTGTGCACATAACCTTAATTGTAGTTTTTTTTTTTAAATGTGTTTTTTTTCGCGTTTTAAAACTGTAAAGCGCTGCAGAATATGTTGGCGCTATATAAATAGATTATTATTATTATGTTTTTGATGCTGTGTTTTATATCTTTTTGCTATGTAATATTTTGTTTTGCGGATTACGTGCCTTTTTTATGCATTTCCATTACAGAAACGCGCTTAACACGCATATGTGTTTTTTAACTGCTGATTTTCCTTGTCTCATTCAAACCTATATGAGTAAAATCCACAAATAAAACACATATTTACAGCAAGAGAAGCCGATCTCGGAGTAAAAAAATAACAGCACAGTGGTCATACAATTTCTTTTTCACCCATCCACTTTGCTGGAGCGGTGAGACGCTGCTTTTTTTTTTCCCTCTGCAAGCAAAAAACGCACCAAAAACTCAGTGGGAACTTGGCCTAAAGGCTTTTTCGGACGTCCGTTTTTCCGGTACGAGTGCTCAGTGTTTTTCTCAGATAGCCCTCATGTCTGCGATAGTCTATGGGGCTGTTCACCCCTCCAGTCGTTTCCTCCGACCGGGCGGTCCGCACAAAATCATGGAGAACTGTCTGATATTGATCCGAGTGTTGGCTCACCAGCACCAATGCAAGACAATGGGTGTGTGATAATCATCTGCCCTCTGTGTTCTGTCCGCTTTCCACAGACTGATAAGAGAAACTTGAGAAACCTCCATCGTTTTTTTTTTTTCACCTGAGAAAAACTGATGAAAATCTGACCAAATTCTGATAGTAAAAACTGACCAAACTGGAAAAAAGCCCACTGATGACCGATTAATATACAAGAGAAATGACTGACGTCTGAATAAACCTAAGGCTGTGTTCACACATTGCGTTTTTGCTTCGTTTTTTTCCTAAGGCAAAACCTGCTCTCTTGGCAGTAAGAAACTTGACCTCAAAACAGAAGATTTTTCTTAGTTTTTGTTGCGTTTTTTGCTGCATTTTTGTCAGGGGGCGCATTTGTCTCTTGTGCATCCTGATAAAGTTTAGTGCATGAAAAAAAAAACCCGATTCTACTTCATCAGGTTTTGGCACCAAAAAAAAATCAGCAAAACCTGATACCTGCGTTTTTGCAGAGTTTTTTTCAACGCTGAAAGAAGTGACACCTGCATTTGGCAAAAAACCAAGGTATTGCTCAACATGCCCAGGACAAAAAAAAAAAACAAGCTGTGTACGTGAGACTTCTGAAATGTCATAGACTTTGCTGGTGCTGTAAAACGCAGCTGAAAATTTGCATAAAAAAAAACCCGCTGAAAAAAAAAATGCAACATGTAAACATAGCTTAAGTCTTTTGGCTGAGTTTTTGGAGCGGAAATTACAAGCTTTGAGGTTTTTTTAGGAGGATTTTAGAGAGTTTCTGTTCTTAAAAAAGGCACCAAAACAGCTTGGTGTGAACACACCCCAACGCCTCGTCCAGACATCCATTTTCACGTACGTGTTTCTCCATTATAACCTATGGAGCTATTCACATGTCCGTGTCATTGTGAGGTCTGCATCCTTAAAAAAAATATATCTCAGCGATGTCCATTTTTGATCTGAATCGCAGATTAATATTACCCATGCAGGTCCATGGGTCGGTCAGAGTGGCCACTGGCTACACACGGACGCAATAGTGTGTCCCATGAGTAACATTGTAATGAGAAGCTCTGTAGTTTTTTTTTTTGTTTTCATGATGTGAAAATCTCTGATGAAATGGCCGACAACGGACCAAACACTGATGAAACGCGGATGAAAAACACTGATGACGACTCATACAGTTTTTTTCGCCTACCGATGTCTGAACGAGGCCTTAGGTTACGTTCCCACTGGGAGTTTTTCACGCTGCGCCGAAAACTCAGCATCTTACAGTTCACAGCATAGCGGCACTGCGCATAAAACTCTCTCAAGAGAATCCCGCAATTTCTATAAAGTGATTTCGCTTGCGAGAGTTTTATGCGCAGATTTTTCCCATAGACTTATATTAGATCTGGAAAATCCACAGGTAAAAAAATGCATGCACTCTGCACATGAAGGTTTGTCAAAGCCAAATACCAGGAAGTATTGAAAAAAAAGCAAATACCATAATTTAATTTGCCTAAGGCTATATTCACACATTGCGTTTTTTTTGCCGCTTTTTTTTAATGCAAATTTTAAGCTGCGTTTTACAGTACCAGCAAACTGTGTGAGATTTCAGAAATCTCATGCTTACAGCTTGGTTTTATTTTCCAGACTGATTTGTAAAACTGCTGCATTTTTTTTGAAAATTGCAGCATGTCACTTATTCAGCTTTTTTTCACCCATAGGAAACAATGGCTAAGTGCAAAAAACGCAGCAAAAAAAAAAACGCAGGGATCAGTTTTTGCTGCAATTTTAGGTGCAAAAACTTTAAGGAAGTTGCATCATGATTTTTTTTTGGGGGGGAGCACTAAACTTTATCAGCATGCACAAGAGACAACAAAAACGCCACAAAAAAACACATTTTTTTAAAGTTTTTTTTTTTTTTTTTTTTTTTAAACTGATTTTTGGTGGCAGATTTTCATGCAGAAAACTCTTGGTGTATTATACTGTATATAGCGCCCGCTGTGTACATTGAGATGAGAGACATATCGGTCTCATGCTGAAGAGAAAATCCAAAGTGCAAGTTAACCAGTGCAAAGTATTTAATACAGCAGTTTTTTTTGCCTAGTACAAGTGTGAATGTACAATTATATTTCAGTTTTGATTTTCAGCCACATTATGGGTAAGTTCAAACTAGGCGTTATTTCAGTGTATTGTTTTCTGCAGCAAAAACGCTCATCTCTTAGTAGTAAATAATTGCAGAAAAAAGCACGGTTTCCTTGTTTTTTCTTGCGTTTTTATGCCCTTTTTTGCGTGCGTTTTTTGCAGCGTTTTTGGCATGCTAGATTTGTCTCTTGTGCATGTGATAAAGTTTAGTGTTGAAAAAAAAAGTCCCATTCCATAGAAACAGGTTTTGGTACAAAAAATGCAGCAAAACGTGATACCTGCATTTTTGCTGCATTTTTGTAGCGTTTTTTTCACCACCTATTCAAGTGAATGGGTGAAAAACGCTGAAAGAATTGATGTATTCCATTGTGCCAAAAAAAAAAAAACAAGCAAAGTATAAAATACTGACAAAAAAAACCCAATGTGCATGAGATTTGTGAAATCTCATAGGCTTTGCTGGTACTGTAAAACAAAGCTGAAAATTTGCATAAAAAAGCAGCAAAAAAAAAAAATGTACTGAGCGGATTGATTTACAGCAGCATATTGCGTATTTTCCACTTTTTTTATTGCAAGGTAAAGAGCAAAATTCACAGATAATTGCACCTATGTACAGAACGAAATCCACTGGGAAATGATTGTTAGAAAATGTCATCACGTTTTGCTCTGCTAGGGTCTAGTTTAGCGCTGGGGCCTCGCTACCCTAAGTATTTCTTTATTTTTAAGACTGGAAATTAATAATGCTTGCTATAAGCATGTTTATATTTGTATGTGACAGTTAGTGCTTAGAAGATTCCATGGAGAGGCTGGGAGGTAGTACTATCTGTTTCTGCGTTACTACATGGAGAGACACAGAGGACTTACTATCAGTATCCACATCATTACATGGTTACATGGAGAGACGGGGAGGCAGTACTATCTGTATCTGCATCATTACAAGGAAAGACAGGGAGGCCTTACTATCTGTGCTTACATCCTTACATGTAGAGACAGGGAAGGCAGTACTGTCTGTATCTACATCATTACATAGAGCGTCAAGGAGACAGTGCTACAGTGCTTACATCATTATATGGAGAGACTGGCAGGTGGCCCTATCTATCTATACGGTCACATTGAGAGAAAGGAAGGCAGTACTATCTGTACCTGTCTTATTAGAGGGAGGTGTAGATCATTACAGAGAAAGACAGGGAGACAGTGCTATCTGTGCCTAAATCATTACACGGAGGGACTAGAAGGTCATTTCTCCAAAGTGTCCCAGGAGCAATTTTTCAATTGGACAACCCCAGGCCACATTTTGCATCTACTACTGTAAGCAGCCTGTGTGGCCTAATTGTGCTACCATGGCCTGCAGCGTCTCTGGATTTGTCTCCCTTCGAGTACATCTGGGACATCATGGGTCAGTGATTACAAAGGAGCTGCCAGCAGTGGATCATGATGATTTTCCCAAGTGCATTCGGCGCTGCCAAAAATTCCTCAGAAAACCATAAACCTTATTGATAGCAGCCAAGGCTGTAAGTGTTGCAATTTCTGCTCACATGCTCCATGCTGAATAAATCGATAGATTTTGAAAAATTTGTTTCCATTTTTTCATCATTTGCATCTCAGCAACATCGTGTGATTTCCATGATTCCACAATTTTTGGTGTTACACTTCTCAATATTGTCATTGTATGTGAATAACCATATTTGATGTGTTATTAAGTTCTAGTGAGATCTTAATTTAGATTCCATGGCTCCCATTCATGCGGATATAAATGTATGGATGTACTCTACTTGGGGGGGGGGGGGGTTTCTGAATAAAAGCATATAATAACTCCAACCTTGAAATAATGAGTGCTGATCTTTTCTTATATATGTATATGGGACGCCAACCCTAGATATGAGCACCACACCATCTTTATGACTGGATCTCACAGTGTTTGAGTACATGGAAAGAGAAGGAGGTAGTACTATCTGTGCTTACATCATTACATGGGGAGATCTAGATGGAGCAAAGGTGCACAGATAAAGCATTACCTAAGGGAACAAAACTGGGTGAGGGTGATCGTATCTCTCACCTGTAGGGGTTATGTAAGGACACAACACTTGTAAACCCCTGGCAAAAATTATGGAATCACCGGCTTGGAGGATGTTCATTTAGTTGTTTATTTTGTTGAAATAAGCAGATCACAGACATGACACAAAACTGAAGTCATTTCAAATGGCAACTTTCAGGCTTTAAGAAACACTAAAAGAAATCAAGAACAAATAATGTGGTAGTCAGTAATGGTTATTTTTTTTAACCAAGCATAGGGAAAATTATGGAATCACTCAATTCTGAGGGAAAAAATTATGGAATCACTCAATTCTGAGGGAAAAAATTATGAATCATTCAATTCTGAGGAAAAAATTATGGAATCATCATTGAGGGAAAAAATTATGGAATCATTCAATTCTGAGGGAAAAAATTATGGAATCATGAAAAACAAACAAAAAAACACTCCAACACATCACTAGTATTTTGTTACACCACCTCTGGCTTTTACAACAGCTTGCAGTCTCTGAGGCATGGACTTAATGAGTGTCACACAGGACTCTTCATCAATCTGGATCCAACTTTCTCTGATTGCTGTTGCCAGATCAGCTTTGCAGGTTGGAGCCTTGTCATGGACCATTTTCTTCAACTTCCACCACAGATTTTCAATTGGATTGAGATCCGGACTATTTGCAGGCCATGACATTGACCTTATGTGTCTTTTTTCAAGGAATATTTTCACAGTTTTCGCTCTCTGGCAGGATGCATTATCATCTAGAAAAATGATTTCATCATCCCCAAACATCCTTTCAATTGATGGGATAAGAAAACTGTCCAAAATATAACATAAACTTGTGCATTTATTGAAGATGTAATGACAGCCATCTCCCCAGTGCCTTTACCTGACATGCAGCCCCATATCCATGGGCGTACCCAGGATCAAAACTAGGGGGGGCAAGTCAATGTCACATCTTATACAGGTTACATCATATACACTGTACATTATACTGCATATTAGGTATGGAGCATTAGAACTGTTGTATATTGTATAATACAGCAGTGTATGCGACACTACGCTGTATATACCATATATTATACGTGGCACACTAACCTCTATACAAAGAATAAGAGGCATTATAACCTGTATATGAAAAGTATAATACAGCAGTGTATATACACTCTATATACCGCACATGATGTGTATGACCCTGTATACACCATATACTACACTCTATATACCGCACACGATGTGTATGACCCTGTATACACATATACTACACTCTATATACCGCACACGATGTGTATGACCCTGTATACACCATATACTACACTTATATACCGCACACGATGTGTATGACCCTGTATACACCATATACTACACTCTATATACCGCACACGATGTGTATGACCCTGTATACACCATATACTACACTCTATATACCGCACACGATGTGTATGACCCTGTATACACCATATACTACACTCTTATTTTGAAGTAAAAAAAAAAAAAACAGGAACAAATACAATACTTAAAATAAAGAACAAGTAAAGTTAATCAACAAACTTACTGGTATTTCAATGGGAACTATGGGCCTGCTTTTGGCTAATGAGATGGTCAATGTTCGGTTCCATATTTTTTCACAAGTGAAGCAATTTTTCTCTTTCTTGATATCATTATTTCCTAGGGATTCCAAATTGCTATTAGTAAAATACCAATATATATACAGCGCTACAAAAACAATATGCCAGCAATAAAACTGCCCACACAGAGACATACAGCCTGCACTGCCCATCACTACAGCCTTGCCAATCCATATCATTTCATCCTCATCAGTGCACATATTGGCACAACTCCACTTTTAGCTCAGGCTCAGACTGGTGTGGTGCTAGAGTCCCTAATAGGTAGGTAAATGTCCCAATAGGCAGCATTGGTCCCCAATAGGCAGCATATGTCCTCATTAGGCAGCATAGGTCCCCAATAGGCAGCATAGGTCCCCAATAGGCAGCATTGGTCCCCAATAGGCAGCATAGGTCCCCAATAGGCAGCATAGGTCCCCAATACGCAGCATAGTCCCCAATAGGCAGCATAGGTCCCCAATAAGCAGGTAAATGTCCCAATAGGCAGCATAGGTCCCCAATACAGAGCATATGTCCTCAATAGGCAGGTAAATGTCCCAATAGGCAGCATAGTCCCCAATAGCCAGCATAGTCCCCAATAGGCAGGATAGGTCCCCAATAGGCAGGTAAATGTCCCAATAGGCAGCATAGGTCCCCAATACGCAGCATATGTCCTCAATAGGCAGCATAGGTTCCCAATAGGCAGAATAGTCCCCAATAGGCAGCATAGTAATTTCCCCCAAGGATCAAAAAAGTGTATTGTATCGTAGTAGTCCCCCATAGGCAGCATAATCCCCATAGGCAGCATAGTAATCCCCAATAGGCAGCATAATCCCCCATAGGCAGCATAATCTCCCATAGGCAGCATAATAGTCCCCAATATGCAGCATAATCCCCCATAGGCAGCATAATCCCCCATAGGCAGCATAGTAATCCCCAATAGGCAGCATAATCCCCATAGGCAGCATAATAGTCCCCAATATGCAGCATAATCCCCCATAGCCAGCATAATCCCCCATAGGCAGCATAATCCCCCATAGGCAGCATAGTCTCCCATAGCCAGCATAATCCCCCATAGGCAGCATAATCCCCCATAGGCAGCATAATCCCCATAGGCAGCAGAATCCCCCATAGCCAGCAGAATCCCCCATAGGCAGCATAATCCCCCATAAGCAGCATAGGCCCCAATAGCCAGCATAATCCCCCATAGCCAGCAGAATCCCCCATAGCCAGCAGAATCCCCCATGGCCAGCATAATCCCCCATAGGCCGGGCCCGGCGTTAAAAAAAAAAATATCAGTACTCACCTATCTCCCCCGCAGCTCTGAAGAAGCGCGCTCGTCTCCGTCTTCTCCTGGCACAGGCGGCGTGACGTCATCAGGGCGCGCAGGTGGTGTGATGACAATCACGTCATCTGTGCTGCATATGGAATGCCGCAAAGGCCTTCCTCACTCTCCACATTCCGCCGCGATTAAAGGGCCCGCCGCCAGCCGGCAATGAACAGTCAGTTCATTGTCGGCCGGGCGGTTCTTTCACTGTGCGCCCCCTGCTTCTAGGGGGGGCAGCTGCCCCCCTGCCCCACGGTAGTACCCCATGCCATATCATCAATGACTGTGGAAATTTGCATGTTCTCTTCAGGCAGTCATCTTTATAAATCTCATTGGAACGCCACAAACAAAAGTTACAATGCAGATTCTCAATTCATCACTGATTATGACTTTCATCAGTCATCCAAAGTCCACAATTGCTTTTCCTTAGCCTATTGTAACTTGTTTTTTTCTGTTTAGGTGTTAATGAGTCTTTTGTTTAGCTTTTCTGTATGTAAATCCCATTTCCTTTGGGCGGTTTCTTACAGTTTGGTCACAGACGTTGACTCCAGTTTCCACCCATTCGTTCCTCACTTGTTTTGTTGTGCATTTCCTGTTTTGGAGACATTGCTTTAAGTTTCCGTCTTGACGCTTTGATGTCTTCCTTGGTCTACCAGTTGTTTGCCTTTAACAACCTTCCCATGTTGTTTGTATTTGGTCCAGAATTTAGACACAGCTGCCTGTGAACCACCAACGTCTTTTGCAACATTGCGTGATGATTACCCCTTTTAGAAATTGATAATCCTCTCTTGTTTTAATTGACATCTCTCGTGTTGAGCCCATATTCCACTTGGTGCAACAGCTCTCCAAGGTGTGATCACTCCTTTTTAGATGCAGACTAATGAGCAGATCTAATTTGATGCAAGTGTTAGGTATGGCACATTAAACAATCCCGTACTCCATCGATGCTCTAATTGGATCCTAGATTGTTTCCATGCTGTAAATCCCACATACATTAGTTACGACTATCGCCGTTCGATCTTCTTAACCTTTAGCGTTAGCTAAATCCTAGAAAGTTGCCACTGCATTAATTACTTACACTGGCAGTCTGTGGTCTGGAGTGATTCAACGAAATACAAGAACCCACTGCGATGAACATTCCAAGGATCGTAATATCCGTTTTTTAGCGATCTATAGCGATAATTGTTTAGTGTGGCATACCCTTTAGTTGTGGGAATGGAAATTTACAGGGTGACTCCATCATTTTTTCTCTCAGAATTGAGTGATTCCATAATTTTTCCATGCTTGGTTAAAAAAATAACCATTACTGACTACCACATTATTTGTTCTTGATTTCTTTTAGTGTTTCTTAAAGCCAGAAAGTTGCCATTGAAATTACTTCAGTTTTGTGTCATGTCTGTGATCTGTTTTTTTTTCAACAAAATAAAACAACTGAATGAACATCCTCCAAGGCCGGTGATTCCGTAATTTTTGACAGGGGTTGTAGAAGCCCGATGTGCCGTAGCTGCAATCCCATCACTGGAGGAGCGTATCGTCCAGTGGCAGTTTGGCAAAGCGGAGGTTATCACGATGTGTGGGTTGCGCTTGTGGAAAGGATGGATTCAGGAAAGTATAACATATGATTTTTTATTCACACCAATGCATTTTGGTGCTTGACCAGCGCTTTTCTCAAAGAAAAAAAAAAAAAATCCTCATACATCATCATATAGAAAGACATGAGCGAGTACTATCTGCGCTTATATCATCATATGGAAAGACATGGGCGTATACTGCCACGTCATTGAAGACGGTGAGTACTGCTTACATCATCACATGGAAAGACATGAGGCAGTACTATCTGCCTACGTCATATAGAAAGACCGGTGCAGTACTATCTGCTTATATCATCATATGGAAAGACAGGGTTTCAGTACTATCTGCCTACGTCATATAGAAAGACATGGGTGCAGTACTATCTGCTTACATCATCACATGGAAAGACAGGGGTGCAGTACTATCTGCTTACATCACTCATGGAAAGACAGGGGTGCAGTACTATCTGCCTACATCATCATATGGAAAGACAGGGGTGCAGTACTATCTGCTTACATCACTCATGGAAAGACAGGGGTGCAGTACTATCTGCCTACATCATCATATGGAAAGACAGGGGTGCAGTACTATCTGCTTACATCATCATATGGAATTACATGGAGGCAGTACTATCTGTGCTTACATCTTTACTTGGAAAGACAGGAAGCCAGCACTGTCTGTAGCTACATTATTAATCAGGCGGCAGTACAATATATTCCTTAATGATTCTTAAGAAAATTATATTATCTGTTCTTATAATTGAGTGGATAAACCTTAGAGGGGTTGCCCAGGTGTTATGAGAAGTTCAAGGGGCTCATTGGGTGAAGTGCATCCTTTAAGCCCAAGGTCCAGATGGGCACATGGTCCATTGGCGTCAGGGCTGCAGGTTGATGAGTAAGGGGACTGGAAACAGGAATGCAGGAAACCACTTGATCCAACACCTGGGAAACCCACCGATCAGCCGCTAGCAGGCTGCCATAGAAAGTACACGGAACAGCACAGCTCTGGACACTTTGCAGTGACCATTCTCGAGTGCTGCAGCTCGGCTGCCATTCACTACAATAGGAGCTGCTGCACTACTTATATGGGCTCTATAAAGTGTATGGAGTGGTGTTGTTTCGGCTCTGTGCACTGTATACTTCTGGCAGTCGTGGGACCCGCTAACAACCAGTCGGTGGTGGTGTCCATGTCGGATCCTCAATGATCTGATATTGATGACGTATTGTATCCTTAGGATGGGTCATCAGTGTCGTAGTCCTGAGCCACCCCTTTCCGATAGAATCGTGGGATGATGCTATGTGACAACCTATTGCTGGTGGCAGCATTACATATTGGTATTAGAAAGTAATGTAAATCAAGGTGTCACTGCTCCGTACATGGGGAAGGGTTGGAGTTTTCTTCTTGGCACTGTGCATGACGAATGTCGCGCGTGCGCAGTGCCGTCATCGTGTACTTGATGTGGAAGTTTTCTGTCTGTGTTGTTCTTTGCTTTCCAGTTGTCACTGGTTTGTACATCATTACTGACCATTAGTAGAAAGTAAGCTTCATCCCGGAGTAGTTGTAGCTACCGCAACCAGTTATTATTTCAGAGGAAATGCCCTTATCACTATCAATCACTATTTCCTTGGGGTCGTGCTGGATTGATAGGTTTTTTTTTCTAGCTCTTCATGTAATTACATGGTGGAGTATTACAAATAACCTTAGGTGGAAATGCTTCATGCTGCCTTAATGACTGTGATTAGACTAGGAAGCATTGTGATAAAAGCCGCTGACACTGCTGTCACCCCAACATTTCCACCTCCTCCAGCTATGGTCAGGTCACACGTATGCTAGAAATAGTAACAGGCAACCCCTAGTAGTAGGTGTTAAAGTGATTGGGTAATTGATGATGATTATATATATAGCAGAGCTTAGTTCGCCCATTGGCACAGTGAGCAGTAATATCATGATGCACTAAGTGAAACCTTTCATGGGTAAAACTAGTCAAGTCTTAACGTGTGCAGAAGAAACAGTTTTATGGATATTTTTTATATATATAGTATTCTATCTGCAGCAGTGTGATCTGTTGGGTTCTTGGGTCTGGTGACCCTTCAATCACTCAAACTATCTATTATGACGCTGCATTCATACATCCGGGATTCACGGACCGTACGCAAGTTTTTGCCAGGTATTCCTTGTCCAGTTTGTGCATCAAATTCAGGCTAAGTAATAGGCTAATGCATGAGCATGCAGGCCACGGTGTACAGGCTCTGTCATCCCATGGTTTAGATGAACAGTGGTGTCTCATCCAGATCCCTATTGATCAATAGTGACATTTTTTTCATGATGGCATTTACAATGGTATCTACCTGCAAATATAGGAGCAAACTGCAAGTTAAATAGCATTTATTGGAAGGGTGGCTGCAGGGAGAAAAAGAAGATGTATTCACCCTGTAGCCATTTGCTTCTATTGGGCTAGTTCAGGGATCGGTAACAGGCACGACTCGTTATACAGTAGGCACGCTGTAGTCACATCTCGGCACAGTGATTGGCAGCCTGCTCGCACCAGTCGCTATACAGTAGGCACGCTGTAGTCACTTCTCGGCACAGTGATGGCAGTCTGCTCGCACCAGCGCTATACAGTAGCACGCTGTATCACTCCTCGCACAGTGATTGGCAGTCTGCTCGCACCACTCGCTATACAGTGGGCACTGTTATGATTCGGTAACCGAGGAGGATAATAGAAAAATAGGGTAGGCAACCAAACACCCAGAGAGGTTGGTAACTTAGCGGATTGCAGACCTCTAAACTGACAACACAACTAAAATTAGCCGTGGGACGTACCTACGATGCCCTAGACGCCTCGACACAGCCAAAGAGTTAACTAAGCCTAAAGAGAGAAAAGGGAAAACTAACTGCCCCGGAGTAGAGCCTCAAAGGAATAGATAGCCCCCAAACATATATTGCCGGTGAGACAGATGAAGTACAAAACACAGGCAGAAAATAGAATAAGCAAATGCTGGGTCTCAAACTGGATAGAACAGGACAGGAAAGGATAATGTCTGCAAACCCACAAAAACCCTAAGAAAAATTCCAACACGTCTGATATGCAAAAATACTGAGGCCACACGACCTCTCCTCCACTAAATCAGAATTCTGGTATGAACTGGATGCAAAACAACAGATACTGAAATACCAGGAGACTAGAAATACAGAAAAGACTGACATAAGCTGTGGCAAAGGAAAATAGAGTCCAGCACAGGTCCCAGCAGGGAACCCGGCTGAACACACACCAGCAAGGCAGGGAACAAATGCCACAGATTAAAACAGACAAATAACTTATCTGATAGATGCAGGACAAAGCAGTGAGCAAGCTGACTTCCAAAAGGCTCAGGAAGAAGACAAAATCACCGGCAACAACTAAGGGAAGGCTGCTCACTTAAATCTCCCCAGTCTGTAACACCTGATCTCCAATCATCCTCTTCAGGTGATTGACTTCTGTTAGCCAGACCAGCTCCATTACCAGCAGCAACCACCAGAGGGAGCTCAAACTTAGAAGCCAGATCAACGGTGTTCACAACAGGGCATGCTGTAATCACTCCTCGGCACAGTGATTGGCAGCCTGCTCGCACCACACGTTATACAGTGGGCATGCTTTAATCACTCTTCGGCACATTGATTGGCAGCCTGCTCGCACCACTCACTATACAGTGGGTACGCTGTAATCACTCCTCGGCACAGTGATTGGCAGCCTGCTCGCACCACTCACTATACAGTGGGCATGCTGTAATCGCTCCTCGGCACAGTGATTGGCAGCCTGCTCGCACCACTCACTATACAGTGGGCACGCTGTAATCACTCCTCGGCACAGTGATTGGCAGCCTGCTCGCACCACTCACTATACAGTGGGCACGCTGTAATCACTCCTCGGCACAGTGATTGGCAGCCTGCTCGCACCACTCTCTATACAGTGGGTACGCTGTAATCACTCCTCGGCACAGTGATTGACAGCCTGCTCGCACCACTCTCTATACAGTGGGCATGCTGTAATCACTCCTTGGCACAGTGATTGGCAGCCTGCTCGCACCGCTCACTATACAGTGGGCATGCTGTGATCACTCCTCGGCACAGTGATTGGCAGCCTGCTCGCACCACTCACTATACAGTAGACACGCTGTGATCACTCCTCAGCACAGTGATTGGCAGCCTGCTCGCACCACTCACTATACAGTGGGCACGCTGTGATCACTCCTCGGCACAGTGATTGGCAGCCTGCTCGCACCACTCACTATACAGTAGGCACACTGTGATCACTCCTCAGCACAGTGATTGGCAGCCTGCTCGCACCACTCACTATACAGTGGGCACGCTGTGATCACTCCTCGCACAGTGATTGGCAGCCTGCTCGCACCACTCACTATACAGTAGACACGCTGTAATCACTCCTCGGCACAGTGATTGGCAGCCTGCTCGCACCACTCACTATACAGTGGGCATGCTGTAATCACTCCTCGGCACAGTGATTGGCAGCCTGCTCGCACCACTCACTATACAGTAGACACGCTGTGATCACTCCTCAGCACAGTGATTGGCAGCCTGCTCGCACCACTCACTATACAGTAGACACGCTGTAATCACTCCTCGGCACAGTGATTGGCAGCCTGCTCGCACCACTCACTATACAGTGGGCATGCTGTAATCACTCCTCGGCACAGTGATTGGCAGCCTGCTCACACCACTCACTATACAGTGGGCATGCTGTAATCACTCCTCGGCACAGTGATTGGCAGCCTGCTCGCACCACTCACTATACAGTAGACACGCTGTGATCACTCCTCAGCACAGTGATTGGCAGCCTGCTCGCACCACTCACTATACAGTAGGCACGCTGTGATCACTCCTCAGCACAGTGATTGGCAGCCTGCTCGCACCACTCACTATACAGTGGGCACGCTGTGATCACTCCTCGGCACAGTGATTGGCAGCCTGCTCGCACCACTCACTATACAGTGGGCACGCTGTGATCACTCCTCGGCACAGTGATTGGCAGCCTGCTCGCACCACTCACTATACAGTAGGCACACTGTGATCACTCCTCAGCACAGTGATTGGCAGCCTGCTCGCACCACTCACTATACAGTGGGCACGCTGTGATCACTCCTCGGCACAGTGATTGGCAGCCTGCTCGCACCACTCACTATACAGTAGACACGCTGTAATCACTCCTCGGCACAGTGATTGGCAGCCTGCTCGCACCACTCACTATACAGTGGGCACGCTGTAATCACTCCTCGGCACAGTGATTGGCAGCCTGCTCGCACCACTCACTATACAGTAGACACGCTGTGATCACTCCTCGCACAGTGATTGGCAGCCTGCTCGCACCACTCACTATACAGTAGGCACGCTGTGATCACTCCTCAGCACAGTGATTGGCAGCCTGCTCGCACCACTCACTATACAGTGGGCATGCTGTGATCACTCCTCGGCACAGTGATTGGCAGCCTGCTCGCACCACTCACTATACAGTAGACACCTGTAATCACTCCTCGGCACAGTGATTGGCAGCCTGCTCGCACCACTCACTTACAGTGGGCATGCTGTAATCACTCCTCGGCACAGTGATTGGCAGCCTGCTCGCACCACTCACTATACAGTAGACACGCTGTGATCACTCCTCAGCACAGTGATTGGCAGCCTGCTCGCACCACTCACTATACAGTAGACACGCTGTAATCACTCCTCGGCACAGTGATTGGCAGCCTGCACGCACCACCACTATACAGTGGGCATGCTTAAAACTCCTCGGCACAGTGATTGGCAGCCTGCTCACACACTCACTCATGACAGTGGGCATGCTGTAATCACTCCTCGGCACAGTGATTGGCAGCCTGCTCGCACCACTCACTATACAGTAGACACGCTGTGATCACTCCTCAGCACAGTGATTGGCAGCCTGCTCGCACCACTCACTATACAGTAGGCACGCTGTGATCACTCTCAGCACAGTGATTGCACCTGCTCGCACCACTCAATACAGTGGGCACGCTGTGATCACTCTCGGCACAGTGATTGGCAGCCTGCTCGCACCATCACTATACAGTAGACACGCTGTAATCACTCCTCGCACAGTGATTGGCAGCCTGCTCGACCACCTCTATACAGTAGACACGCTGTGATCACTCCTCAGCACAGTGATTGGCAGCCTGCTCGCACCACTCACTATACAGTGGGCATGCTGTAATCACTCCTCGGCACAGTGATTGGCAGCCTGCTCACACCACTCACTATACAGTGGGCATGCTGTAATCACTCCTCGGCACAGTGATTGGCAGCCTGCTCGCACCACTCACTATACAGTGGGCACGCTGTGATCACTCCTCGGCACAGTGATTGGCAGCCTGCTCGCACCACTCACTATACAGTAGACACGCTGTAATCACTCCTCGGCACAGTGATTGGCAGCCTGCTCGCACCACTCACTATACAGTGGGCATGCTGTAATCACTCCTCGGCACAGTGATTGGCAGCCTGCTCGCACCACTCACTATACAGTGGGCATGCTGTAATTGTGTAGCCCTGGTGTTAGGCACACGCAGTACCCTGGAGAGTGTGTGGCGAGACAGCAGTTTAATGCTAAATACCCATTCACTCAACATACACTAGACACACCCTTAGGGTAGTGTAGTTACTTGTGAGGGAGTGGTCAGTCAGTCAGTGCCTGGACTTCAGAGAGGAAGGTCTAGCCTGGACTGAGGAGAAGGAGATTAGTGCAGAAAGACTTCAGTCACCTGTCTCAAGGACAGTGAAAGGTTCAGAGACGTGCTCCTGCCTAGTGATAACTGAGAATCTGTAACTAACTTTGAAAGAAGTGAATGAAGGAAGTGACTACCCGACTTTATGCAAGTGTGAGTGCTTATGCTACCAGCGAGGACAAGGCGAAAGGCACAGTGGAAAGTTTATTGAAAAGGTGCGTTTGGATTGAAGAAGTCCTGCACATTGCAACCGGTCACTGGGGACCGAAGGATCACTATTGGCTTCAAGCATAGTGGTAAGAAAACCAGGGATTTACCGGACCTTAGGTCGCGGCAAACAGCCCCTTATAGTCAGTACGTAACTGGGGTCAGGGGGAGTGAAGACTTTGAGCCTGATCAGCAATATAGGAATTCAGCTCTCTCGCAGGAAGGCTCCTACCACAAAACTGACTGGGCAGTACAGCTATGGATTAGCTGGAGTTATTGAGGGAACTACGCTTCAGGCTGGTTGTACTCATCGTTATTGGAAAGTAAAGGAGGCCCCTAACTTGTCCAGCTGCTGTCTCAAGATACACTCTCCTTGGATCAGCCTCCCTGGGACCTGCCTGAACATCTTACAAGTAAAGGTATGGAAAGACGCTGACCGTGTGAGACTGTGTTATTTATCTGCACCCGACTTCACTAACTTCATAGACTTTGAGGGACCAGTCCCACCTGTAGGGGACCCGACATCTAGCTGCCTCACCATCCCCTCAGAGATCTACAGCAGCGCTGGTACTAATTACCAGAAGACTACAGGTGGCGTCACGAACTGTATATAAACCTATCCCCTGTAAATATTCCCCCAACATACGCCAGACCGCCCGGGCCACAGACCGAGCCACAGCTACCTGTGACAATCCCCATAGACTTCTACGGGCTCGGCTCTGAGTACCCCATTGCCCTGGTAACCCACAATGTGTGGTGCGGGTCGACACAAAACTTTGGCGTCACGAACAGGATGCGAAACTCGCAGAATTGCGAGCCCTGTGTGCCTAAGGAATTGTTTTTGTGAAAAAGGACTGTTTGCACTTTTGGCGCCAAAATCGCCATTTTTGTCGCCATATTCGCGCCCTCAGGCACTGGAGAAGAAGGTGGGCGTACCTTCGTCGGCGTCTACCCCCCTGTGGCGCGAAGAAAATGCCTGCCCTCTCAAAGTGCTATTACAACATGCGATCCTGCCCTACAGCAAAGGAGGTCCGCCTCCTCTTCACCTTCCCTGCGAGGAGGAGGAGACGCAGACCCCACCTCCACGGAAGAGACCGGATGTCTCCGCAGGAAGAAGAGAGAATCTTCTGGAACATCATGGAAGCAGGACGTGTGCAGCCGAGCAGGGAAGCGGAGGAAGGCAGGCCCCGTGCCCCAGCCAAGCTGCCACCAGCACAGGAGTCATCCGTGGTCCTGCACCTGCAGCAGGCGTTGCTAGAGATTCAAGAAGAAAATGCACGCCTGAAGAAGATGGTCCAGTACCAACCTGGCTTTGAAGAGATCGAGAGACGCCGGCGTACCCTGGAGCAGCGGAGGCTGTGGGACACGGTGATCTCTCCCCTCAACGACCCCCCACGATTCCAGTTACCGAAGATTCTGCTGCCCAAGGCGAAGGAGCAACCGGAGGCTGCCCCCGAAAGTACCAATCCTGATCCCACCGGTGAAGCGGTGGAGGCGAAGGAGGTTGAGGAGGTATCGCCAGTTCCGGAACGCCCGCCCGGCCAGGAGGCCGCAGCAGATGATCGGTCCCCGGCAGGGACACCGGAGGGGTCCTGTCCGTCACTACCAGACGTGGACTGGGACGAGATGGCGCGCCTGGATGACGTCGCCTACACCGCCCAGTGGGAATATGAGTGGCAGCGTCGTGAGGAGAAGCAGAAACGCCAGCAGGAGGAAGAGCGGGAAGCTCAGCGGAACCGTCAGCGACAACATGCAGAGCTGATCGCGGACAAAGAGAGTGTCCGGAGAGAGAAAGGTACCCTGAGGGAACCGCGGCGGCAGGGGTGTGTGACTGAGTTCCAGCTCCGGAAGGGCTGGGGCTTCATCCGTGAACCGGGCCTCTACCCAGGGGTCTTTGTCAGCAGGCGTGACGTAGAATCCCACCTGCCGCAAGGCCATCCCGGGAGGGACTTAGTAAATGGAGACCTCGTCACGTACACACGGCATTGGGGAATGAAGGGATGGTATGCCCTTAACGTCACCATCGTCCGTGACCCCGTCCCCGACGCAGGTAACGTCACCACTACCGCAGCGTCCCCGTCTCCAGCTCAAGCAGTATCCGGCCGTGCCCCAGCATCGCCCCCTGCAGGTTCATCGCAAAGGAAAGCCACCTCTACATCGCAACATGCGACCCAGTCTCAATCGCAATCCATGACACGGTCCATATCGTTAACTGTGATTGAAACGCAATCGGTGTCTCGTGAGGAGAATGTACCCGTTGCGCCCCTAGAGGTTCGCACGAGAACTGTGGCGACCCAGACCCTAATCGCAGCGCATGATTTGTTAGTCCTGGGATCTAGGGCCCATTGCATTGTTCCAGCCCCCGGGGTGGAAAGTGTATTAGAAGTAAATGAATAAATAGTAAAGAAGAATCGGTGAGATCCCTATAGGGTCTACCATAAGTAATATTGTAGAAAGTTTAAGAATGTTTTACAAAATTTTGCATAAGTTGAAGAGTATAATGCATATATATATTGCTAACCGTAGAATGCCCGGCTGGGTAACCAGAAAAAGTTTGCACTTTAGAATTATAATAATGTGATATTATATCTATGTCTTTGGTTTTACAATGGACTTTGAGGTTGAGGACTGTGCCAACCCAGAACTTATTTGTACATAGTTGCGCTTCGGTGCCTTATCTTGGTTTTACATAAACCAGCACAACTACCTCTGAATACAAAAACCCGTGTGGTGTGGCACTGAGTGAGGTCTGCATTCGGATGTCCTGCAGCCCACCCAGGACCCACGTTGAAGGTTTGGTGCGGGTCCTTCACAAGAATACTGTATATTTATTGAATGCTATTTAATATTTGTATTTTTTCTATAATGTTTGCAACGTTCAAGATATCCTCACCTCTCGGATGGGACGAATTAATGTTATTGTTGATGTTTTCATGCATAAACAAAATGTCTCTTTTGTATTTTACAGCCCGGGAGTGCTGTCTTTTACCATGGGGGAATGTGTAGCCCTGGTGTTAGGCACACGCAGTACCCTGGAGAGTGTGTGGCGAGACAGCAGTTTAATGCTAAATACCCATTCACTCAACATACACTAGACACACCCTTAGGGTAGTGTAGTTACTTGTGAGGGAGTGGTCAGTCAGTCAGTGCCTGGACTTCAGAGAGGAAGGTCTAGCCTGGACTGAGGAGAAGGAGATTAGTGCAGAAAGACTTCAGTCACCTGTCTCAAGGACAGTGAAAGGTTCAGAGACGTGCTCCTGCCTAGTGATAACTGAGAATCTGTAACTAACTTTGAAAGAAGTGAATGAAGGAAGTGACTACCCGACTTTATGCAAGTGTGAGTGCTTATGCTACCAGCGAGGACAAGGCGAAAGGCACAGTGGAAAGTTTATTGAAAAGGTGCGTTTGGATTGAAGAAGTCCTGCACATTGCAACCGGTCACTGGGGACCGAAGGATCACTATTGGCTTCAAGCATAGTGGTAAGAAAACCAGGGATTTACCGGACCTTAGGTCGCGGCAAACAGCCCCTTATAGTCAGTACGTAACTGGGGTCAGGGGGAGTGAAGACTTTGAGCCTGATCAGCAATATAGGAATTCAGCTCTCTCGCAGGAAGGCTCCTACCACAAAACTGACTGGGCAGTACAGCTATGGATTAGCTGGAGTTATTGAGGGAACTACGCTTCAGGCTGGTTGTACTCATCGTTATTGGAAAGTAAAGGAGGCCCCTAACTTGTCCAGCTGCTGTCTCAAGATACACTCTCCTTGGATCAGCCTCCCTGGGACCTGCCTGAACATCTTACAAGTAAAGGTATGGAAAGACGCTGACCGTGTGAGACTGTGTTATTTATCTGCACCCGACTTCACTAACTTCATAGACTTTGAGGGACCAGTCCCACCTGTAGGGGACCCGACATCTAGCTGCCTCACCATCCCCTCAGAGATCTACAGCAGCGCTGGTACTAATTACCAGAAGACTACAGGTGGCGTCACGAACTGTATATAAACCTATCCCCTGTAAATATTCCCCCAACATACGCCAGACCGCCCGGGCCACAGACCGAGCCACAGCTACCTGTGACAATCCCCATAGACTTCTACGGGCTCGGCTCTGAGTACCCCATTGCCCTGGTAACCCACAATTGTGGTGGCGGGTCGACACAAAACCACTCCTCGGCACAGTGATTGGCAGCCTGCTCGCACCACTCACTATACAGTGGGCATGCTGTAATCACTCCTCGGCACAGTGATTGGCAGCCTGCTCGCACCACTCACTATACAGTGGGCATGCTGTAATCACTCCTCGGCACAGTGATTGGCAGCCTGCTCGCACCACTCACTATACAGTGGGCATGCTGTAATCACTCCTCGGCACAGTGATTGGCAGCCTGCTCGCACCACTCACTATACAGTGGGCATGCTGTGATCACTCCTCGGCACAGTGATTGGCAGCCTGCTCACACCACTCACTATACAGTAGACACGCTGTGATAACTCCTCAGCACAGTGATTGGCAGCCTGCTCACACCACTCACTATACAGTAGACACGCTGTGATAACTCCTCAGCACAGTGATTGGCAGCCTGCTCGCACCACCCACTATACAGTGGGCACTCTGTAATCACTCCTCGGCACAGTGATTGGCAGCCTGCTCGCACCACCCACTATACAGTAGATACGCTGTAATCACTCCTGATGCACCACCCCGATGACGGGATACGAGCGGCTGCAGGGAGAATAACATTTTATTTTCTCCCTGTAGGTGCTTCTCCACTAAAGCAGTATTGAATTTTAGATTATATGTATCTACAAATAATATATATGCATGTAAACAGCATTTCTAAATGTGAAAGGTTCCCTTTAACTATATATTGTTGAATGGTGGGAATCCAATTGCTTGATTGTCAGCATGAAGGTTCTACAGCGCCCTTTTAGCACTGCTGTTCCTTTAAATTGATAAGCATGTCCACAGTCTATAAATATATAGTCTATATACTGTATGGCATATCCAAACAATATGCTATAAATGCCTGAAATGTGCGGGGTTCACCTATCTTTCCTCTTAAGGCCACATTCACACGTTCAGTATTTGGTCAGTATTTTACATCATTGTTTGTAAGCTAAAACCCGGATTGGGTGAAAAATGCAGAAGTGGTGATGTGTTTCTTATACTTGTCATCTGATTGTTCCACTCCTGATTTTGGCTTACAAACACTGATGAAAAATACTGACCAAATACTGAACATATAGATTGAGTCGCACTTAGTACCAGGGCAATGGGGTACTCGGAGCCGAGCCCATGGAAATCTATGGGAGTTGTCACTGGTAGCGGTGGCTCGGTCCGTGGCCCTGGGCGCTCATCCAATGGGGAATATTTACAGGGGATATTTAGGATAGGTAGTTCGTGACGCCACCTGTGGTATCTGGTTAATTGAACCAGCGCTGCTATAAGGACTTTCACAGGGGATGTTATGGGGGCAGCTGGGTGGTAGTCTCCCACAGGTGAGACGGGTCCCTGGAAGTCTATGGTGATGATGATGCAGGGTATAGATAATAATTCAGTCACACACAAGGTAGTTCCTTTTCATACCTTTTACTGATGATGGTTCAAGCAGATCCCGGGGAGCTTGTCGGGGTGGAGAGTGCACATTCCGGTAACAGCTGAGCAGGTTAGAGGCCTCCTTTACTTCAAATGTAGGTGAATCATAGAATGGTAGAGTTGGAAGGGACCTCCTGGGTCATCTGGTCCAACCCCCTGCTCAAAGCAGGATTCTCTAAATCATCCCAGACAGATGTCTATCCAGCCTCTGTTTGAAGACTTCCATTGAAGGAGAACTCACCACCTCTTGTGGCAGCCTGTTCCACTCATTGATCACCCTAACTGTCAAAAAGTTTTTTCTAATATCTAATCTGTGTCTCCTCCCATTCAGTTTCATCCCATTGCTTCTAGTCTTTCCTTGCGCAAATGAGAATAAAGATGATCCTTCTACAATGTGACAGCCCTTGAGATATTTGTAGACAGCTATTAAGTCTCCTCTCAGTCTTCTTTTTTGCAAGCTAAACATTCCCAAATCCTGCAACCGTTCCTCATAGGACATGGTTTGCAGACCGGTCACCATTCTGGTGGCTCTTCTCTGAACTTGCTCCAGTTTGTTGATGTCTTTTTTAAAATGTGGTGCCCAAAACTGGACACAGTATTCCAGATGAGGTCTGACCAAAGAGGAGTAGAGGGCAATAATGACCTCACGTGATCTAGACTGTATGCTTCTGTTGATACATCCTAGAATTGCATTTGCCTTTTTTGCTGCTGCATCACACTGTTGACTCATGTTAAGTCTGTGATCAATTAGTATACCCAAGTCTTTTTCACATGTGCTGTTACTTAGCCCTATTCCTCCCATTTTGTATATGCTTTTTTCATTTTTATTGCCCAGATGTAGTACTTTGCATTTTTCCCTGTTAAAATCCATTCTGTTAGTTGCTGCCCACTGCTCCAGTTTATGTATATCTTTTTGAATCCTCTCTCTCTCTTCTCTAGTATTAGCTACCCCTCCTAGCTTTGTGTCATCAGCAAATTTGATCAGTTTACCCTCAATTCCTTCATCTAAATCATTGATAAAGATGTTGAACAATACAGGGCCCAAAACAGAGCCTTGTGGTACCCCACTTGAGACATTCTTCCAACTGGATGTGCAGCCATTTACAACCACTCTTTGGGTCCGATCACTAAGCCAGTTATGAATCCACCTAACAGTTGCCTTGTCCATTCCATACTTAGTCATTTTTTCAATAAGGATTGTGTGAGATACTTTGTCAAATGCTTTGCTGAAGTCAAGATATACTATATCTACAGCATTTCCCTGATCCACCCAGTCAGTGATTCTGTCATAGAAGGAAATTAAGTTAGTCTGACATGACTTATTAGTTACAAACCCATGCTGACTCTGTTTAATCACTTCATTCTTATCCAGGTACTTGCATACATGTTCTTTAATAATTTGTTCAAAGATCTTTCCTGGTATAGAAGTCAGACTCACCGGCCTGTAGTTCCCTGGGTCCACCTTCTTCCCCTTTTTGAAGATAGGAACAACATTTGCTCTTCTCCAGTCTTCTGGGACTTCTCCTGTTCTCCAACTGAGTCCAACTTGCCTGAAGCGAAGTTAACTCTGAATCTCCAGCTTTCTCAATAGCTGTACTGCCCGGCCAACGTTGTGGTGGAGCCTTCTAAGTGATGAAACTAAGTCCTTACTTTTGTCGTGCACTTGACTCAAAGTCCCTGTTCCACCTGACTCCGGTTACGTATTGACACTTAGGGCTGCTCTCTGCGACCTGTAGTCCAGATGCCTCCGGTTTTCTTGTTACTATGCTTGAAACAGTAGCAACACTTCGGACCCCGGTGTCCGGCGATTTAGTGCAAGTAATCCAATACCTGTAGCACTTCTCTAACTTCTCCACTGCGCCCTTTGCCCTGCTTCACGCTCTTAACATAAACACCTGTACTTTCAATGGCGTGGTCAGCTTTCTCTAGGGCTCGCTGAGTAGCCCTCAGTATCCTCTAAGTCCCACTTGGACTGACACTGAACTGATCCGTCCGTAGACAGGAGCCAGATTCCACTACTCTCCCTCCTAGGTTGGCTGACTGACTAACCACTTCAGATACGTGTCACTCCCTCCTATATATCAGATGGGTGTGTCTGAAGGTGTGAGTGACAGTGAATGAATATCAAGCGTTGCTGTTACTTTCCTGTGCACTCTCCTGGACTTTATGTGTGCCTGCGTAGCTGGGCTACACACAACAAGGCACTGTATTGTGAGGGAGGATCTGGAGAAATGCAATGTAAAAATTGAAAATTCCTTGTTTGCATATAAATGTAACGACGTACATTTGACTGTTTGGCATTAAACTTATCAGCTATTACAATTTTGCTGCAGTGAACCGCAGAGCTGAGTGATAAATCTGTGGCTGATATGAATAATGTATAAGTGCACATAAGAGATGAGATAAAATGTGAGCCATGCGGATCACATCGGACACATAACACAGCCTCCGGCTGCACACAAGTAAACTGTTACGTGGATCTGCAAATTAAAAATGGCACAGAGCATAGAGCGAATGCCAAATTTATTGTGTTTTTTAGACTTAAGGTACTGCCACACTAAGCTATCCCGCTAGCGATCTCGTTAGCGTTGCATACTAATGCGATCGCTAGCGGGATTGTTTCTATATCGCTAAATGCTGCCGCATTTAGCGATATAGTTAACGACGCTATCGCCGTTAGCGATCTTCTTAACGACTTTAGCGGTACAAAAGTACCGCTAAATCGCTAAGAAAAGGTGCCACACAGCGATAAGATACTTACCCAGCGGGAGCGCCAGCGATGAAATAGGGTCCGGAACGATTCCAGCGACGAGCGAGATCACAGCAGGAAGCTCGTCGCTGGAAGCTGCCGCACTGAACAATATCGCTAACGGGATCGCTAAATAGTGACGTTTTTTTAGCGATCCCGTTAGCGATATTGTTTAGTGTGGCATACCCTTTACTGTCTCGGGGATACAGCGACAGAGTGGGGTCAGACGATCGCAATATCTGGTGACACATACACCTGCAGTAGTTAGAATGGCTTCACCGTCGGATTAGTAGATCTGGCTTTCTTTGCTCTGGTGCTGCAAGGGTTAAACTGCTTGGTTGGACTCCTAGAGTTCTCTGTCTTGGGTTGTATCCGCTGTTCTGCATTGATTACTCCTGCAGGTATAAGAACCATCTTCTTTGCTTCTGACCTTGCCAGTGATAGTTACCACTACCTGGTTTGGAGTTGAAGGAAAGAGTTTAGTGTTTGCAGTAGGCAGTTGAAGACTTTATCAGAAGATTACTATGTGGAGTTGGTTTGCACGATTATCCTTATCCTCTCCATTTTGGTTTCATATTTCCTATTCCTTCCCTGTTTCCCACTGTTGTTTTATGAGTATATTTGTATGATTGTAGTTTTCTTTTATCTCTGTTTACCCCTGTCTGTTAGTTTTTGCCTATACACTTCTGTCTCACACCTCCCTGGGTGTGGGATGGGACAAACAGCTATAAGAGTAATGATTAGGGGCATAGCATGGAACGAGACTCCGGTTATATCCACCATCTGAGGTAATCCGGTAGGGGCAGTGGATAGCCTAGGGTTTACCCCTAGTTTGAGGGGATCAGGTAGGTGCCCACAGATCCTTGTCACTGCGTGACATTATCACTGGTTGTACATTTTTGGATCAATTATTGATCCTGTGGCCTCTATGGCAGGGCAGCTACAACAACTGAGCCTGGAGGTGGTGGACTTGCGCTTAAATACTTTTCGTAGCCCATTGACTCCAGGCTTAGGGCCCGCAGCCCCGGGCAACCTCTGGTGGAGCCCAAGATCGATTTGTAGGATAGGTTCTCTGGGGGTCAGGATAAGTTTGTGGTTTTCAAGGAGGCATGCAAACTTTATTTTAGGTTACTTCCTCTCCTCGAGTACTGAGGAACAACAGGTGAGGATTGTAATATCTTTTCAGGGTGACCGTCAAGCCTGGGCATTTTCTCCCCTTTCCTATTCTCAGTCGCTTTAGACGGTCGAGGAATTTTTTCAGGTTCTGGGTCTTATCTATGATGACCCCGACCGCATCTCTCTGACTGAGTCTAAACTACATCAGCTTCAGCAGGGCATCTGGCCAGTGAAGAAGTATTGCTAGGTGGTCTATTGATACTAGGTGCAGAGGCGTATCTAGGGGGGCGCAGCCTGCAGGGGGGTGTAGTCAGGCTGCCTAATGCGGCGGTCCGAAGTGTCTTCCCTGACGGCTGCATTCTGCCACCCGGCAGTTCTCTGAGACTTCTGTCAAGCTGACAGGACAGAGAAGATGCATTGCGCCAGCTCCCAGAGATCAATTATACTTGCATCTTACAGACGTGAATACAATTGAAGCTCTGACCACCGGGTCAGAGAGACGCCAGCAGCATGATCAGATCATGTGACCACACTGCTGTTGTCACTCACCGGCGCTGCAGAGGCACACATTGGTGGTAAGTGCTCCAGTGGAGCTGAAGACTCAGAAGATAAAGTGCGTGGGGGGAGAATTGTTGTGGGGATGGGGGTATTTAATGTGTGTGGGGATATTAGTGTGGGGATGGGGGTATTTAATGTGTGTGAGGATATTTGGAGAGGGGATTTATTTATTTATTTTACTCATTTATGTAGCGCCATTAATGCCACAGCGCTTTACAGATGATGGTATTTAATGTCTGTGGGGCTATTTAGTGTGGAGATGGGGGTATTCAGTGTGTGGGGAGATTTAGTGTAACGGGATAGGGAAGATTTGAGTACACAGTTTGGGGAGCAAGGAAGGGACAGGTGCAGACACAATATGGGCAGCTGATGAAATTTGAAGACACAAAATGAGGAGCAAGAGGGGGAAACTATAGGGGATGGGTGCAGACACAGTATGATGAGTGAGCAGATGGGTGCGGACACAATATGAGGAGTTGGGAGATGGGTGTAAACACATTATGGTGAGTCGGGGATGGGTACGAATGCAGTATAGGGAGCAAAGGGGGGACTGTATTGCGGATGCAGTATGAGTAGTGATGGAAAAATGTATATGGACACAGTATGGGGAGTGAAGGTGATGGGATGTATGCAGGCTCAGTATGGGGAGTCCTGAGAGATGTGTGAACAGGCAGTATAGAGAGTGAGGGGATAAATATATGAGGAGACAGTATGGTGAACAGGGGGGATGTGAGAGAAGACAGTATGAGGTGGGAGGGGAAAATGTGTGAGGAGACAGTATGGGGGGAGCAAAGTGAGTGGGCACAGAATAGAGACTGAGTAGTGGGGACATAGCATGAGGGGACAGTATGCCAAAAAGGGGGAGTGTGATGAGGGGGTACAGTATAGAGACTGGCCCTATAAGGGGGACACAGTGTGATGTGAAAAGACAATGTGAAGAGGGGGGCCAGTATGGAAAGGAGAGTTCAGTGTGGAGGGCATGTACCATAAGAAGGAGAGTTTGGGGTCATATTTTGTGCAGGGAATATAGTGTGGGGCAATTGTTTATTCAGGGACTCAGCGTAGGGCAGATATTTTTATTCAGGAGCATTATAATGGTACTTCTATCTTTAAGGGCATCGTGTGAAGATGTGCTGCACAAGACCGGAGCAGATGGAAGTCTGCAGAGACAAGCTGTGGATGAGAAAACTCATCATGGGTATAGACAAGATGAAGAAAAGAAAGAGAACAACTCCAGAGACAACGTCATCAGGTACCTGGATGTAAGTATTTTTTTGTTATACTGACTAATTCTCATATTTTTATTTATGTTAGGAGCATTAAAGGGGTTGTCCAAGTTTGTGATAAGTCAGCAGTCATTCTATATGCCTGCAGACTTCTGAATTCTCACAGTGTGCACTACACGCTGTATTCTTTGGTGCCGTTGATTTGCATGTATGTAGTCACGTGCCGACTAGACATGCGTGGCCTCGCTAATTGAAAACAAATTGATGCAGGACACGTCTAGTTGGAATGTGATCAGAAGTATACAAATCGCATACTTGTGCTGACATGACCGTCACCTCTTGCCTCCTGCAAGGGAGAATACTAAAAGTGTGCAATGCACGTACTGTGAGAATTCAGAAGCCTGTAGTCACACAGAATGACTGCAGACTTTTATCTCAACCCTGGACGCGCCGTTTAATTATAAAGTGAAGCACTGTAGCATGCCAATCCTAACTGCGTGTAATGTACTCACTTTTAGGATTCTGCTCTGCTTGCTGGTTCCATCAGTCATCACATGGCCACTTCACTCATATGCGATTTTCATACTTCCCTGGAGGGGGCCAAGTCTCTAGTTATCCATGTAGACCGCCGTCTCAAAGAGAGAGAGAAGGTGACACTTCAATTTTCAGGGGGGTCATGTGTCTAATGAACCTAGGCCTGAGTCAACTGAGGAACCCATACAATTGGTGTGGGTGCAACTTGTTGGATTGGTCTTCCAGCAGTTTGGCACAAAAGGGGACTGTATTTTTTTGGTTGGGGGATGGGTCACTTTGTGAAAACTAAGAAGCCCAGATTGTGTGGAGGTTAGCAACCTGGGTGTATATATTTCTTCCGTTTGAGAGGGAAAAAGGAGTCTATTCCTG
Organism: Oophaga sylvatica; assembly: GCA_033576555.1. Classification (NCBI taxonomy): domain Eukaryota; kingdom Metazoa; phylum Chordata; class Amphibia; order Anura; family Dendrobatidae; genus Oophaga; species Oophaga sylvatica. Next base: position 38,976,759 of record JARQOD010000005.1, read on the forward strand.
CCTTTTTGGACAGTGGAGCGGGGTTACCCAGCGTCTTTTTTTCTCATGACGTAGTGTTGAGCATTCCGATACTGCAAATATCGGGTATCGGCCGATATTCGCGGTATCGGAATTCCGATACTGAGTTTCGATGCTTTTTGCATATCGAATACCCGAATCGGAAGTTCCCATACATAATGCTATACATAGTCAATACTGTAAAATCACACTGACAGCTCACAAAACAGTAGATATATACACATAGAATACATATATATATATATATATATATATATATACATGTCATTGTGACACACACATATATAATATATATATATATATATATATATATATATATATATTTATAGTTCATACACTTCTACATACTGTAATAGCCGCTAATTCAATTGCCGGCTTTTGTGAAATTTCAGACCCGACATGAAATGACGCATGGTTTACATACAGTTAACCATGTCATTTCATGTAGTTTGATATATGGTTTTCACTAACAATAACATGAGTGTATGTGTGCAAAATTTCATACAGCTAAGGGTTAATTAAAGGTGTAAATTCGTTGAAAAAAAAGCGTGGGCTCCTGCGCTAATTTCTCCACCAGACAGGGAAAGCCAGCGAGTGGGGGCAGATAATAATAGCCGAGGGAGGGTGCATTTATTTTGTACTCCCCCTGGCTACTAACATCTGCCCCCAGCCACCCCAGTAAAGGCAAATATATAATTAGATGCGCCCTTTCTGGGACTCAGCCCGTCTATTCCCATTGCCCTGTAGCGATGACTAATGGGTTAATAATGGGTTAAAGCCACCTTGCTATTGGAAGGTGACTTTAAGCCAGGTTAATAATTGAGAGTTGTCAATTAAACAACTCTCAATTATTAATCCTATTGTATGAAATAAAAATAAAACACACGCACTTTAATTAAAAATCATTTTAATGAAATAATCACACAGTTTTTGACCATCTTTTATTTTACAGGTAATCCGTGCGAAGCCCTTGTTCTCCTGTAATAAAAATAAAATAATAAAGCAACATTATTCTTACCTATCCGGTGCTCTGTCAGGTCCCCCGATGTAATCCTTTAAAGTGGGCCCCTTTAACACATACCACAATTTATGATGCTCCGATACGGCAGAGAAATATGGTATAGTACAATGACAAATACTTCACTTCTTACATTACATGACTGATATCTATTTTAAATTCTACAATAGCTCAAAAACCGGACAGTATAGACCTCCATACAGTATTATGGCCACCACATAGTGCGCCATACAGAATAATGAGCCCCATATATTGCTCCATACAGAATAATTGGTCCCATATACTGTTCCATACAGTATATGATGAGCTCCACATAATGCTACAGTATATGATGGTCCCCATATAATGTGCCATACAGTTTAGGACGGTCCCCATAGAGTATAATGAGCCCCACATATTGCTCCATATAGTATAATGAGTCACATATAAAGCTCCATACAGTATATAATGGGCCCCATATATTGCTCCATACAGAATGGGCTTCATATAATGCTCCATACAGAAAAGGCCCCATATGTGCTCCATATGATGCTCCATACCCTATATGATGCCCCATAAATAATGAACTCCATATGATGCTCCAGTATATGATGGGCCCCATGGATGAAGCTCCATTGTATGATGGGCCTATATATTGCTCCATATATAATGGGCCCAATATGATGCTGCAGTATATGATGGGCCCCATGGATGATGCACCAGTGTATGATGGGCCCCATTTATAATGCTCCAGTGTATGATGGGCCCCATGGATGATGCTCCAGTGTTGATGGGCCTTATAATGCTCCATATATAAGGGCCCCATATGATGCTCCAGTATATGATGGGCCCCATGGATGATGCTCCAGTGTATGATGGGCCCCATTTATAATGCTCCAGTGTATGATGGGCCCCATGGATGATGCTCCAGTGTTGATGGGCCTATATAATGCTCCATATATAAAGGGCCCCATATGATGCTCCAGTATATGATGGGCCCCATGGATGATGCTCCAGTGTATGATGGGCCCCATTTATAATGCTCCAGTGTATGATGGGCCCCATGGATGATGCTCCAGTGTATGATGGGCCTATATAATTCTCATATATAATGGGCCCCATATGATGCTCCAGTATATGATGGGCCCCATGGATGATGCTCCAGTGTATGATGGGCCCCATTTATAATGCTCCAGTGTATGATGGGCCCCATGGATGATGCTCTAGTGTATGATGGGCCTTTACAATGCTCCATATATAATGGGCCCCATATGATGCTCCAGTATATGATGGGCCCCATGGATGATGCTCCAGTGTATGATGGGCCCCATTTATAAAGCTCAGTGTATGATGGGCCCCATGGATGATGCTCCAGTGTATGATGGGCCTATATAATGCTCCATATATAATGGACCCCATTTATAATGCTCCAGTGTATAATAGGCCCTGTATATAATGCTCCAGTGTATGATGGGCCCCATGGATGATGCTCTAGTGTATGATGGGCCTTTATAATGCTCCATATATAATGGGCCCCATATGATGCTCCAGTATATGATGGGCCCCATATGATGCTCCAGTATATGATGGGCCCCATGGATGATGCTCCAGTGTATGATGGGCCCCATTTATAATGCTCCAGTGTATGATGGGCCCCATGGATGATGCTCCAGTGTATGATGGGCCTATATAATTCTTCATATATAATGGGCCCCATATGATGCTCCAGTATATGATGGGCCCCATGGATGATGCTCCAGTGTATGATGGGCCCCATTTATAATGCTCCAGTGTATGATGGGCCCCATGGATGATGCTCTAGTGTATGATGGGCCTATATAATGCTCCATATATAATAGGCACCATATGATGCTCCAGTATATGATGGGCCCCATGGATGATGCTCCAGTGTATGATGGGCCCCATTTATAAAGCTCCAGTGTATGATGGGCCCCATGGATGATGCTCCAGTGTATGATGGGCCTATATAATGCTCCATATATAATGGACCCCATTTATAATGCTCCAGTGTATAATAGGCCCTGTATATGATGCTCCAGTGTATGATGGGCCCCATATATAATTCTCCAGTGTATAATGCTCCCCATATATTGCTCTAAACATAAAAAAAATGAAATACCTCTCCTCGCTGGGCACTGCTCTACTCTGGACTCCTCAGCGTCGCCATCTTCCAGCTCTCTGCACTTGGACTGTTCAGGCCGAGGGCATACAGACTTCACGTCATCGTGCTCTCTGACCTGAATGTCACTGTCAGGAAACGGTGAAGATGTCACAGCGGTGGAGCAGGGAGAGGTAAGTATTGCGAGTGCTGGGGCCCTGAGCAAGCAGGGGGGGCCCACTTGTGGGCGACGGCACTCTCACAGGGCCTCTCATAGTACGCCGGTGTGTCTGACGGTGAGTGGGCCCCCCCACCGTCAGAGACACCAGTGTACTATGAGGGGCCCTGTGCCAGTGCCGTCGCACACGATTGGGCCCCCCCACCTCGGCGAAACCCTACTTTGGCAAAAGTCGGCGACTTTTGAATCTGACCGACCTGTTTCACTCAACTCTCCATTTAGTTCTAGACAGTTAGTCTGGCACCAATCTACAAAGTCAGAAACCACCTTTCTATATTCCTCCTCACCCAGGTCCCCCGCAATTCCCCTACAATCACTGAGTCATCTGAAAATTTTTGGAGGTGACAGAAATCGGATTTATACTGAAAGTCAGCTGTATACAATGTGAAGAGGAAAGGCGACAGCACTGTACCCTGAGGGGCTCCCACACTGCTCCTTACACTGCCAGATACCACCTCCCCCATCCTTAGAAAATGCGGCCTGTCAATCAGGTAGTCGCTTATCCAGTTCACCATCCCCTCATCCACTGCCATATCAGTCAGCTCATTCGTAGTAAGGGCGGCTGTAAGGTATTGAAAGCACTAGAGAAGTCAAAGAACATGGCGCGCACTGCAGTGCCATCATTGTCCAAGAATGAATGTATTGTATGTAGCAGAGACACTACAGCATCATCCACCCCCAATCTCTGCTGGTACGCAGTCAGTGTAGGCCCTCACCCTCGGGCACAAGTAGACAAGTACTAATCTCTCCAATGACTTCATAGCATGCGATGTTAAGGCCACTGGACGATAGTCATGTAGGGAAGTTAGAAAGGTAACATAGTAACATAGTTATTAAGGTTGAAGGAAGACTTTAAGTCCATCTAGTTCAACCCATATCCTATCCTAACCTGCCCTAACATGTTGATCCAGAGGAAGGCAAAAAAAAACCCAAGTGGCAAACAGTAAGCTTCACATTGGGGAAAAAAATTCCTTCCCGACTCCACATACGGCAATCAGACTAGCTCCCTGGATCAACGCAGTATCTAGGAAACTAGTGAATATAGCCTGTAATATTATACTTTTCAAGAAAGGCATCCAGTCCCTTCTTAAATTTTAGTAAGGAATCACTCATTACAACATTAGACGGCAGAGAGTTCCATAGTCTCACTGCTCTTAGAGTAAAGAATCTGCGTCTGTGATTATGGCTAAACCTTCTTTCTCCAGACGTAGAGGATGCCCCCTTGTCCCCGTCACAGGTCTAAGAGTAAAAAGATCATTAGAAAGGTCTTTGTACTGTCCCCTCATATATTTATACATTGTAATAAGATCACCCCTAAGCCTTTGTTTTTCCAAACTAAATAACCCCAAGTGTAATAACCTGTCTTGGTATTGCAGACCCCCCAGTTCTCTAATAACCTTGGTCGCTCTTCTCTGCACCCGCTCCAGTTCAGCTATGTCTTTCTTATACACCGGAGACCAGAACTGCACACAGTATTCTAAGTGTGGTCGCACCAGTGACTTGTATAGAGGTAAAATTATGTTCTCCTCATGAGCATCTATGCCTCTTTTAATGCATCCCATTATTTTATTTGACTTGGCAGCAGCTGCCTGACATTGGCCACTAAATGTGAGTTTGTCGTCCACCCATACACCCAGGTCTTTTTCAGTGACAGTTTTGCCCAGTGTTTTACAATTAAGCACATAATTATACATCTTATTTGTTCTACCCAAGTGCATGACCTTACATTTATCCCCATTAAAGCTCATTTGCCATTTATCAGCCCAAGCTTCTAGTTTACATAAATCCTCCTGTAATATAAAATTATCCTCCTCTGTATTTATTACCCTGAAGAGTTTAGTGTCATCTGCAAATATTGAAATACTACTCTGTATGCCCCCTACAAGGTCATTAATAAATATGTTAAAGAGAAGCGGCCCCAATACTGACCCCTGTGGTACCCCACTGCTAACCGTGACCCAGTCCGAGTGTGCTCTATTAATAACCACCCTTTGTTTTCTATCCATGAGCCAGTTCTTAACCCACTTACACATATTTTCCCCTATCCCCATTGTTCTCATTTTATGTATCAACCTTTTGTGTGGCACTGTATCAAAAGCTTTTGAGAAGTCCATGAACACCACGTCCACTGCATTCCCTTGGTCCAGTCCTAAACTTACCCCTTCAAAAAGCTTATCAGATTAGTCTGATCTTGGGAACTGGCTCCAGGCAGTTGGTCTTCCACAGCACTGGTATTCTCTGAGATTGTAGGCTCCTGTTAAACAGGAGCTGAAAGACATTACACAGTTGATTTGCACACACTTTTAGGACACGTGGACTGAGGCCTTCAGGCCCAGCTGCTTTGCCAATGACTAGTTTACAAAACTGTTTCTTCACATCGCTTGGGGAGACAGTGAAAGCGGACAGTTCATCACCCAAAATCAATGCTGCCTATCGTTCCTCAGCTCTATCCCTCATTCATGATGACGCAGCACATGTGTTGGTAAATCTGTTGAAAAACTCGCTCATTTCATTAGCCATGGTCAGATCCACTTCCCCACGCTCAGATCTACCCTAAACCCCGTTAACTGCTCCATGCTCGACCACACACCTCCTTGCAATTGTGTGACAGTTTATTTTCTAATTTAATTCGGAACGCCTCACGGGCATTCTTAATTTAAATCCCTTTCTATCAATTTCAGTTTCTTAGTATCCTTCATTTTAAAAGCCAGTTTTTCCTCATTTAGTAAGTATTTCAATTCTTTTGTAATCCAAGGCTTATTATTTGCATAACATCGAATCTTTTTAACTGGTACTACAGTATCAGTACAAAAATTTATGTAATCAGTTACTCTCCTGACAACATCATTTACATCATCATGCTCTCCCCTGTCACATATCACCTCCCAGTCTGTGAGGTCAAAGCAGTCTTGCAGGGCCTCTTCAGCTGCTGGAGACCACCTCCTGAATAGTTTTATAGTCACTGGTTGTTTGCTGACAACAGTTTGATAAATGGAGACAATAGTATGAGGTTGTGGTCAGATTTCCCCAGGGGGGTTAGTGCAGACGATGAATAGGCATCTTTAACATTTCCATAGAGGAGATCCAATGTACTGCTGTCCCTTGTTGCACATTTAACCTTTAAATTTATTGAAGATTCATTAAAAACATGGAGTCCAAGAATATTAAAACCTGATGCATTTCTGGTGTTCAAGCGCCCCCAGTCATAGGATAACCCCATGTTTTTAATGAATCTTCAATAAATTTTGTTATTTTTTTATACATCGTTGGACGGATGTGTCAAATTTTTCCCTTACTTTACTCTGAAACTCTTCTGGATGATTGTTATGGTTGTTTTACATACTCTACATTTTCCATGATGTCCACAGCTAATGACTCGCTAAGGATTATTAAGCCTAACCAGGCGGGGTATGATGCCAGTACATTCCAATATATCATTACAAGTCATTAGTTGACCTTCCAATTTACCTCACACAGCTTTATCAATCAACTGAGGGGGTGAGTCGTCATGTTGGCCTTTCAACGCCAACATTCTCAGTGTCCTTGGGAAGGAAACATGAGGTTGCTCTTCATTGCCGAAAACACGCATGATTGTGAACATGCCACCAGCCAAGCCCAAGCCGACAGATTTAATTCATTGCTTTCCATTGTCTGGATGCATCATACGGGTAACATTTTAAGAGAAGGAATGTCCCACCGCCATTTCTTGTTTGTTCTGAGAGGGAATAAACGTCTACAACTTCGTAAGTCACCTCCGAGAGCTCAGCTCTTCATTGACAACCAGGAATTTTCTTTACACCTGACATGGGTTGGGATTAGTCAGAAAGTAAAATATATTTCTGCTGAGAAGTTTATCTTGGCAGAGCATCATACCATTAGAAAAGATTAAATATATCCTGTTCAAATCTCCAGCTTCTTGTAGTGTTTGCCTGAGGCTGAACACAGTATCCCAGATGTTGATAGTCCCAGCGAACAAAAACCCTGAGCATTTATTACCAGAAAATGTATCTGTCTGTTCCATCCGATCTTGGAAAGAGAACACTTAAAAGTGATTGCTACTGTGAGAAAAGAAAATAATAGGCTGCCTGTGTGTAAACTTTCATTTCTCTACATGTGCCAAGTACAGGTAAATTAAACACACCATTACACGCCTGATTATTATTATTGTAAGGGCTCAGCAAGATCCAAAAAAAAAAAAAATTTCTTATGAGGCTGGTAAACTAATAAATATTAATAATAATAAAAAAATATTTAGCTGTCTATAAGAAAACGTCCCATACCCAAATGTTCTCCATTGCACTCAAACACAAAACAGATTATATTTTTTTCAAGAACAGTATAAAAAATTGGGTTGGTTTCTACGAGTAAGAAAAACAATTTTTTTGCCTTAATTCATAATTCTTCCCTTTTTCAGACAAAGCGTATAGTCTAGGAATCTAAAAAAACCTTATGTTTAACCCCTTACCGGCATATGATGTACTGTGTTATTCAGCCATCATCTGCCTCTGGTAGTAAGTGAAAAAAATACACATATTTGGTATTAAATAAATCTGATCGACAAATAATGAGAAGAAAATCCAAACCTTAGAATTACATCTTTTTTGGCCGCTTCAGCACTGCAATAAAATGCGTTAAAAGATTATCAAAATATTTAATGTACCTCAAAATTGTATCAATAAAAACATCAGCTCAGAGCACAAAAAATAAGCCCTCACACAATGAAAATGGCGGCGCAAATTAAATATATATATATTTCACAGCTTTTTTCCGCCGCTTAAATAAAAAAAGACTCTGCGTGTTTGGTATCTGCGTAATCATACTGAGCTGGAGAATCATATTACCAGGTCAATTTTACCGCATAGTAAACACTGTAAATAAGATCCCCCAAAAATTGTGAAATTGCACTTTTCTGGCTGTTTCGCCACATTTGACATTTTTTTTCACGCTTTCCAGTAAATCACATTCAAAAATACAATTCATCCCTCAAAAACAAGCTCGTGTACGGCTATGTGGACGAAACAATAAAAAAGTTATAGTTCTTGGAAGAAGTGAGTAAAAAACGAGAGAGCAAAAATGGAAAATCATCATGCCAGGAAAGGGTTAAAGAGTAACTTTTTTTAAATTTAATTATTCTCCATGGGTTGAAAAGTTCTGAATACACTTCATTACCTTGTTTTAATTACTTCTATCCCAAACATTATGTTGCAGTCCTGTTTAAATGCTTAGTATATGCTTCTTTAGAAGCTGCTTTTAACTGCTGCTCTGAATACTTGTACACTATAGTCAAACTGCCTGTGAACAGGACTATCCCTTCAAGTAGGAGGTGGTTGTCAGGGCTCCCCTTCCAGCTGAGATAGATCACTGTCATGGCCGATGGACCGGGTTCTGTGAATTCCCACCAACTCTATTCACTACCAAATCAGCCATTGTTAGTTGAACTATTGGCATTTAAAGGGGAGTTACTTCTTTTTCTACTGATAAAATGATACAGAGATGTCAGAAGACCCTGTAGCATAAATGGGCCCAATTATCATGGAACCCCAGAATGATGAGGCTGCATCACTCTAATTGCACATTTATCACATTAATTGTCGGACTGAGGTGTCAAGGGACCGTGTTGTGAATGGACTTGAAATGAGTTCTGAGCAGAGGCTCCCTCTGGTGGTTACAAGCGGTACTGGACTGTCCAGTGAAGATTGTGAGGATTGGGAATCAGGTGTTGCTGACTGGTCTTATTTAAGGGAGTCGCCTTCCCATCAGGGTTGCCGGTGATCAATTGTTCTGGTCTCAATCCTTGATTCCTGTTTCCTTTGTAGCCTGCTGTGTCGTGTCTGCATCTCCTGCTATCAGATAAGACTTTTTCTTCTTTTTGTTTTTGTGCTTGATTTTTGCATTTTGTCCTGCACTTCTGTGGGGCCTTCCCGGGTCCCCTCCGGGGGCTTTTGCCCTCTCAGTTTAGTTCAGCCACTTATGTTTTGTACATTTGCTTTTTCCAGTTTTTTCAGTGGCTGCTGTTTTGATTTTGTTACACCAGAGAACTAATTTAGGTGGTAGAGGTCGTGTGATCTCAGGTGTTTTTGAAATTAGTAGAGTTGGTGCTTTTCAGGGTTTTTTGGGATTGCAGTAAGTGCCCTTCCTATCCTTTTCTATTTAGATAGTTTGGGCCCCAACGTTTGCTCATACTATTTTCTGTCTGTGTCAGTATTTCTTCTTGTCTAACCGCCATTACATGTTTGGGGGCTTTCTATGTTCTTTGGGGATCTGCTCCGGGGCAGATAGCTTTCCTCTTTCTATCTTTAGGTATAGTTAGTTTCTCAGGCTGTGACGAGGCGTCTAGGACCAACGTAGGAACGCTCCACGGCTGCCTCTAGTTGTGGTGGTTAGTCAGGGTACTGCAATCTCATAGATTCCAACTGCTGTGGTGTATTGCCTTTTTTACCTGCACTCCTCAGCTACCAAATCATAACAGTATCACCGGCCATAACTGAAAATTATATGGTACTCACAGAAGGGAAAAATATTGTGAAAGAAAAAAAAAAAAAAAGGTTGTCAGAGTTGTCAGAGATATTTTTCTGTTTGTTGCATTTTTTTTTTCCCTCTGTTTCTCTGGGTGCTGGGGAGGATTTTTTCTCTCAATGGAGTTTGCACAGTTGTCTGGCCCTGTGGATCAGCTTGCCACTGAGGTTCGGAGTATTGCTACCTATCTTGCTAGGTTGCCTGTTGTGGAACCTAGGATTCTCATGCCAGATTTCTTTTTGGGGGATCGAGCCAAGTTTCTGAATTTCAAAAATAATTGTAAATTGTTTTTTGCCTTAAAATCTAAGTCCTCAGGGAACGCAGCGCAGCAGGTTCAAATTGTCATCTTTCTCCTGCGCGGCGATCCTCAGGATTGGGCTTTTTCCCTGACACCTGGGGATCCTGTTTTGAGTGATGTTGATGCATTTTTTCAGGCCTTGGGGTTATTGTACGATGAGCCTAATGTCACTGATCAAGCTGAAAAAGCCTTGTTGGCATTAAATCAGGGGCTTGATGACGCTGAGTTATACTGTCAGAGATTCCGCAGGTGGGCAGTCCTGACCAAATGGAATGACAACGCTTTGGCAGCCCTTTTTCGGAAGGGTTTGTCAGATAATGTAAAGGATGTTATGGTGGGATTCCCTGTCCCCTCTGGTCTCAATGATTCTATGTCATTAGCGATTCAAATTGACAGACGTTTGCGTGAGCGGAGAAGTATGCGTGGAATAGTGTTGCCTTGTGAACCTGCTTCTGAACCCATGCGGTGTGATAGAGTGGTTTCTGGGGCACAGCGTCATGAGTTTCGAAAGCACAATGGGTTATGTTTCTACTGTGGTGATGCCTCTCATGCTATTTCAGTCTGCCCTAAGCGGGGAAGACGTTTTGCACGCTCAGTTGTCTTGGGTAGTGTTCAGACTAAGTTTTTATTAACTGTTACTCTGATATGCTCTCTGTCCTCATTTTCTGCTCAGGCTTTCGTTGATTCGGGAGCAGCTATTAACCTGATGGATTTTGATTTTGCTAAACTTTGCGGGTTTCCCTTGATACCCCTACAGAAGTCTATTCCCCTACTGGGGATTGATTCTACCCCTTTGGCTGAGAATAAACCTCAGTTCTCTACTCAGGTGATAATGAGGGTTGAACCTGATCATCAGGAGAGCTGCAAATTTTTGGTTCTGTATAATCTGCATGACATTATCGTGCTGGGTTTCCCTTGGTTACAGTCTCATAATCCTGTTTTGGATTGGAAATCTGTGTCTGTAACCAGTTGGGGCTGCCAATGTGTTAATACCAACACTCCTGTTTTTTCTCCTCCCCCCAGGCTCAGGATGTTCCTGACTTTTTGATTGATTTTTCTGATGTGTTTAGCGAAAGTAAATCTGCATCCTTGCCTCCCCATAGGAGCTATGACTGCGCTATTGAATTAGTGCCTGGTAGTAAATTCCCTAAAGGTCGCCTTTTTAACTTGTCTGTACCTGAACATGACGCTATGCGGTCTTATATCAAGGAGTCATTGGAGAAGGGTCATATCAGACCATCCTCTTCACCCTTAGGTGCCGGTTTTTTTCTTTGTGGCCAAAAAGGATGGTTCATTAAGGCCGTGTATTGATTATCGTCTTTTGAACAATATTACTGTGAAATATCAATATCCGTTACCCTTGATTTCTGACCTGTTTTCCAGGGTGAAAAACGCTACTTGGTTTACCAAGCTTGACCTCAGGGGGGCATATAACCTTATTCGCATTAAGCACGGGGATGAATGGAAGACGGCATTTAACACCCCTGAAGGGCATTTTGAGTACCTTGTGATGCCCTTTGGGCTCACTAATGCTCCTTCTGTCTTCCAGTCCTTCATGAATGACATTTTCAGGGATTTTGTGGAAAAATTTCTGATTGTTTATTTGGATGATATCTTGATTTTTTCTAATGACTGGGACTCTCATGTGAAACATGTTCGAACTGTGTTCCAGATTTTGAGAGAGAATGCTCTGTATGTGAAGGGATCAAAGTGTCTTTTTGGCGTACAGAGGATCTCATTTTTGGGATTCATTTTGTCCCCATCTGTTATTGAAATGGACCCGGTCAAGGTTCAGGCCATCTGTGATTGGGTCCAACCTACTTCATTAAAGGCTCTTCAAAGATTTTTGGGTTTTGCCAATTTTTATCGTAAATTTATTGGTAATTTCTCGGTTATTGTTAAACCATTAACTGATTTGACCAAGAAGGGTTCTGATGTGGTGAATTGGCCTCCTGAGGCAGTTTCTGCATTTCAGGAACTTAAGCAGAGATTCACTTCTGCTCCTGTTCTACGGCAGCCTGATGTTTCTGTGCCATTTCAGGTGGAGGTTGATGCCTCTGAAATTGGGGCAGGTGCCGTTTTGTCCCAAAAAGATCCAGAGACCTCTAAAAGTAACCCTTGTGCCTTTTTCTCTCGAAAATTTTCTCCTACTGAACGTAATTATGACGTGGGTAATCGGGAGTTATTGGCCATGAAGTGGGCTTTTCAAGAGTGGAGACATTGGCTGGAGGGAGCCAAACATCAGGTGGTGGTCCTTACGGACCATAAGAATCTGGTTTATCTGGAATCTGCCAAGCGACTTAATCCTAGACAGGCCAGGTGGGCCTTGTTTTTCACACGTTTTAATTTTGTGGTTTCCTTTCTTCCTGGCACTAAGAATGTTAAGGCGGATGCCCTCTCGAGGAGTTTCCTTGCAGACTCTCCTGAGGTATCTGATCCTTCTGTTATTTTGAAAGAAGGTGTAGTTCTTTCCGCCATCTCGCCCAATTTGAGACTGGCTCTGGAGGGGTGTCAGGAGGATAGGCCCGAGCGCTGCCCTGTTGGGAAATTGTTTGTCCCGGACCAGTGGAAAAAGAGTGTGATGTCTGAGATTCATTGTTCCGCGTTGGCCGGTCATCCCGGAATTTTTGGTACCAGAGACTTGGTTAGTTGGTCCTTTTGGTGGCCTACCTTGTCTCGTGATGTCAGGGAATTTGTGCAGTCCTGCGGGACTTGCTCTCGCTCCAAGCCTTGCTCTCGCTCTAGTGGTTTGTTGATGCCATTGCCTGTGCCCAAGAGACCATGGACCCATATCTCTATGGATTTCATTTCCGACCTCCCTGTTTCTCAGAGAATGACCGTCATCTGGGTGATTTGTGATAGGTTTTCCAAGATGATACATCTTGTGCCATTACCTAAGTTGCCTTCCTCCTCCGAATTGGTGCCTTTGTTCCTTCAGCACGTGGTTCGTTTACACGACATTCCTGAGAACATTGTGTCTGACAGAGGAGTCCAGTTTGTTTCCAGATTTTGGAGGACCTTTTGTTCTAAGCTTGGTGTTCAGTTGTCTTTCTCCTCGCGTTTCATCCTCAGACCAATGGTCAAACTGAGAGAACAAACCAGACATTGGAGACTTATCTAAGATGCTTTTGTCTGCTGATCAGGATGACTGGGTCTCTTTTTTGCCTTTGGCTGAGTTTGCTCTTAATAATAGGGCTAGCTCTGCCACTTTGATGTCTCCATTTTTCTGTAATTCTGGGTTTCACCCTCGATTTTCTTCAGGACAGACGGAGCCTTCTGCCTGTCCAGGTGTTGACTCTGTTGTGGAGCGTATGCAACAGATTTGGGACCAGGTAGGGGAGAGGTTGTCCCTCTCTCAGGAGAGGGCCCAGCGGTTTGCTAACCGGCATAGGACTGATGGTCCTCGGTTTAAAGTGGGGGACTTGGTCTGGTTGTCCTCAAAAAATATTCCTATGAGAGTGGCATCTCCTAAATTTAAGCCTAGGTTCATTGGACCTTATAAGATCATGGAGATTCTTAATCCTGTTTCTTTTCGTTTGCTTCTTCCAGGGACATTTAAGATCCATAACGTGTTCCACAAGTCCTTTTTGAAGAGGTTTGTTGAGCCAGTGGTTCCTACTGCTTTGCCTCCTGACCCTGTTCTGGTTGAGGGCAATATGGAGTTTGTGGTTGAGAAAATATTGAATTCTCGTTTTTCTAGACGGAAACTCCAGTATTTGGTTAAGTGGAGAGGTTATGGTCAGGAAGACAATTCTTGGGTGTTTGCTTCGGACATCCATGCTAGGAGACTCATCCGTGCTTATCATAGAACTCATCCTGACCGACCTGGTTGCTCAAGTGAGGGTTCGGTGACCCCTCCTCAAGGGGGGGGTACTGTTGTGAATGGACTTGAAATGAGTTCTGAGCAGAGGCTCCCTCTGTTGGTTACAAGCGGTACTGGACTGTCCAGTGAAGATTGTGAGGATTGGGAATCAGGTGTTACTGACTGGTCTTATTTAAGGGAGTCGCCTTCCCATCAGGGTTGCCGGTGATCAATTGTTCTGGTCTCAATCCTTGATTCCTGTTTCCTTTGTAGCCTGCTGTGTCGTGTCTGCATCTCCTGCTATCAGATAAGACTTTTTCTTCTTTTTGTTTTTGTGCTTGATTTTTGCATTTTGTCCTGCACTTCTGTGGGGGCCTTCAGGGTCCCCTCCGGGGGCTTTTGCCCTCTCAGTTTAGTTCAGCCACTTATGTTTTGTACATTTGCTTTTTCCAGTTTTTTCAGTGGCTGCTGTTTTGATTTTGTTACACCAGAGAACGAATTTAGGTGGTAGAGGTCGTGTGATCTCAGGTGTTTTTGAAATTAGTAGAGTTGGTGCTTTTCAGGGTTTTTTGGGATTGCAGTAAGTGCCCTTCCTATCCTTTTCTATTTAGATAGTTTGGGCCCCAATGTTTGCTCATACTATTTTCTGTCTGTGTCAGTATTTCTTCTTGTCTAACCGCCATTACATGTTTGGGGCTTTCTATGTTCTTTGGGGATCTGCTCCGGGGCAGATAGCTTTCCTCTTTCTATCTTTAGGTATAGTTAGTTTCTCAGGCTGTGACGAGGCGTCTAGGACCAACGTAGGAACGCTCCACGGCTGCCTCTAGTTGTGGTGGTTAGTCAGGGTACTGCAATCTCATAGATTCCAACTGCTCTGGTGTATTGTGTTGTGAATGGGTTTGAGATGAGTTCTGAGCAGAGGCTCCCTCTGGTGGTTACAAGCGGTACTAGTGAGGATTGTGAGGATGGGAATCAGGTGTTACTGATTGGTCTTATATAAGGGAGTCATTTTCCCATCAGGGTTGCCGGTGATCAATTGTTCTGGTCTCAATCCTTCTTTCCAGTTTCCCTTGTAGCCTGCTGTGTCGTGTCTGCATCTCCTGCTAACAGATAAGACATTTTCTTCTTTTGTGTTTGTGCTGTATTTTTGCATTTTGTCCTGCACTTCTGTGGGGGCCTTCAGGGTCCCCTCCGGGGGCTTTTGCCCTCTCAGTTTAGTTCAGCCACTGAGTTTTGTACTTTTGCTTTTTCCAGTTTTTTCAGTGGCTGCTGTTTTGATTTTGTTACACCAGAGAACTAATTTAGGTGGTAGAGGTCGTGTGATCTCAGGTGATTTTGAAATTAGTAGAGTTGGTGCTTTTCAGGGTTTTCTGGGATTGCAGTGAGTGCCCTTCCTATCCTTTTCTATTTAGTTAGTTTGGGCCCCAGCGTTTGCTCATACTATTTTCTTTCTGTGTCTGTATTTCATCTTGTCTAACCGCCATTACATGTTTTGGGGGTTTCTATTATCTTTGCGGTTCTGCTCCGGGGCAGATAGCTTTCCTATTTCTATCTTTAGGTGTAGTTAGTTTCTCAGGCTGTGACGAGGCGTCTAGGACCAACGTAGGAACGCTCCACGGCTGCCTCTAGTTGTGGTGGTTAGTCAGGGTACTGCAATCTCATAGATTCCAACTGCTCTGGTGTATTGCCTTTTTTACCTGCACTCCTCAGCTACCGAAACATAACAGTATTGCCTTTTTTACCTGCACTCCTCAGCTACCAAATCATAACAGGACCGCCTGTAACCAACTCCAGGGCCCCAATTTTCAGCTATATGCAAATGTGATATTATCCTCAACCACAAATTTATATAACAATGAACTGGGTAGATTGTTAAATGAATAAGACACTGCCTCTGTCTGAACATAGAGATTGAAGTATATTGTGCCAAGTACTGCTCATATAAGTGGGTGGGGGCCCACCGGAGGATTTTCCTGTTCTCCTGTGGGCCAGTCCAAGCCTGATCCCATTTCAAGCATATGCTTGGCGCCTCTTAAATGATCATATCCATTGCCAAAAAGTATCAAAAAGGGTTATTAGCTTCATCAGCAGTTTTTTACCTTGACTGTCTGCCTTTCACATTCTTGGCAGAAAAATCTATAGACCCTCCCATGCGCATTGGATAAAAATCAAGTTTCCATCTAATGTGTGTGGGAGTCTTCCATTTCTTGACAGATTGTTGGGAGGAGATCAATATTGGTTGGTTAGAATTCCATTAGCGGATCCTTTTATTTGGCGGGGAGATAAGTCACAGATGACATCAGCTCTCCCATGGCTAGGGTCACAAGACCGTATTTTCTCTCATGTGAGAAAATCAGTCCGGTTATGCTAGTCATACTCTGACGAGAGTGTGATATTAGTGTGATCCAATTTTGTCCGAAAAAAAAAAACCCTCCTTCTTCTCCATTCAGTCCATGAACATTGGACTGCACTCAGATGTAATCAGAGTACGGTCCAATTTTTTTCCCAGACTCATTGATTTGCATGTCTGAGTGTGATCCAAATATTGGATGAAAATCATGCATGCTGCACGGCCTCACAGAATAACATGGGGACGATTTTGATCCAATTTTGTCTGATCGGACATGAACCAAAAACACGGTCATCTGCATGAGTTCTAAGGCTCAGCCAAGTTGAGTGTTCCTGTGTATGGAGGAGTCGGGGAGATAACTGTCAGCCAAACAATTGTTCAGCAGACTGCTATCTAATGTGTATGTGCATGGGGGCCTCAAAGATCAATATCAGATCAGTGGGGAGCCGCTGATACCCCACACGCACATCTATCAGCTGTTATAACTCCCAGCAGCAACTGAACGTACACAGTGCACCAACGCTCCTGATACTGCCTGGTAATGCAGATCAGCTCCTATTATTTGCAGCCCTCGAGTTATACCTTTCTTAGTAATTCAATCTTATGCTTTGAGTCGTTCAAGTGATTTATTTATTTTACTCACATGTATTGCACCACTAATTCCGCAGCGCTTTACAGACATTATCATCACTGTCCCCATTAGGGCACACAATCTAAATTCCCTATCAGTATGTCTTTGGATTATGGGAGGAAACCAGAGAACCTGGAGGAAACCCACATAAACACGGGGAGAACATACAAATTCCTTGCAGATGTTGTCCTTGGTGGGATCTGAACTCAGGACCACAGCGCTGCAAGACTGCGTGCTAACCACTGAGCCACCGTGATTATATCTCATTGCTGTAAAATGTCACAAAATGCAATAACTTTACCTAGATTTTGCTGTTTCCCAATGATACAGTACTTTGCCGTGACAGGCTCTCCTATCGTTATCAGCATAGTGTAAGTCAGACCTGGGCAAAATGCTGCCTCCTGTGTCTGACGGACAGGTCACTGAAAGATGAATGACCTAGAATAGATTAGGGCAAAGTGCTGCTCATCGGCCACATCCATCCCTCTGGCTGTTCCAGTACGGACCATGGATCAAGACAGCCGTAGAGCTGAAAACACTGGCCCACCGGTGAACTATGTCGCCGCCTTCCTCTGCCTGGTGTCCCTATCACCGCTATCTGCATCCTCAGGATGCAATTAGTGGTAAATATAATGTTGGATCTGGGGCTGTCAACTCCTTCTTCCACCATTCAGCATGTGCGACTGACGGCAGACATGATGTCACTACATCGCGTCTGCTGTGCGGAGTGTTAGTGCATACAGAAAAGACCGGAGCAGAGCGCCGGGGGAACAGGACCACGGTGAGTATGTGAATATATATATACATATATATATATATGAGTGTGGGATGTGTGTCTTAGCATAGTGAGGCTATGTGGGGGCTCATACTGTACACAGGGGGCTATGTGGGGGCTCATACTGTACACAGGGTGCTATGTGGGGGCTCATACTGTACACAGGGTGCTATGTGGGGGCTCATACTGTACACAGGGGCTATGTGGGGGGCTCTATACTGTATATAAGGTGCTATGTGGGGGCTCATATTATAAATAGGGGGCTATGTGGGGACTCACTCTGTTTATAAGGGCACTGTATATTGGTTCATACTATTTATTGTGGGCTGTTGGGGCTTATACTGGATATAGAGGTTATTTGGCTTCTCATACTGTATATAGGAGGCAATGTGGTGACTCATATTGTATATAGGGGTTGTATGGGATCTCATATTGTATATAGGGGATGTGTGTGGGCTTATACTCTTTATGGGGGATGTCAGCATACTTAAGTCTGCTCAATATTGTGATACGATTAAAATAATAATTACTATGTTAATGTTAATATCGAATAGAATTAATTTCAGCATATTGGTTCAGCCCCCACAACAGTCAGGGTCTCTCATGTGTAAAAAATTAATTGCCCAATTGAGGTCTAAGTGAATGAAGCACGTGGTCTTCACTTACTCGTATTTTCTCGCCAACTCCTTTATGAAGAGGTGCAATGGAAATGGGGGAGAAGTAAGAATTTATTATTGACTTCTTGTTCCTTCATTAGTTTCCCTATAGCGGCCCAGTCAGGAGACAGAATAATGGCTTCAAATAAATGGTTTTCACATTTTTATCCTATACTGAAGAGGCTTTTGTATATTTTTTCAGATAGGATCCAACACCTCTGCAGCATGTGCCCCATATCGACTTTTTATGTATTAATGTTGGTTACAACTCCTTTTCTCTATCAGGGATTTTGAGCTTTGTATCTGAAGAAAACTGAATCGGTCAGAGTAACTTTTTTATATATATATATATATGTAATATATAAAGTCATGATTTATTTTTTTCCTTCTGGTGTTAAATAAATTGGTTAAAATTAACAAAACAAAAGTTAAAATAGAAAGAATTTTTTTCCGAAATATTTCAACACTTTTTCACCTTTTTAGTGACCTATGAAGGTCAAAAGTAAGATATTCATCTTGTATAAATCTTTTATTTTGTAGCTCCGCAAAGACAAAACTATCGCATTTTACCTTCAAGTAAAAAGGTTTTGTTCCATAAAATGACTTTTTTCATGACCTATAAAGGCCCTGTAATAACATGGGTATATTTACATTAGTATATTTCAGCAACTAACTTCAAACTATAAATGGTCCTATACAAAGGACTCAGTGAGAATTTTTGTTGTTTTTTTTCTTTTACAAGCTTGTTCTCTTTTTTTTTACTGGCTGTCAAAATTTCAGTTCAATTCGTACAATGTTATCTTTATTTCGGTATCTGTTCCTTTCCTTGTCCTTGAAATTAGCTGTGGGTGAATGTTTTGGGCCGTATTTGAACAGCAATTATCAAATGGACAAACAGAAGTCATTGACGGGCTTGTTTCCGAGGGATTGGCATATTTCTTTTGAGCTAAGACGTCTTAGATTATCGTGTTAGTCATTGAGTGCTGACTGCTGACTTTTTTTGTATTAAAAAAAATGCAATTTTAAAAGTTAGTGATCTGACTCTAACAATAGTAATTTTTGCCTCTAACTCAAATATTATGGCAAGATCCAACCTCATTTTGTTAAAAAAGTAATCAGGCTTTATATTTTCACGATTCCATAGTAATAATAATCTTTATTTTTATATAGCGCTAACATATTACACAGCGCTTTACAGTTTATTTTACCTATCTAGAGGCTGTCCCACTATCCTGCAAATAAGTGGAAAATGCTAAGAGAATTGTAAAGCACTGCCGAATACGCTGGCGCTATAGAAATACAATTATTATTATTAGGGTGCATTCAGGTGTCTGCAGAGATCTGTCCGAGATCGGACTGCAATGCACGGACTGTCTGCGGGTTTCTTGTCCCATGCGTGACAGCTTCATATATTTCTAGGAAATGGTCACTCTCTCGCAGCCAGTCCAGATTTTGTGGACCGATCTTGGATGTCAAAATTAGCCCTTAAGGGTGTGTTTCCACTATCCGGAATTCTTCAGTAATTGCTGCGTGTATGATGCTGTGCGCTCGCGCAGCGTCAAACACGCAGCGTCCAGATGTTACAGCATAGTGGAGGGGATTTCAAGAAATCCTGTCTCCACTATGCTCAAAAACACGCAGGCGGCAGACCTGCGTTAACGGACATGCGGCGCGTCTTTTTAGACCGCAGCATGTCCTATTCCCTTGCGGCGATGCTGCGTCGCCGCAAGGGAAATAACACAGGGCTGTGTAGCGGTGCGGTCATTCCGGATGTGTTCCGGATGTGTTCCATGAACACATCCGGATTGACCGCGCGTTCACTGGAGGGCGGGGCTTTGGGCGGAGAGGACTTTCCGCTCCATCCAAAGCGCTGTGGTTCCGGATCGTGGAACCACATCCTAAGAGAACAAGGCGTCAGAGGGAATATATAAAATACTTGAATGTATATTTCAGCAATGATTTTTTTCACTAGGTTTAGTGATGTTGGATTGTTGAGGGTCCCTCTCCTGGGATCTTCACAGCTTGTGGTGAGAAGTTGCATATTCAGCAATTAAGGCGGCCATAGACTTAGATGATTGCTGGCCAAACAAAGCTATAATCCTTCAGTCGGCAGCCATCTCTTAAGTCTCTTCCCTGCAGAGGAGCATTTGTTCGGCCAAGCGCTTCTGTGTTCTTTGAGAAAGCTGCCCCAGATATCTCTACCAGTGGCTTATCCCTCGGAAAACAATTAATTCGGCATTCTTTATAGGACATGTCCAATCAACATCTCCTGACAATCAGTTGGCCGGTGCCCTTATACACATTAAAGTGTTGCCCAAAACCAGCAAGATCAGTGGCTTCGGATGACATTGGGAGGGCGGAAACTTAAGGTCTTTTGTTTTTGTATGTTATTGGTATGGGTCCATTCGCTTAAATCACAGCAATTGCTTTTACGACAATTATTACCTGTTATACAGACATAACTAAAGTTTAAAGAAACAAGACAGAAGAAGAATCGACGCCTTGTGGTGCTGGAGAAGAATGTTATCAATATCATGGATGGAAAGAAGAACAAGCATCAATTTTGGAACAAATCAAGGCAGACATGTCACTCGAAGCAAGGATCACCAGGCTACGACTTGCCTACTTTGGACACATCTACGAAGAGTACAATCACTGGAGAAGGGACATCATGGTCAGAAGAATAGAAAGAACAAGGTCAAGAGGAAGATCAGCAACCTGATGGCTTGATACTATCAAGATAACTGCGGAGAAGACCCTGGTGGACCTAACTAGGCTTGTACAAGATCAATCTTCTTACAGAGTGTTCATCAAGTCGTCATGGCTCGAGATGGAGCCGAAGGCCATTACAAAACAAACAATAAAGTTTATTGGCTCATTCAATACTCATACATACTCATTCAATCATTGGGCACTAAATAGATAAAAAGACAAGGATTTTACCACCCGGGACCTTTATCCTCTAAATACATGAAAATCCAAAACAAGAAAACTTGCCTATAAAAGCTACTCTAAAGCATAATACATCAAAAACAGGAAAAAGGAAGCTATTTTAACCATAAAATATAAATTTATTTATAAATCAATTAAAAATTTCATACAAAAATTTATTTTAAAAAGGAGGAAACCAAGTGCAAAGGAAGCAAACACTGGAGGAAAAATGCTATACAAATTCACATAATGGCGAAGGAATATAATCAAAAGAAAAACGAATATCAAAGAAAATAAACAGGTATATATGTATATCTAGTGGCCATAAAGTGCAAAAAATAGTGCAAAAATTAAGGAGCTGGAGACCAACTTCCTGAAAAAATTTTTTTTGAAATGTAAAGTTTAAATATGACTGAGTGCCCTTTTAACTATATAAAGAAATATGCTGCTAAGGAAGTGCAAAATATACAAAAAAAGAGAGCAAAACTAAACCATATTCAGCTCAACATATATCTGAAAAAAAGTATCGTTGCAAGTAAACACAAAAGTGTGGAGAGATACTAGGCAGATAATGAGAACATGATTACCTCCAGTGTGCTGTGGCACCCCGACGCGCGTTTCGCGTTATGCTTCTTCTTAGGGAGCGTGCGTCTAATTGACAGCTCTCAATTATTAACCTGGCTCACAGTCACCTTCCAATTGCAAGGTCGCTGTAACCCCTTATTAACCCATTCGCCACCGCTACAGGGCAATGGGAATAGACGGGCAAAGTGCCAGAAAGGGCAAATCTAATTATAGATTTGCCCTTTCTGGGGTGTCTGGGGGCAGATGTTAGTAGCCAGGGGGGGCACAAAAAAAATGTACCCTCCCTAGGCTATTATTATCTGCCCCCACTCGCTTGCTTTGTCTGTCTGGTGGAGAAAATACAGCGGGAGCCCACACATTTTTTTTCAACGAATTTACACCTTTAATTAACCCCTAAATGTCTGAAATTTTGCACACATACACTTCTGTAATTGTAAGTTCAAACCATATATCAAAATACAGGAAATGACATGGTTAACTGTGTCTAAACAATGTATCATTTCATGTCGGCTTCTGTGATTTCACAAAAGCCGGCAATTGAATTAGCGGCTATTACAGTATGTAGAAGTCTAGGAACTATAAATATATATATATATACATGTCACAATGACATGTATATATATATATATATGTGTTCTATGTGTATATATCTATTCTTTCTTTTGTGATTTAAATACTATTCTTTTGGATCCATTATATGTCAGTTTTGCAAGCCTGCGAGAAATTCTCGCAAGTCGGATGAAAATCGGATGTTACAAGGTACACACACATGCGACTAAATCGCATCTTTGAAGGAAAATCGGATGCCAGGCGGATGTGTGATGTTTGCATTTTGTTCCGATAATCGACCGACTAAAACGGTCCGATTTTTTGTAGTTGTGTCTGACGCCGGCCTAATATTAAAAACCTTTCCACTTGTCAAGTGACGTAAATGTGAACAAGGCAGAGGGACTGAACCACCAGTTGAAGCATAGGCCAGACAGGATGGATTTTTCAGCTCAGAAGCAGGGCGGTCACACCCTTATATGCACAAGATGCACTAAGAACTAAATGAAAAACTGGGTCTGAACTGAAAAAGTAAGTTAATGTGTATGCAAAATGTAAATGCATATCAAACACATGACCATTAAACAGAGAAAACAAAAAACAAGAAACAAATATCCTAAAATAAAACAAAATAAAAAATTTATTGCAAAACATGCATGAAGTTGTAATAATAATAATAAGGGTATTTGGTAAACATAATTTTGATAAAAGAATGTACAAGCCATCCGCCATGTCTACTTTACATCAGCACAATTTTGGAAACAAAATTTTTTTTGTTAGGAAGTTATAAGGGTTAAAAGTTGACCAGCGATTTCTCATTTTTACAACAAAATTTACATAGCCATTTTTTTTACGGACCACCTCACATTTGAAGTCACTTTGAGGGGTCTGTATGGCAGAAAATACCCAAATGTGACAACATTATAAAAACTGCACCCCTCAAGCTACTCAAAAATACATTCAAGAAGATTATTAACCCATCAGGTGCTTCATAGGAACTAAAGCAACGTGGAAGGAAAAAATGGACATTTCAATTTTTATAACAAAAATTTTCTTTTAGCATCAATTTTTTCATTTTTGCATGGGCAACAGGATAAAATGGATCCTAAAATTTGTTGGGCAATTTCTCCTGAGTACACCGATACCTCATATGTGGTCATAAACCACTGTTTGGGCACACGGCAGGGCTCAGAAGGGAAGGAGCGCCATTTGACTTTTTGAATGGAAAATATGCTGGAATTTTTAGCAGTTGCCATGTCGCATTTGGAGAGTCCCTGTGTGCCTAAACATTGTAGCTCCCCCACAAGTGACCCCATTTTGGAAACTAAACCCCCCAAGGAACTTATTTAGATGCATAGTGAGCACTTTGAACCCCCAGGTGCTTCACAAATTGATCCGTAAAAAAAAGAAAGTACTTTTTTTTCACAAAAATTTTCTTTTAGCCTCAGTTTTTTCATTTTCATATGGGCAACAGGATAAAATGGATCCTAAAATTTGTTGGGCAATTTATCCTGAGTAGAGTTGAGCGATACTTTCCGATATCCAAAAGTATCGGAATCGGAATGGTATCGCCGATACCATTAAAATATCGGCGATACCCAATACCGATACCGGAAATCCAATGTAAGTCTATGGGAACAAAATATCGTAACTAAAAAAAACCCCATTCTTTCCTTGTAAACACTAAATATACACACATAGAATACATATATATATATATATATATACATGTCATTGTGACATATATATATACATATATGTATAGTTTATACACTTCTACATAGTAAAATAGCCTCTGATTAAATTGCCGGGTAAAGCCGGCTTCTGTGAAAAGACAGAAGCACCCGACATGAAATGACACTTGGTGTACATAGGGTTAACCATGTCTTTTCATGTCGTTTGCTATCTGATTTGCACAAACAATTACATCAGTCTATGTGTGCAAAATTTCACACCTGTAGGGGTTAATTAAAGTTGTAAATTCGTTGTAAAAAAACGGACTTTTTTGC
This sequence comes from Oophaga sylvatica, assembly GCA_033576555.1. Classification (NCBI taxonomy): domain Eukaryota; kingdom Metazoa; phylum Chordata; class Amphibia; order Anura; family Dendrobatidae; genus Oophaga; species Oophaga sylvatica. Next base: position 39,001,230 of record JARQOD010000005.1, read on the forward strand.
TACGAATTTACACCTTTAATTAACCCCTACAGGTGTGAAATTTTGCACACATAGACTGATGTAATTGTTTGTGCAAATCAGATAGCAAACGACATGAAAAGACATGGTTAACCCTATGTACACCAAGTGTCATTTCATGTCGGGTTCTGCATTTTCACAAAAGCCGGCAATTGAATTAGCGGCTATTATACTATGTAGAAGTGTATGAACTATAAATATAAATATATATATATGTGTCACAAATTCAATGACATGTATATATATATGTGAGGTGTAAAATTGCTGAAAAAAAATGCGTGGGCTCCCGCCCTATTTTCGCAACCAGACAGACAAAGCCAGTGAGTGGGGGCAGATAATAATAGCCCAGAGAGGGACCATTATTTTTGCCCCCCCCCTGGCTACTAACATCTGCCCCCAGACACCCCAGGAAAGACAAATCTATAATTAGATTCGCCCTTTCTGGCACTTTGCCCGTCTATTCCCATTGCCCTGTAGCGGTGGCGAATGGGTTAATATGGGGTTAAAGCCACCTTGCTATTGAAAGGTGACCTTAAGCCAGGTTAATAATTGAGAGCTGTCAATTAGACAACTATCAATTATTAATCCTATTGCATGAAATAAAAATAAAACACACACACTTTAATTAAAAATCATTTTAATGAAATAAAGACACATGTTTTTGACCATCTTTTATTTTACTGCAAAAACCATTTCCTGTAATAAAAATAAAATAAAAAAGCAAAATTATTCTTACCTATCCCATGCACAGTCAGGTCCCACGGTGTAATCCTTCAGAAAGGGTTAATGTTTACTGCAGGGACCGCAGCTAATGCTGCAGCCTCACAGTAAACCCCCAAATGAATGAGTTCCTCTCCTGGCTGACAGGAGAGTAAAGGCTGGGTCTCACATAACGATACACCAGCGATCCCGACAACGATATGCACTTGTCAGGATCGCTGGTGTATCGCTACATGATCGCTGCTGAGCTGCCAAACAGGCAGCTCAGGCAGCGATCTGGGACAGCGACACTGTGGGTAACATCGCTTAAGGGCCCGTCTCACATAGCGATATCGCTACCGAGATCGCTGCTGAGTCACTAGTTTTGTGACGCAGCAGCGAGCTCACCAGCGATATCGCTGTGTGTGACATTCAGCGACGATCAGCCCCCCTGCCGGGTATCGCTGATCGTCGCTGAAATGTCAGGACCTTTTTTTGATCGCTGGTTTCCCGCTGACAGGCACGCATCGCTGCATGTGACAGGCGGGAGACCAGCGATCCGCTGGTAACCAAGGTACACAGCGGGTTTCCAGGCGCAGGGCTGTGCCTAGAAACCCGCGTGTACCTTGGATACCAGCGCCCTGATGCAGGGGAGCTGGTATCCAAGGTACACAGCGGGTTTCCAGGCACCGCGCAGCGCTTGGAAACCCGCTGTGTACCTTGGTTACCAGCGGATCGCTGGTCTCCCGCCTGTCACACGCAGCGATGCGTGCCTGTCAGCGGGAAACCAGCGATCAAAAAAAGGTCCTGACATTTCAGCGACGATCAGCGATACCCGGCAGGGGGGCTGATCGTCGCTGAATGTCACACACAGCGATATCGCTGGTGAGCTCGCTGCTGCGTCACAAAACTAGTGACTCAGCAGCGATCTCGGTAGCGATATCGCTATGTGAGACGGGCCCTTAAGTGGAAAGCTTAATTGATTGCTTTCCACTTTCACTTCAGGTCAGCCAGGGACACAATCAGTGACGTCAGAGGGAACTGATTAACAAAAATAGGGGTTCCCTTCGAAAAAAATTGGCGTGGGGTCCCCCCTATTTTTGTTAACCAGCCAGATGAAGCAGACCGCTGAGGCCTGGATTTTCAGGCTGTTAAGGAGCCAAGATCCATGGACCTGCCAGCCTGATAATACCAGGCCACAGCAGTCTGCATATCTTGGCTGATTAACAAAAATAGGGGATCCCCTCAAAAAAAATTGGCGTGGGGTCCCCCCTATTTTTGTTAACCAGCCAGATTAAGCAGACCGCTGAGGCCTGGATTTTCAGGCTGTTAAGGAGCCAAGATCCATGGACCTTGCCAGCCTGATAATACCAGGCCACAGCAGTCTGCATATCTTGGCTGATTAACAAAAATAGGGGATCCCCTCGAAAAAAATTGGCGTGGGGTCCCCCCTATTTTTGTTAACCAGCCAGATGAAGCAGACCGCTGAGGCCTGGTTTTTCAGGCTGGTAAGGATCCAATATCCATGGACCTTGCCAGCCTGATAATACCAGGCCACAGCAGTCTGCTTAGCTTGGCTGGTTAACAAAAATAGGGATCCCCTCGAAAAAAAAACGGCGTAGGGGTCCCCCTATTTTTGTTAACCAGCCAAGTAAAATGCAGACTGCTGCGGCCTGGTATTAAAAGACTGTCAAGGCCCATGGATTTTGGCCCTCAACAGCCTGATAATACCAGGCTACAGCAGCCCCACATTTGGCGCATCAAAAGATGTGCCAATTGTGGCACTTTACCCGGCTCTTCCCACTTGCCCTGTAGCGGTGGCAAGCGGGGTAATAAGGGGTTAATGTCACCGTTGATTGCACGGTGACAATAAGCCCGGTTAATAATGGAGAGGCGTCAATAAGACACCGATCCATATTAATCCCAAAGTTTTTAAATGTTTAAAAAAAAGACACAGCAAGAAAATAGTCTTTTAATGAAATAAAAGAGACAACACAGTTTTCATTTCTTTTATTACTCTCTCATTCCTGCGACGCCATCGATCTCCTGTAAAAAAATAAAAAAAACAAACCAACAGTATACCACCTGTCCGACGCAGTCCATAGTAACGACTGTCCCACGACGATCCAGCTCTGCTACATCGGAATGACAGGCAGAGCCTGACATCCCGGCGCAGCACAGCTGATTACCTGCTTCCCCGGCGGTGACGTCATCGGACTGCTTTACGGCCGCGATTACACAGCAGTCACTGCAGTTATCGCGAGAAACTGCATGTGACCGCCAGGGAGAAGAGGATGGCGGCCATTAAGCAGTCCGGGATGTGACCGCCGGAGATCTTCTGCCGGTAAGTGCCGCTGACTCCTGACAGACCCGACCGACGGACACTGACAGTGACAGTGACATTCCGATTCCGGTATCCGATATGACGAAAATATCGGTACTCGTAATCGGAATTCCGATACAGCCAATATCGGCCGATACCCGATATTTGCAGTATCGGAATGCTCAACACTAATACTGAGTACACAGATACCTCATATGTGGTCATAAACCACTGCTTTGGCACACAGCAGGACCCAGAAGAGAAGGAGCACCATTTGACTTTTTGAATGGAAAATTAGCTCCAATCGTTAGCGGACACCATGACGCGTTTGGAGAGCTCCTGTGTACCTAAACAGTGAAAAACAACCACATGTGACACCATTTTGGAAACTAGACCCCTTATGGAACTTATCTAGATGTGTTGTGAGCACTCTGAACCCCCAAGTGCTTCACAGAAGTTTATAAACGCAGAGCAGTGAAAATAACAAAATCATTTTTGTTCCTCAAAAATCATTTTTTAGCCCGTTATTTTTTATTTTCCCAAGGGTAACAGGATAAATTGGACCCCAAAAGTTGTTGTCCAGTTTTTCCTGAGTACGCTGGTGCCCCATATGTGGGGGAAACCACTGTTTGGGTGCACGGCAGGGCTCAGAAGGGAAGGAGCGCCATTTGACTTTTTTAATGGAAAATTAGCTCCAATCATTAGCGGACACCATGGAGAGCCCCTGTGTGCCTAAACTTTGGAGCTCCCCCACAAATGACTCCATTTTGGAAACTAGACCCCCTAAGGAACTTATCTAGATGCACAGTGAGCACTTTGAACCCCCAGGTGCTTCACAGAAGTTTATAACGCAGAGCCGTGAAAATATATATTTTTTTTTTCTCAAAAAATTATTTTTTAGCCCCCTATTTTTTATTTTCGCAATGGTTACAGGAGAAATTGGACCCCAAAGGTTGTTGTCCAGTTTGTCCTGAGTATGCTGGTACCCCATATGTGGGGGGAGCTACTGTTTGGGCACACGTCAGGGCTCGGAAGGGAAGTAGTGACGTTTTGAAATGCCGACTTGATGGAATGGTCTGCGGGCGTCATGTTACGTTTGCAGAGCTCCTGATGTGCCTAAACAGTAGAAACTACCCACAAGTGACCCCATTTTGGAAACTAGACCCCACAAGGAACTTATCTAGATGTGTGGTGAGCACTTTGAATCCCCAAGGGCTACACAAGTTTATAACGCCCGGGCATGAAAATAAAAAAAAACATATTTTTTCCACAAACATGATCTTTTAGTCCCCAATTTTTTTATTTTCCCATGGGTAACAGGAGAAATTAGACCCCAAAAGTTGTTGTCCAATTTGTCCTGAGTACGCTGATATCCCATATGTGGGAGAAAACTACTGTATTGGCACACGTCGGGGCCCGGAAGGGAAGTAGTGACTTTTTGAAATGCCGACTTGATGGAATGGTCTGCGGGCATCATGTTACGTTTGCAGAGCCCCTGATGTGCCTAAACTGTGGAAACCCCCCAAGTGACCTCATTTTGGAAACTAGCCCACCCAAGGAACTTATCTAGATGTGTAGTGAGCACTTTGAACCCCCAAGTGCTTCACAGAAGTTTATAACCCAGAGCCAGGAAAATAAAAAATCATTTTTTTCCCTCAAAAAATGATTTTATAGCCTACAATTTTTTATTTTCACAAGGGTAACAGGACAAATTGGACCCCAAAAGTTGTTGTCCTGTTTGTCCTGAGTATGCTGGTACCCCATATGTGCGGGGGAACCACTGTTTGGGCACATGTGGGGGCTCGGAAAGGAAGTAGTGACGTTTTGTAATACCGACTTGATGGAATGGTCTGCGGGTGTCATTTTACGTTTGCAGAGCCCATGATGTGCCTAAACAGTAGAAACCCCCCCAATTGACCCCATTTTGGAAACTAGATCCCCCAAGGAACTCCTCTAAATGTGTGGTGAGCTCTTTGAATCTCCAAGTTCTTCACAGAAGTTTATAACGCAGAGCCGTGAAAATAAAAAAATCATTTTTTTTCCACAAACATGAACTTTTAGTCCCCAATTTTTTTCCCTAGGGTAACAGGAGAAATTAGACCCCACAAAGTTGCTGTGCAATTTTTCCTGAGTACGCTGATACACCATATGTGGGGGTAAACCACTGTTTGGGCACACGTCGGGGCTCGGAATAAAGGGAGCACTGTTTGACTTTTTGAACGCAAAATTTGCAGGAATCAATGGTGGCACCATGTTGCGTTTGGAGACCCCCTGATGTGCCTAAATAGTGGAAACCCCTCAATTCTAACTCCAACCCTAACCCCAACACACCCCTAACCACAACCCTAACCCCTACACACCCCTAACCTTAATCCAAACCCTAACCATAACCCTAACCCCAATACACCCCTAACCATAATCCCAACCCTAACCATAACCCTAACCACAAGCCTAACCCCAACCCTAACTATAATTCCAACCCTAATTCTAACCATAACCCTAATTCCAACCCTAACCCAAATTCCAACCCTAACCCTAATTCTAACCGTAACCCTAATTCTAACCCTAATGCTAAAGGCTAGGTTCACATTACGTTTTACTAGCCCGTTCAACACATAGCGTTGACGGGCTGTTAACGGTTTCGCGTTATGCTATACCCGCTAGCGCAGAGGAATCAGCAGATGATTCATCTGCGCTAGTGGTGATGGAGCCCAGACGCTGCAGCCCGCGTCCGAGGCTCCGTCACTGAATGACGGCACGTCGCGAACGCATGCCGCTTTACGGCATGCGTTGCGATGTGCCCGCAAATGGGGGTGAATGGTAGCGTTAACGGACTGCGTTACACCGCGGTGTAACGCAGTCCATCTAACGGACTGCCATAATGCAATATAAATCCAGCTTAATCCTAATGCTAACCCTAATGCTAACCCTAACCCTAAGGCTAACCCTAACAATAACCCTAACTGTAATTCTAACCCTAATAGAAAAAAAAATTATTTTATTTTTTGTCCTTACCTATGGGGGTGATAAAGGGGGCGTTTATTTACATTTTTTTATTTTGATCACAGTGATCAAAATAAATTTTTGAACTTTAGAAGGCGCACTGCGCATGCGCCGGCCGGTGGGCGCACTGCGCATGCGCCCGCCATTTTCCAAGATGGCAGCGCCCATGAAGAGTCCCGGACGGACGCCGGGACGGATCCACGGGCGCCAGAAGCCGGGGGAGGTGAGATGACACTGGGGGGGGATCAGAAGGCGGGGGACAGCAGACCGGAGCAGGGGGGAGAGGATCGGAGCGCAGGGCAGCAGATAGTAACGGCGGTGACCGTTTGCTGCCATGAAATCGGTGGCGGCGGCCGATCACCGCCGTTACTCGGTGTGGGGAGGGTCGTAACTCGGTGTCCAGCCATGGCAGATGCTATTGCAGCATCGGCCATGGCTGGATTGTAATATTTCACCAAATTTCATTGGTGAAATATTACAAATCGCTCTGATTGGCTGTTTCACTTTTAACAGCCAATCAGAGCGATCGTAGCCACGTGGGGTTTAAGCCACCGCCACTGTGGTGATGCACAAAGGGTTTTGTGCCTGCGGGTCGGGTGACCTTTCAGTGACCCCGGTCACCCGACCCGCAGGAACATGATTTATAGCATGACGCCTACGTTGGCGTCATGGGTCGGGATGCCACTGGTTTTCGTGATGCAAATGTAGTCGTCATGGGTCGGGAAGGGGTTAAATAGATCTTTTAGACCTGATTAGGTTGGTATACGTACTCTAAAATTCCATACTAAAATGGCTGTATAGCCCTTATATAGAAATGAGCACTTTATAAGTCCAGGTCTAGTGCTCCTTAAGTGCTTTTTTTAATATTATGCAAGGAACCTTTCAAAAAGGGATTATATAACCATTCTGACTTGGATTTTCAAAGCAAACATATCAGCCTCATCAGGGCCAAGTGCTTTATTTAATGCATAGAGTTTATTTTGTGAAATCTGGTTACAGATTCTTTTTACTTAAGTCTGTATACAGCACATTTCAGCCCTACATGTCTTTATACTGTCAATAACTATTTTGGCTACACATACTGCAGCCTAAAAGCCAATTATCGTTCTCTCAGACATGGCCTTTATTCTGTGCCCTCTAAAACCTGTATCATTTACCTGTAAATATATGTTTCTGTCACATTAATTTTTTGGCCATGCGAGCCCTTTGTAAAGGCAAATCCTTCATTACTTTTGACATGTATAAATAATTGGACTCGTTAGGAAAAATTGAAGTTTTGTCTTTTGTCCTTGTAATAAACTGACCAGGACCGGGATCCTCATGGACGTCTGCACCTTGATATATACAAGCAGTTTTTGTTAAATATAGTACATAGTTTGAGTATTTTTATAGTTTGTTTGGCCACCATATTCCTGTTCCAGGCTGTCAGGATTTTAATTATATGTCCACAAAAGCGTTTGGAGATATGGCCTTGTGCTTTGGTCATATTTAGCAGCTCAGACCAGTGGCGAAGCCTGGAGTGTCGGGCGGTTACCCTGAGCATGAAATTCTTAGGAGCGCAAAATATAAACAATGAAAAAAAAAGAAAAGTTTTTGGTTGGAATTTTTGTACGTTGCAGAATTTTTGCTAAAAACAAGCCTAAAAATGCATAAAAAACCACTAGTCTACTTTCCAACAATGATTTTTGATGATTTTTTTAACGCTACGTGTTTTATTTAATAAGTGTAGAATTGGTGCAGAAAATCTACAACAACAAAAACTCATCTTGCGACCATACCTTTGGGCCCCACCACTCTCCGTCCTGTAGGCCTGCGGTTTACAAGGCGTTGTGATGCTGGTGCAGGCAATGCTATAACGTCACAGCATTGTGCCTCCTGTGCCGGCTCGCGAGAAGAAGGCTCGATCGCTACGATCAGGTACACACTTCATTTTCTATTGTTTGCAGGGGAGTAGGATAAAGTTGGTATTAATAATTTTGGATAGGGCATTCCTTTTTAGTGGGACATTAATACTCAACGGGCAATATTTGTTTCAAGGGGGCTTTATAATTGGGTTAGGGCGCGCAACCGACTCTCCTGAAGTTTCTCAACCATATGCAAGCTTATTGAACAATTACAATGTGAATCTTTCATTTTTACAGGAGTCACCCTTTAAGACGGCCTGTTTTTTGAGCAGTAGTAATTGGAGAATTTGACAAAACTCCCGGCTGTCGGTGAGCATCATGTGATGAAAGCTGGCAGGCTTCTAAGGATTGCATTGATTTTATGTCATCTGTGTTGCAGTAGTGTTATGTTTGGTTTTATATTCGGTAAGTCCGTCCTTATCTCTGTTTGCTCTAGCCTTGGTTTCCCATTGCATTGCTGGGAAGCTATCACATATGGTCAGCCACTGTCTGCTGCTGGCAGGGGGCTCTGGCCTCTTGACCCTAATCACAAGGACCATTTGTTCACCATTTTATTACACATTGTTCAATAAACGCTCTAGTGCTAATGAATGAGATATACTGTGCTTCCTTTTTTTGCAATGTATATTCCCCAAAAATAGTAGAGTCCCACTATTCTAACCGATTCTAGTGCTTATGATCAGACAGCAGGCGTGTAATCATATCGTGCTAAAATCTATGCAAAACTCCGATGGATATAATCATGGTAAACTTCATTATGTCTAAATATTTTTATTACCCCTTATGGGAAATTTTTAGTTTATATTTATTTATTTATTTATTTATTTATTTTCTCGCTTAAATAGCGCTTTACAGGCATCATCCTCACTGACCCCATTGGTGCTCACAATCTAAATTCCCTATCACTATATTTTTGAAGTGTGGGAGGAAACCAGAGAACCTGGAATAAACCCATGCAAACACAAAAACACAAAAAAAATAATTTTCCTATAAATACATTTTTTGTCCAGTTTTATGTAATCAAAACATAATATTCTGGGATTTTACACTAAAGTGGTTGTCCGACCTTAGGTTACCAGACTTGTGAATCCTCACATCATGCACACTGTGCACTGTGAGGGTTCTCCATTGACGGAAGCGGCGGGCACATGACCGCAAGTATGCAATTTGCATACATGCAGTCAGTGCAGACTAGACGTGCGCGGCCTCGCTCAATGCCAGGGATTTGCGTGAGTACCCAAAACACCGCCCATCTGACCTGACTGCCATCATTTAAATATCCCGCCAATTTAGGGTGACAGATTCCCTTTAAGTTTTTGGAAGAGTTGTAAATTCTCAGTAGTTTCGTGGTGCAGCATGGCATGCAATGAATGATAGATTGCATACATGATACCCATAAATTTCAACAATGAAACTGTAAAAACAACTCTAACGCATAGTATAGCTTTTCTCTTTTATGTTACCCTGTTTTTTTTGTTCTCCTTTTCATGAATTGCTTCTGCTTTTTGTTTTTATTCCAATTGGTTTCATGTCATGATTTCTAAGTAAAAGCCCATCAATGTATCTGTCATGTTACAAAAATTTCCAAAAAGGCTTCCCTACCCTTATCTGTGTCATGTATGGCTTCTGGTTTATGGTGGGATCGGGCGTGTATTGAGAGTGGGAGACGATGGATAAAACAAGCAGTATGTATGAGATACACTATACCTATCATGGTCTGTGTACTGTAAAGCCCCCCATCTCACATAGCGAGATCGCTAGTGAGATCGCTGAAGCGTCACCGATTTTGTGACGCAACAGCGACCTAGCCAGCGATCTTGCTACATGTGACACACAGAGGCGACCGGCCCCCCTGCTGGATATCGCTGATCGTCCTCGAATGTCCTGGACCATTTTTTCAGCGTGTATCGCTGTATTTGACTCCGACGAGCGACCTCGTTGGCGACGCAGAACTCAGGGACGCAGGCGGGAATCATCAGAAAAGCTGCGTGTAACAAGTACCAACGACCGCCGAGGTCGTTATACGGATCGCTGTATCGTTGCTGCGTCGCTAAAAAGATCTGCCTGTTTGGCAGCTTACTAGAGACCATTTAGCGACGCACCGGCGATCCTTACCAGGTCGTATCGTTGTCGGATTGCTGGTGCGTCGCTATAGTGAACGGACCCTAAGGCTACTTTCACACTTCAGGCTCTTTGAATCAGCGCGATCCGGCGTGTTTTTTAAAAAACGATCCGTACCGATGCGTTTTTAGCATGGGACTTACATTAGCGCCGATCGCGCCTGATGTCATTGCGTTGCTATCCGTTTTGGCCGGACCCGTCGAAATGTACATTCCGGCGGCCGGACAAGACGCTGGCTGCAACGTTTTTTTTTTTTCCGGAGCCGCCTGACAGTGCCTGAATCGGCACTTCAGGCGGCCGAAACAATGCAAACTATGGCGCCGGACCAGTATTTTGACAAATCCGTCAGAAAGCTGATCCAAGTCCAATCTCTCTCTCTCTCTCTCTCTCTCTCTCTCGACATTCAAGGCTGCATTTTCACATGGAAATTTTATATTTCCGGTTGAAAAGGTCAGGACGGATCAGGCAAAAAACCTGATCAGTTGCATCAGTTTTTTTAAATCAGCGCCGGATCCGTCCTATCAGGCATAGGACGGATTCTGCCTGATTCAAAAAAACTGATGTGTGAAAGTAGCCTAAGGCCTCTTTCACACATCCGGCGGGCGCCTTGCGGCGCCCCCGGCATTTTGCCGCAGCGCTGCATCAGAAAACCTGATGCGCCGCATGTGGCTTTTTTCGCATTGACATGCATTAGCGCCGGATGGCGCCGCATGTCAATGCGTTGATTGCGGTTTTGTCCGGATGCGGCTCAAATGTACATTGCGGCGGCCAGACAAAACGCTGCATGTAAGGCCTCTTTCACACATGCGGTTACATTCTGCGTTTTGTCCGGCTGCCGCAATGTACATTTGCGCCGCATCCGGACAAAACCACATGCAACGCACTGACATGCGGCGCCATCCGGCGCTAATGCATGTCAATGCGAAAAAAGCCGCATGCGGTGCATTAGGTTTTCTGATGCGGCGCTGCGGCAAAATGCCGGGGGCGCCGTCAGGCGCCCGCCGGAAGTGTGAAAGAGGCCTAGGGCCTCTTTCACACATCCGGTGTGCGCCTGACGGCGCCCCCGGCATTTAGCCGCAGCGCCTCATCAGAAAACCTGATGCGCCGCTTGCGCCGCATGCGTTTTTTTGCCGGATGGTTTCTGATGCCCGGAGACATCAGGGGAATCCGGCAAAAAAAAAAAACGTTACATGCTGCGTTTTGTCCGGCCGCCGGAATGTACATTTCCGCCGCATGCGGACAAAATCGCATACGACGCATTGACATGCGGCGCCATCCGGCGCTAATGCAAGTCAATGCAAAAAAAAACGCAAGCGGCGCATCAGGTTTTCTGATGCGGCGCTGCGGCTAAATGCCGGGGGCGCCGTCAGGCGCACACCGGATGTGTGAAAGAGGCCTAAGGCTACTTTCACACATCAGTCTTTTTGTGTCAGGCATAATCCGTCGTATGCCTGATAGGACGGATCCGGAGCTGATTTTAAAAAAACTGATGCAACTGATCAGTTTTCTTGCCGGATCCGACCTGACCTTTTCAACCCGGAAAAATAGATCTTCTATGAGGAAAATGCAGGTACGCATGTCCAGACCAAGGAGAGAGAGACCTTGGTTTCCAGAATCCGGATCAGTCTTTTGACGGATTTCACAAAATACTGGTCCGGCTCCATAGACTTGTATTATTTCCGGCCGCCTGATGCGCCGATTCAGGCACTATCAGGCGGCTCCGGAAAAAAAAAAAAACCTTGCAGTTAGCGTCTTGTCCGGCCGCCGGAATGTACATTTCCGCCGGATCTGGACAAAAACGGATGCAACGCAATGACATCAGGCGCGATCCGGCGCTAATGAAAGTCAATGCCAAAAAAACGCATCCGGTATCAGATGCGTTTTTTAAAAACATGCCGGATCGCGCCTGATGTAAAAAAACTGATGTGTGAAAGCAGCCTAAGACATGACTGCCGCTCTATATCTGGTGCAGGCTGACAGTCTGCATCATGGCTTCCTGTTCTGAGAACAGTCCTTGTCCATGGACCGTGTAAATCATCGTCTTGATATAGAATTTTGGGTGAGGCCACCGTACAGATTATATAGCTATGAGAGGCTAATTCAGGACAGGGAGATAAATTCATGTTGAAATAAATCATGAATGTGAATAATTATATTACCCAACATAAATTTTCACCTGGACTCAAATATGAAACTTTTTTTTGGTTAGTATAATTTATTCAAGTAACGAGTCTCCAGGTACTTAAGTGCTAATTCTCCTCTTTCTATGAACTACTAGTCCTCGCATGCACTGACAGTATCTAGCAGGGCATGCCAGGGCAGATGGGTAGAAATCGGCCAGGAATGCTGTATGAAATTCACATACCCAGGATTTATCAGCTGATGTAACACTTATCAGCACTGCTTATAACTGTTAGCTGCCTGACCTGGCAGGACATGTGCCATATATTTGCATTGCCCCATGGTGTGGTCTAATTTGCATGAAGTGAAACTACTCCTTCATTGCAGAAGCAAGAACCTCGGTATAGTAAAAAGACAAAGTGTAAAATTTGTGTGGTATTTTTAGGTAGTTAAACGATAGTGAATAAGCTGTATAGTGGGAGTTTTCCATCATTAATCATATCATACCGGTATATCCTAAAGCTAGAGAAGGGAATGGAAGTAATGTGATAAAACGCATTGTTCTGCAAATTATGTGAAAGCAAGAATTAAATCCTGTAATCCACTTATATAATTAAGGGAAACATGATTAAAAGAACGTTTTTCCAATTAAATTATTTATTACGCTTAATTATTTCTTACTATACAAAGACATTTTGGTACATGCCACCATTACATTCAAGGTGTCTGGAAAAAGCCAAACACAGTGTTCGTCGTCCCATACGGGATGAATGAAGGACAGTCCAGCGTGTGCACTGCTGCTCCATTCCATTAGGGATAAAAGTCTACCATTCTGCCTATTGTGCAGGTCGGTACTGAGGATAGGTGATAACTTTTTTACTCTTCGCCACGGGCAGCACCCACTATGAGGGATCCGCCCATAGGAACAGGAAACCTACAGAAATAAAAGGGGGCGGTCTCCTCTCCTCCCCAGTTGGTTTCCTGTTCAAGTGGAACCGAGGGACAAGAACAAGAATACCTGGGCTGATGCATGCCACCTGTGCAGTATCCATTGAGAACGGAAGGGGCTGGGGTTCCAGAAGCAGCCTCGAGGGAGCCCTCTCTATCAGTCTCCCCCCTCGTCTGGCTCATATCCATGAGGATCGTGTCCGGGGAGGGCCGCCTGGTCTCACGAGGAATGCGCGGTGGGCAGGAGGTCGGAAGCAGAGTGCGAGCGGTGCGGGTCGGCATCTGCAGAGAGCACTTCAGGGCCACGCATGTGCAGAGGCACCAGCCGGCGTTCTTGAACTGGAAGTATTGCATTCTGGAGGTCCAGGGAGTCCAGGGGCAGTAATTATAAAATACCGGCGGTTACAGAGCGCCAGTGTGCTCAACATGTCATCCCCAGGTGGACATGAAGTGCACCCACCAGTGGTGGAGTTGCAGGTGCGCAGCATGGGCAAAGGCAACAGTGGATGCTCCAGAGAAGGGGGTTCCACGGACAAGAGTCAGAGACGTGAAACATCTAAACCACCCAGAACTGGGGCTGTATTCGACCTCCAGAACCGGTACCGTATTATAAGCTACACTGGGTGAGTGTATTGGGCTCTACCTATTAAGCTGTTGGGCTCTACTTATTAAGCTGATTCCCCTTCTTTTGTATGCCTCGCTCTTTCAGGCCAAGAAAACAAAAAAGTCTAAACATAAGGAGTGTGAACTATGCAAACAGCCCCTTCCTGACTCCTACCCCAGGAGGCTCTGTCAGGGTTGTATTAGCGAGACGCTACAGGACGAGGCTACGATAACATCAATGGACATTCGTATGTTGATACGAGAGGAGCTTCAGGCTTTAGGTCAGACCAGCATACCTAAGAGCCATACAAGTAAAAGGAAAAAAGTGTCCCCCATCTCCAGTTCAGAGTCGGATAGTGACCAGGGGAAGGCTTCAGACTCCTCGCAATCGTCATAATCATCGCTTTCATCTGACGTAGAGGGTCATTCGTGCTTTCCTACAGATAGCGTAGACAATCTAGTCAAGTCAGTCAGGAACACCATGGGGTGCAGTGACGCAAAAGAAACCCACAACACAGGACATTATATTTGTGAGACTTGCTCAAAGAAGGAGGAGAGCCTTCCCGTTATCCCAGCGGTAAAGACCTAGTAAAGAGGGAATGGGACAAACAAAGCCAGCGGGGGTTCCTTCCCTCATCTTCCAAAAGGAAATATTCATTTAGTGACGAGGAGTTATTAGCCTGGTCCAAAGTCCCTAAAGTGGACGCAGCGGCAGCCTCCACGTCTAAGCAATCGGCTCTACCAGTAGAGGACTGCAGGCATGTTATCAGACGCGCTTGATCGCAAAGCGGAGACCTCACTTAAGAGAGCTTGGGAAGCCTGTACTGGAACCTTTAAGCCAACCATATCCAGCACGTACACAGCAAGGTCGATGCTGGTATGGATAGACCAGCTAGAGCAATAGATCGAGCAGAAAGTGGCCAGAGAAAAATTGTTATCCGCCATTCCGTTAATCAGAGGAGCAGCAGCGTTCCTGGCGGATGCATCGGCGAATTCATTATGCCTAGCAGCTAGGTCAGTCTAGTTAATGCCGCCCAACACGCTATGTGTCTTAAGAGCTGGAAAGGAGATACGCAGTCAAAGAGTTCCTGTTCGGAAGTATACTGGATGAGATCCTAGCCAGGTGAGGGAGAGAAAAAAGGGGTTCCCTAATCAATCTTTTCTATTCTGCAGGAGGGCGTTCAAAAGACGTCCGTTTAACAAAAGGAAGACGTCGGGAAACCGAGACCGTTGGGATACGAAGCAGGTCAAGCAAAGAGGTGCCATGTTTAAGGGGCCTTCTTCCCAGAAGGGTAATAGGTTCCAATAGCCCCGATCCTCCGGTAGGAGGCAGACTAAAATTTTTTCACCAAAGATGGAAGGACATAACATCAAGTGCCTGGATCCTGAACCTAGTACGTTCGGTTTGGAATTGGAATTCTGCCAAATTCCCAATGAATCATTCATTATAACTTTGCCTTTCTTTATAATCATAAATTTAAGATGGAGTCAATTAGATCCACTATTAAACTTTTATATTCCCAGATGTATGATGGCCAGATTGGATCTAAAAGATGCGTATTATCATCTTCCTATACATGCCAAATACCAACAGTATCTCAGGGTGGCAGTGATCTTGGCAGGTCGAATCCGCCATTTCCAGTTCGCAGCGATGCCCTTTGTTCTTTCTATGGCGCCTCGAGTATTCACAAAGTGATGTTGGAGGTGATGGCTTTTTTATGTCAGCGGGATACGCTGATCATACCATATCTAGATGATTTCCTGGTAGTAGGAAACTGGCCTCCCAATGTAGTAACCGCCTGGCTGACACAATTTCGTCCTTACAGGCATTGGGTTGGATTGTCAACTTCGAGAAGTCCAGGCTCGTGCCGCAGACCCTTCAGTCTTTCCTGGGTCTACACCTAGATTTGAAAGTCAAAGGTGTCTTCTCCCAGAGATAAAGAAGTCAATCATAAAGGCAAAAGTTAGGACAGCCATTGGACAGAGCTTGGATGTCCTTAAGAGAGGCTATGTCCCTCCTAGGATCCTTTACCTCCTGCATTCCGATGGTCCAATGGGCCCAGTATAATACCTGAGGGTTGCAGCATGAGGTCCTCTGCGAGGAAAAGTGCCTGCGGGGTCATCTTGGGGGAGTAATAACCTTGTCTACAGAAGTGTTAACCTCCCTGGCCTGGTGGTTGGATGATACACATCTTTCCAGAGGTGTCCCATGGGTAATAAAACCATCTAGTATAATCACCACTGATGCTAGTCCTGAAGGATAGGGCACCCACATGGGGGATAGCCTAGCCCAGGGACAGTGGAACGTAAGGAAATGCAGGACTCATCAAACTTGAAAGAACTGAATGTGATCTTGCGTTGCATCATTTTCTTCCACAGCTTCGAGGATCTCATGTAAGAATCCTGTCAGACAACACCACAGCAGTCGAATATGTGACCCGACAAGGCGGAACATCATCAAAAAAGCTGATGTTTACCGCAGTAAAAATTTTCGATCTAGCCGAGACCCATCTACTTTCTCTCAGCCCTTCATATCAAGGGGAAGGAGAATTTAAAAGCAGACTTCCTGAGCCGTCATATGTTATGTCAAGGAGAATGGTGTCTCAGCCCCAGATATTCAGGAAGATCATAGGATCATGGGGTCTTCCTCAAATAGACCTATTTGCCACGAGAAAGAACAAGCAGGTGCAGAGATTCATCTCCCTGAATACAGCGCATCATCTGTAGATAGTGGACGCCCTTCGAGTTCCATGGCAGTTCAGTCTGGCATATGCCTTCCTGCCAATAATGCTGTTACTACTGGTCATCAGGAAAATCAGGGAGAAGGCAAGGGTGATCCTCATAGCACCGTTCTGGCCCAAGAGACCTTGGTTCTCCTGGCTATGGGCCATGTCTATAACCGAACCATGGGTCCTCCCATCAGTCCTGGATCTGCTCTCTCAGGGTCCATTCCTTCATCCTTGAGTGGAGGGTCTCCACTTGACGACATGGAACTTGAGAGGCAGTTATTGACGTTAAGGGGGTTTTCGGAGGGCCTAATTGATGCAGAGTAGGAAAGAATCCCCAGCAAAAATTTATAGTAAAGTGTGGAGGAAATTTCTAGAGTCCCATAAGGGTACCTTCTCTAGGGAGGTTCCAATCACAGCTATTTTGGAATTTCTGCAGAGAGGAAGAGAGCTGGGTCTGTCCTTTAGTACGCAAAAGGTCCAGGTATCTGCCTTGGGGGCCCTTTATGGTTATAATGTGGCAGGAGATAGATGGGTCTCTCGGTTCATCGCACCATGCGAACATAGTGACCCGGTTCACATTTCCCGGATGCCTTCTTGGGATCTAAATTTAGTTTTGGATGCCCTAACACTTTCCCCATTTGAGCCATTAGAGTCTGTTCTCCTGAAATACATATCGCTAAAGACAGCCCTTTTGATAGCATTGACATCAGCTAGAAGAGTTAGCGACATCCAGGCTCTTTCTATAGATCCACCCTTCCTGTTAGTATTTCAGGACAGGATAATACTGAAACCAGATCCGTCATACCTTCCTAAGGTGGCGGCAAAATTTCACAGGACACAGGAGATCTTTCTTCCCTCTTTCTTTAGTAATCTTCCACTCTAGAGGAAGAGGAAGAGAGGTTTCACACCCTAGATGTGAGGAGGGCCGTCCTGAAGTGCATAGATAGATCTAGGGCCTGGAGGCAGAGTAGGGCTCTGTTTATATCCTTCCAGGGCCACAGGAAGGGGTATGGAGTCACGAAGGGTACCTTATCTCGTTCGATCAGGTATGCAATCTACCTGGCCCACTCAGCAAAAGGCGAAAATTCCCCTGAGGGTGTAAGGGCACATTCAGCGCGAGCTGTGGCATCCTCTTGGGCTGAGAGGGCGGACATCCCAATTGAACTTATATGTAAGGCTGCGACGTGGTCGGCACTGTCTACCTTTTGTAACCACTACAGGCTTGATCTCTCATCTTCCTCTGATCTAGCCTTTGGGAGAGCTGTCCTCAGCGTGGTGGCCCCTCCCAGGTGATGGTTCTCTGAAAATCTCTCATATGGGTGCTGTCGTGGCGAAGGGTAAAAAGCCGGATTACTTACCAGTAATGTTCTTTTATAGAGTCCACGACAGCACCCACTCACTACCCTTAGTAGTTAGATATAAGTAGAACACTTAATGGTGGTTGTATATAAGGATTTATATATATATATATATATATATATATATAATAGGGTATAATGGCTGGATGTAATAAATTACGGTATAGTTTGACCTAATACTTGGGCGGTCCCTATGGTACTCTGAAATCCTTTTATTTCTGTAGGCTTCCTGTTCCTATGGGCAGATCCCTCTCTCATGTGGGTGCTGTCGTGGACTCTATAAGAGAGCATTACCGGTAAGTAATCAGGATTTTCGCCAGACAACCCCTTTAAATTATGGAACCATATTTCTCTTCTATTTATTTTCATAAATAATTATCAATATCATGAAAAGAATCTCAGCGTTTTTTATTTCTTTCTCAAACTCCAAAGCTGTAAATGCCCTGTAGAGATAAAGAGCTGATGTGTGTGCATTTTTTTTAACAGCCTTCAGCTCGGTCTTGAGCCATGACGAGTTGATGGATGAGTGATCTCTAATAAGATTGATCTTGTGCAAGCTTAGACAGGTCCACCAGGGTCTTCTCCACCATTATCTTGGTAGTATCAAGTCATCGGGTTGCTGGTCTTCTTCTTCGCCTGGTTCATTCTATTTTTTCGACCATGATGTCCTTCTCCAGTGATTCTCCAGTCATTTGATGTCTCAAAAGTAGGCAAGTACTAGCTTGGTGATCCTTGCTTTGAGTGACATATCTGGCTTGATTTGTTCCAAAATTGCTATCTTTGTTTTCTCAGCATCCATAGTATTGATAACATCCTTCTCCAGCACATTTTGAAGCCACTGATTCTTCTACTGTCTTATTTCTTTATCATCCAGGTTTCACATCTGTATGTTACCACAGAAAAGACCAAACAATGTACGAGCTGTGTCTTCATCGTCAGTAAAATGTTCCTCGACTTGAAGTCCTTATCCAGTGACTTTATTGTTGATTTGCCCATAGCCATTCTCCTATTGACTTCCAGTGCCATCACTGCATCTTGAGTAGGTTGAAGTTCTTTACAATTTCCAATTCGTCACTGTCCATCTCAAATGTGCCCTGGTCGTATCTGGCAGTAGTCAATATCTTTTGTATTCTTTGTGTTGAGTAACAATCCCATGTTCGAGCTTACCATCTTGACACTCCACAATAAGTCTTTCATTTCATCTATGCTTGCTGCTATCAATTTTGTTTCATCTGCATATCTAAAATTGTTGATGATTGTTCCAGCAATTTTGATTCTTTCTTCTTTTTCAGCAAGTCAAGCCTTACTGAAGATAGCTTCTGCATATAAATTAAAGTAAAATGGTGACAGGATGCAGCCTTATCTGATGACTCGCTTTACTTTGAACCATGCCATGTCGCCATGTTCTGTTCGGACTCTTGCAACTCAGTTGATGTGTGCATTATATGACTTATAGCCTGCGGTTTGACAAGGTACCCCTCTGCAGGCTCTGCCTTTAATTTTCAGTTATCTCTAAACTGGTGGGGGGAGACTAGTTGTTATGATGTCTCCAAATACAGCACACAGAGAAATGATGGATTCCTGCTCTCCTGTTTTGCTGTAGCATGTGTTTTAAAGGGTAGAATGGAGGATATCATAAAGCAATATTTATCAGTGTAACTGTGAATCCAGCACTGGGATGAGATAAACAGTTACTTGAAAGCAGGAGCAGGATCTGTCCATCTATGTGCTTCTCTCACTCTGCTCCTTCTGGTTTGCTCTTCAATAGGTAAGCTTTATTCTGATGTCTCAATAAATTACATTTAAAGACTTCCCCAGATTGGTGCCAATAGATCAGAACCCGGTATTCACATATCCCAGAAGGGTGCACAAAAGGAATCAACCACTAGAGGTCTCATTATACATACACACACCTTCACCGTCCCCTAAGACCACCAGAGGGAGCTCTAATAGGACTATAAAAGGAGGGTGAAGGTAGGAAGTTCAGTCAGAGCAGAGCAGAGCTCAGAGTTCAGTCTAGCTGAGACAAGTGAGTAGTGAGTAGTCTGCAGGCAGAGCAGTCGAACAGAGTCGAGTCTGCAGAGCAGAGTGGAGTTTGCAGTGAGAGACTCAATAGCTCAGTTAGAGAGCTAGGAGAGTGCTGACGCTCTGAGAGAGGCAGAAGAGGCAGCCCACCCACTGCCAGTGTGTATAATCCTGTGAGGGCCCGATTAGGCCAAGGCAAGAGGAGAGTAGTAAAGGGGCAGAGGAGCCTAATCAGCTTTACCCAGCAAGTGTATACCGGACGCCGGGTCCGAGCCTATGGGGATCTCCACGACCCAGTAGGAGACCACCGGAGTTCCTGGAGGACTACAGGTCCCAGGAGCACCACAGAGCTGATGCGTAACCGGGCCAGGATGACGGAGTCCGGCAAGCAGGACGCTGCAAGCTGGGACTGTGTACTTCAAGAAAAGGGTCCAACCACAAGGTCAGCCAGGTGCAGGACAGAGACTAAATTAGGCCCAGCTACATGCAGGCCAGGACTTCATTGCAGAGAGGCAAGGAACAAGGAGGCCTTAAACCTACTTAGTGGGAGAATCTGGATGTGCACTCTTCACCCTATCATGCTCCGGGTTGTACCTGCAACATCTTCAGTAAAGGTACCAAAGAGACTTGTGTGTGTGTGTCCACCTTCTTGTCCCTACCCTGCCGGGTTTCCCTCTGTCCTGCATCCCTACACATCTACCTGCCCTGGAAGGATACAGCCTCACCTGTAGGAGGCCTAACACTTATAGCTGCACAACACCATCCCTTCCAGAGGATCTGCACAGCAGCGCTGGTCCCCCTGACCAGATACTACAGGTGGCGTCACGACTAACTACACGAACATTTATTCCCCTGTAAATATCCACCTTTTATGGTGAGAGCCCAGGGCCACGGACCGAACTGTGCTGCCGTGACATCCCCCATAGAAGACAATAGGCTCGGATCCGAGTACCCCACTGCTCTGGGAGGGCGGCTCATCTTATCTGGCGTCACGAACAGGATTGCGTTCCCTGCAGCAACGGAGTAACTTGTACCCGTTGCCACCGGGTACTGTGTGCCTTACTAAAAGACTGTGTCTCGTATAGTGGTGAAGATTTCCCGCCATTGCCCGCCATTTACAGCGTTACCGCGCGAAAACGAGGAAGTGTACCTGAAAAAGCGCGCAGAGTCCTGGACACGCCCCCACGTGCTGACGCGGCGGCAGGTCCTGGCAGGGAGCTTCGGTGAACGCTCTGACGTCAGAGCACCGGCGACGCAGGTCCTGCAAGCAACTGTGCCTGCGGAGCTGCGACCTACAGGAAAAGGTAGGCCACGTTTCACTGGGGGGGGCGCAGAGATGTCGCAGCAGCAGGCCGATGGCGCGGCCCAGGCCGACCGCCCTAATAACTTACCCATGGGCGCTGCCGCGCAGACTGGAACTGCTGCCCCCTCACCTGGGCCTGTGGCCCCGATAGTACAGCTGACACTACCATATATGCCCGGAGCAAAGTGGCTTCCCCAATACAGCGACAAGTCAGACACCATGTCAGGGTTCCAGCGGAAAATATGCAGCATACTGGACATGTACTCAATGTCAGAGAAGCAGAAAGCTGCAGTGGTAGTGGGACAATTGACTGGTGCTGCAGAAAGAGAGGTCGAGACTTGGTCAGCTGCAGACCAGGAGTCAGTGCTTGCAATTTTCTTAAAGCTACAGACTATCTTTGTGGACCGCACCGAAACAGACCTCCGAATGAGGTTCTACCAATGTTCTCAAAGACCGGAGGACAGCATTCGGGACTATGCCTGCCGACTACAAAGGGCCCTGCGAGCTCTCAGACAGGTTAATCCCATGAGCATCACCAATGAGAATAAAATGCTAAAAGAACAATTTGTACGGGGACTAAGGTCCCAAGCGGAAAGCAGGACTGTGCGTTGGTGGTCCTTGGATCATCCTGATGCTACTTTTGAGGCCCTTAAGGATATGGCTATAAAAGGACTGCGGCCCCTGGAAACACCCGAGATGGCAACCCAGCATCACCGGGATGAGGCCACTCTAACGCCAGCGGCATCCACCTTTTCCCCGCTGGTTGCTGAAGCCAAAATGCAGGCGGCGCCCCCTCCTGAGCTGGACTGTC
This sequence comes from Oophaga sylvatica, assembly GCA_033576555.1. Taxonomy (NCBI): domain Eukaryota; kingdom Metazoa; phylum Chordata; class Amphibia; order Anura; family Dendrobatidae; genus Oophaga; species Oophaga sylvatica. The sequence goes on from JARQOD010000005.1 coordinate 39,023,196, forward strand.
TACGCTCAGAAGTGCGCCAACTGACCAAAAACCTGGCCACCGTAATGAGTGCCCTGCAACTGCTGACGGAACCGGAGACAGAAGGAAAGATCCTGCTAGTCGACTGCCCTGAGGATGTCCCCTGGATGAACTGGAGGGGAAGGAGGACAACGCCACCCCCAGAAAGGACCAACGACCAGCGTCATCCTCACCGTGGGATTGTCTGCTACCGCTGCCAGAAGGAAGGTCACATCGCATGCCAGTGTCCTTTAAATGAGCAAACCCTGGGTCCGAGGGCCAGCACCCAGGAATAGACTCATCAGGCTCCTCAGACTGGAACCACAGGTTTGTGGGAGGAAGACCTTTCCTGACCATCATATTGGACGGGATCGCAATCCCTGCCCTGCTGGACACCGGATCCCAGGTGACCATCATACCTGATATCCTTTACAACAGATACTGGTCCATCGACAGTCTCCAACCCCCAAACCCCGACTTTGCAGTATACGCCTCTAACGGCCTCCCTCTTGACTTACTGGGGGCTAAGAATGTAGACGTAAAAGTGGGGAGGGTGGAATTAAAGGACCAAGGACTTATTGTAGTGAAGACTGTTAATGAGGAAAATGGACTGAATGTGGTTTTAGGCACTAACATTATTGGTAACTGTTTGGAGGAGGTTGTGTTTTTACTCCAACAGCTCGCCGATGTCGCCAGACCAAAGCAAAAGGGAGCGATCCAGAAGGAGATCCGGGCCCTGATGTGCCAGCAGCAAGTGAAACTGACCGGTGGTGAGATTGGTAATGTACGGGTAACAGACCCAAACCCCATTGTGATACCCCCAATGAGTGAAATGCTTATTTGGTATAGAGCAGCAATAGGTCTGAGAGGACAGAGCTACCAAGCAGTAGTAGAACCCTTTGTTCAGAGCCCAGACCTACACTCTTAACTGCCAGAGGGGTAGTGGAGGTACGTGAAGGGAGGGTGCCAGTGCGTCTTCTCAACTGGGGAGAAGATGAAGTCAAATTACCACGTTATGCCACTGTTGCCAAGTTACATGCTGTAGATAATAACTCCATTCACATGACGGAGCCCTTAACTTCCCCACCATCAGTGGAGGATAACGGCCCGGCAACCAAGTTGGAAGATTGGTGTCAGCAGATCCATGTTGGGACGGACACCACTCCAGCTCACCAGAAACAGGGAGTACATCAGGTAGTCCAGGAGTACGCACAGGTATTCAGCTAACACCCACTTGACTTAAGGTACTGCCACACTTAGCGATCTCGTTAGCGATCTCGATAACGATGCAAGCTAACGAGATCGTTGGTGTGATCTCTTTTAGGTCGCTAGTAGCTGCCAAACAGGAGATCTCATAAACGACTCATCAGCGGTTAGCGATCTCTTTAACGACTTTGGCGGTCGTTAGGACGTCATTAGCATGTACTGAGCGCTTCTGATTCATAGGAATTTCCAGCATCGCTCCTGCTCTCTGCGTCCTGCTAGCCTGCTTTGCAAACTTCTGCGATCCTCTCTGTGACGCAAAAGAGAACTTACAGATATTGCGATCCACTCCGTGACGCTAAAAACAGTCATATGCGTCACAAACGAGGTCGCTCGTCGTTCGCAAAAGGTGCCAAACACAGCGATATAGGCTCACCAGCGGGACACCAACGATCAAAAAACGGTCCAGAATGCTAGTGAACGATCAGTGACATCACAGCAGGGGCCACATCGTTGCTACATGCCACACACAACGAGGTCGCTAACGAGATTGCTAAATAGTGACATTTTAGTGATCTCGTTAGCGATCTCGTTTAGTGTGGCATACCCTTAAGATGGAAACAAAAATCTCAATCTACTCCATTGTGTCAATTTGTGAAAATCTGACCGATCTCGGATGTCATGCAAGCGCAGTCCGATGTTTTTCATGGACTTGCATGGCCGAGTGCAATCTGAATATCGGAAACAAATTCAGCATGCTGAGATTCTTTCCTCTGACAGTCTGTCCGAGAAAACTACTCGGATATACACACGGCCCAATAGAATTACATCTACCTCTCTGGCCCAGACACCTCTCTTCTGTCCAGAATCCCAGAGTGTCTATCAGCCATATCCTCCTTCTTCTCCTTTCGATTTCTAAAACTCAATGTGGACAAATCTGAACTCATCATCTTTCCCCATCTCACAGATCTTCCTTACCTGACATATCTATCACAATTAACAACATCTCGCTTTCCCCCGTATCGGAAGTCCGCTGCCTCGGAGTAACCCTTGACTCTGCCCTGTCCTTCAAACCGCACATCCAAGCTCTTTCTACCTCCTGTCGCCTCCAGCTCAAAAATATTTCCAGAATCCGTCCTTTCGTCAACCCTCAATCTACTAAAATGCTTGTGCATGCCCTCATCATCTCCCGCCTCGACTACTGCAACATCCTTTTCTGTGGCGTCCCTGCTAACACCCTCGCACCTCTCCAGTCCATCCTTAACTCTGCTGCCCGACTAATTCATCTCTCTCCTCGCTACTCCTACGCTTCTACCCTCTGCAAATCTCTTCACTGGCTCCCATTACTAATACTGATTACAAGGCCATCCATAACCTGTCTCCCCCATATGTCTCTGAACTAATCTCCCGATACCTTCCCTCACATAATCTCCGATCCTCACAAGACCTCCTTCTCTCCTCCACACTTATTCGCTCCTCACCCAACCGCCTCCAAGACTTCTCCTGAATATCCCCATCATCTGGAATTCTTTGCCCCAACACGTCCGTCTATCAACCACATTCAGATCCTTCAGACGGAAATTGAAAACCCACCTCTTCAGGAAAGCCTACAGCCTGCAAAGACCCCGATACCTCCTCACTACTACCGGAGCTAACGCCTCAACCAACATCGGAACTGCCACAACCCCCAACCTATTGTCTCCTTCCCCACCATCCTGTAGAATGTAAGTCCGAAAGGGCAGGGTCCTCTCCCCTCTGTATCAGTCTGTCATTGTTAGTTTACTGTAAGTGATATCTGTAATTTGTATGTTACCCCTTCTCATGTACAGCATCATGGAATCAATGGTGCTATATAAATAAATAATAATAATAATTACATTGGCCCTAGTCCAATCAGATGTTTTGTTGAATTGCACTCAGACCGATACGGTGGTCTGCACGAGCCCTTAAAGTGATTGTGCAGGGTTTAAAAAAAAAAATAAGGTGAGTTACATAAAAGTAATAATGACAAAATAAAAATTTAACCAATACTCGCTCAATCCTCAACAAACCTAACACCAGCACTTCTGTGGTCCTTACGAGTCACGAAGAGGCCAATATACATTAGACAAAAGTGGCCAAAGCCACTGATATTGAGGAGATTTGCCAACAGTCAATGGGTATGTGGGCCTCCTGACTATCCCCAGGGGGGAGATAAGGGTCAGGTCGTTTGCATTTTAACACCTCTTTAGTTATTCAAAAGATGAGCTGTTTCCAGAGCAATTTGGCAGCAGCTTTCTCCTCAATTCCCTTTCAAAACAGGAGAGCTGAAAGTTCATGTGTATGTGGAAGATAGTGAGCGCTCGACTATCAGCTATTGTATGTTGATGGCCAGCTTTAAGCCTCAATACACTTTTCAGGAATAGCCAGTCAATCGTTTAGCTGCCAAATGTCTCTTCTGACTCACCCATACATAGGACAACGCTAAAGCCCCGTCACACTAAAGGGTATGCCACACTGAACAATATCGCTAACGGATCGCTAAAAAACGTCACTATTTAGCGATCCCGTTAGCGATGTTGTTCAGTGCGGCATCTGCCAGCGACGAGCTTCCTGCTGTGATCTCGCTCGTCGCTGGAATCGTTCCGGACCCTATTTTCTCGTCGGCGCTCCCGCTGGGTAAGTATATATCGCTAGTGTGGCACCTTTTCTTAGCGATTTAGCGGTACTTTTGTACCGCTAAAGTCGTTAAGAAGATCGCTAACGGTGATAGCGTCGTTAACTATATCGCTAAATGTGGCCGCACTTAGCGATATAGAAACAATCCCGCTAGCGATCGCATTAGTATGCGTCGTTATCGTGATCGCTAGCGGGATTGTTTAGTGTGGCAGTACCTTAAGCGAGATCGCTAAAGCATCACCGATTTTATGACGCAACAGCGACCTAGCCAGCGATCTCGCTTAGTGTGTCATGCAGCGACGATCAGCCCCCCTGCTGGGTATCACTGATCGTCGTCGAATGACCTGGACCATTTTTTCATCGCTGGTGTCCCGCTGGCCAGCGCGCATCGCTGCGTGTGACAGCGTGAGACCAACGATCAGCGAGCTCCCAGCACCGTGCAGCAGAAGCTGGGAGCCGGTATCCAGTGTACACATCGGGTAGCTAAGTGCGGGGCAGCGATTAGTTACCAGATGTTTATCCTAGATACCAGCTCTCAGCACTGTAGAGCAGAAGCTGGGAGCCGGTATCTAGGGTACATATCGGGTAACTAGGTGCCGCGCGGTGCTTAGTTACCCGATGTTTAGCCTGGATACCAGCGTGCTCACTGGTCCTGATCACTGGTGAGTCTGCCCATGTGACAGCTCACCAGCGATCAGCTAATGATGCCCCAGCGATCCCATCCACGTCGGATCGTTGGTGGGATCACTTGGACATTGAAGAGTGTGACGGGGCCCTAAGGATAAAGCTATAATGTGGTGTGGGGCAGTAGCCATGGGCGAGGCACTTGTTTCTTACACCCTGGCGCATTACAGGAAGGCAGGGGTCCTGGCTGGGTGTGTGCCCTTGCAGGTAGTTGCGCTGGCATCTCTGTGTACGGTCCCTCTTCCCCTGCATAGATGCCAGCGTACTCATTGCTGTGGCCCCCGTCCTGCTCCATCTCCCCCTTCCGGGTCTGCAGCTGCCTCCTCTCTCAGGGCCCATCTCTGTTTGATCACTCTGTCTTTCTGTCAGTTTTCCTTCCTCTTTACTCTGGATCAGTCTCCTATTTCTTCAGGACACCCTCGTCATATGGTACTGCTTATTGTCCAGACCTTAAGTCTGCTTCTGATGCACACTTGGCCCTATCTGACATCCTGACAGGAAACTGTCTCTGTCCCTTCACATTATCCCCTCCCACTCTGGGCTAGTCCCAAACTCTCCCTACTGCACAACACTATTACTGCACCAATAACACTTTACAGATTACACATTGAAACACTGCAATAATACACAATGGAGAACATGGACAGTATGTGCATCTCCTTACAGAGCCGCTGCCAGACATATTTGGTGGTGACTTATCTTGCGGAGAACAAAAGGATTAGCAGTGCAAAATTGGACATACTGGATTCTTACCTCCCCCGATATCAACTCTAAGGGAGAGTTAGGAGCTACTATACACATTAGACTGCTGGCCCTTCCAGTCAATATCAGCTGTTTCAGCAGATGTTAGACTGATGTGTATAGTTTCCTTTAGATTGTAAGCTCCTGTGAGCAGGGCGCCATTACACCTTTTGCTTGAATTATTTATTACTTCAGTACTAGTTTAGTATGTCATGTCTGACTATGTACAGTACTGTATGAATTATAAAGTGCCCCCTCGGTACACTGCAGCAATAATGTGGCGTGCATATATGTAGCCCAGCTGCGTTTGGTGCCAATGTTCCCTGGAGGATGCACAGAAAGGTAATTCACAAATACCTGATAAGCACACAACACTTCACATTTTTCCTGGTTCCACCAGAGGGAGCCCTTGAGACAGCAGTGAGATAAAGACAGTCTAGCTGAACGTTAGTGAGTTGTTGGTGTTACCTCAGGAGAACAGAACTCATCTTAGAACGCAGTTACCTCAGACGAGCTGTGAGGGAGAAACTCCTGTCAGATTAGCCTGAGGGCTGAGGAAGTTTGAGCGAGAAGCTGACATCTACTGCTGCCTGTGCTTATATTAAGGTGTGCGTAAGACGACAGGCGAGTGGTGAAAAGGGAGAGAGTGACTGAGGAGAAATAGCGACGATAGCTTAACCTCCACTCTGCACTACCGGACACCGGGTCCGAGCTTGCTAGAACCTTCACGGCTAGTGGGAAAAACCGGAGACCCTGGACTTCAAGTCGCAGGGGCCCAGCAGTGCTGATACGTAACCGAGGTTAGGAAGACGGGGTCTGGCAGGTACCGCCATAGAGACACTGTTCTGTCCACAAGAAGACCTCATCACAAGATCAGCCGGCGTAGCAAGGAGAAGGAGTTAAACTTAGCTTCATGCAAGTTATAAACCCACACACACAGAGAAGTAAGGAGGCCTTAAACCTACTCAGTGATTACTGGATGTGCATCCTCCACCCTGAGCAGCTTCCCGGGACATGCCTGCAACCATCACCAGTAAAGGTATGGAAAGGGACTGACTTGTGTGTGTCTGCCTTATTGCTTGCACCCCTGCACCGCCAGATATACCCTGAGGGATCCAGTCTCGCCTGTGGGAGACTTAACACCTTGCTGCCCAATAACAACCCCTCAGAGGATTCACCCTGCAGCGCTGGTCACCCTGATCAGGAACCACAGGTGGCGTCACGAACAATTACTACAATCGCCTGTAAATATCCCCCTTTGAATGAGCGCCCAGGGCAACGGACCGAGCTGTGCTACCCGTGACCTCTCCCCCATTGAAGTGAACGGGCTCAGTGCCGAGTACCCCATAAGCCCTGGTACGTGCGACTCATCTTTGGCGTCACAAACAGGATAAGAAGCTCGCTATATGTGAGTCCCGTGTGCCTGAATTGGACTGTTTTTGTGCTATAGACTGTGTTACTGTTTTGTGATTTTTGGCGCCAATTGTCCGCCATTGCCCGCCAAAGTACAGCGCTACAGCGCAAAGAGAAGGGGCGTACCTGCAGAAAGCGCGCGGAGTCCCGGACACCCCCCAACGCTGACGCAGCTGCAGGTCCTGTGGAGAGCTTCAGAGTGCCGGCGACGCAGGTCCTTCCCCATCGCTGTGCCTGGCAGAGCTGCAGCCTTCAGGAGAAGGTAGGCCACACTTAACTAGGGGGGGCACAGACATGTCGCAGCCACAAGCTGACAGCGCGGCCCAGGGCGACCGCTCCGGTGACTTACCCGCCGGCGCTGCAGCGCAGGATGGAATCGCTGGCCCCTCACCAGGTCCGGTGGCCCCGATAGTACCGCTGAGGCTCCCATACCTGCCTGGAGCAAAGTGGCTCCCTCAGTATAGCGGTAAGCCGGATACCCTGTCAGGGTTCAAGCGCAAAATATGCAGCATAATGGACATGTACCCTATGACAGAGAAACAAAGAGCTGCAGTGGTATTAGGACAATTGACTGGTGCTGCAGAAAGGGAAGTAGAGACTTGGACAGCTGCAGACCAGGAATCAGTGCTTTCAATTTTCTTAAAGCTACAGACTATTTTTGAGGACCGCACTGAAACAGATCTCCGGATGCGGTTTTACCAATGCTCTCAGAGACCAGATGACAGTATTAGGGACTACGCCTGCCGACTACAGGGGGCCCTGCAAGCTCTCAAACAGGTTAACCCTATAAGTGCCATTAATGAAAGCAAAATGTTGAAGGAACAATTTGTACGGGGACTGAGGTCCCAAGCTGAAAGCAGAACTGTGCACTGGTGGTCCTTGGATCATCCTGACGCTACCTTTGATGCCTTAAAAGATATGGCTATAAAAGGACTGCGACCCCTGGAGAAGCCTGAGGTGGCAACCCAGTATCACCCGGGTGAAGCCACTCTAAAGCCAGCAGCATCCACCCTTTTCCCGCTGGTGGCGGAAGCCAAAACGCAGGTGGCGCCCCCTACTGAGTTGGACTGTCTGCTCTCAGAAGTGCGCCAGTTGACTAAAAACCTGGCCGCTGTAATGAGTGCCCTGCAACTGCGGAAGGAAGAAGGAGGAAAAATCCTGCTAGCTGACTGCCCAGAGGATGTCCCTTGGATGAACCGGAGGAAAAGGAGGACGTCGCCCCACCGGAGGAGGACAACGCCACCCCCAGGAGCGACCCCTGATCAGCACCATCCTCGCCGAGAGATCATCTGCTACCGTTGCAACAGAGAAGGTCATCTAGCCCGACAGTGTCCTTTAAACGAGCAGATCCTGGGTTCGAGAGCCAACACCCAGGAATAGACTCATCAGGCCCCTCAGACTCGAACAGCAGGTTTGTGGGAGGAAGACCTTACCTGTCCATCATCCTGGACGGGATCGCAATCCCTGCCCTGCTGGACACTGGATCTCAGGTGACCATCATACCTGATGTCCTGTATAATAAGTTTTGGTCCATGGACAGCCTCCAGCCCCCGAGCCCTGACTTTGCTGTGTATGCCTCTAATGGTCTCCCTGTTGATATACTCGGAGCCAAAAACGTGGACGTAAAGGTGGGCAGAGTGGAGCTGAAGGACCAGGGACTCTTAGTAGTAAAGACTGTAAATGAGGAACATGGCTTAAATGTGGTTTTAGGTACTAACATTATTAGTAACTGTCTGGGAGAAGTTGTGTTTTTGCTCCAACAGCTCGCTGAAGTTGCCAAGCCAAAGCAAAAGGGAGTGATCCAGAGGGAGATCCGGGCCCTGATGTGCCAGCAGCAAGCGAAGCTGACAGATGGTGAAATTGGTAATGTACGGGTAACAGACCCGAACCCCATTGTGATACCCCCAATGAGTGAAATGCTAATATGGTGTAGAGCAGCAATAGGTCTGAGAGGACAGAACTACCAAGCAGTAGTAGAGCCCCATTGTTCAGAGCACAGACCTACACTCTTGACTGCTAGAGGGGTAGTAGAAGTACGAAATGGGAGAGTACCAGTACGTCTTCTCAACTGGGGAGAAGATGAAGTGAATTTACCACGCTATGCCACAGTTGCTAAATTACATACCGTAGATAACAACTCTATTCTCACGACAGAGTCCTTAGCCTCCCGCCAACCAGCGGAGGATAATGACCCAGCAACCCAGGTGGAGGATTGGTGTCAGCAGCTCCATGTCGGGACAGACACCACTCCCGCCCACCAGAAACAGGGAGTACTACGGGTGGTACAGGAGTACACACAGGTATTTAGCAAACACCCACTTGACTTTGGGACAATTAAGGGAGTACAGCATCATATCCCTACAGGCAGTCATCCTCCCATCAAAGAGCGGTACAGGCCTATACCTCCAGCACACTACCAGAAAGCTAAGGAAATGTTGCGTGACATGAAGGAAGCAGGGGTGATAAGGGATAGTTGTAGTCCCTGGGCAGCACCTCTAGTCCTAGTTAAGAAAAAGGATGGAAGCATGAGAATGTGTGTAGATTACAGACAAGTAAATCGCATAACACATAAAGATGCATACCCTTTACCACGCATTGAGGAATCCTTAGCTGCCTTAAAAACTGCTAACTACTTTTCCACCCTCGACCTCACTAGTGGGTACTGGCAAGTAGCTGTGGCTGAGGAGGATCGGGAGAAGACGGCTTTCACCACCCCAATGGGACTCTGTGAGTTTGACAGGATGCCGTTTGGACTCAGCAGTGCCCCGGGAACGTTCCAGAGAGTGATGGAGAGTTGCCTGGGACATCTCAACTTTGAAACCGTGTTGCTGTACCTGGACGACGTAATTGTGTACTCCAAGACGTATGAGGATCATCTGAAGCACCTGGCAGAGGTATTCGAGTCACTGTCCAAGTATGGGATGAAACTGAAGCCTTCAAAGTGCCATCTGCTCAAACAAAAGGTACAGTACTTGGGACATATTGTCAGCTCAGAGGGAGTAGCGCCGGACCCCGAGAAGGTCACTGCCATCCAGAAATGGCCAGAACCAAGGAATCTCAAGGAGGTGCGCCAGTTCCTGGGATTGACAGGTTACTACCGGAGGTTTGTAAAGGACTACACCAAGAAAGCAGCGCCTCTGCAGGACCGCCTGGTAGGACAGCCCTCAAGAGCAGAAATCCTCCATTCCACTGGGGTAAAGAACAAGCTGAGGCATTCAAAGAGATGAAGGAGATCCTGACAGGCGATGAGATCTTAGCCTATCCTGACTACAGCCAGCCGTTCCTGCTGTATACTGATGCCAGCAACGAAGGATTGGGAGCTGTCCTCAGTCAGAAGCAAAATGGCCAAGAAAAAGTCATCGCATATGCAAGCAGGAAGCTTCGGCCGACCGAGAGAAACCCAGAGAACTATAGCAGCTTCAAGTTGGAGTTCCTGGTGCTGGTCTGGGCCATTACAGAAAGATTCAAGCATTACCTAGCCTCCAGCAAGTTCACTGCTTACACAGACAATAACCCCTTGACACATCTTGAAACAGCCAAGCTGGGAGCCATGGAGCAACGTTGGATGGCTCGGCTATCGAACTATCAGTTCACAATCAAGTACAGGGCGGGTCGTAAGAACGCCAACGCTTACGCCTTGTCCAGAATGCCGCATGAATCCGACACGGAAGAGGAATCGGATGATCTAGAAGAGATTTAGCTACCTGCATTCCACAGAAATGGGATAATCCACGAGCAACAAGCCTACAGGAGGCAGCGTGGTAAGACGTTAAACCCTTTACCTCACCACAGCTGGAAGGAGACCCAGAACAGTGACCCGGTTGTCAGCCACATCAAGGAACTGATAACTCAGGAAGGTTCCTCCTTGGAGAAGGATGCGTCTCAACAAGCAAAGCAGCTGTGGAATGAGAGAAGCCGGCTGTTCATCTACCGAGAAAAGCTGTGCCGAAGGTACGTCAACCCCAGAACCCATGAGATGGTATGGCAGATAGTAGTGCCAAGAACAGACATCCAGATGGTATTGGAAGCCTACCACGATCGAGCGGGGCACTTTGGCTGGAAGAAGCTGGAAACCCTGTTGAAGTGTCGTTTCTACTGGGTGGGAATGCGAAGTTCCATCGAGAAATGGTGTAAAAACTGTGCGTCCTGTAGCCTCCGAAGAAAAGACTACAGTAGCCAGAAAGCACCCCTGCAGCCCATCAAGATGACTCGTCCCTTGGAGATCGTGGCCTTGGACCATGTCAAGTTGTCATCCAGCAGGTCAGGATACTCATGTGCCCTGACAATGGTGGATCACTACTCCAGGTTTCTGGTGGTCGCCCCTGTCAAAGATCTGACAGCTGAAACAGCAGCAAAGACGTTTCAGGCGTATTTCTGCAGACCCCATGGATATCCAGAGCAAGTGTTAACTGATCAAGGTCCTGCCTTTGAAGCCGAGTTGTTTAAGGAATTCTGTCACTTGTACGGGTGTAAGAAGATAAGAACCACACCGTACCACCCCCAAACCAATGGTCTCTGTGAAAAGATGAATCACATAGTCATTGATCTGCTGAAGACGGTACCACTGGAGGAGAGGAATCGGTGGCCAGACCTACTACCTGACCTAATAGATCTGTACAATCACATACCGGTGAGTTCCACCAACTGCACTCCAGCCTACCTTATGCGAGCAAGACCAGGGAAGCTGCCCATGGATTTGGAACTTGGTGTTGTAGAACCAGAAGCTGAAGTTACTACTGAAGATTGGGACACGAACCGACAGGAACAGTACAGGAGAGTACAAGCCTGCGTGGAAGATAGTCTCAATAAAGTAAGGGAAAAGCAAGAGGAGAACTACAACAAAAGTGCGCCAGCTAAGCCTTTTATGCCTGGAGAAATTGTGCTAAACAGAAAAAGAAGAATGCACAAATTGGATGATCGGTGGGAACAAGAGCCATATGTCGTGCAAAATTCCAAGTTTGACAACAGGAAAACCTGTACCTTTAGCAAAGATGGAGGAAAGACGACCACCACGGTATCCAGAGACCACCTAAAACTGTGTCCAGACATGTTAAAACTTCCCGAGGAAGAACTTATTATGGAAAAAGAGAAATCAGGTGAAGTCATACACACGGACCTAGGAGATTTTCCTGCAGATTGGTCTTGTATCGGAGACGCTGTGATTATTCCAGTACTTCAATTTTACCAACCACAAGAAACGCTTCAACGTCCAGTTGAATCAGTTGCCGCAGCAGAAGAAAAGTTCAAGAAGAACCTGCTCCTGTAGCATCTCCAGAAGTAGTATCTCAAAGAATGGAATCTCAAAATGTGGAACCTTCAGATGTTGGGTCTCAGGTAGAAGAATCCCCTGGCGGAACAGAACCGCATCGCCCAGTCGCTAGTATGCTTGCCAGATCCCTAGAGAGGTGGAGGCGGATTTACAGTTTGCCGGCACGCAGCACAAATAGGCTAGATGCTACTATACCTGACACCACACCACGTAGGTCAGTACGCACAACGAAAGGAAGGTTACCTGTTAGGTACCAAGAGTAGTCCTAGCAAATTAATCCAGTATGACCCAGACAGGGTTTACTTAATTGTACAAAGTTATGAAGACAATTGCATTTTATTGAGAATGTTATATGATGATAATGTTTACATGCTGAAGTAGTATACCCTAGTTGGGTAATGTGATAGGTGAAATGTGTTTCTTTTTGAAGGACTGCGTGGCTGAGGACTTTGCCAGCCCAAAAACTGTGATGTAAATAGTTGGCACTCAGTGCCCTATCTTGGTTTTACGTAAGACATTCTACCTCAGAAGAAAAACCCGTATGGTGTGGCCTTGAGTGAGGTTTGCAGCAGAGAAGTCCTGCAGCCCACCCAGGACCCCCGTGGGAGGTTTTGTGCGGGTCCTCCACAAGTATCCTGTATTTATTTGCACTGTGAAAGTATTTGATATTTTTCTATTGCCATTTGTACACATTGTAACGTTTGAAGTGTCCTTACCTCCCGCAAGGGAAGAGTTATAATTATGTTTTGTTTATTGTTATGTTATAAAAATTGTTTTCTTTTTCAGCCCGGGAGTGCTGATATTAACCCCTTCAAGACCCAGCCTATTTTGACCTTAAAGACCTTGCCATTTTTTGCAATTCTGACTAGTGTCCCTTTATGAGGTAATAACTCTTGAACGCTTCAACGGATCCTAGCGATTCTGAGATTGTTTTTTCGTGACATATTGGGCTTCATGTTAGTGGTAAATTTAAGTCGATAATTTTTGCGTTTATTTGTGAAAAAAATGGAAATTTGGCGAAAATTTTGAAAATTTTGTAATTTTCAAATTTTTAATTTTTATTCTGTTAAACTAGAGAGTTATGTGACACAAAATAGTTAATAAATAACATTTCCCACATGTCTACTTTACATCAGCACAATTTTGGGAACAACATTTTTTTTTTGTTAGGAAGTTATAAGGGTTAAAAGTTGACCAGCATTTCTCATTTTTACAGCAAAATTTACAAAACCATTTTTTTTAGGGACCACCTCACATTTGAAGTCACTTTGAGGGGTCTATATGGCAGAAAATACCCAAAAGTGACACCTTTATAAAAACTGCACCCCTCAAGCTACTCAAAACTACATTCAAGAAGATTTAACCCTTCAGGTGCTTCACAGGAACTAAAGAACGGTGTAAGGAAAAAATGGACATTTTATTTTTTCCAACAAAAATTTTCTTTAGCATCAATTTTTCATTTTTACATGGCATCAGGATAAAATGGATCCTAAAATTTGTGGGCAATTTACTCTGAGTACAAATCCTCAATGTGGTCATAAACACACTTTGGGACAACAGCAGGGCTCAGAAGGGAAGGAGCAGCCATTTGACTTTTTGAATGGAAAACATGCTGAATATTTAGCGGTTGCCATGTCACATTTGGAGAGTCCCTGTGTGCCTAAACATTGGAGCTCCCCCACAAGTGACCCCATTTTGAAACTAGACCCCTAAGGAACTTATCTAAATGCATAGGATCATTTTGAACCCCAGGTGCTTCACAAATTGATCTGTAAAAAAAGAAAGTACTTTTTTTTTCACAAAAATTTTCTTTTAGCCTCAGTTTTTTCATTTTCACATGGGCAACAGTATAAAATGGATCCTAAAATTTGTTGGGCAATTTCTCCTGAGTACACAGATACCTCATATGTGGTCATAAACCACTGTTTGGGCGCATGGCAGGGCTCAGAAGGGAAGCAGCGCCATTTGACTTTTTGAATGGAAAATATGCTGGAATATTTAGCGGTTGCCATGTCGCATTTGGAGAGTCCCTGTGTGCCTAAACATTGGAGCTCCCCCACAAGTGACCCCATTTTGGAAACTAGACCCCCTAAGGAACTTATCTAGATGCATAGTGATCATTTTGAACCCCCAGGTGCTTCACAAATTGATCTGTAAAAAAAAGAAAGTACTTTTTTTTCACAAAAATTTTCTTTTAGCCTCAGTTTTTTCATTTTCACATGGGCAACAGTATAAATTGGATCCTAAAATTTGTTGGGCAATTTCTCCTGAGTACACAGATACCTCATATGTGGTCATAAACCACTGTTTGGGCGCATGGCAGGGCTCAGAAGGGAAGCAGCGCCATTTGACTTTTTGAATGGAAAATATGCTGGAATATTTAGCGGTTGCCATGTCGCATTTGGAGAGTCCCTGTGTGCCTAAACATTGGAGCTCCCCCACAAGTGACCCCATTTTGGAAACTAGACCCCCTAAGGAACTTATCTAGATGCATAGTGACTTTGAACCCCCAGGTGCTTCACAAATTGATCCGTAAAAAAAAGAAAGTACTTTTTTTTCACAAAAATTTTCTTTTAGCCTCAGTTTTTTCATTTTCACATGGGCAACAGTATAAATTGGATCCTAAAATTTGTTGGGCAATTTCTCCTGAGTACACAGATACCTCATATGTGGTCATAAACCACTGTTTGGGCGCATGGCAGGGCTCAGAAGGGAAGGAGCGCCATTTGACTTTTTGAATGGAAAATATGCTGGAATATTTAGCGGTTGCCATGTCGCATTTGGAGAGTCCCTGTGTGCCTAAACATTGGAGCTCCCCCACAAGTGACCCCATTTTGGAAACTAGACCCCCTAAGGAACTTATCTAGATGCATAGTGAGCACTTTGAACCCCCAGGTGCTTCACAAATTGATCCGTAAAAAAAAGAAAGTACTTTTTTTTCACAAAAATTTTCTTTTAGCCTCAGTTTTTTTCATTTTCACATGGGCAACAGTATAAATTGGATCCAAAATTTGTTGGGCAATTTCTCCTGAGTACACAGATACCTCATTATGTGATCATAAACCACTGTTTGGGCGCACGGCAGGGCTCAGAAGGGAAGGAGCGCCATTTGACTTTTTGAATAGGAAAATATGCTGGAATATTTAGCGGTTGCCATGTCGCATTTGGAGAGTCCTGTGTGCCTAAACATTGGAGCTCCCCCACAAGTGACCCCATTTTGGAAACTAGACCCCTAAGGAACTTATCTAGATGCATAGTGAGCACTTTGAACCCCCAGGTGCTTACAAAGTTATGATCCGTAAAAAAAAGAAAGTATTTTTTTTCCAAAAACTTTTAGCCATTTTTTTTTTTCACATGGGCAACAGTATAAATTGGATTCCAAAATTTGTTGGGCAATTTCTCTGAGTACACAGATACCTCATTTGTGATCATAAACCACTGTTTGGGCGCACGGCAGGGCTCAGAAGGAAGGAGCGCCATTTGACTTTTTGAATAGAAAATATGCTGGAATATTTAGCGGTTGCCATGTCGCATTTGGAGAGTTCCTGTGTGCCTAAACATTGGAGCTCCCCCACAGTGACCCCATTTGGAAACTAGACGCCCTAAGGAACTTATCTAGATGCATAGTGAGCACTTTGAACCCCCCAGGTGCTTTACAGAAGTTTATAACGCAGAGCCGTGAAAATAAAATATAATTTTTTTTTCTCAAAAAATGATTTTTAGCCCACTATTTTTTATTTTCACAATGGTTACAGGAGAAATTGGACCCCGAAAGTTGTTGTCCAGTTTGTCCTGAGTACGCTAGTACCCCATATGTGGGGAGGAACCACTGTTTGGGCACACGTCAGGGCTCGGAAGGGATGTAGTGACGCTTTGAAATGCCAACTTGATGGAATGGCCCCATTTTGGAAACTAGACACCGCAAAGAACTTATCTAGATGTGTGGTGAGCACTTTGAGCCCCCAAGGGCTACACAGAAGTTTATAACGCCCGGGCATGAAAATAAAAAAATCATATTTTTTCCACAATCAGGATCTTTTAGTCCCCAATTTTTTTATTTTCGCAAGGGTAACATGAGAAATTAGACCCCAAAAGTTGTTGTCCAATTTGTCCTGAGTATGCTGATATCCCATATGTGGGAGAAAACTACTGTATGGGCACACGTCGGGGCTCGGATGGGAAGTAGTGACCTTTTGAAATGCCCACTTGATGGAATGGTCTTCGGGCGTCATGTTACGTTTGCAGAGTCACTGATGTGCCTAAACAGTAGAAACTCCCCACAAGTGACCCCATTTTGGAAACTAGATCCCCAAGGAACTCCTCTAGATGTGTGGTGAGCACTTTGAATCTCCAAGTCCTTCACAGAAGTTTATAACGCAGAGCCGTGAAAATATAAAATCATTTTTTTTCCACAAAAATAATTTTTAGTCCCCAATTTTTTTTCCCAATGTTAACAGGAGAAATTAGAACCCCCAAAGTTGTTGTGCAATTTTTCCCGAGTACGCTGATACCTCATATGTGGGGATAAACCACTGTTTGGGCACACGTCGGGGCTTGGAATAAAGGGAGCACTGTTTGACTTTTTGAACGCAAAATTTGCAGGAATCAATGGTGGCGCCATGTCGCGTATGGAGACCCCCTGATGTGCCTAAATAGTGGAAACCCCTCAATTCTAACTCCAACCCTAACCCCAACACACCCCTAACGCCTACACACACCTAACCCTAATACAAACCCTAATCATAACCCTAACCCCAACACACCCCTAATCCCAACTCTAACCATAAGCCTAACTACAAGCCTAACCCTAATTCCAACCCTAACCCAAATTCCAACCCTAACCGTAATTCTAACCTTAGCCCTAATGCTAACCCTAACCCTAGTTCTAACCCTAAGGCTGGGTTCATATTGCGTTTTACCAGCCCGTTCAACACGTAGCGTTGACCGGCTGGTAACGGTATAGCATAACGCGATCGCGTTATGCTATACCCGCTAGCGCAGATGAATCAGCAGATAATCCGCCGCGGATCAGCAGCGAAATCCGCCGCGGATCAGCAGCGAAATCCGCCGCGGATCAGCAGCGAAATCCGCCGCGGATCAGCAGCGAAATCAGCCGCGGATCCGCAGCGAAATCCGCCGCGGATCAGCAGCGAAATCCGCAGCGAAATCAGTCGCGGATCCGCAGCGAAATCAGTCGCGGATCCGCAGCGAAATCAGTCGCGGATCCGCAGCGAAATCAGTCGCGGATGCGCAGCGAAATCCGCCGCGGATCAGCAGCGAAATCCGCCGCCGATCAGCAGCGAAATCCGCCGCCGATCAGCAGCGAAATCAGTCGCGGATCCGCAGCGAAATCAGTCGCGGATCCGCAGCGAAATCAGTCGCGGATCCGCAGCGAAATCAGTCGCGGATACGCAGCGAAATCCGCCGCCGATCAGCAGCGAAATCCGCTGCCGATCAGCAGCGAAATCCGCTGCGGATCAGCAGCGAAATCCGCCGCCGATCAGCAGCGAAATCCTCTGCGGATCAGCAGCGAAATCCGCCGCCGATCAGCAGCGAAATCCGCCGCGGATCAGCAGCGAAATCCGCCGCCGATCAGCAGCGAAATCCGCAGCGGATCAGCAGCGAAATCCACTGCCGATCCGCAGCGAAATCCGCTGCCGATCCGCAGCGAAATCCGCCGCGGATCAGCAGCGAAATCCGCCGCGGATCAGCAGCGAAATCCGCCGCCGATCAGCAGCGAAATCCGCCGCCGATCAGCAGCGAAATCCGCAGCGGATCCGTAGCGAAGTCCGCCGCGGATCAGCAGCGAAATCCGCCGCCGATCAGCAGCGAAATCCGCCGCCGATCAGCAGCGAAATCCGCCGCCGATCAGCAGCGAAATCCGCAGCGGATCCGTAGCGAAGTCCGCCGCGGATCAGCAGCGATGTCCGCCGCGGATCAGCAGCGAAGTCCGCCGCGGATCAGCAGCGAAATCCGCCGCGGATCAGCAGCGAAATCCGCCGCGGATCAGCAGCGAAATCCGCCGCGGATCAGCAGCGAAATCCGCAGCGGATCCGTAGCGAAATCCGCCGCGGATCAGCAGCGATGTCCGCCGCGGATCAGCAGCGAAGTCCGCCGCGGATCAGCAGCGAAATCCGCCGCGGATCAGCAGCGATATCCGCCACGGATCCGCAGCAAAATCAGCTGCGGATCAGCAGCAAAATCCGCTAGGAAAAAAAAAAAAAATTCTTTATTTTTTTTATTTGTCCCTACCTATGATAAAGGGGGGGTTCATTTACTTTTTTTTATTTTGATCACTGTGACAGTTTATCACAGTGATCAAAATAAATTTTTGAACACTGGGGGGCGCACTGCGCATGCGCCGGCCGGCGGGCGCACTGCGCATGCGCCCGCCATTTTCCAATATGGCGGCGCCCATGAAGAGGCCCGGGCGGACGCCGGGCCCGATCGTGGGACATCGGTGGATCGGGAGAGGTGAGTAGGGGGGTCGGAAGGCTGAGGGGGGGATAGGAAGTGGGGGCAGTGGACCAAAAGAGGAGGGAGCTGTAAGTGACGGCGGTGACCGATCGCTGCCATCTTTCGGTGGCGGCGGCCGATCACCGCCGTGACTCGGTGTGGGGGGGGTCAGAGCTCGGTCTCCAGCCATGGCAGATGCTATTGCAGCATCGGCCATGGCTGGATTATAATATTTCACCAATTAAATTGGTGAAATATTACACATTGCTCTGATTGGCTGTTTCACTTTTAACAGCCAATCAGAGCGATCGTGGCCACGGGGGGGTTAAGCCAACCCCCCTGTGGTGAAGCACAAAGGGTCCTGTAACTGCGGGTCGGGTGACCTTTCAGTGACCCCGGTCTCCCGGCCCGCAGGGACGCGATCCTTTCATGACGCCACATAGGCGTCATGGGTCGGATTGGCACAGGTTTTCATGACGCCTACGTGGCGTCATGGGTCGGGAAGGGGTTAACTAGGGGGGGATGTGTAGCCCAGCTGCGTTTGGTGCCACATGTTCCCTGGAGGATGCACAGAAAGGTAATTCACAAATACCTGATAAGCACACAACACTTCACATTTTTCCTGGTTCCACCAGAGGGAGCCCTTGAGACAGCAGTGAGATAAAGACAGTTTAGCTGAACGTTAGTGAGTTGTTGGTGTTACCTCAGGAGAACAGAACTCATCTTAGAACGCAGTTACCTCAGACGAGCTGTGAGGGAGAAACTCCTGTCAGATTAGCCTGAGGGCTGAGGAAGTTTGAGCGAGAAGCTGACATCTACTGCTGCCTGTGCTTATATTAAGGTGTGCGTAAGACGACAGGCGAGTGGTGAAAAGGGAGAGAGTGACTGAGGAGAAATAGCGACGATAGCTTAACCTCCACTCTGCACTACCGGACACCGGGTCCGAGCTTGCTAGAACCTTCACGGCTAGTGGGAAAAACCGGAGACCCTGGACTTCAAGTCGCAGGGCCCAGCAGTGCTGATACGTAACCGAGGTTAGGAAGACGGGGGTCTGGCAGGTACCGCCATAGAGACACTGTTCTGTCCACAAGAAGACCTCATCACAAGATCAGCCTGGCGTAGCAAGGAGAAGGAGTTAAACTTAACTTCATGCAAGTTATAAACCCACACACACAGAGAAGTAAGGAGGCCTTAAACCTACTCAGTGATTACTGGATGTGCATCCTCCACCCTGAGCAGCTTCCCGGGACATGCCTGCAACCATCACCAGTAAAGGTATGGAAAGGGACTGACTTGTGTGTGTCTGCCTTATTGCTTGCACCCCTGCACCGCCAGATATACCCTGAGGGATCCAGTCTCGCCTGTGGGAGACTTAACACCTTGCTGCCCAATAACAACCCCTCAGAGGATTCACCCTGCAGCGCTGGTCACCCTGATCAGGAACCACAGGTGGCGTCACGAACAATTACTACAATCCCCTGTAAATATCCCCCTTTGAATGAGCGCCCAGGGCAACGGACCGAGCTGTGCTACCCGTGACCTCTCCCCCATTGAAGTGAACGGGCTCGGTGCCGAGTACCCCATAAGCCCTGGTACGTGCGACTCACATACGTGTGACCACTGCAGCCAATCACTTGCCTTAATATTGAACCAACAAGTTTGACACATGCGAATGCTTTTTTTAAATTTTGTAAACGGACTGGTAAGCACCACCTGAGTGATGACCCTGGAAATTGAATGGGAGAGTATTATATTGTTTTGTTTGTTTTTTTTGGTTACTCATTTGTTTTTTAAATCCTGAATACGCCTTTAAAATGTGAAGAAGTTGGTGCCTCAGTAAAATCTACATTTTTGGTTAAAGAGGTTCTCCAGTAACAGGAGGAAACCGTACTGGAGAAGTAGATAAAGAAGACATGCCCACCCTTGGAATCTTCTCATGCTTTACCAATTCTCACCCAGTCCCCAGAGGGCAGCACTTCTTCCTCATCCTCGAAACCCCAGAATGGGACATGTATGCCTTTTACTGGCTGAACTGTGCACCAATATTTTTCATGATATCATCTTTTACATTTCAGAAGATTTCTAAGATGGATTTCAGGGATATTTGTTGCCTGAATGTGGATTCCAGGAAATTTGCATTTCTATTATAAATGTCTATAATTTTTCATTGTTTTACAGTATATGAGGTTGAAGCTGGCAACTCTCGGAAAAAACAAAGCCTTCATGCCGCGTTTCATTTCTGGGTCCATTTATAGCTAGTTTTCCGCACTAATCACACCTGCTTCAGAAGATAATTACAGATTTCTTGCTTATTCTATTGTAAACGCGGACCTTTCAGAGATCGCATATTTTTATGAGAAATTGATTTAAAATTGAAAGCAATTTTCCAGGGCAATTACAGTGTTTATGCAAAATGAATTTTGGTTAATTAAGATACTAACATTTAGTTACCCTAAATGGCACAGTAGGAATTCTCTGTTGCCGATGTTAATGATGTTGCTGATGTTGTTTGTATATATACATACATATTGGTCATTTATTTTATCCTCTTTTTTAAGGGTTAAAGCAAACTGAAAACTAACCTTTGTGTTAGTAACTATTGACTTAAGGATGAAAACCTACTTATAATTAATGATTAGGAACTTATGAGTTTTATAAATTTTATCAATATTTTTCTATTTTTTATTGCAACTCAACATATGTAAAACATATATTTTTTTTTTCTAAAAGTAAAATTAAAAAAGCAGCAAATATAAGGCTCGCTGCACTTCCATTGACTGCTGCTGTACACTAGTCAAAAAATGAAGATCTTGAAAAAAATATACAAATCAGAGCTGAGAGTAAAAACCAACTCTGACCAAGGAGCTCACATGGATAAGGATAAAAAGTAGGAGATCTAGGATCACCCTAAGGGGATTTGAGGGAATTAATATATTGTGGAAAAACATAGAAAATATATTTTTTATTCAAGGCATCTAAAAAAAATTAAACCAAAAAATAACAAAGCTTGACAATGGGGACTTTGTCTCCCCAGAAAGCATTGCTGGTAAGAATTTTAAAGTTTTGCCTATCCGTTATTTATACCAGTTGTGAGACAGTGAGAGCGTATGTATTGAATGGGGTGTACATTTCACAGGTACTTTGCTGACTTGTATGAGGGAAATGTGTGCCTTTGTAAAACTAGTGGTGGAGAAAGGTCATTACACCATCCATTCAAGTACACGTTTGCAGCTCAAACCTGTGGCCACTCAGGTATTGATTAGGAAGCCAGAAGTAGGTGCTTGGGAGCACAGTCAGAGAGCTAGTTTAGCCTGGACACAGGGAGGTGTCCTGGCACAAGAAACAGTCTCCAAGAGTGTTAGAGCTGTCTTCAGCCTGGACACAGAGAGGTGTCCTGGCACAAGGAAGCAGTCTCTGTGAGAATGCATGCGGATAAGCTACTGAAGAGGAGGAGAGCCGTCTCAGTCTGGGTGCAGGAAGGACCCCGGACATAGGAGTGTCTCTGTGAACCTCCATGCTGATGATTACTGAAGAGGAGGGGAGCTGTCTCAGTCTGGGTTAGAGGTACCCCGGACACAAGAGTGTCTCTGTGAACCTCCAGCATAATGACTACTGAATAGGAGTGGATCTCTCTCAAGTCTGGACGTCGGGTGGACCTTCAGACATAAGGAGGAGTATCTGGGAAACTCCATGCTGGTAACATGTGTCATATGTGTTGTTTTGGGCACAGACTGATAGAGTCTGGGTTCCTGATAGAAAGGGACATTACATAAGTGTAATTTAGTGGCTGGACAGGCCTAGGTCTTTTGTTTATGCTTTGTTTTATCTGTGTGCTGTGGACTTTAATAAAACTGGTTGCGGCCAGTTTTTACCATAATTGCTGTCTGAATGAACTGTTTCCGTGCCATTCTGTCTACCCAGACAGCGATCCTAGAGCTAAAACCCCGGAAATGCTACAATTGGTGGAGAATGCTGGGGCAGCGCAGGGCCTAGTACAGTTAGTGCTGGAGTGTGCGTGCGGCACAGTAGCGAGAGACAGCATTAAAGGTGAAGTCTATTGAAATAGCAACAGAGGAAAAAAAAGTGTGTCAGCAGAAACGTCTGTTTGGAGCAGTCTTAAAGAGACAGGAGCCCTAATAGACTTTGCAAAGAAAAAAAAAAAAAAGGTGTGTCTGCACAGCAAAGCTGAATTTTTCTATGGAAAAGACTGTAGAGTGTGTGTATGTCTTGAGTGAAGACTGCCGTTGTTGAGACAGAGAAGTCTGACAGCATGGACGACGAGTGTGGATACAAGCATCTTGCTGTGACTCAGTGGGGTCACGAAGGCATCTTGCTGTGACTCAGTGGGGTCACGAAGGCATCTTGCTGTGACTCAGTGGGGTCACGAAGGCATCTTGCTGCAACTCGGCGGGGTTGTGAAGATTGTCGTCGCACTCAAATCCAGTTGTGCTGTGGCTCGGCGGGGCCACGAAGATTTTTTTCAAGGGAAAGCGGTGAAGTTCTGGTGTGAACAGTGCTCCGCGATGGCTGTGAACGGAGCAGCGAATGGGTCTGACAAGTCGGACCGCATATTTGAGAAATGTCTACTGGACATGCAACTGGACATGGTGCGGGAGCTGTGGGCACCGTATGGAATGGCGGCAGTGGACCATTCTATGGACTCTCCGGGGGTGCCAGTGTTGTCACAGAGTGCCCGGGGAGGTGGTAAGAGATGTTGTGAACTGAGTCCTAAGACTACTGCTGATTTTTTGTGTAAAAATTACCCTGCCGGTGTGGTTGTTAAAAAGGGGGCGGAGTCTAAAAAAGGGCGGATTTTCACAAGAGTGTAGAGTGTGGAAAAATGAAAATTGTTACTGGTGGTGGGTTGGTACCTCCTAAAAATGACAATGTGACCGTTGCTAACGGGGTAGCTCCAGTAGAAGGGGGTGACGTCAAAGTGGGAGGTGACCTGTTAGTCCACAACACCATGGGGAGTGACACAGACCCCGTAGCTGACTGGGACACTATGAAAGTAAAAAGTGAGTTCAGTCAGGAGAGGCTAGACGAGGGAAGAGAGTCCTCCTCTCGTCGTAGACGGCGCAAGGGCCACAAAAAGGTTGTGCCGGTAGTACTCGCTGAAAAAGAAAATGAAGAGAATGTAGTACTGTCTGCCTATGCTTCAAGTGTGGATTCTCCTTTAGAGGTAGAAGAGGAGAAGGCCAGTCATGGCCAAGAGCTGGAACCTATTCGGCTGCAGTATCAGAGTGACATGCTGCAATTATGTGAAAACCTGGAGGACGTATCCTCAGACCAGCGAGTCCTAGAAGGAAGCAACGAGGAAGTTATCCTGTGGCAGAATATGTTCTTTGCCATTAAAGAGGACCGCCGCAAAATCAAGGAAGAGGTTTTGCAGTTAAAGCGTGAGAAGGAGGCGCTGCAGGATGGAGTTTCTGGAAGTAAACAAATCCTAGAACGACTGCGCGAACAGCTCAACCAGGAGCTGTGTGACTCCAGGAAGGAGTGTGATGAACGCAGTAGGGAACTGCAACAGAGGCAGAGAGATTATGTAGATCTCCTCAGGGTCAAAGAAAAACTAGAAGAGGAGAAGATGGATGCAGAGCAAATGCGCCAGGTGGTTGAGACCACTCTGCAGGACACCCGTGATGAAAATGGTGATCTGCGCAGAAAGACCCTAGGTCTGGAAGCTCAGGTGAAGGAGCTACAGATGTCCTGTGATACTCTCCAGAAGGTGGAGATGCGCCTTAAGGAAAAGCTCAGCCAAATGGAAGCTGAGCGGGAAAAGATGGAGGAGTCCATCAGAGAAGCTACAGACCAGGTCCAGGAGTTGGCCACTGGAGATGAGAAGTGTAAAGCAGATACTTCCTCGAGTGCGGTGAGTTCGGATGATTCGGTGGATGTCGAAGCCGAGATCAAGGAGCTCAAGGAGTGGTTACAAGCCCATTGGACGCAAGAGAAGCTTCAGAGACGGGCTGCTGAGAGGCGAATGGCGGAACTAGAGGAAGAAGTTCTCGCGCTTAAAAGTCGCCTGATACAGTGTCACTCGGTGAACAAGGCCTCCTTGGAGAAAGAAAAGGGCAACCATGTTGCACTCGCTTCCCTTGGCCAGGAGAAGATAGACCTGAGGAGAGCTAAGAGTGTGGTAACGGAAGATAATTGTGAAACGGAAGTGGTCCGGACGGAAATTCACGAAATTGTAGCTGTGAGTCAGCTCAGAAGAAGAGTAAAGGGGGAAGAAGCTGAAAGTCAGTTGTCCCTGAACCCTGAGCTGATTGATCGTCTGGAACCCACTGGTGAGACCGAAACATGTCGGTACAAGTGCCTCGTAGATGTACCCGAGGACTTGAGAGAAGAATGCACCCGTGAGTCTGTACATGAAGCGTTTAGGAAGGCCGTGGGAGCCTGTAAGGTGTACTCGACCTCAGGAGCTAAACAGCTGGTGGTCTTGTCCACGACTGAAGTTACAGTGAAGAGGGTGGCAATCCTAAGTGACATGCACTGGCGATGTATTCGCACAAAGCGGTTTCTCCGGTTGAAGACAGAACAAACCGTTAGACAACTAAAGCTTATGAGAAAAGCTCACAGTCTAATTGGGAGAAATGGCCGAGCCATGCAGATAATGGTGAAGAAGTCTGGTGTGGTGAAAGTAAGCAGTCCACGTGATCGTCGGGACTGGATACCAGATGAAGACGGCATGGTGTCATTCTACGCTATAGGAACGGAAGAAAGTCTTGAATATGTGCGCATGCTGGTGGCGTACCGTGTGACCTACCTGCGAGAGGTAGAACAATTGAATCTCGCTAGACAGCGAGTAGATAGACAGCATCATCTGAGCAGCAGAAGATGGCAGCCGTCTAAGAATAGTGAGACCCGACAGAGAAAGGGCCCCCTAAATAGCAGAACAGCTAAGGCTGAAGTTAGGGACCTTACAAGATGTCCAGTGGGTAGTGGGCGTGGGTTTAGAGGTAGTGAGACCTCCAGTAACTCAGGTTTGAGAGGCCCATACAGACGACCCGATAGAGTACCGGACAGTACAGAGTCTAACCGGACCTTAGATACCCAGGCAAGACCTGACAAGGTTACGATTGACCACTGGGAGCGAAGGGGAGACCTGACAAGGTTACGACCCAGAAATGTGACTGGACGAAGTCTGTGACAATGACAGACGGTAGGTCCCTAAGGAATGAGCGAATGTCATTGACTTACGGGGCTGAACAGAGCAAGGGACAAGTACATGGTCTCTGTGTGAACTGTGGGTTGAGGTGATTGGATATATTATGTGTTCAACCCCACAAGCTTAAACTTATGTGATGATCATGATAATGATGATGATGATAATGATGATGATGATCATAATGATGATGATAATGATGATGATGCTAATCATAATAGTGATGATACTGATAATGGTAATGACCGTGATAAAGATGAAATTCCTTTGCAGGTGATGTTGGGAGACGAGTAGGGTGGTTCTCGGGAACCAAGTGTCCCTGACCTATATAGAAGTATAGTGCTGAGGCAGTGTTCGGAGTTCACTGTCTCTTTTGG
The DNA here is from genome assembly GCA_033576555.1 of Oophaga sylvatica. Taxonomy (NCBI): domain Eukaryota; kingdom Metazoa; phylum Chordata; class Amphibia; order Anura; family Dendrobatidae; genus Oophaga; species Oophaga sylvatica. The sequence goes on from JARQOD010000005.1 coordinate 39,049,162, forward strand.
GTTGTTGACCAGCCCTCCGGTCTGGATGACCAGCCCTCCGGTCTGGAGAAGAGGGAGGGGATATGTGAGACAGTGAGAGCGTATGTATTGAATGGGGTGTACATTTCACAGGTACTTTGCTGACTTGTATGAGGGGAATGTGTGCCTTTGTAAAACTAGTGGTGGAGAAAGGTCATTACACCATCCATTCAAGTACACGTTTGCAGCTCAAACCTGTGGCCACTCAGGTATTGATTAGGAAGCCAGAAGTAGGTGCTTGGGAGCACAGTCAGAGAGCTAGTTTAGCCTGGACACAGGGAGGTGTCCTGGCACAAGAAACAGTCTCCAAGAGTGTTAGAGCTGTCTTCAGCCTGGACACAGAGAGGTGTCCTGGCACAAGGAAGCAGTCTCTGTGAGAATGCATGCAGATAAGCTACTGAAGAGGAGGAGAGCCGTCTCAGTCTGGGTGCAGGAAGGACCCCGGACATAGGAGTGTCTCTGTGAACCTCCATGCTGATGATTACTGAAGAGGAGGGGAGCTGTCTCAGTCTGGGTTAGAGGTACCCCGGACACAAGAGTGTCTCTGTGAACCTCCAGCATAATGACTACTGAATAGGAGTGGATCTCTCTCAAGTCTGGACGTCGGGTGGACCTTCAGACATAAGGAGGAGTATCTGGGAAACTCCATGCTGGTAACATGTGTCATATGTGTTGTTTTGGGCACAGACTGAAAGAGTCTGGGTTCCTGATAGAAAGGGACATTACATAAGTGTAATTTAGTGGCTGGACAGGCCTAGGTCTTTTGTTTATGCTTGTTTTATCTGTGTGCTGTGGACTTTAATAAAACTGGTTGCGGCCAGTTTTTACCATAATTGCTGTCTGAATGAACTGTTTCCGTGCCATTCTGTCTACCCAGACAGCGATCCTGGAGCTAAAACCCCCGGAAATGCTACACAGTGTATACTTATATTCATATTTTGTCACAATATTTTTATTACATTATTTTTTAGTTTTCTCTTTTTTTGTTGCCTTTAATAATAAATATATTTTTTCTCATGTTTTTCTCCCCTTAAATTCCCTGAGGGTGATCCTTGTTCTTCCTTTTTTAATTCCCATCCATAACTGCTAGGAGTGATCTAGTATTTATTGATTTTTCTCGCTTATATAGCACCATTAATTCCACAGCACTTTACAGCCATCATAATCACTGTCCCCATTGGGGCTCGCAAACTAAATTCCTTATCAGTATGTCTTTGGAGTATGGGAGGAAACCAAGAGAATCCATGGTGAGAACATACAAACTCCTTGCAGATGTTGTCCTTGTAAAGTTCGGGTCCGCTCTGGACACCTAGTGTCCGGTACCGAACCCACAACGCGGATGCTTAATAAAATTTGTTGAAAGTATACTATTTTAAAAAAAACAACCACCTTTCCTCTCACCTTGCCGCGCTCCAGCGGCGAGCGATCTGGACCCCAGCCTGAACACGCGCACTCGCTGGCGACTGACAATGATGTCAGACGCCGGTGATGTGCGCGCTGACGTCAGCTGTCAGCCTTCGATTGGCCGGCAGCTTTAACTATTGCCGTGCGGGTGTGCGGGCCCGCACGGCAATAGAGTAACTGAACACAGGTTAAGTTACTTGATAGGCAGAATCCTGGCGCTGGGGGGCGGGTCAGTGGGGCCCAATGGGTAGAGATGCGGGCCCCCGCTGCTGATCGGGCCCCATACGCCAGTCAGGGCCGTAATGCTCTGATGGCGGCCCTGCTCTGAACTGTCACTTCTTGAACTTGGCACTAACTCTCAGTTCCTCCAAACTGGACTGGCCATTACATTTAACCCTGCCTAGGCGAGACTGCCGTCCCAGTGGTTGTTACCCTTGAAAACATGCATGAATATAAAATACATTTAACCCCTGAGAGTGTCAGGAAGCAGACTATCAGCTCCACCATTCCTACATGCCTGCACAACGACCGCTGAGTTGCCCGTATTGCTAACAGTGCTTATTACACAACATATCATCATTACTTCACTAAAGGGTATGCCACACTAAACAGCGTCGCTAACGAGATCGCTAAAATACGTCACTATTTAGCGATCTCGTTAGTGACGCTGTTGTGTGTGGCATGTAGCAACGACGTGGCCCCTGCTGTGATCTCGCTGATCGTTCACTAGAGTTCTGGACCGTATTTAGATCGTTGGCGTCCCGCTGGTGAGCCTATATCGCTGTGTCTGGCACGTTTTTTACATCGCAAAGTCGTTAAGGAGATCGCTAACCGCTTATGCGTCGTTAACGAGATCGCTAAGTGTGGCAGCTACTAGCGACATTAAAACGATCACAAAAACGATCGCATTAGTATGCGTCGTTATTGTGATCGTTAGCGGGAGCGTTTAGTGTGGCAGTACCTTTACTGGAGCTGGATCGCAAAATGCATGAATGCAAGCACATGCTGGAAAGAAACAACTAATGGTTTTCCCACCTGATAGCGGGGTCTCAGTGGAAGAACAAGGCAGAGGCAGAGGAGGAAGTCACCAACACAGCTGGGGCACCGCCACCAACTTGGAAGGCAGGGTTAGCATGGCCGAAATGTAGCAAAACTTTATGAGCACGCCAAAACATACCTTTGGATAACTAGACAACTATATCAGCCGAAACCAGCCAGTACTCAACTTTATTTGTAATTTGTTTCATTTGACTGTCTCTTGTCCAAATAAAAAACTCAAAATACTGTGTTGGCTACCTCCTCGCCTGCCTCTTCCACCTACACCACCACATCTACTCCACCTCCTCTTCCATTTAATCCTATGCCCCCTGGTTGTAGCTTGTTAGTTTATTTTCGGTTCATTCTATGTTGTTTTAAGTCCGTTCTATAAAAAAAACTGAAAAAATAAAAAAACAAAGCAAAAAAACAGTATTGGCTTACTCCTCCCTTGCCTCTTCCAACCATACCGCCACGTCCACCTCTTTCGGAACTTGGACCTATGCCTCCTGGCTCTACATTGCTAGTTTTAGTTTTGTTAATTCTAGGTTGTTTTGAGTTGGATCCATAAAAAAGAACAGTGAAAAAAAAATACAAAAAACAGTGTTGGAATACTCCTCCCTTGCCTCTTCCACCTACACTGATATGTCCACCTCCATTTCATCCTCCACTTGGACTTCCGCCTCCTGGTTCAAAATCATTATATTTTGTAGGGCAATTGTCCATCTCTTACCCCCATTAAGCTTAATTTTGAAACCCCCTAGCCCGTAAAGTTCGACTCTCCATTGACTTGTATTAGTTTTGGGTTTGGGGTCAAGTTCGTATACTGAATCAAACTTTTGACTCTTGTTCGGCCGAATCTGAACATCTACGGGTCTGCTCATTCCTACCCAGGACCCCAGCGCTGCAAAGCTACAGTGCTAACCACTAAGCCACTGTGCTGCGCCATATTTAATGGACTTTAACATATTTGAATGGACCATATAAAAGCAAGAAAAGCACTGCCCACAGCCTTATTTTTGCTGTTGAAAACATAGGAATGAACTGAAAACAGATTAAAATGGTTTTCCAGAGTTAAGATATTTACACCCACCAATATTGCAAATCTGGAAAAATGGGTTCACAGAGCCCAAAGTTGGCCGTACATATGAGTTAGGTCGGGGTCATACTTACGAGTGCAATGCGTGAAACTCGTGCGAGTCTCTCGCCTCAGTACCCGGCACTGCCGCCGGCACTCTGACCGGAGCGTTCAGCTGCATAGAAATACATGCAGCCGCACACTCCGGTCCCGAGTACTGAGGCGAGAGACTCGCGTGAGTTTTTTTGTATAATTTTTCAGTACATTTATTTATTTTTACTTTTTAATATATTTTATATATTCATCTGATCATCAGAGTTTTCAGCAGCCAACCCAGCAGTGAATGGTTGATCGCCAGTCATACACTTAATATTATATTTATATTATATAGAATAGTATTAATTATTATTTTGGGTAATAGTAGTATCAGAAATTACTAAATTGCTTTAAAATGTAAAATTTCTTCTTAAAACAAACACTGTGAAGGGCTCTCCGACAGAAGATGGGGAAGGGCAACAAATGGCAAACAAACAGAACGGGAGGAGAGGAATGCAGGCCGACTAACAATTAAACCAATTCATCATCATTTGTGCTGAAGGACCTCAGACGGAAATATTGTATCAGGGATATTTGTTTGAGGCTGTGTCATTCTCAAGACATTATAGGTTTCATTTACCAAAGTGCGAAAGTCTAAATGCGATCCCCTTGCATGCCTTTTGTGTGCGGACGGATGTTGTTTTTACGGGAATGGACTTAGGTTAGACGGGACATGGTTGCGAACCATTTGTAAATTTACTAACAGTCCACAATGACACTTTGTCCAGTGTTTGGAATGAAAAACTGATGCATCCATGATTGTTTTTGAAGCTTGGTGATCGTACTTGTTATTGGGATTGTACAAATCATTTTTGTAAAGTTTGTGGTAAGATGTGGAAAATTTTTAGGGCGCAGTCAATCTGCCGTATAACACAGACAACAATCGCAGTGCTCGGACTGGCCGTCGGCTCTCCCGACCTGAGAGTGACAGCTGATTAGAAATACAGTATAAGCTGTAACACTCTTGTCAGGAGAGCCGCCGGCCAGTCCGTGCACTTTGTTCAAATCACCGTCCAATTTATACGGCTGCCTGACTGCGCGCAAAAACTTACTAATATAATATGCTTTTTCAATGTCTCCGAAAGAAAAATATTTCCTGTCTGTGATTTTTTTGATAAGATGTCATGAAAAAATAAAAAATAAACCTTGTTCATCCTTGCTCGTCCTGGTGTAAGGGAGGGACAGGACTGTAGTCGTGACCTGAATTACTGCAACATCTATGTCCAGGCCTTCCCCTACAGTAAACTGTATTCTTCTCTGCAGCATACCAGCATCTCCACATCCAGACTCCCCAGGGCACTTCCCAGGCGACAACGGTCCCTCTTTCAGGCAACCCTTAGTAATGGAGACACAGTCCAGGATAACTTGAACATTCTCTTTACTTAACTCTTCACAAGTTACATCCACAGTTGGCACATCATGGGTTTCACTTGTTTCCTTATCTTTTCCTGCTTTGCTGTCACTTCTGTGCAGTACATGCCCGGACCGGACCATCCTAGACTGCTCCCCAGTACCTTCCTGGCCTGCCCTCGCCATGATGACATTTCCTTGTGCCTGTTTCGCCCCTGACTCGAAATCATTAGTCACCCGGTTTGGCTGCCTCTGGTAAAGCATCCGGCCCGTCTGTTCTGATCTCGTCGATGCTCCAACTTCCTTCATTTCCTCAGTCCAACCGACTCCTGCCCTAAAGGCATCCGCCCAAGCTACGAGTCGCCACATCTTCCTACTCTGTACTGATCCACTGATATGATGCACAGTGGCCGTGGATAACGTGGGCTGTAGCACTATAACGTTATGTGGCTATAGCCCATGGGGACCCTTGGGCACTCTGGCCATGTCTGAACTAACTTCCTAGAAACTTCTCTCTTAGTACTCGGCAGCCCCTCCTAAATTTAACCCTCTATAGAACATCCTATCAACTATACCTAACAGTGCACACTAGTATGCCCCCATCTAGTGGCCTATAAAGGAACTACATATACCCTTATCTGTTATGAATGTTTTAGAAATGAATTCTGAGCAGAAGCTCCCTCTGGTGGTTACAAACAGTACTGAACCATTCAATGAGGATTGGCAATCAGGAATCACAGACTGGCTGGATATAAGGGAGGTTCCCTCCCATCATGGTTGCCGGTGATCAATTGTTCTTGTCTCAACGTTGTTTCCTGGTTTACTTGGAAGCTTGCTGAGTCTTGCCTCTTCTCCTGCTCTCAGATAAGATATTTTCTGTTTTTTGTTTTTGTGCTTGCCATTTGCATATTTCTCTGCATTTCTGTGAGGTTGGCCAGGTTCCCCTCCCCGGGGGGCTTGGGCTCCTCTCGGTTCCTCTGGAGCCACTGTTGTTTGTTCATTTGCCTTTTCCAGTTTTTTCAGTGGCTGCGGCTTAGTTTTGTTACACCAGAGAACTAATTTAGGTGGTAGAGGTCGTGTGATCTCAGGTGTTTTTGCAATTAGTAGTGTTGGCTTTTTTTAGGGTTTTTTGGATTGCAGTAAGTATCCTTCCTATCCTTTTCTGTCTAGGCAGATTGGGCCCCAGCGTTTGCTCATACTATTTTCTGTCTGTGTCTGTATTTCCTCTTGTCTAACAGCCATTACATGTTTGGGGGCTTCCTATGTTCTTTGGGGATCTGCTCCGGGGCAGATAGCTTTCCTCTTTCTATCTTTAGGTGTAGTTAACCTCTCAAGCTGTGACGAGGCATCTAGGACCAACGTAGGAACGCTCCACGGCTGCCTTTAGTTGTGGTGTTTAGTCAGGGTACTGCAATCCAATAGATTCCAACCTCTCTGGTGTATTGCCGTTTTTGCCTGCTCTCCTCAGCTACCGAAACATAACACTTATCTATAGAAACTATATACTAAAGTGCCCTCCTCTAATGTCCCCAAAAGGATGCACTAACTTTCCCTGACTGTACAGATACAAGACAATATATACAGATTTCTATATAATGGTAACACATTCAAGTGGCAATACCATAAACAGTGAGCGGTAATACATAGTTATACATGTAGCAGTACCGCCGGCAGTTATCATAAAACACATCTGTAAACATAAAGCACTGGAAGACAATCAGAGGGAAGGGGAAGATAAAAGACATCATATCTCACTCCCTTACACTGGCTCATCCACTTTTTCACATGAAAATTTTAACAGAAACACGAGTTTGGCCCGAAAACCTTATTTTTTCAGTGAATTTAGACAAGAAAACTGACAGAAACAGATTGATAAAATCAGTCTAATTTTTATGTTAAAATATTTGTGACCCTTAAAGGGGTGTTTCCATCTGGAAAATCTATGGCATTTAGGATGGGTAAAAAAATAAATAGGTGCAGGTCAAGAGGTGGAAGATGCATCTATGGGACATTTATGGCATATCCTTTCGATAAGTCATTAATGTCCCAGATGGGAACATTTCTTTGAGCCTCATATACACGACTCTATTACTCAGTTTATGTGTATTTGTATATATGCTAGAAAGCCATGCACGGGCTCTCACTCTACCTCTATATGCCTCCAAATTCAGGTGGAAATTTATATTTTTTCTGTTTGATCTCATTGGGGCACTACAGCTCCATACCTACCTCTGAGCCTAGTTGTGTTCAGTGTTTTGAATTGATTGTCTATTTTTAAAGAGAAGTTTTCGACAGGTGTTTGCAGTTTAATCTGAGAACTGCATGATGTAGGTTCAGAGACCCTGATTCCAGCAATGTGTCACTTACTGGGCTGCTTGCTGTATATCTGATACAATCCCTGTTTTCTGTCCTGCAACTCTACCGGTTCTCTGAATGCTGAGCTCTTAATAACCCGCCCACATGACTGATTTGTAGCTTTTGTGTACACTGTGCATAGACAGAAAGCTACCCATAAGTGGTGGGATGTGGCTGGACTAAACAGCGGCAGGTTTGCTAGTTCACAAATAATAATCTCCTGCTAATAAAACAGTGATTATATCAAAACTACAGCAAGCAACCCGGTGAGTATGAGTAGCACATTGCCTAGGACTGCAGCTCGCTCCATTTAAGTTACCAGGTTGAGTGGCAGTACTGGGTAGAGCCACTGATATTACATTAAAGGGGTTGTCAGGCGTTGGGGTACAAGTCTGCAGTCACCGTACACTTGTGAATCCTCACAGCGCGCTGTCAGGATAATCTAGTGCCAGCGCAGTATGCGATTTGCACACATGTGGTCACGTGCTGACTAGACGTGTGCAGCTAATGTAATGAGCAAGGCCGAACACGTCTAGTTGGAATGTGGCCAGAAGTGTGCAATTCGCATATTTGTGGTTACAGTACTGCCCGCTTCCGTCGCCAACATCGTAGAATCCATACAGCACAGACTAAGATCCAATGTCTTTTTACAGAGAAATTCACATTTTTCTTATATGTAAATGAGCTGTTAAGATCTATGGGCTAAACATAGATCTCCCTGGGAATTTGCCTCCAAAGCTTATTTTACATGAAAGGCGGCATTACCAGTGTGAGACAAGTAATGACTGACAGCCTGCTCTCCTGATCTACGTTTCTCACACTGGTAACGACCCCTTTCAATTTGTAACTTTTGAAATTTTCACGCCAATTTCTCCCAGATCTGACAAGATGGGCGGAGCTGGGGCGGGACGCCCAAGCTCGCTTAAAGCCCCCGTCTCACATAGCGATACACCAGCGATCCCGACAACGATCAGGATCGCTGGTGTGTCGCTACATGATCGCTGCTGAGCTGCCAAACAGGCAGCTCAGCAGCGATCAGGACAGCAACACTGCGGGTAACATCGCTTAGTTACCCGCAGTGTACGTTGGATACCAGCGCCCTGATGCAGGGAGCTGGTATCCAAGGTACACATCGGTTTCCAGGCGCTGCGCGGTGCCTGGTAATCCATTGTGTACCTTGGTTACCAGTTCCCCTGCATCAGGGCACTGGTATCCAAGGTACACAGCGGGTTTCTAGGCACAGCCCCGCGCCTGGAAACCCGATGTGTACCTTGGTTACCAGCGGATCGCTGGTCTCCCGCCTGTCACACGCAGCGATGCGTGTCTGTCAGCGGGAGACCAGCGATCAAAAAAATGTCCAGGACATTCAGCGACGATCAGCGATACCCAGCAGGGGGGCAGATCGTCGCTGAATGTCACACACAGCGATATCTCAGGGGAGATCGCTGTTGCGTCACAAAACTAGTGACTCAGCAGCGATCTCGCCAGCGAGATCGCTGTGTGAGATGGGGGCTTGTCATGACAATCTGTGGCATTCCCTACTCCAGAAATATCACTCCAGTAGTAAGTAAGATTTCTACCATAAGGCACTTCTTCATGAGTCAGGAGCGTCCGACTTCAGCACAACCCCTCATCAAGACCAGCGCAAACAAAGTCGTTCTTGAAGAATCAAGCCCTGTGTGTTTATACTGGTGGCCTATCCTTGACCATCAACATGCAGTGGGTGTAAATCTGATCTTGCTCATTCATTGCAGTAATTTTGGTTGGCACTGCACTATTATTGAATGGGCTGTCACGGTGGTATGCGTTTCGCATACCGGCCACATTCCAACTATACTTGTCCAGCTTCGCTCAATTCACTTACATTGAGCAAGGCTGCGCACGTCTAGTCTGCACATGACCAGATGCATGCAAACAGAATACTTGTAGTCATATTCCAGCCACTTACAGAGCCGGAGTGTTAGGGCTGGTGGAACGCACTAGATAAATATAAATAGTGGGTGCGTTCGCAGCCCGGGGTCCACCGTGCAGGCAGAGCCTGCTGCTAGTAAGATGGCGGTATAGGCAAACTCTGTTACTTCACAGTCGCAAATATAAATACTGTGGCACTATATGGCGGTATAAGCAAACTCTGTTACACCACAGAGTCGCTGAGGTAGAGACGCAGAGATAGGTACTGTGTCCTGTTAACTCCACAGGAATACACAGATAACTGCTGTGCGGGTAGCAGTCCATGATCATGCAGTCAGGAACGCAATCAGACAATCTCCTCACCGGAGAAGCCGGTATTCTAGGGGCTTATTTCCGCCTAGCCCTAACCACGTGCACACAAATCTCCTCACTGGAGGTGCCGGTATTCTAGGGGCTTATTTCAGCCGAGCCCTAACACATGCGTGCATGATCACACTGGCGCAAAGCACATAATGCAATTGATACTAGCGCATGGCCGCATGGCCATACAACCCTTTTATAGTAGCAACTACAGAGCCTGCCAGAAAAGGACCAATGAGAAACTGTTCAGAACACATGTAGTTTCAGGACCTTCCTGGCGGACCAATAGGAGCTGCTGCAGTACCTGAGCACGTGACCCCTAATCTCCAATGAGAGATCTTACCCTGGGCATGCTCAGAAGGGAAACGCAGGACTTAGTCCTAAAGACGTCTGCTCGCCGCTGACCAGTACTGGCCACAATAGCAGAACCTGGAGAGGCAGCAGTAAACCTCTGCACAGTACTAGGCTGAGCAAGACGCTGGGACCGACGTCTCTGCTGAGGAGACTCCACTGTGGCCAGAGACGGATGGGGGACCGCAGCGGGAATGGCTCGAGATTCCCCCTGCGCAGAAGCGGAACTCGACCCTTAACACAGAGATCCATCAAAGCGCGCAGCTTGCACAATATGAGCATTTACAAGTCTGCAGTCGTATAGAGTGACTGCAGACTTGTATCCGAAAGCCGGACAACCCATTTAATGACCTATCCCAAGGATAAATCATGAAATATAATTTCTGGAAAACCTATTAAAATAATGCCCTCAGCAATATTTTTCAGGCAAATAAACAATAAGTGCTGCCTTTGGTAATTAATTATCCCTTCACAAGCCCATAGACGCAGCACTTGCTGCCCTGCTTCTTCTCTAGCGCACTCCTTAGTTAGTACAAATAGGTAAATTAGGCAACAGAGATAAAATTTGCTAAACTATGTTCCAAAATTTGTGCTTGGGGAGATGAAAAGGGTTTCTGACCAAGTTGGACAGACCCACTGAAGTATGCCACAATGCAAAGGTTTATCCCTTGTAAATGACAACATGTCTTAAGAAATGGAATTCTTTCAATGCTCTCAAAAACAAGGTCTGATACATGCCAGGACACAGAAAGATTTAAAAATCCCTGTCCCCCTGAGTGTATTCATCAAAATGCTCCTCCACCTCCAGAGAAGGCTTCTGGTAATAACATTGCAGAAGGGCTTTGATGTAATTCTTTAATGTTTTCTTTAAGGAAGGGAAAATCCAGACTAATCCATGTCATAGATACATGTCAGAAGATCACATCTCTGAAGCTCATGTCGCCAGTCACCACCAAAATTAACAGCTACTGAATGTAAGGTGCAGCAGTGAGACGGATACAAGAATTTGAGCTGCAAACCTTGTGGCCTCACAAAAATAAAATTCCATAAAAAGAGAATGTGAATGGATCGCCCGCCAGGGCAGTGGGATACTCGGTATCGGGCCGGTGTATTGAAGGGATGTGTCACAGCGGCAATGACTCGGTCCGTGGCCCTGGGCGTCCAATAAAAGGGGTATATTTACAGGGGATGTTTAAAGTTTGTAGTAAGGTATTCGTGATGCCACTTGTGGTATCTGGTCAGAGATGACCAGCACTGCAGTGCAGATCCTCTGAGACTGATGGTGTGATGCAGCAGAGTTGGAATAGCTTCCCACAAGTTAAGCTGGTGGTCTCAGGGCAGGTAGATGTTGTACGATTAGAGTAATGGTGCTGAGAGATGTAGCTGAGTGTAGTAGATGACGCAGGAAGAAACTGAGAAACAATCAGCGAGTTGCAGTTTCCAAAGCTTTACTCACAGTTCTGGTGGCCAACAGTACAGATGCCGGCTTGGTACCGTATCCTCCAGGTGAGGGGCTCAGCAAACCTTCAGGTAGACTGGTAAATACCTTTCCAGGACTCCTTTCTATATATGTGTTCCTTTTACTTGCCGTCTCACTGTGCTGATTTTCCTGCCTTCTATCCTTCCAGCACCTTCACAAACAGTGTCCCAGATCAGCGGCTGCGAATCCTGTTGGATAACGTCTTATCTCTGCGTTTCCTTGATTCTATATAGCTACCTCTCCTGCGAAGATAATTGTGGTAGTTGTCTGTGATCCCTAAAGTTACCACAGTAGTCGACTTGCTAGCTGAGTCATAAAATCCTCCACAAGGCTAAGGGGTCGAATTCCTCCTTGCGACCTGGTCCCTCTGCCAACAGATCGGGGCCGACGGATAGTTCTTGCTCTCTCCGTATCCCTAGGACCCATCCTCTCTCTCTCCAGAAGCTTCTCTTTCTTTCTGCTTCTTTCTCTTCTACTCTCCACTTCCCGGACCGAGCTCTTTTCAGCTCCTAGTCCCTTCTGAGTCTCTCTCTAGACTCCTTCCTTTTCCTCTGCAGCCTACCCTCACTGGGAGCTGCTTCACTACATGTCCGTCTCCTTCCTCTTCCTCCTCAGGACTCTCTAAACTCTGTCCTTGCTTCCTAAAGCTTCACTCCTCCTTGCTACTTACTAGCTCCACCCACCCATACACTCTTTAATAACCAGCCTGGGATGAGACCATCCTCCGCAGGGTACATCCAGGGTGCCCAGCTGCACTAGTGTGTGTTGTGTGCAGGTGTTAGAGTCCTAGGTGGTGCTCCCTCCTTACCTGAGAGTGAAGTATCACACCTCTGGGTGAGGCGCAATACCTCTGTGGCGACTGAACCCTCAGGGGCGCCACATGAACATGGTACAAAATATCTTGAAAGTGACGGTCACCAATTTTTTATTATGTTTTTTTTTCAATTGTTCTACATGAATCTCCATCATAATAATAAATAATAATAATAATTTTATTTCTATAGCGCTGACATATTCCGCAGCACTTTACATTATAGAGGGGACTTGTACAGACAATAGACATTACAGCATAACAATAAACACAGATCAAAGTAGATACCAAGAGGAATGAGGGCCCTGCTCGCAAGTTTACAATCTATGAGGAAAAAGGGGAGACACGAAAGGTAGATGGTAACAATTGCTTTCATTATTCGGACCAGCCATAGTGTAAGAATCGGGTGTTCCTGTAATGCTGCATGAACCAGTTAACAGCCTAAGTATGTAACAGTACAGACACAGAGGACTATTAAATGCATAAAGCGAGTGAGAACATAATACGAGGTACCTGATTATGGTAGAAAATTTTTTGAATGGGCCAACAGGGATAGTTAGGTTAATGTGTTGAGGCGGTAGGCCAGTCTGAACAAATGCGTTTTTAGGGCACGATTAAAACTGTGGGGATTGAGGATTAATCGTATTAACCTGGGTAGTGCATTCGAAAGAATTGGTGCAGCACGTGAAAAGTCTTGGAGAAGGGAGTGGGAGGACTTTAAAAGGAACGACTACCTGCGCAATGGTCATCGGTCAATCCATGGTTGTGCTACTGACACAGCATTCTCCATCAAATCAGGACAGGAGAAGCAAGAAAAATAGGCAGGGTACCAAGACAGCATGACATATTGGTCATAGTCAGCATGGTCTCCTATATGGCCAGACACTGGAGCCATTATATATCCACCTCACCATAACGCTACAGGTACCAGTATACTGTAAGGACATAGACTGGACCGCGGGTACCTAAATGCTGGGTCTGGAACTTAACAGGCTGCTTTCTCTGTTTCCAGGGGAAGCCTGAGGGAGGCGGACCTTCCCCTGCTGCTAGAGGGAGACCTAGGAGAGACGGAGCTTCCTGATGACAGGAGGGGGCGCGGAGAAGAGTGCACAGACACAGGGAGCAAGAAGGAAAAGCGTGCGATGCAGTGCAGGGTGGCGCGAAGTAATTGCAGCGCACAGAGCAGAATGAGCGCGCTCTACTTCCCCCACCAGAGAGTGCGGGCCGTGCTGCTGCTGTCAAGGATAGGAGCTGTAGTGCTGGTGGGGTATTAGCTGAGCCAGCAGAGCTGTACAGAGCCGTTGAGAGCCGTACAGAGCAGTGCCAGCAGAGCCGTCCAGAGCCGTGCCAGCAGAGCGGAGCCGTGCGGAGTTTAGCCAGGTGTCGTACCCAGTGTGATAGTGAGTACCGCACACACTTTGCCCAAGAGTGACCGCATACCTGACAGACCCCTTGCATACAGGTCCACTGGAGGTTGACAATAGACTGACAGTGTACCGTCACCCGTCACGCCAAGAGGTGACTCAACTTTAGAGAGAGAGAGACTGTAACGTTGCTTGATGATACACTTTAGACAATAAAGGAATGAAGCTACAGCTCTGCTGCCTTGGAAATACTCTATCTTTTGGATTTGCTGGCAAGTTGGTGGAAAGTTACTCCAAGGAAGCATGGAGTTTGTGGTGTGGTCCAAAGGGAAAACCCACTATGGACAATGGACTATACAACTGACTAACTCTTCTATATTGGACTCTGACAAGCTCAGCATTGTTTTACCACCAAGTCAACTCTACAATAACGCTGCCAGCTCATTACCTAACTCTGTAAAAATTTCAGTTTTGCCTAAGCGCTGAGTTGAGCTGCCATAGAGCTGTAAGCTTTGCATAGAACCCCCTGTGTTAACTCAACCCTGTTAAACCAGCTGCTGCTGACTAGATTGTGCTTATCACATCCCACAGTTCCAGTCAAACCCCTACAGTCTCCGTTATTCCTACTCGATCTCCCTCCTACACCGACTCCATCTGTCCATGATGCATTAGCAGCTCATCCAAACCAGAAGTGACAAGACCTCTCATAGTCCAAGTTATATGTTCAGCTTGATGTCTATAATCACCCCAACCAAGTAAGAACATTTTCCCTTTTACGTGTCCTTAGAAGACCTTGCCCATATTTTATTTTGTGCAAAATCATCAACATGTCACTTAGAACTGAAGAGCGTAATAAACGCTTTAGAGAAAGTTGTCCGTCTGGAAACATGAGCGTCCTTCCTGTTGATACTGAACACATAGCTATCAGAAACCTGTTAGACCTGACAATAACCAGTCTGCCATGAGCAAGGAAAGGACACCACGTATGTTGCTGACATGTAGACAGTCACTTGTGAGATAAAATCTGGAGAAGGAGAAACATCTGAAGTGATTGCCAAGAAGAACAAGCGAGAAGAACACGGAAAGGAGACGAATGTTTTCTGTGCACTGAATGATTCCCCTTATGGGCAACATTTCTAACCTAGAGGAGGTGAATGAGTCGGCAATTAAAAGCTAATATTTCATATGTTTTTGCCATCTTCTGTCACGTGGATCGTGTCTTCATGTTTTATTGCACAACAAACCCATGGGCGAAATGAGGCGCATTCTGTTTTATGTTGTATCAATCTTCTCAGAATTGGAGCGTTTTACGCAGTGGAAGATGGGTTTAACGAGTTAAGGAACTTAACAACAAAAAGGAAACATTTGGAATTACAGTCAACAATCAGAAATGATGGGCAGGTCGGCGTGTGTATACACAACAGTGCAGTGTTTTACCCATAATATGTTTGGAATAGTTTTCATAAAGTTGTGTTCCAGTTTTGCATTTATTTTACTTTATGACAACATAAAGAGTAGAATTTGTTTCTGCTGATCCTCGTCCTGTGCTGTGTAAATAAGGGTTAGTGTTTAGCTTTATATCTGCATGGAAGTGTAATCGTACTGATATTCTTAAAAGGGTTGAACGGTTTTACCAAATAAAGGGTATTTGTAGTTTAAAGGGGTTGTCCACTACTAGGACAACCCCTTCTTAAACTAAGGGCCCCGTCTCACATAGCGACACACCAGCGATCCCGACAACGATCAGGATCGCTGGTGTATCGCTACATGATCACTGCTGAACTGCCAAACAGGCAGCTCAGGCAGCGATCAGGACAGCGACACTGCCGGGTAACGTCGCCTAGTTACCCGCAGTGTACGTTGGATACCAGCGCACTGATGCAGCGCACTGGTATCCAACGTACACGTCGGGTTTTTGGAAACCCGATGTGTACCTTGGTTACCAGTAGATCCTGGTCTGCTGCCTGTCACACGCAGCGATGTGTGCTAGCCAGCGGGAGACCAGCGATCAAAAAAAAGTCCTGGCGTTTCTGACATGACCAGCGATTCACAGCAGGGGCCTGATCGCTGGTACGTGTCAGACATAGCGAGATCGCTGCTGAGATCGCTGTTTAGCAGCGATCTCGCTAGCGATCTCGCTATGTGAGACGGGGCCCTAAGTGTTGAGCCCGATAAAATAATAAAGCCTATACTCATCTCCCGTGCTGGCGCCGTTTCCGTGTTGTCGACGCTCGCTCTCCCCAGGGCTGTGATGCGTTGTTGTGACACATGACCCCGGCGCCCAATCTGAGCTGATATCACTGTCTCCGCCTCTGGACAAACTGAACATGAAGAGGAAGTCAGATCAGCTGCAGCCCAGACTTCCACAAAAAGTCGGCGAGTACCCTACCTCTGAACAACCGCAGTGTTGCACATGATCTGAACACCCCCTCATCCCAGCCTGTGGCCTGCAGCAACGCTCCGCTCTTGCCTCCTTCAGCAGCGACCCTGGGATCCCGCTTCACCGCGGCCGGTAATAATAATAATAATATTTATTTCTATAGCGCCAACATATTCCGCAGCACTTTACATTTTAGAGGGGACTTGTACAGACAATAGACATTACAGCATAACAAGGTATATTCGCATTATTAGATGCACCCCCATTTTCCGGGAAAAAAAAGTGCGTCTTATAATCAAAAAAATACGGTAATTACAAAAAAGGCTCTGATAACTGAACTCTACCTGTAACAAGAGGTGCATCAGTGCATCCATCCCACGACCAGAACAGAGATTAATATTTTGGAGGTATGAAATGAAATATTGAAAAGTACAATACAGTAAAGATGTATATCTTTGTACGTGTTAGCCAGTAGATAGAAAAATATTTAGAGTTGAGAGTCCTCAGTGGTTGATACCTTTTAATGGCTAACTGAAAAGATGGTAACAAATTGCAAGCTTTCGAGACTACTCAGGTCTCTTCATCAGGCATAGACTAATACAACATCTGAAGAATCACATAAATATGTGATTCTTCAGATTTTGTATTAGTCTTTGCCTGATGAAGAGACCTGAGTAGTCTCGAAAGCTTGCAATTTGTTACCATCTTTTCAGTTAGCCATTGAAAAGTACAAGAAATTGATACAGAAAGTATATTGAACAAATTACTTTCTGCACCCCTATCCCTTGTCTCGCTGTTAGAGATAGCAGCTAGGTGGGTGAAGTTGCTGCTTACAGATCTCCAAAGAATGATGAAATGCATGTGCGATCTCAAGTATGGGAGAAAAAGCAGGCTATAGATAAGGGAAAGTATATGAATAAGAAGTATGTGCGGGATAGAAGCTGAGCTCACATACAGCCTATATTACTGGAAGATACACTCCTAAAAGAGAAGCTGAAACTTGGATCAGGCTGCAGGTTGCATATCAGAGGAAAATGAAAATTAATGAAGGAATGGAGATTGCAGAATAATTTTATGAACTAAAAATAACCACTGACATATGTAAAAATCATTTTTCTTTGTCAAATGTGACTGTAGTCTTTAAATATACTGTATATATACAAAGAGTATGGCTCAAAAGGGGCTTGAATTGTAAATATTTCCCAAAAGTGTCATCCCAAATCACCTCAGGTTCACACGTCTACCGCAACATACTACCAAGCAGTGGTAATTTAATGCGCACATTATGAAGCTGCGTTTTGTTGGCCCTTTGTTTGAGTCTTTTTTATACACCATCTGATTTGTAAGAATTAATTTGATTATACCGCTTTTAATAAACACTGAATACAACATTGATTTTTACATATCCGGAGCTCAGCAAGAACATTTCTATTGCTTTGTTCATAATTACAGATTATCATCTGTGAAATGAGAGTATAATTTATTTAATTAGACGAAAGAATCTTTACAAGAAGCGTTAAAGTAAAATAACACTTTCTCATCTACGATTCACTGATATCAGTGAGTCATGGGATTATCGACATTGATGAACTGAAGTCCTAGAGAATGTTAAACACTCAAGAGAACCTATAATTGAGCCCCCACTTTAAAGCGTCCCTACATTGTGACCCACGACCTACTGGCCTTCACGTCAATACCCGACAGAATTTTTCTGTCCCGTTATCTTGCCGCAAATAGCAATTACAAAGCAAAATGTGCATGTGTTTCTCATATATTCAACTGTAAACTGCTACAGATTTGCATTACTGAGTTCACATAATAAATTCACAGCAGGTCCATTATTGATGAATAGTTCCTGCAACAATAGACTCAAAATTTTTGACAAATTCGGTGCCACCAGTAAAGGACCCTTACATCAATGCTAATCACAATGTCCACCTTCAAGATCTATGGAGAAGGAGCATATTTGCCATCAGGTCCTAAATTTAGGTCCCCTTGTTCTGAATACTGGTATGGTTCACACACAATGCACCACCACCTAACTCACTATTAAGACATGACTGTCTACAGGAACCATCCAATAACATGTTGGTCAGTTTGCAATTATTAAAGTGTTCCTTGTCCTGCAAGCCAATTTATTCAGGGCCATCACATCAGTTTTCCATACATATTTTTCCCATAAGTCAGAGCTAATAAAATATGAAGAGATTCACCAGTCTACCATGTTCCAGGTGGACAACTACATCTACGATAGTGGTCAAAATGCCATTTCTTGAAACTCATGGCCTATAGAAATTTTTTCTCTTGGGGTCCCATCCTGTACTGTACAGTATCTTTTTAGTTTGGTCATGTCTTTTTAGTAAAAAATCTGGATGACTCACCTTCTTCCCAAAGAATAACAACTCACTTTGCGGTGGACCACCACGACACCCAGAAGGTCATTCTGACAGGTCTTGATAAGGTATTGACAAGGTTTGATAAAATGGAAAATTATCAAAAAACAGATGAATTGTGTTCCTGGGAATGTCTCACCATGTCAGCTGGAAAGTCTCTCACATTTCTGCCTTTTTATAACAGTGCCTGGGTCAAGGACCCCGATAACATCTTCTTATTTGACCATTCTACCAACTTGCAGCTCTCGTAGTTCACGCCCCAATGACAAATATAAATGCTAATATAAAATATAGCCCATAAAATACCAAAACATTAAAAGAAAGCATTAAATGTGTCTCTATTAATGAATGTGATATTAGGAATATGCTTTAAGTGAACGTTCAAAGATGGTCAGAAGAAGGTAAAGTCATGTAAAGAAGGAAAAATAGGAAAAATGTTGCTGCTTTAGTGATACAATCTTTAACTTCTTTTTAATCATTAATTATTTTTTTTTAGAATCGTAACATTTTCAAATACGCTCCTTCACATTGCACCAAGAAGGAAGTTGTGAAAATATGGAGCCACATCTTCATCGATGAGTCCTGCTCATGTCTTGGATGCATTGAGAACACAAGATTGGTCTGGAGGCCAAATGGTCAGCGCCATGAAGAAGCCTTCACAAGGGAACATCACACCGGCCTTACTCCCAGAATTTTGTTTTGAGGTGTCATAATGTACGGTAGCCAGATCCCTCTTATCTTCATTCCAGGTACACTAACAACTCAGAGTTACATTGATTTGGTGGTAGAACCAGAGGTTCGGACAATTCTCCAAAGTGTCCCAGGAGCCATTTTTCAACATGACAATGTTGCTCATCCTACTGTGAGAAGCCTGCGTGACCTAAGCTTGCTACTATGACCTGCAGCATCTCTGAATTTGTCTGCCAATGAGCACATTTGCGATGTTATTTCTTCGGCAATGGCAAAGGAAGCCATCAACAGCAGATCTTGATGATTTACTCAAGTGATTTCAGTGTCCTCAGACAACCTTTAATAACCTCATTGATACCAGCCAAGGCTGTAAGTATGGGAATTTCTTTGCGAGGCGCTCATACTCAATACTAAATAAATTGACATGCTTTTAAAGTTGTTTCCATTTTTTCATCATTTGTAGATCAGTAACATGTCTATCCACCCGGTGATTTCCAGAATTGCACAAGTTTTCCTTCTTGATATTAAAATATTTAGACTTGAGAGTCCTCAGTGGTTGATACCTTTTAATGGCTAACTGAAAAGATGGTAACAAATTGCAAGCTTTCGAGACTACTCAGGTCTCTTCATCAGGCAAAGACTAATACAACATCTGAAGAATCTGATGAAGAGACCTGAGTAGTCTCGAAAGCTTGCAATTTGTTACCATCTTTTCAGTTAGCCATTAAAAGGTATCAACCACTGAGGACTCTCAAGTCTAAATATTTTTCTATCTACTGGCTAACACGGTACGAAGATACACATCTTTCCTATACCTTCTTGATATTGTAATTTCAATGTTGAGGAGCATATAAAAAGAAAAAATATCTATATTCACGGAGCAGAAAGTGCAGTTACAATCATTTTTTTTCTATCTGGCAGCCAGCTGTTTGCCGTTCTTTTACTCCGAAAGTCTAAAATGACAGAGGTCATAATAATGGTGGTAATTGTACACATGCAACGAGTATGAAACATGACAAACTTACACCAGGTGCTGAAAGAAGTCAAAGACAATAGTTTTTTTATCTGTCATAAGTGAATACATAATATTTAGCTTTTTGGGCTTTGAAAAATCAAGTGCATTTAAATACTTACAGTACTGTATGTGTCAGGAGCAAACATACAGTGGAAATGCACTTGAAATGTTATTGGAACAAGTAAACACACAGAATGCAGAAAACAGCTTTTATAAACCCCCACGGGCATGGAAGAACATTAAATACAAGTGGCAGCAGATATTGTAATGTCTAAACTGTATAAATAGGAACATGCTCGACGGGAAAGTACATTTACTGCACTCCATCCATGCTATAAGCGATGAAGAGATCGCTGCTTGAAACCATCATAAAACATGGAGTGGGGTTCGAGACACTATGGTCATTCTCGACAAAATAGAAAATTACCCTCCTACTAGAAGAAATTTAAGGAAAAGGCTCTTCTCAACAGCGATCTCCTCAGCGATATCACTGTGTGTGACACGCAGCGACGATCAGCCCCCCTGCTGGGCATCGCTGATCGTCGCTGAATGTCCTGGACATTTTTTTGATCGTCGTTCTCCCGCTGGCCAGCACGAATCGCTGCGTGTGACAGGCGGGAGACCAGCGATCAGCGAGCTGGAGCTGGTAACCAAGGTACACAAAGGGTTTCTGGGCGCCGCTCGGCGCCTAGAAACCCGATGTGTACCTTGGTTACCAGCTCCCTGCACCAGCGCGCTGGTATCTAAGGTACACTGCGGGTAACTAAGCGACGTGCATCGCTTGTTACCCGCATAGTCGCTGTCCTGATCGCTGCTGAGAGCTGCCTGTTTAGCAGCTCAGCAGCGATCATGTAGCGACACACCATATTCATTCCATGTTCATATCGTTGTCGAGATCGCTGGTGAGTCGCTATGTGTGACGGGGCCCTAAGAGTTGGATGGGACCTCCGGGGTCATCATGTACAACCCCCTGTTCAATGCAGGATTCATTAAACCATCTCAGACAGATGTCTGTTCAGCCTCTGTTTGAAGACTTCCATTGAAGGAGAACTTACCACCTCTCGTGGCAGCCTGTTCCACTCATTGATCACCTTCACTGTCAAAAAGTTTGTTCTAATATCTAATCTGTATCTTCTCCCTTTTGGTTTCTTTCCATTGCCTCTCGTGTTTCCATGTGCAAATGAGAATAATGATGATCCCTCTACACGGTGACATCCCTTCACTGGGATTCCCAGCCAGCCGACTATCTTCAGTGTAAAGAAGAACAATGAGTCCTGGAAGTGATAATACGGCTTCATAGAGCCATGATCTCAACATCATCGACTCCACCTGGGATTACATGAATCTCATGATATGACATTATATCTCTGCCACTTGAAAAAGTGTCTCTTCAGTCCAGAAACGCATTGTGCACTGAGATTTTGATAAAGAAGTTTTGGATCACCTTGATCCAGGTCTCCAGGTCAATTTTGGAGGTTAGTTTGGAATTATCCAACAATCACTGGGATTACATGAAGAGACAGGATTTGCACAAGCCTACTGCAGGTTTAGATATGCATAATGGAAAGCTTTATAAATTAGTAGAAACATATATATTTTTTAAGAAAATATCAATGTGAAATATAGGTCACTATTTTGATTTTTGTCTCTTTTCACTTTAAAATGGGAAAAACAGTATATTGTAGTGATTTTTACCCACTTTTTCTCTGGCTGTTCGGCAACTAGCTGAAGCAGGAACTCGCCTCCTTTGCAAGAGGAGTCGAGGAATGTTAATCCTTGCCCTTATTAACTACGCAGCACCCCTCAGGCATCTGAAATTGAAAGGCATAAAAATAAAACACATATTATATTTTCTTTTTATGCTTAGTAGTAATGAGCAAATCAATCCTCATTGATCTAATTTGAGTCAAATTTCCTGAAACTCGTAATTTCAAGCAAATTTGAACACTTTAAGATTCGATTCGCGGTTCATCTTTTTGCGTGGCCAAATGGGCCTTCCCATAATCCCCTGCAGCTTTAGTGTATAATCATACCCTATTCTGTGGTAGTCAGTATCTGGTACATCACAGATTAGCGGTTCCTAGTGGAGCACAGTTTATACAGCAGAGTCGGTTTCCATCTCCAGAGTCACTGGGTAAGTCTCTCTCTTTTGTACTGTACAGTGTAAGCTCTTATGGTCAGTAGGGTGCTTCCTCTCTCTATCTCTTCCCTGTTGTGTATAAGCTGTTATGGTCAGCGGGGTCCTCTCTCTCTCCTGTAGAGTGTAAGCTCTTATGGTCAGCGGGGTCCTCTCTCTCTCCTGTAGAGTGTAAGCTCTTATGGTCAGTGGGGTCCTCCCTCTCCTATCAAGTGTAAACTCTAATGATCAGTGTGGTTCTCTCTCTCCTGTAGAGTGTAAGCTCTGGTAATCTGGGTCCTTTCTCTCCTGTAGAGTACAAGCTCTAATGGTCAGAGAGGACTTCTCTCACTCCTATATAGTGTAAGTTTTTATGGTTAGCAAGCAGGATCTTCCCTCTCTTCTATAGAGTGTAAGCTCTTATGGTCAGTGGGTCCCCTCTCTCTCTCTTATATAGTGTAAGCTCTTATGGTCAGTGAGGTCCTCTCTCTCTCCTGTAGAGTGTAAGCTCTTATGGTTAGCGAGTTCTTCTCTCTCTCTTATATAGTGTAAGCTCTTATGGTCAGTGGGGTCCTCTCTCTCTCCTGTAGAGTGTAAGCTCTTATGGTTAGCGAGGTCTTCTCTCTCTCCTATATAGTGTAAGTTTTTATGGTCAGCAGGATCTTCCCTCTCTTCTGCAGAGTGTAAAGCCCCTGTCACACTAAGCAAGTTCGCTAGCGAGATCGCTGAAGCGTCACCGATTTTGTGACGCAACAGTGACCTAGCCAGCGATCTCGCTTAGTGTGGCACGCAGCGACGACCAGCCCCCCTGCTGGGTATCGCTGATCGTCGTCGAATGGCCTGGACTATTGTTTCATCGTTGGTCTCCCGCTGGCCAGCGCGCATCGCTGCGTGTGACAGCGGGAGACCAACGATCAGCGAGCTCCCAGCGCGTACAGCAGAAGCTGGGAGATGGTATCTAGGGTACACATCGGGTAACTAAGCGCAGCGCTTAGTTACCCGATGTGTACACTGGATACCAGCGTTCTCGCTAGTCCTGATCGCTGGTGAGTCTGCCCATGTGACAGCTCACCAGCGATCAGCTAACGATGTCCCAGCGATCCCATCCACGTCGGATCGTTGGTGGGATCGCTGGGCCATTGAAGAGTGTGACGGGACCCTAACAACTAGAGATGAGACATTTCATAAAGTGTCTGCTTATCTCCACTATCTGCAGATCAAAGTGAGCATGTGAGCATTGACAGTTTTGATCCACTCCTGGGATCAAAGTTGGATGTCTCCATGATTTTCCGCAAGAAATCATAGATGTGAATGGTCCCATAGACTATCTCAGGTACGCGTGAAATCTGAAAAACACGGATAGCACTCATATATAAGGAAGTGGACAAGAGAGAAGAATACAGTTGAAGTTGATGACTAGTTGAATAACTGCAAATGAACATCGTCATCTCCTGGTCAAAGGCAAAAGTGAAAGTAAAGAAATAATTACATTAGTAGGAAT
Source organism: Oophaga sylvatica (assembly GCA_033576555.1). Taxonomy (NCBI): domain Eukaryota; kingdom Metazoa; phylum Chordata; class Amphibia; order Anura; family Dendrobatidae; genus Oophaga; species Oophaga sylvatica. The sequence goes on from JARQOD010000005.1 coordinate 39,072,870, forward strand.
CTAATAGTGGAAACCTATGTTCCCAGAGGAGGAGATTAAAGAAGGCACCAGGTCAGGTGACATCTGTGTCACAGTTACTAATTATAAAAGGCCAAGCCGAGAAGAGGCAGTTGGCGCCAGAACCTGTATCAGAAGAGGTCGTGTGGCTGCTGGGTTGGTTTGCAGCCAACATCGCCACAGAAGGGTCCGAGAGCAATAAGATGCCGGAGAAGACCTGAGCTGTGAGGAAGATCCATGAGCAGCGCAAGTAGAATATCTGTGAGCAGCGCCATTAGAAGTCAATAAGCAGCGCCAGTATCAAACCGTGACCTCCCGATAGGGCCAGTGTAACGATCAGAGGTGTTTATAGAGACTACTACAAGGACAGGCCTAGTACTACTGTAGTGCTTACATGTGTATATATACTTAGAAATAGGTTTTCCTTTTTGTGATAGTTAAATAAATAGTGTTGGTTAAGTACTGCTGTCTCCTCATTGTCTGCGCTGCTGCATCCAAGTCACCTGCTTACACATCCACGAAAATTGGATGTCTGATTGAGGCCATATTGATCCACCGCTGCTCATCTCATAAGCTGCCTGGGTCTTTGCCATTCTTTATACTTCCTTCTTGGATAGGATGAGTATGTCAAGAAGGAGCCGTGGGGGACCGTGTTGTTTTTTTTTTTTAATAGTGGTAGACCATGAAGAATAATCTGACAGCTGTAGAACATGTATGGCTTTTTTTAGACTATATGACATTGTGATCAGGAATGATTTGCATCTTATTGAAAATTTCTAACTTGTAAACACTTTTTGCACAATCATTCCCCATCATCACCCTAGGATCACAATCTCCGCAGGATCATACCCACTGTGTAGACACTGAAGCCCCCGTCACACACAGCGATCTCGCTAGTGAGATCGCTGCTGAGTCACTAGTTTTGTGACGCAACAGGGATCTCGCCAGCGATATCGCTGTGTGTGACATTCAGCGACGATCAGCCCCCCTGCTGGGTATCGCTGATCATCGCTGAATGCCCTGGACATTTTTTTGATCGTTGGTCTCCTGCTGGCCAGCACGCATCGCTGCATGTGACAGGCAGGAGACCAGCGATCAGCTGGTAACCAAGGTATTATTATTATTATTATTATTAATATTTATTTCTATAGCACCATTGGTTCCATGGTGCTGTACATGAGAAGGGGTTACATACAAATTACAGGTATCACTTACAGTAAACAAACTAACAATGACAGACTGATACAGAGGGGAGAGGACCCTGCCCTTTCGGGCTTACATTCTAAGGTACACATCGGCTTTCCAGGCACGGGGCTGTGCCTGGAAACCCGATGTGTACGTTCGATACCAGCGCGCTGCTGCAGGGGAGCTGGTAACCGAGGTACACATCGGGTTTCCAGACACAGCGCAGCGCCTGGAAACCCATTGTGTACGTTGGATACCAGCACGCTGCTGCATGGGAGCTGGTAACCAAGGTACACATCGGGTTTCCAGGTGCCGCGCAGCGCCTGGAAACTCGATGTGTACGTTGGTTACCAGCTCCCTGCACCAGCGGGATGGTATCCAACGTACACTGCGGGTAACTAAGCGACGTTACCCGCAGTGTCGCTATCCTGATCGCTGCCTGAGCTGCCTGTTTGGCAGCTCAGCAGCAATCATGTAGTGACACACCAGCGATCCTGACAAGTGCATATCGTTGTCGGGATCGCTGGTGTGTCGTTATGTGTGATGGGGCCCTAAAGGCCCCGTCTCACATAGCAAGATCGCTGCTAAACAGCGCTCTCAGCAGCGATCTCGCTATGTCTGACACGTACCAGCGATCAGGCCCCTGCTGTGAATCGCCGGTCATGTCAGAAATGTCAGGACTTTTTTTTGATCGCTGGTCTCCCTCTGGCCAGCATGCATTGCTGTGTGTGACAGGCAGGAGACCAGCGATCTCCTGGTAACCAAGGTAAACATCGGGTTTCCAGGTGCGGGACTGTGCCTGGAAACCCGACGTGTACCTTGGATATCAGCGCGCTGCTACAGGGGAGCTGGTAACCAAGGTACACGTCGGGTTTCCAGGCACCGCGCAGCGCCTGGAAACCCGCTGTGTACTTTGGTTACCAGCTCCCTGCACCAGCGGGCTGGTATCCAAGGTACACTGCGGGTAACTATGTGACGTTACCCGCAGTGTCGCTGTCCTGATCGCTGCCTGAGCTGCCTGTTTGGCAGCTCAGCAGCGATCATGTAGCGACACACCAGCGATCCTGATCGTTGTCGGGATCGCTGGTGTGTCGCTATGTGAGACGAGGCCCTAAGTTATGGTGTAATCATGATAACATACTGGCTGCATTCCCCCTGCATTGTACAGAATGTCTTCCTTTCTGTGATGCCTCTCCACCTAGAGATAAATGTCTCAGGGCTGTTGACTCTACAAATTTTCAAGTGTTGAAAGCGCATTTATTTTGGAGAGATAAAAAAACAAGATTGATGATTTCCTTGTTCAAAAAGACCTTCACAGCTGATGAGGCTCAGTGCTGGTGTTTACCTTCCCAGTTGTAATTCTGTAATGAGCTCTACTTGATGGTATCTATGGAGGAACAGAAGACATCACTTACCAGTAATGGGAAGTGACAAATTAAATATGTTCTGAATTGTGCGGTAAATGTATCATAGCTCTATGTCTTGTGCACTGTATCCCAGCGAGGTGCTGTGCTACATGTGTGCTGATATGAATCACAATTTTAGACTTATTTTACAAAATATCCTAAGGATTTGAGCCTAGGGAAATGGCACTTCCCATTAATCAGATAATCCAAAAAAGACCTGGAAGCAAGTAGCCATATATCAAACACTTTATTGAAAAATATATAAAAAAAATTCCATAAACAACTTTTAAAAATGGGATGTATATCCAATAATTTCCCATTGGTCAATATGTGCAAAAAGGTCTCAGTAATTCTACAAATAATCCAGTCACTCCATGCTCTATACATAAATAGAACAACAATATCCTATGGCTAGTGCCTGTAGTTAGTACAGAGCATAGAGTATCAAGATTTAACAGGAGGAGTAATATTACCACATAAATGATACAATATTGTAGTACAAAAAAAAAAAAAATGTATACTATAAGCCTACAAGAATGTATATAAGGCCCACTGCAGTGCTATATACATGGTCAAATTAATATAGATTCATGCTTTAGGAGTTAAAGGGCATCTAGTGCCGCTATCGTGATACTATAAGCCTCAAGTAGGTGACATGAAAGAGTATGGCTAGTGCCATATTGTAAATAAAGAGCATACAATATCAGGAAAATTTTGTCCATGCATATGCAAAACAGTGCTATAATGTACATATGTAGGCACTATAAGCCATCAAAAAGTATATATCAAATCCCCTGCAATGGGTATATAGTGCCGCTATCTTTCTATTAAAAACCTCAAATGGGTAGTATAGACAAATGTATATACAATTTGATAGTTTTTCATGCAGGGTTAGATAGCTCAAGTGCCAATATACATATGGCCATGAGACTTTTTTGGATTATCTTATTTTACATTTAGTTTTTTTTTCTGACTTGTAAAAAATCCAATGATTTAATTTTTTTTTAATAAGCTTTTTTCCCTACAGAGAACTCTATTGAAAACACATTAGAAAAGCAAAAATTCACCTATAACCTGGTTTTGTAAAAACAAAAGCCAAGGACTCTTGAAAAATTGCACCAGTAGTGTTGTAAAGCCAACAAAAATGATTTTTTCCACCCAATGGGGCATATTTACCAATACTATTTAATTTTTAAAGGGGTTGTCCACTACTCGGACAACCCTTTCTCAATCTGAGTGTTTGCCTTCGTTAACATAAAAACACATACTCGTCTCTTATGCCGGCACCGTAACAGTGGTGTCGGCACTCGCTCTCCCGGGGGCTTACGCACAGTTGTTATGACACGTGAGTCCTACGCCCAATCAGCTCTGCCATCACTATCCCCGCCTTCGGACATTTCACAAACCCACAGGGAGTCAGAGACCAGTGATTCCAGTGCTGACTGGGCGCATGGCTCGCATGATGTAATAACCTCACGTGAGCCCCAGGATACAAGTGTCAACACCGCTGGAATGGTGCCAGCATGGGAGGCATGTATGTGTTTTTATTTTAATGAAGGCAAACACTTAGATTGAGAAAGAGTTGTCCAACTGGTGGACAATCTCTTTAAGTCCCTGTACTGTGGGTAATGGTTGCATAGTCAATGGGAGGTATGTGTCACAGATATGACTAGTCTCTGTGATGTAACCCAGAGTATTTTCTCTAGTGCATGAAATCACTAAAAGGTTAATTTATTGCACCTGTGTCTGGGTTGCGGGTAGCTATGAGAGATGGGTGGGTCTGGCTACCCACATACCTCACATCTGGGTGTGGTTACAGCCTATATAATGGAGGCTGTTGTTTGGCACATGGTCTGTATGTGTTGGGAGAGAGAAGGCCTCCTGTGTGTGTGGCTTCAGACCAAGCCTGAGTACTGGACATTACTCTAGCCTGTGTGCCCACAGGCCAGGCGGAGCTGGGCCCTGCTATGAACATTTGAACTTTGTTTTGCCTGATCTAAAGGTTGTTTACTTCTGTTTTGCTTCTGGGTTCATGAAGCAATAAACTCACATGAACTTTTTAAGGAACAAGCCTATTGCACCCGAGTGAGTACAACCCTACACACCCCATACACATTAGGCTAACTTCAGCCAAACCCACAGTTTAACAATGGGTTTAGCCATCAGTCTAATGTATATTGGGGGTCAGTGTCGGAGGGTGAGAAGCGGTAAGGATCCAGTATGTCCAATTTTGAACTACTGGTCCTTTTGCTCTCCCTGAGATAAGTTGCCGTCAGACATAGAGAACACAGGGCTCTACCGCCAAGACACTGGCTGAACAATTGGCCGAACCAGGGTTCAGTCGACAGCCATCTAAGGTGTTTGGGAGGCTTTAAACAGTGAAAATGTAGGCTAGATAGTGTTAAAATGCACCAAATATATCAAAGTGATTCTTCTTCTTTAATAAATTTTTCTAGCTTTAAGACTAAGCTTAAACTACTTATAAGTTGAATTATTTGTGTCAGAAATTTTCCCTACAGTTTTGGTGCAATTTTTGGCACTTTGTGTCTCAAGGGAAATATTTCCTCTTTTTCTGAGAACCCATGGCGAAGTCATGAAAAGTGTCAAAGGCCTCCTTCACACATCCGTGTTTCCAGTACAGTACGTGTGGCATCCGTTTTTTTCACGAATACCACACGCACCCATTATCTATGCTGCTATGCACATGGCTGTGTTTTTACGCAAAACCGTGAGTCCGTGAAAAGCGCGTACAGCGTGCGAAAGTGGAAGGCAGCCATGTGCCATCCGTGTGCCGTCCGTGTTTAACATTGAAAAGCATAGGAGATTTGTCATTTTTTTTGTTTCTGTTTCCATACCGGAAAAACACTGATGAAAAAGTGATGGTAAAAACGGACACACGGACCGTACACTGATGGCACACTGATCCAAAGCAATGATGACATCCGCAACGTTTTTCACGTATGTGTTTTTTGCATCATAAAACCGTTTTTTTTATTTGACTTGGTAAATATACCACGATGTTGTGACCTACACTTTGTGATCTGGACATCTTCTATATCATGCTTTTTGCACTCCATTCCTATGGTAGGATGACTACACAATAAGGGCCCCGTCTCACATAGTGACACACCAGCGATCCCGACAACGATCAGGATCGCTGGTGTGTCGCTACATGATCGCTGCTGAGCTGCCAAACAGGCAGCTCAGCAGCGATCAGGACAGCGACACTGCGGGTAACGTCGCCTAGTTACCCGCAGTGTACGTTGGATACAAGCCCGCTGATGCAGGGAGCTGGTATCCAACGTACACATCGGGTTTCCAGGCACAGCCCCGTGCCTGGAAACCCGATGTGTACCTTGGTTACCAGCTGATCGCTGGTCTCCTGCCTGTCACACACAGCAATGCGTGCTGGCCAGCGGGAGTCCAGGCATTTTCCACACGACTAGCGATTCACAGCAGGGGCCTGATCGCTGGTACGTGTCAGACATAGCGAGATCGCTGCTGAGATCGCTGTTTAGCAGTGATCTCGCTATGTGAGACGGGGCTTTAAGGGTCATAGTGGTTGTGGAGCTGTGCACTCATTATTTCTTACTGTATTCATGGTCTTTTGTTGTATATTAAATTGGTGGGTCACGAACCTTTTGTGCAGGAGCTTTTAGGGTCTGTTTAACCTTATCTGGGTGAGACTGAGCCTCTTTCTTTTATTCCATGCTCTGGAATTTTTCAGTGTTTTTATTTCTATTTTGTCCTGTTTGTGTTTCTTATATTGATATCATAAGATAGATTTTGTATGTGTACATGTTCTGGAAGCATTATTCTCCTTGTTGTCTATACACATTGAGTTATTTTCTTCTTGTAATATTTATTATGTTTTCCTCTTGACTCACAGCCAATATCAGGATGCAGCATTTTTTTTTGCTCCTCTCCTCCTCCCTCACCCTCAAAAAGGTGTCAAAAAGCTTCAGAAAAATTGCAGGAAATAAAGCAAAATGTGAGACCACACTTAAACCTGAATAAATGTTATAATTTTGAAAAGATCTTAGGATCCCTTTTTTAATATAAGGGTGTGTGGCCCAGCTACGCCAGGCACACATATTCCAGGAAAATGCACAAGAAGGTAACCGTGAAGCTTGATATTCATTCACGTCACTCACATTTCCCAACACACCCACTAGGGGTATAAAAGGCAGTGACACGTAGCAGTCAGTGTTCAGTCTAGTTCCTGTCTCAGGACAAGACACACCGTTCAGTTCAGTTTCAGTTCAGTCTGGACTTGGAGGGAGAGGAGTTCAGTCAGTGTTCAGTTAGCTTCCTGTCTTAGGACAGTGCAAATCAGTCTAGTCTTGGAGGAAGAGGAGTGCAGACTAGATCCTGACAGAACAAGTTCATGAAGTGGAGTCTGGTTTGAGTGTAAGGAGTCACTCTAGCCCAGTCAGAACTGCACAAGCTACCTGTATTCTTTGGAAGGAGGAAAGTAACTCTCGGAGCTACAGCGTGTACACAGTTGACAGAGTTCCTGTGCGCTGCTCTGGACAGGGTCTGAGGAAGGTGACTCTCGGAGCTACAGCGTGTACACAGTTGACAGAGTACTTGTGCGCTGCTCTGGACAGGGTCTGAGAAAGGAGAGAAAGAAGGGAATCACAGGAGCTACACCAGTGAGTGTACTAGGAACTGTTCAGCGAGCTCTGGAGGAAAGCTGGCATTTTACATCATCGCTACTTGTGCTTATGTTAAGAGCAAGAGCAGGACGAGAGGCACAGTGGAGAAAGATAGAGACAAGTGCATCAGGTACCGGATTACCGGCACTAATTCACCGGACACCGGGGTCCGAAGCGTTGCTAGTGCTTTATGCCTAGTAATAAGAAACACCGGAATCCTCCTGGACTTCAAGTCGCAGAAGGTAGCCCTAAGCGCTGATACGTAAACGGAGTCAGGGAGAACAAGACGGGCAAGGCCTGATCAGCCCTAACGACTTAGTTCTTTCCAATATCTGGCCACCATATCTGGTCACCAGATTAAGCAAAAGGCTCTACCACAATGTCGGCCGGGCGTTGCAGCTATTGAACAAGCTGGAGATTAACAGAGTTAACTTGACTTCATGCAAGTTTGTACTCACATACATACAGAGTTAAAGGAGGCCTCTAACCTGCTCAGCGGTTATCCTGAATGTGCATTCTCCACCCCGACCAGCTTCCCGGGACCTGCCTGAACATCTGCAAGTAAAGGTATGGAAAGAGATTGCCTTGTGTGAGACTGTTTCATTTACTACACCCTGCATCACCATAGACTTCCAGGGACCGGTCTCACCTGTGGGAGACCTACCATCTAGCTGCCCCATAACATCCCCTGTGAAGATCCATATAGCAACGCTGGTCCAATTGATCAGATACCACGGGTGGCGTCACGAACTATCCAATCTACAATTCCCCTGTAAATATCCCCCATTGTATGAGCGCCCAGGGCCACGGACCGAGTCCTGCTGCCAGTGACAAATCCCATAGACTTTCATGGGCTCGGTGCCGAGTACCCACAGCCCTGGTACTAAGAGCGACTCAAGGGAGCAGTCAGATGGCTGTATAACATGTGACAGCAAGTATTTCTATGCAGCTGCCATGCTCAGGTCAGGAGAGCCGCCGGCCTGTCCGAGCATCGCGATACTATCGTTGTCTCTGTTATACCACCGTCTGACTGCGCCCTAACGTTGCATTGACAAAGGCAGATTATCGTGAATGGTACGTTCCTATTAGCCACTATCTAAAAAGTCTGCCAACTGACCGATGAACGAGGAAAAGGCTCATTCGTCGGGTGAGATAATTTTTAAGCTTGCCCAAAAATCGTTCTTGGTAGGACATAATAATGTGCTGTCGAGACCAATGGCATTCTACAGTGGGTACGGAAAGTATTCAGACCCCTTTAAATTTTTCACTCTTTGTTTCATTGCATCCATTTGGTAAATTCAAAAAAAGTTATTTTTTTTCTTAATGTACACTCTGCACCCCATCTTGACTGAAAAAAAACAGAAATGTAGAAATTTTTGCAAATTTTTTAAAAAAGAAAAATTGAAATAACACATGGTCATAAGTATTCAGACCCTTTGCTCAGTATTGAGTAGAAGCACCCTTTGAGCTAGTACAGCCATGAGTCTTCTTGGGAATGATGCAACAAGTTTTTCACATCTGGATTTGGGGTTCCTCAGCCATTCTTCCTTGCAGATCCTCTCCAGTTCCGTCAGGTTGGATGGTGAACGTTGGTGGACAGCCATTTTCAGGTCTCTCCATAGATGCTCAATTGGGTTTAGGTCAGGGCTCTGGCTGGGCCAGTCAAGAATGGTCACAGAGTTGTTCTGAAGCCACTCCTTTGTTATTTTAGCTGTGTGCTTAGGCTCATTGTCTTTTTGGAAGGTGAACCTTCGGCCAAGTCTGAGGTCCAGAGCATTCTGGAAGAGGTTTTCATCCAGGATATCTCTGTACTTGGCCGCATTCATGTTTCCTTCAATTGCAACCAGTCGTCCTGTCCCTGCAGCTGAAAAACACCCCCATAGCATGATGCTGCCACCACCATGTTTCACTGTTGGGATTGTATTGGGCAGGTGATGAGCAGTGCCTGGTTTTCTCCACACATACTGCTTAGAATTATCACCAAAAAGTTCTACCTAATATCACGAACACCGCACTGCACTTGCTTACTGAGCCAGTGCGCGTGTTCTGAGTAAGACAGACTGCACTCAAAGATAACTGTGGAGCGAGGCAGCAGCGGTGAAGGTGCGTGCTTCAGACTAACAGGACCTGTAGCACGTGACTGCCAAGGGGCGGCGCCGGCCACAGGTCTCTCAGAGGAAGCAGGAACAGAGAGATATTGCTTCAGGCCAGAGGACCTGAAACACGTGACTGCTGGGGGCGTGGCCAAAGCTCCGAGAGCTAGGAGCAGAAGAAAAACTCCTAGAAGGGTAACTACGGGACAGAGTTACCAAGGGGCATAGACAAAACGGATCGTCAGGATAGCCAGGTCATACACAGAGGGAACAACACAGTACAAGAGGAGCAGGCAGAGAATAATCAGAACACAGCCAAGGGGTCATACACAGAGGGAGCAACGCAGTACAAGAGGAGAAGGCAGAGAATTACCAGAACGTAGCCAAGGGATCAGAAAACCAGAACGGGCAAATACACAGTACCAAGACAGTAGACAAACTCACAACGAAGAGATGGACTGGGTCAAAACCAAACAAGCAACAAGATCAGGCACAAGGCACAGGCACACAGGAGGTCAACTAACTCAGCCGAGGGCAGGAGTATAACTGACACCAGACCTAGGTCAATTGGCAACTAAATAGCTGCCCTCTGCCAGAGAGAGGCTGAAACCATTAACCCCAGTCTGGCCAGGACGGGACAAAGACAAAACCCAGTCCTGGGTCATGACAGTACTCCCTTCTCAACGGGGGGCCACCGGACCCCCGGGTTTCTCAGGACACCTGGCATGAATGGCCCGGACCAACTGATCCGCATGAACAGATCGGGCAGGAACCCACGACCGGTCCTCCGGACCGTAGCCTTTCCAATGTATCAGATACTGAAGAGCACGACGGACAAACCTAGAGTCAAGAATTCGTTCCACCTCGTACTCAGACTGCCCATCTACCAAAACCGGTGGTGGGGAAGACAACGATCCCTACCCACAGGTTTCAAAAGGGCCCTATGGAAAACGTTGGGAATCCGTAGAGACGGAGGGAGACGCAACCGAAATGCCACCGGGTTAACTGCTTCCGTAATTTCATAAGGACCAATAAGTAGATCTATTTTGTTACAGCATTGATGACAATCTGACATCATTCTAGATATCAAAACTGAATGAACAATAGTTATTTATATGCAGGGATAATGCACAAAAAATTGTAATAATTGAATAAACCTAAACTGAAGAGGAGTCACCCAAAACTGGAGTAAAATCATAGAGACACTGCCCTCATCCCCTGCAGCATGTAAAACTGCTTTCAGTTCACATACCATTCTAACAGTCCTGATTCTCATGCACTGCAATTTCCCCGTCCTCTTTTTTGAGTGGAAGGTTCCTCTTCATTAGCATTCTGCCAGCACTTTAGGAGCTGGAACTTTTTTTCACTCATGTCCTAGCCAATGACCAATAACTTGCATGCCCTGAACTAAAAGCCCGCCCCTTCTGTCTATAATCTGTTTCAGTGTCTTTGCTGCTACATTTGGAGCACAATTTACAACCGGCAGTGAACAGCAAATTAGACAAAAGAGAGATACCCAGTGGCCGAAACTTTGGAGTGATTTTAGAGGCTGAAACCATCTTTTTGAGCAATTAAAATACTTTGGGATTTTGTCAGTCATTGCATTTTTTCATCACACTGGCATTCATTTATTGAAATGGCAGTGGCTATTTTAAAAGTAACCATTGCTTTATCTTTTGTTTCATAAATCAATAACACACATAAAAATATACAACTTTGAGATATAATGCATAAGAAAAATCTGCTTCTTTCTCCTCCTGGACTGATCTTTCAATCTCAATTCACACGTAAAATCTGCGAAGACACATTTTCACATTGCTGTGGTAGCAGATGACAGTTTGTGCCTATCAGATTCTATGGAGAGAGAGGCAAGGAGGGAGGAGCTGGAGGCAGACACAGACATTCTGCTGCAAGCTCTCTTAAAATGATAGTTACAGTTTAAAGGGAACCTGTCATGTTGAAAATGAACGGTATCTGATTTGCAGGCAGGATGTGATAAACGACGAGGAGCGGATCAGATTAATATACACTTTTGTGGGAAAAGTTTCAATAAAACTTGTATTATATTCATTGATATCCCTGGTGTTTGTATGCATATGAGTCCAGTGGGCGGCCTAATCAGTGATCGACAGTCTTTCGTGAAAGACTGTAGATGCAGAGATAGCAGTCAATCACTAGTAGGACCGCCCACTGGACTCATAAACATACAAACACCAGGGATTTCAATGAATAATATGCGAGTTATACTGAATCTTTCACAACAACCTTGTATATCATTCTACCAGTGGCGTAATTAGAGTCCAATGTGCCCATGTGAAAAATTTAGACCTTGGTCCCCCAACATCCTCCCCCCGTCATGTTGGTTGATGTATGGGCACTTGTAGTGTTCTAAAGCCTAAAAGCCCCATTTTGGGCTCCATCCTGGTATATATGTTTCCCCTCCTGGTATATGTGACCTCCAGCCTGGTATACAGTCATGGACAAAAGTGTTAGCACCCTTGAAATTGTGGCACATGTTTTGTTATTCACGTTTATTTCCTTTGTGTGTATTGGAACAACACAAAAAACTGAGAAAAAAGGCAAATTGTAAATAGGCAAATTTCAGGCAAAACCCCGAAAATGGGCCGGACAAAATTTCTCTCAACTTAATATTTTGTTGCACAGGCTCTCATATTTGAAGGGTGTTTTCTCCCAGCAGCAATTTTAAGATCTCTCCACAGGTGTTCAATGGGATTTAGATACAGACTCATTGCTGGCCACTTCAGAACTTTCCAGTGCTTTGCTTCCCTCCATTTCTGGGTGTTTCTTGAAGTATGTTTTGGGTCATTGTCCTGCTGGAAGACCCATGACTTAGGAGGCAAACCCAGCTCTCTGACACTGGGCCTTACATTGCGACCTTTGGTAATCTTCAGATTTCATGATGGCTTGCACATAAACAAGGCACTCAGTGCCAGAGGCAGCAAAACAACCTCAAAACATCTTTGAACCTCCACCATATTTGACTGTAGGTACTGTGTTCTTTTCTCTGAAGGCCTCATTCCGTTTTCAGTAAACAGTAGAATTCTATGTATAATTATGTGTTTTACCAAAAAGCTCTATCATAGACTCATCTGCTTTCCCAGAAGGATTCTTGCTTACTCACGTACATTTTGGGAAGCTTAAGTCTAGCTTGTTTATGTCCTGGGCCTCCTACTACAGCGTTTGATTTCATTCAAATGTCGACGGATAGTTCGTGCTGACAGTGATGTAGCCTGAGCCTCCAGTACAGCCTGAATTTCTTTGGAATTTGATTGAGCCTGCTTATCCACCATCCGGACTATCCTGCATTGCAACCTTTCATCAAATTTTCTCTCCCGTCCACATCCAGGGACATTAGCTAGGAGTATCACGGGCTGTAAACTTTCAACATTTAATTGCTTTTTATTGCATAAAAAAAAGTATTTGGTCACCTACAAACCACCAAGAAGTCTGGCTCTCACAGACCTGTTAGATTTTCTTTAAGAAGCCCTCCTACTTTGTACTCATCACCTGTATTAATTGCATCTGTTTGATCTTTTTACCTATATAAAAAACACCTGTCCACACACTCAATCACACTCTAACCTCTCCACCATGGCCAAGACTAAAGAGCTGTCTAAGGACACCAGGGACAATATTGTAGACCTCCACAAGGCTGGGATGGGCTACAGAACAATAGGCAAGCAGCTTTATTATTGTTGTTATTATTTATTATTAAAGCACCATTTATTCCATGTTACTTTACATGTGAAAAGAGGTATACATAACAAAAATCAAGTCCAATAATTTTGAACAAAATGAGTCACCGACTGGTACAAGAAGAGAGAGGACCCTGCCCGCGAGGGTTCACCATCTACAAGGGATTGGTGAGGGTAAAGCTGGTCATGCAGAGGCATGATGGAACAAGGGTCACTCTAGGTTGTAGGCTTGCCAGAAGAGATAGGTTTTCTCTTCTGATTCCATTTGAAGGTTTCCATGGTAGGCGAGAGTCTGATATGTCGGGGTAGAGAGTTTCAGAGTAGGCGGGAAAAATATTGTATGTGATGGTGGGAAGAGGAGATAAGAGGGGAGTAGAGAAGGAGATTTTGTGAGGATCGAAAGTTGCATGCAAGTAAGTACCGGGAGACTATGTCAGAGATGTATGGAGGAGATAGGGTGTGGATGGCTTTGTATGCCAAGGTTAGCATTTTGATCTGGAGTCTCTGAGCAATGGGGTGAGAAGCTTGGTGAGAAGGCAACAACTTTTGGCACAATTATTAGAAAATGGAAGAAACATAAGATGACTATCAATCTTGCTCGGTCTGGGGCTCCATGCAAGATCTCGCCTTGTGGGGTATGGATGATTTTGACAAAGGTCAGACTCAGGAATAAGACCAGAATTACACAGGAGAACCTGGTCAATGACTTGAAGAGAGCTGGGATCACAGTCTCAAACATTACCATTAGTAACACACTATGCCATCATGGATTAAAATCCTGCAGGGCGCACAAGGTCCCCCTGCTCTCGACAGCACATGTCCAGGCCCGTTTGAAGTTCACCAATGAGCATCTGGATGATCTAGAGGATGCATTGGAGAAGTTCATGTGGTCAGATGAAACCAAAATAGAACTATTAGGTATCAATTCCACTCACCATGTTTGGAGGAAGAAGGATGAGTACAACCTCATGAACATTGCACCATCTATGTAGCATGGTGGGGGAAACATCATGATTTGGAGGTGCCTTTCTGCAAAGGCGACAGGACGACTGCACCATATTGAAGGAAAGATGGATGGGGTCATGTATCGTGAGATTTTGACCAACAGCATCCTTGCCTCAGTAAGAGCTTTGCAGATGGGCTGTGGCTGGGTCTTCCAGCATGACAATGACCCAAAACACAAAGCCAGGGCAACTAAGGGGTGTGATACAAATGTCTTAACAAACTATGTAAAAATCTTAAACAAGCAGCGGAGAAATTCAACTCTGTAGCCTCTTGACATAAGATGTGAAAAATAAAATTCAGAAAATAGCAATGCACATAAGAAATTTCCCTTTTATATATAGGGTATTTCCAATTATACTATAGTCTTCAGTCATAGGAAAGGTTGGAAAAGTATGATCACTGGGTTACCTACCATTGATTACAAGAACGGATATCCACTGTTTTGTACTTGAATGGACTGGCGATCACACATGCCACTGTGGCCTAGTATACAGTAGATGTTTTTCAAGGGAGTAATTATAGTCGGTACAGGGATTGCAGTCACATCTGAGCCCTTAAGCCTACGGAGGCCCAAAAAGTGCCTTTGGCGCATAGGAGAACACTAATCTGATCAAAAAGCCTTAATAGTTGGTGGCTCTGTTGGAGGTTTTGCAGTTGGGTCCTCAAGCTTCATGTTACGCCATTGACGGATGGTTCAAAAGCCAATACTTCCTTTAAGTCATCTACAAAAAATGTTTCTTCACCTTTGACCACGTTCTACGTAAAAAATGAGTCCAAATACTTCTTCATTGACCCTGAAATCTACCCAACTCTATACTCATGTTACCCTTTTTTCCTTCGCTGTTGGTTTAAGAAGGCATTTCAATGTTTCCCCTACCAGCATTGCTTTTTGCAATTCTTTCTGTGCCCATTGCTCAAATTTGTCAGTTCCTCTCCCCCATATGGTAGGATGACACAATATGTTGCTTTATTAGGACACATTCTGTTAAGAATCATTTAACCTGAACAAAACCTGTTGTAAGAACATGGTCTCATGACTATCTGATAAAACAACAAGAGCACCGAGAGCCAATGGAGGCTTTGGTAATGCATAGGTTCTGAGGAGCTATATATCATTGCATAGGCACGACGAAGTCACAGCCTTTGCCTCTTGTATGTTCTGTGTAGTGACATGTTTTCTTTACGTTCTTGTGTTTGTCTTTCCTCAAGATTTCTCACCTCTTCTATATAAGTTTACTGGAGATACAGGACAAAATCATTCTAGACAGGAGCTTTATCTGACATCAGGGCACTCATAACATATATATTTACAATACAACCAATATCAAAACTATTCAAATATTCATTTCAAAACAACCTGTTTTGAAATGTCACAGTTTTTCAAGTGCTCTTAAGTTCTGGATTTAAGAATGCGTGGAGTCTAAAATTGTTAACTATTGCTGTGTTGAGTTGAGAACTTTACTGACTTGGGAGGTGGACCAAGTGTACTGTCATCTGTGGTCTCTGGACGGGAGCTGTGAGAACTGTTTCCTACCTTCAGGCATCTACGGCTCTTCTTTTGATTAGCTGGCCTGGTGCAACGTCATCGTTGTGGCGTGATGCACATGTAACGCTATGGCAGGCCGGTTAATCAAAAGTCGAGTCATAAATTCTGGGATGTAGGAGGCGGTTCTTAGGGTCTAACAACCTTAGATTACTGTCGTGGCCAATGGACCTGGTTCTGTGAATGATTTGTACCAACAATACTATACAGAAATAACTAAAAATAATAAAATAATGTTTACACCCAAAGTTAACTTTATAGATGTTGACAATCCTTATTATAAGTCATTGGGGTCTGTTGGGTAGGTGTTATGAATAACAGAATTCTGTTAAATTCTGCGAAGTCTTCTTGCCCACCTCTGACCTTCAACTCAACAGTATTTCTACTAAATTGAGACAGACGAGTCGCGAGGAACATATTGCCTAACTACACTACTGGGACTGTTATTGTGTCCTTAGCAAAAAGATAGAAAGGTCTTAGCTGAAATCTGGATTGGTCTTTTTAAAAAAAATAAGAAAACAATCTAAATTTTTTGACACTTCAATTTTTTTTATTTGAGGACATGGCTGAAAATATAGCAGAAGCAAATTTCATATGTAAATTTTGTAAACCAAAGTTTGTTGGCTATGAACACTCCCTGCTATGTAAAATAATTTTTAAAACATTGTTAGCTCCGTGGTCCAATGGTTGGAAATGTTTTTTTTCTTGCTATGTACACCAAATTTACCTTGGCCTTTGTGTTTTTTTGAGAACACGGGTTGACGCTACTACTTACTCCTCTCTACAAAATAATGTTTTGTTAGTTAAAAAACAAGTACCGTAACTGAATTATTTTTTATAAGCCCATCCAAACTGATTCTTGACATTATAAATTGGCAGGTAAAAGTTAAAGTTCTTCAACCCTAAAAAACATCATGCACAGTTCATAGTTTTATGCTAGTAGGGGATCCAGTAGCACACGAGTAGATAAAATCCATGCTTATTCCAAAATTGTTAAAAACATCTTCATTAGTGTATATTCCATAAAAAAAATGCAAAAGGTCCATAAGACATGGGAGTTATTACACATTTCAAACCTTTACACTCCCTGGCTCTTAGCCATAAGTTTATAGTTTTGTTTGACCTGTAGGGATCAAAGAATCCTCCAGTTGTTCTTGGCTCCCAAAAACTGATGTGCTATAAAGAACTAAAAGAAGGCAACCCCATATTAAGGTGAGTCAATCATTATTAGGGTCAATTTTTAATGGAATAACATAGCAGACCTTATTGATGATATACAGTACCTTATGTGCACAAGCATAGCAATGTAGTCTACAAACGCGATGTGAACATGTTCTATATAGATAGAGGGTGGACTCTCAGAATAATCTTCTTTGGAGGGCCCAAGAAGCCACAGTTTGACACACTAATGTGATAGGATACAGAGGATAGCTGCAGTTATAGTCTGTCCTGTAGAAACAAGAAAATGTCTGCAGGCTTCTAGGGAAGAGGACTTGATGGGACAAAGAGGATATGAGAGTGATGGAGCTCAAAAGCAGAATGTGCAGAGGAGACTGCAGGATAGGAAGAAGGTACAATGAGGTGCCTCAAGGTGACAGAGGTACTGAAAGACCGAGGGAATGCAATGATGTCCCTCTGAACCTGTATGGTAGAACTCATCAGACATTGGTCTTAGTCTGTGGCCAGCTTGAGAACCAACAAAGCTAAGAGTGCAACTAGTGTATGAAGCAGAAAAGTCATCCAGTGCGCCATTGTCAAGTAGGAAACAAAATTGTTTGAGACTGTACTGGTACCAATACACTGAGTAGTTTTTTGGGTTTATATCCATTTGTGGGTGTGGAGGCCATTATTAAGACACTAAATTTAGTAAGATGAAAAAAGAAACAAGATAATTTACTTCTGTATTTAACAAATTTCAGTTTTGTATTAATTGTAAAGGGTCAATCTCTTGGGTTTCTCTTTTCTCTCCATATTTCCTTCCCTATAAACACGATCTATTAAAAGCAAAACCCATTGTTCAGGGAGATCTTGTCATAAAGGCTTCATATTTTATCACGGTGTAAAGATTTTATTCCAATACCCACGGCTGGGAAATGAATTTACATTGCACAGTAGGAGAAGGATCTGAAGCAGGAAATTAGTCTGGAGAATTGGAGAGAAATAATTGAAAACACCTCTGAATCGTCCATATAATCCCAGCTATAATGTGAAAACAAAATAGAAAAACATGAAAAGGAAAATAAGAGTATCTTATCCCACCATTTCTTACACAATGCCGTCTATTGCCGCTCCGCTCTCTGATTGGGTCTCTGGAGATACTGCAAGATACCTGATGCCTCAACAAAGTGCCAGTGAGGTTGTTGTTTAGTCTGAAATATCACAGTATGGTCAATGATTTCAGGATAATGTTAAAAATAGATATTTTTAGACAGATAGAGCAGATTTTGCAGTTCCAAACTCAGTGACTGGCCAGTTCTAATTCCAAAATTTCTCAAAATCAAGGGAGGGTAACAAAGCAAATGTGTAGAAACAAGAGGAGGGGTAATCGCTATAAGAAAGATGATAGGCTCAAATGGTGAGGTGGATCCTCTAAGCCTCAGATCCGGGTGGTCACACGGACTCCGGGCATTTGAGCATGAAAGCTGTAAGGCACGTGGGAAGCGAAGACTTGGCACACTCAGAAATTTCAGGAGTAGCATGACGGATGAAGTGAAGTAAGCAGGTATGGAAGCAAGTTGAAGCACAGTATGCACAAAAGGTAGAGTACACCAAACAGAAGCCTAGAGTTTCAATCCTAGGACACAAGAGTGTGTTCTAATGGGCCATAAATAGGATTAGGGAGATAATATTGCTGAGCTATGCCGGCCGGCAACCTGCAAAAAGCCAATGTGGAACACAACAGAGGGCTACAAATCGATGTGAAGGAAGAAGAGCCCAGGATATCCGGGACAGGTGTATAACAAAAGGGAATAGAGCAGAGGGCATGGAATCTACTTATCCATATGAAACATTAATAATGCATTGTCATGTTGAGCTCGGTTACAGTATGTACTCAAGATTGACTTATAGTCACCTGATCATCTGGCCCAACAGAAACATGTTGTATCTATATCTTGGGAATGTCAAATCACTGGCATAGAGGCAACAGCTTAGTGCCAAAATCAAAAGTCAGGGATGAATGCCACTGCTGCATTGCATCATGTGGTGAAGCGTAATTGACAACCTCTTATAGTATGTCTAAACACGTACATGAATGTCAAATAGGATCTTCTTCTGCTCATATTCACCTCTGAGAGCCAAAGCCTCAAAGTACTAGTAGCTCCAACCCTGGAGAACTCAGCCGATCTATTGAGGCTCACCTATTGGACAGACTCAAAGTGGTCATCTGGTGTGGCTATTTTTTTAGGAAACATGTCTTTAGGATACTCTTCATGGAGAATGAAAAAAGCAAGTTTAACAGTGAGGCACCATATTTTGCAATGATATCCTACTGCCCCATAACCAAGAAATGTGTAGGAGAGGGTCTCACAAGCCTTTCAGCTACAATGCTGGTGTTGCTCACCTGTCCTGACTTTGGCGTTGGTGTTTGCTTTCTTCTCTTGCTTTGGCCCACACAGGTTGCCCAGTGAACTCAAGTGATGTCATCACCCAAAGCCTGTATAGGCTAGTACTCAGTTAATGTGTGCTTCTGAGGTTATTCAGTTCTGCAAGCTGGCTATCTTCTTCGCAAATGCCCGTGAATTTTGAAAGCCACCTCGCTCATCGTTATTGATGACAGTAGGCAGAAGTGAAAAATAGAGCCCTGTCTTAATGTGGTATACCCTACCCTAGTGGTTACCCTCGTAGTATTTATAATCAATGCTGGTCATGGTATCTTGAATGTAAATGACCAGAACAATTTTTCAATGCTGGCTGTCAATACCTGGTGTACCTGCAAAATCACAAGAAAGGCTAGATGTGTAAGGCCGAAGTCAGACTAAAAGTATGAAAAATCGGTCCTGAATCTCCCTGCCGAGAGTCGACAAGTGTTCTTCGTATGGTCATCCGTGTATAATGCATTTGCAATGCGATGATGCAATTTTCTCCCACCTATGTATCCATATGACATCTGTATGACATGCGTATGTCTTTACATTTCTCACTGATTTTCCCCATTGAATTAAATTGCTCAAGGGACTGAAAAGAGGAAAATGTGTGCGTATTTGTCACAAGATACACGGGTGGTCCATGTGTGTTTTCTCGCACCCATAGGCTTACATTGGCAAGTCTCTTGGAGAATAAAACTACTACCTCAAGGGTTACTCCTATCTTATCCATTAATGCCTGAAATGGGAAGTTCTCACTACTAGGATCAGAACTTCAAATTATTTGACATCTTACAGTAAATGCATACATCTGTATTTAATTTTTTTCTAAAATTTTAGCCTTTTGTTTCCCAACCTTAGCTTTTACTTAAAATACCCAGCAATATAAGAATAAAAAAATATATATTATTATTTAACCTATACTTAAAGTTCTTTAAGCATCCACTTTAGGACACATTTTACACGGTGATAGGAATCGCTTGCCTAATTAGAAATTGCTGCTAATCGTCTGTATTTAGTGGTTACAGTGAGAGAACCATTAAGGCTTTACAAGGATAGCTGAACTAATTGACTACTTCCTCACTATCATAAATTGCTTCCCTTTTTACTGAATTATATCTGATCTGATGAATCCAAATGCAAAACCAGCATAAATCAAATGGTGTAATTATCATAAAGTTTACTATATATTAATAGTATACAATATATGTTCTCACCAACCAAGTGCTATTTGACCAAAAGAATGTTTGAAGGACTTCCCTTCGACTACATTTTGACTCAAATGTGAATGTTTTTATGGTCCTTGTCATATTTCCAAATTAAAGCAAAAAATAAAATTCTGAGTATCAAAGCGGATGTTTGAGGAACATGGAGTCACCATTTGAAAACTTAATATCTGACCCCTTCTATTTAATTACAATGAGTTGTACCCAATAAGTTTTGGTGACGCTCTATCTACATTCCTTTTTTTGTGTCTGAAGACTAGGCTTGGTTCTTCTTTTGCACCCCTGCGGACAACCTTTAGGTCCATTCTTCTCCACGTCTCGGTATTCAGTTTCAATACTGTGTGTGACTATTTTGGGGCCGGCAACTTGAACTCCTCTTAAGTAAAGTGCCCACCGTGTGGGTGTTAAGGAAAAGAGGATGAAGGCCAAGGGATCTCTTAGACTTTGCTAGTAGGTTACCTTGCACCAAAGAGACTACGGCTTAGAGAGTCCACTATGCAGTGCATGACCACAACAAGAATTTTCCTATCCTACTAAGTAATAAAATATAGTTGGGATATACCACAACGAAATGTTCAGTGGGGACCAATCACCTGGACCCTACCATTTTTCAGAATGACCGAGCTAAAGTGCTAAGAATCCGGGCAAATTCACAGTGTTTCTCTGCATATCAATGCCTTTATCCATTTACTACAGAGGGAACTACAAAACAAACTCTATCACGGGAGATGGTGCAAGTTAACTTGTACCACTCAGTCAATTAAATGCAACAGTAATATGTAGCCCCAGAATGGGAGCCCTAAGAACTGCCTCTTACTTGATTACATACGTGGATTTTCTTTTGATTAGTTGGCCTGTCGCGATGTTGTGTGTGCGTAGCGCCTTAATGATGATGTCTCTACAGGCCGGCTCGTCTGGGATGCCAGATTGCAGGAGGTGGTCAGAGATTGCTGACATGGCCAATGGACCAGTTTGTCCAAATCTATTCATGCCAACTCTACCACTCACTTACTGTAAAAAATCTGTGTTGGAACTCCATGACAAGCGTGAAACCAGAGGCGCTAGTGTCCAAGTACAAAGGATCCTCAGTCTCTGTATTCCTTGGTCCCAGAGCTTGATCGCCATTGGAAAGAGTACCAGAAAACAGATCCTCAACAATCAAAATGTGATGGTAGATCTAAGTAAATGGGAATACATCCCTTCACAATTCACTCCAAACAACAGTGATAAAGTATCACTCCTACCGCTATCAATAGGAGTTTGTGCTGCAACTCAGCACTAAGTAGACCATTTAGATCTTGTTAAACAAGGATTGAGCCAGACGCGCAGGTATAAAAGGATAAAAAATGGAGAACAAGTATACAGCGGTAACAAAAATTAATTTATAATGAACCCAATGTCTGTGAAGAGTTAGGTAAAGTGGAAATAAATGGAAACATTACCGAAAGAAGATGCTGCTCCGTTGTTTCAATTACGCCTTATCATCTGAGTCTGGGACACACAAAAGCAATCTATTCAGCGTTAGTGTTTGGGATGTAGCTGAGAAGATGGTATCTGCAGTGTACACAGTGGCTAGTAACACAGACAGATCACCGAGTGGGTTATAAATCCAGTGAAGAATATAGCATGACATTTCAATTTTTGTAAAAACGGCAATGGAATATGATTGTGCTGGCAGAGATCACCACTTAGACCCATAGTAAAAATATTAAATAGTCCTGGATAACTTTTTTAAGGGCGATAGGAAGGTCGCATGCACACATCGATGTGTTTCCTGAGTATGGTCATATCATATTTGTTGTGTCACGGCACAGTAGCAAGATATCCTGGAACTAAGGGCTCCTTCCCTACCTCTAAAGCTAGGGGCACCCTAGCTATCCCTACTTCTTGGATTACTTCTGAAGGTGAGGACACTGGGGCCACATGCCTAACTGAATTCTGGAATCAGCCCTTATCTGTCGCCTCCCCCTTCCAGGGAAGTGATGAGTTGTGTATGTGAATACACAAAACCAGACTAACAAGAGAAAATATACAGTGATGAATGAAATTGCATATCATATAAATATGCACTCACAAACAACAGAGTGGAACACCTGGAGGTAAAAAGAGGAAATAACAAATAGGAAAGGACAAGGATATGCACACAGACAAATCACCAAGCAACATTCTATTGAAAAACACTTTAAAACGCCTCCTTAAACAACCAACACCTCCAACTCCTGAACCAGGTAGCATAAAACTAACTATGGCAATGCCTACTTGCCAGATATATAGCAGAGGGGAGTGGCAGACACTGAACAGCTGAGAGAATCAAAGCAGGAAAGCCTCCAGGAGCACTCAGCAGAACAGATTAACCTCTGAACTTTGAGCAGCAGAATGCCTGCACTGTTTAATGTGAAGGTGAAGTGCTTCTAATCAGTGTAGGAAAACAAGATATCAGACAGCAAGGTCTTCTGGCTCCTCTCTGTCACGGTAAAACCCGTGATATGTTGGCAGTGGTTTTTCAGAAATTCCTGAAACAACTGTGAAGCAACTGCAACATGTGACTGAACTGAAGCACGCAGAATTGTGCATTCAGATCTGAACTATACACTGTGTTCCAAATTATTATGCAAATAATATTTTCTCAGATTTTCCCAAATTACCTATATGAATTTCAGTCATTGTAATTTTCCTGTCAAATAACTATTGGAGTACAATTGAAAGGTTTTTGTACAAACTGCCTATGATAACAGTATATTCTTAAAAAAATAAAACACTCAAACTGCACTCAAAATGCATGTTCCAAATTATTATGCACAGCAGAGTTTTCAACCTTTTCATTTTAATAAAGAACAAAAAAATGGTCATTTTTGAAATTATAAGCATTAGCAGGTTATTACAAACTGAAATCAAACAGTTTTCAACTCAAAACTTTATTCTAGGTGATGTTACATTTGCACATAGGACCCCTTGTTCGAAAGGAGCTTCTGAACTCTCTCGGCCATTGAATTTGTCAGGTTTTGGATGGTTTCTGCTTCAATTGTTTTGCATGAGGACAGAATACCCTCCAAGAGCTGTTGCTTAGATGTGAACTGCCTCCCGCCATCATAGACACTCCTTTTGATGATGCTCCAGAGGTTCTCAATGGGGTTGAGGTCAGGGGAGCATGGGGGCCACACCATAAGTTTGTCCCCTTTTATGCCATAGCAGCCAGAGATGCAGATGTGTTATGTGCAGCATGAGACGGTGCATTATCAAGCATGAAAATGATCTTGCTGCGGAATGCACGGTTCTTCTTCTTGAACCATGGCAGGAAGTGCTGTTTGAGAAACTCAACATACACTATGGAGTTCATCTTTACCCCTTCAGGGATCCTAAAGGGGCCGACAATCTCTCTCCCCATGATTCCAGCCCAAAACATTACTCCACCTCCTCCTTGTTGGCGCCGTAGCCGTGTTTGCATGGGGTGTCCATCAACCAGCCATCCTCCACTCCATCCATCTGGACCATCGAGCGTTGCACGGCACTCATCGGTGAACAAAACAGTTTTGAAGTCAGTCTTCATGTATTGTTTGGCCCACTGGAGTCGTTTCTGCTTGTGTGCAGTGGATAGAGGAGGTCGACAGGATGGCTTACGCACAGCTGCAAACCTCTGAAGGACCCTGCATCATGTTGTTCGGGGGACGTTGGAGGCACCAGAGTTCAAAAACTTGTCTGCTGCTATGACAAGGCTTTTTTGCCGCTGCTCTTTTAACCTGACGTAATTGCCTGTAGGAAAGAGTCCTCAATTTTCCCTTATCAGCACGCACACGTGTGTACTGTGAATCAGCTACATACTTCTTGATTGTGCGATGATCACGATGAATGTCTTGGCAATGTTGATTGTAGTCATGCCTTGACCTAAACACTCCACAATTTGTTGCTTCTCAGCAACCGACATCCATTTTCTTTCCCATTTTGGCAGAAAATGTAGGCTGCTTAATAATGTCGGACAGCCTTCTTAAGTAGTCTTGCCTTTCATTGGACACACCTGCCAAACTAATAAGCACAGGTGTCTGCAATTGCTTACAGTGATATAAAGAGCCCTGACACACATCATCATCAATGAGTTTAACTGACAAACAAAAAAATTCTTACCTTATCACTCCTAAACAATTTTTGCATAATCATTGGGAACACAGTATATTGCAGTTACTGCATTTACAGAATTACACGACTTTAATATGGAAAATACTAAATATCACATATGATCAAATAAACTGTCAGTTTTTTATGATACAGAGCTCCAAATGTGCTGCATAGCCTAAATATACTGCAAAGGAGGCATAATGCATACTCTTTACACTTCGTAAACTCCCAGTATAAAGCAAGCTCCATCTAGTTGTGTACGCAGGCAGCCAAAATGTTGTAATTTAAAGGGATTTTTCAGAATTTAAAAAAAAATAGTTTGTGGTAAAATAACAAAAAAACTTATTTTCTTGATAATTCCTCCTGTTCTCCAACAAACCATGCTGGTGGTTCTTCTGGTCGTTGTGAACAGTTCTGCAGTGATGGCATGTCCGACGTGCACATGCCCACTGGAGTCAATCAATTGTCTCATCGGTCACATACCAACTATATTACTGTCAAAGCTAAGGACAGACTACAACAGACACATGCACATGGTCGACACGTAATCACTGCAGGACAATTCACAAATATCAATTAGACCACTAGAACAGCAAGGGCTTTACAAGAAAAGATGTATTTTGTATTTTATCACAGTCTCTGTTCTGAGCTTATTTTTAAAACATTCTGTCGAACTTCTTTAAATTGTCACTGTTGTTTCAAGAAACTTTACATAAATCAATTGCATAAACTAATATAATAAACTTTGTAATACATCTGATCAGAAAAATATGCTCCGTCCCCCAAACTTCAGGCACCCATTCCTACATCATGAAAACAGCATTCACTGAAAAATATTACAATTCCCTAATGATCAAAATATAATGGATTGACAACTAATTGAGAAATAAAAAAAAAACACAAAGATTGGGCTTGATTTAAGTTGGTATACATGCAGCACATAAACGCATGTTCACATTGGCCATAAAGCATATAAAATCTACAAAAAACAAAATGAGCAAAACCCTGCTTAACCTAAAAAAGTAAAAAGCAAAAGTGCATCTAAATAACACAGTATCCTTAGTAATACTGTTTTTGATCAAAAATAGCATAAAAGCCATCCCACTGTCAACAAGGTGACCCAGATCGGGACAGTCCTACACTGTCTAATATTAAAAACCTTACCATGTGTCAGAGTTGACCTCAGTGTGTGAATAAGGGCAGACAAAAGTGAGCCGCCCTCCCAGAGCAGTGGGGTACTCGGATCCGAGCCTATTGTCTTCTATGGGGGATGTCACGGCAGCACAGCTCGGTCTGTGGCCCTGGGCGCTCACCATAAAAAGGGGATATTTACAGGGGAATAAATGTTCGTGTAGTTAGTCGTGATGCCACCTGTAGTATCTGGTCAGGGGGACAAGCGCTGCTGTGCAGATCCTCTGGAAGGGATGGTGTTTTGCAGCTATAGGTGTTAGGCCTCCTACAGGTGAAGCTGTACCCTTCCAGGGCAGGTAGATGTGTAGGGATGCAGGACTGAGGAAACCCAGCAGGGTAGGGACAAGAAGGTAGACACACACACACAAGTCTCTTTGGTACCTTTACTGAAGATGTTGCAGGTACAACCCGGAGCACGATAGGGTGAAGAGTGCACATCCAGATTCTCCCACTAAGTAGGTTTAAGGCCTCCTTGTTCCTTGCCTCTCTGCAATGAAGTCCTGGCCTGCATGTAGCTGGGCCTAACTTAGTCTCTGTCCTGCACCTGGCTGACCTTGTGGTTGGACCCTTTTCTTGAAGTACACAGTCCTGCTTGCCGGACTCAGTCCTCCTGGCCCGGTTACGTATCAGCTCTGTGGTGCTCCTGGGACCTGTAGTACTCCAGGAACTCTGGTGGTCTCCTACTGGGTCGTGGAGATCTCCGTAGGCTCAGACCCGGCATTCGGTATACACTTGCTGGGTTAAGCTGATTAGGCTCCTCTGCCCCTTTACTACTCTCCTCTTGCCTTTGGCCTACTCGGGCCCTCACAGGATTATACACACTGGCAGTGGGTGGGCTGCCTCTTCTGCCTCTCTCAGAGCGTCGGCACGACTGCTCTGTCTGCAGACTACTCACTACTCACTTGTCTCAGCTAGACTGAACTCTGAGCTCTGCTCTGCTCTGCTCTGACTGAACTTCCTACCTTCACCCTCCTTTTATAGTCCTATTAGAGCTCCCTCTGGTGGTCTTAGGGGACGGGTGAAGGTGTGTGTATGTATAGTGAGACCTCTAGTGGTTGATTCCTTTTGTGCACCCTTCTGGGATATGTGAATCCGAGCGCAGCTGGGCTCCACATTCCCCCTAGTACAACTCAGCACTCTACTCAGGTCAGATAGTAGGTCTGGCCACTGATTTCTCTCCTCAAGTGGTAAGGTCTTCAGCAGGTCAATGACGATGTGATTCATTTTTTCACAGAGACCAGTGGTTTGCGGGTGGTACGGTGTGGTTCTTATCTTCTTACATCCGTACAGATGGCAGAACTCCTTGAACAATTCGGCCTCGAAGGCTGGGCCTTGGTCAGTTAGAACCTGCTCAGGATATCCATGTGGTCTGCAGAAATGCGCTTGGAACATCTTTGCTGCTGTCTCTGCCGTCAGATCTTTGACAGGGGTGACCACCAGGAACCTGGAGTGGTGATCCACCATGGTCAGGGCATAGGAGTATCCTGACCGACTGGGTGACAACTAGACATGGTCCAGAGCCACGATCTCTAGGAGTCGAGACGTCTTGATGGGTTGCAGGGGTGCCTTCTGACTGGTGTAGTCTTTTCTTCTGAGGCCACAGGGTCCACAGTTTTGGCACCACCTCTCAATGGAGCTGCGCATTCCCACCCAGTGGAAACGACACTTCAACAGGGTCTCCAGCTTCTTCCAGCCAAAGTGCCCCGCTTGATCGTGGTAGGCTTCCAACACCATCTGGAAGTCGGTTCTGAGAACTACTATCTGCCATACCATCTCATGGGGTTTTGGATTGACGTACCTCCGGCACAGCTTCTCACGGTAGATAAACAGCCGGCTTCTCTCGTTCCACAGCTGCTTTGCTTGTGGAGACGCATCCTTCTCCAAGGAGGAACCTTCTTGAGTTATCAGCTCCTTGATATGACTGACAACCGGATCACTGTCCTGGGTCTCCTTCTAGCTGTGGTGAGGTAAAGGGTTTAGCGTCTTACCACGCTGCCTCCTGAAGGCTCGCTGCTCGTGGATCATCCCATTCCTGTGAAAGGCAGGTAGTTCAATCTCCTCTAGGTCATCCACTTCTTCGTCTGTGTCTAACTCGTGAGGCATCCTGGACAGGGCATCAGCGTTGGCGTTTTTGCGGCCCGCCCGGTACTTGATTGTGAATTGGTAGTTTGACAGTCGAGCCATCCAGTGTTATTCCATGGCTCCCAGCTTGGCTGTTTCCAGATGCGTTAAGGGGTTGTTGTCAGTGTAGGCTGTAAACTTGCTGGAGGCTAGGCAGTGCTTGAACCTTTCAGTAATGGCCCAGACCAGTGCCAGGAACTCCAATTTGAAGCTGCTGTAGTTCTCTGGGTTCCTCTCGGTCGGGCGGAGCTTCCTGCCTGCATAGGTGATGACTTTCTCTAGGCCATTTTGCTTCTGACTTAAGACAGCTCCCAATCCTTCATTGCTGGCATCGGTATACAGCAGGAACGGTTGGTTGTAGTCAGAGTAGGCTAGGATCTCATCACATGTCAGGATCTCCTTCATTTCTTTGAATGCCTCAGCCTGTTCTTTACCCCAGTGGAATGGAGAGTTTCTGCTCTCTAGGGACTGTCCCACCAGGAGGTCTTGCAGAGGCGCTGCTTTCTTAGTGTAGTCCTCTATAAACCTCCGGTAGTATCCTGTCAGTCCCAGGAACTGACGCACCTCTTTGAGCTTCTTCGGCTCCGGCCATTTCTGGATGGCGGTGACCTTCTTGGGGTCTGGCGCTACTCCCTCTGAGCTGACAATGTGTCCCAGGTACTGTACCTTTTGTTTGAGCAGATGGCACTTTGAAGGCTTCAGTTTCATCCCATACTGGGATAGTGACTCGAATACCTCCGTCAGGTGCTTCAAGTGGTCTTCATACGTCTTGGAGTTACCAATTCCGTCGTCCAGGTACAATAATACTGTTTTGAAGTTGAGATGTCCCAGGCAGCACTCTATCACTCTCTGGAACGTTCCAGGGGCGCTGCTGAGTCCAAACGGCATTCTGTTGAACTCACAGAGTCCCATCGGGGTGGTGAAAGCTGTCTTCTCCCGATCCTCCTCAGCCACAGCTACTTGCCAGTACCCACTACTGAGGTCAAGGGTGGAAAAGTAATTAGCAGACTTTAGGGCAGCCAGAGATTCCTCAATTCGTGGTAAAGGGTATGCATCTTTATGTGTAATGCGATTTACTTGTCTGTAATCTACACAGATTCTCATGCTTCCATCCTTTTTCCTGACTAGAACCAGAGGAGCTGCCCAGGGACTACAACTATCCCTTATCACCCCTGCCTCTTTCATGTCACGCAACATCTCCTTGGCTTTCTGGTAGTGTGCTGGGGGTATAGGCCTGTACCGTTCCTTAATGGGAGGATGATTGCCTGTGGGGATATGGTGTTGCACTCCCTTAATCTTCCCTAAAGGGTATGCCACACTAAACGAGATCGCAAACGAGATCGCAAACGAGATCACTAAAACGTCACTATTTTGCGATCTCGTTAGCGACTTAGCTGTGTGTGGCATGTAGCAACGATGTGGCCCCTGCTGTGATCTCGTTGATCGTTCACTAGAGTTCTGGACCGTTTTTTGATCGTTGGCGTCCCGCTGGTGAGCCTATATCGCTGTGTTTGGCACCTTTTGCGAACGACCTCGTTTGTGACGCATATGGGTTTAGCGTCACGGAGTGGATCGCAATATCTGTAAGTTCCCTTTTGCGTCACAGAGAGGATCGCAGAAGTTGCAAAGCAGGCTAGCAGGATGCAGAGAGCAGGAGCGATGCTGGAAATTCCTATGAATCAGAAGCGCTCAGTACATGCTAATGACAGATCCTAACGACCGCCAAAGTCGTTAAAGAGATCGCTGACCGCTGAGGAGTCGTTTATGAGATCTCCTGTTTGGCAGCTACTAGCGACCTAAAAGAGATCTCACAAACGATCTCATTAGCTTGCGTCGTTATTGAGATCGCTAACGAGATCACTAAGTGTGGCAGTACCTTAATTCTTGTTTTCAGAACAATCTGCTCTATATATTTTTCCTTTTTTTTCCCGTGTTCTTCTGATTACACGACATCTCGCTATGACTTTTTCCCATGCCTCCCCTTCCCTGTTCTGTTGATGAAATCATCTTTATAATTTGTATCAATGAGGTTACCATGGAAACTGAGATCAGTTGCTCAAAAATACCTTGAGAACTTCACAGCGATGTAGACATCTTCATCCTCCCGTGGATCTTATGTGTTATAGCCAGATGATTGATGTGCACGGGAAAAACGTCTGTGCTTTTAATATTTTAACTATTCAGTCAATTTTTCCAAAGTATATCCAGCCAGGAGAAATACAATGGGAAATTAGCATTACAAAAAAAAAAGAAGACATTTTAGCGCTAGTGCCTGATAAAACTAAAGTATTTTGTTACAACCAAATGTAATTGTGATTTTTTTTATTGTATTTCTAGAGGTTTGACGAAAGCTGTCGAGGGTGTGCAAAAGAAACTGTAAAAACCAACATCATTGCTAAAAACATCTTGCCTTAGATTACGGTATGTTCATGCAGAGTAAATGCCTGTTGGAAAAGTCTCCAGTGTATCTGCTCCAAAATTTAGTGTTTAAACTGCAAGATATCCACAAGGTAGTATTCAAGGGACTAAGGTGATAGTGAGAAAAAATTATCGATCTTCATACTCTATACGCTCCTCATCTGTCTTGGATTCAGCATTTTGTTCTACGTCCTCCTCCTTCTGACAACTCCCCCTGTTCCTTAGAGAGTGGGGTAGCTGTAATGTTCATGTTACTACTTTGGACAGCTTCCTTGTTCTTGGATTCCTGGTACTATTTGGCAAACCCAGCTCTGCTACATCACTGGGTAGTCCTGCTACATCACTGGGTAGCTCTGCTACATTGCTGGCTAGCTCTGCAGTATCGTTGGTTAGCTCTGCTTTGGACTTTGTGACCATTTCAGCTCTGCTACATGAAGGAGGAATTCTGCTACTCTACTGTCCAACTCTGCGACCAACGATACTGCAGAGCTAGCCAGCAATGTAGCAGAGCTACCCAGTGATGTAGCAGAGCTGGGTTTGCGACTTTGTGATCAATTCACTCAGGGAATGTGCCATCTTCAGTTTCCTGGAAAGTGGATTGGTCATCATGGGCCAGTTGAGTGGCCACCAAGGT
Organism: Oophaga sylvatica; assembly: GCA_033576555.1. Taxonomy (NCBI): domain Eukaryota; kingdom Metazoa; phylum Chordata; class Amphibia; order Anura; family Dendrobatidae; genus Oophaga; species Oophaga sylvatica. The sequence continues at coordinate 39,103,757 of JARQOD010000005.1, forward strand.
CTCCCGATCTGACCCCATTAGACTTTTTTCTTTGGGGTCATCTGAAGGCAATTGTCTATGCTGTGAAGATACGAGATGTGCAGCATCTGATACAACAGATAAGGGTATGCCACACTAAACAATATCGCTAACGGGATCGCTAAAAAACGTCACTATTTAGCGATCCCGTTAGCGATATTGTTCAGTGCGGCAGCTTCCAGCAACGAGCTTCCTGCTGTGATCTCGCTCGTCGCTGGAATCGTTCCGGACCCTATTTTCTCGTCGGCGCTCCCGCTGGGTAAGTATCTAATCGCTGTGTGGCACCTTTTCTTAGCGATTTAGCGGTACTTTTGTACCGCTAAAGTCGTTAAGAAGATCGCTAACGGCGATAGCGTCGTTAACTATATCGCTAAATGTGGCCGCATTTAGCGATATAGAAACAATCCCGCTAGCGATCGCATAAGTATGCGTCGTTATCGTGATCGCTAGCGGGATTGTTTAGTGTGGCAGTACCTATACAGGAAGCCTGTGCTAGCATTTCTTCTGCGGTGTTGCTATCAGTGTGTCAAGAGCGGGAGAAGAGGGTTGCATTGACAATCCAACACAATGGGCACCACTTTGAACACATTTTATAAGTGGTCATAAACTTGTAAATAACTCATGAAAGAATAAAGTTACATTAAAACCGAGCACCCCATTGTTTTTCTTGTGAAATTCTCAATAAGTTTGATGTGTCACATGACCCTCTTTCCATTGAAAAAAAAAGTTGGATCCAAAATGGACGACTTCAAAATGGCCGCAATGGCCACCACCCATCTTAAAAGTTTTCCCCCTCCTATATACTAATGTGCCACAAACAGGAAGTTGATATCACCAACCATTCCCATTTTATTTAGGTGTATCCATATAAATGGCCCACCCTGTACTTTGCACCTCTCTTCTGTTTATCTTTGGTAAGTAGGCTGTATATTTGTTAATAGTAATTTCTTATTTTTTATTTGGTATTTCATTATTTATTTTACTCACGCTGAGATCTTTCCTTTCTTCAGCACATTTCTCCTCTTGTAGTTAATTCACACTGCTCTGCCCTCCGATTCTCTAGTAGGAACGAGAAGCAACTCGACGGCCATTTAGGGAGATTAGGTCCGAGTTGCCATTTAATAGTTCTTTTGTTAGGGCTAGCTCTGTGCTGTCAGGCACCACTAGGGACTGCAGTTTCAGAATATCTAGTCTGTACAGGAATTGGCGGGTCAGTTGCGGTTTTTAGCGTCTATTAATCCCTAGTGAGTTGCTACACAGGCATAAACGAAACGCTACTTCCTGCTAGTATGGACCATATCAGATAGTAGTACTGGATATTGCGGTGTGCTAAGGAAGGTTTTCCACATTTTGGCCATGCTAACTCTTCTTTCCTAGGCGATGCCGTGTCCCAGCTGCATAGGCGACTTCCTCCTCCTCTGCATTTTCCAATCATGCTCTAGTGACAGAAGTAAGGATGGCACATTGTGCTTGTAGCTGGGATCCAGTCTGTCCTTTACTCTGCTGCCCTACTAATCCATTTCTGTCCTCGCTACTCCTCCATTTCTCCCCTCTACAAATTCCTTCATTGTTTCCCAATTCCACAACCTATCCCCTTCAAACCTACTAACACTGACCTGCAAAGCGGTCCATAATCTGTCTCCCCCATATATCTCTGAACTAATCTCAAGATATCTCCCACCACTTAATCTCTGGTTCTCCCAATACATCTTTCTCTCCTCCACAATCGTATTTTCCTTATCCAGTCGCCTAAAAGACTTCTTCTCAGTATCCCCAAACTGTAGAATTATGTGGCCCAACTCGTCTGATTATTCCCTACATTTGGAGCTTTCAAACAGAACTTGAAAACCCGTATTCAGAACAGCCTAGAGCCTACAAGGACCCTGCTGCCACTTCAAGAACACCAGAGCTGCAGCAACTGCTGTCAGCTGCCCATTTATCCTGTAGAATGTAAGGTCGAAAGGGTAGAATCCTCTCTCCTCTTTGTACCTGTCTGTCACTATTAATTTGCTCATTGTAATTTCTATTTGTGTTTTGTATGTAACCCCTCCTAAAGTACACCACCATGGAATCAATGGTGCTCTAAAAGTAAATAATAATAATAATAATGATCCCTCACATGATGTTCCACCCAGTCTTCACCTCTACCTTCCTCATCATCATCAGAGATGTGCTACGGTGGTCCATTACCCATCCCACGTACACATCCTCAAGCAGAACAAGTGTTTGGGAGTCAGTGCACTCTATCTCTTCCACTTGTGGGGCAGGGTCAGGTGGATGGTCCACAGAACCACAGCCAGCAGAGCTATCAAAATCAGAAGTGACTGCTGCATGACTTGGGGCTCAGACTGCTTAACTAATTTGGAAGAGGGTGAGGTGGAAGACAGATGCCCATGGCCACAGGTGCAAACTCTACGCTTTCAGCAGGGGACCGGGTGGAAGACAAAGTGAAGGAACTGAAGGCATTCTCAGCCAAACAATCTAAAACCACCTCTACTTTTTCTGGCCTCACCAGTCATACAACCAGGGGCGGAACTATAGTGGAAGCAGGGGAAGCAGCTGCCACAGGGCCCGGGCTAGAAGGGGGCCCGTCCCTGCTGCAGCTGCCCTGTGATTTAGGAGCAAAAAGGGGGGCCCGAGCACGCTGGCAAATGGATCCGCGCTCGGGCCCCCTCCCAACATTTTGTTCAGGCTTCTGACTCTGAACGCTGATGCATAACAACACTGTGTTGTTTTAAAGAGACACTACAGTGTTGTAAATGCAGACAGCGAACAGAAATGAGCACTGTAGCTTTAAGCTGCGGCCCAGTGCATTATGGTCCGTCTGTCACAGCGTGTGTGCATGTGGGGGCGGACAGCAGACGGCCAGGCAGACCACATGAAGCAGCAGACTGACTGGACAAGCAGGTGGAAGCCCGGGCGAGCTGGGCGAGTACCGTGAGTCTCTCAACAGTGAGAAGAGGCTTGGCTGCTCAATGGTGACTGGGAGGGCAGGTGCAGGCAGGATCTAACAGGGCCCACATTCAACAGGGCCCAGGCCCCAGGCTGCAGTGCAGGGGGCCCACATTCAACAGGGCCCAGGCAGCAGGGGGCCCACATTCAACACAGGGCCCAGGTAGCAAGGGGCCCGCATTCCAACAGGGCCTCGGGCTCCTGGGCCCTGTTTGACGCAAGCCTCAAGTCACCACTAACCTCCCCCTGGGCCCTGTTGGGCACGGGACCTCAGTCACCAGTAGCCTCCCCCTGGCCCAGTAACAGCCTCATGGTTGCTACAAGTGACGAGTGACACCCTGATCTCTGCTACATGTGACAAGTAACAACCTCAGCTCTGCTACATGTAACAAGTAACAACCTTAGCTCTGCTACATGTGACAAGTAGCAACCTCGGCTCTGCTACATGTGACAAGTAGCAACCTCAGCTCTGCTACATGTGACGAGTAGCAACCTCGGCTCTGCTACATGTGACAAGTAGCAACCTCAGCTCTGCTACATGTGACAAGTAACAACCTCAACTCTGCTACTTGTGACAAGTAGCAACCTCAGCTCTGCTATTTGTGACAAGTAACAACCTCAGCTCTGCTCATGTGACAAGTAACAACCTCAGCTCTGCTCATGTGACAAGTAGCAACCTCAGCTCTGCTACATGTGACAAGTAACCTCAGCTCTGCTACATGTGACAAGTAACCTCAGCTCTGCTACATGTGACAAGTAACAACCTCAGCTCTGCTACATGTGACAAGTAACCTCAGCTCTGCTACATGTGACAAGTAACAACCTCAACTCTGCTACTTGTGACAAGTAGCAACCTCAGCTCTGCTATTTGTGACAAGTAACAACCTCAGCTCTGCTCATGTGACAAGTAACAACCTCAGCTCTGCTCATGTGACAAGTAGCAACCTCAGCTCTGCTACATGTGACAAGTAACCTCAGCTCTGCTACATGTGACAAGTAACCTCAACTCTGCTACATGTGACAAGTAACAACCTCAGCTCTGCTACATTTGACAAGTAACAACGTCAGCTCTGCTACATGTGACAAGTAGCAACCTCGGCTCTGCTAGATGTGACAAGTAACAACCTCAGCTCTGCTACATGTGACAAGTAGCAACCTCAGCTCTGCTCATGTGACAAGTAACAACCTCAGCTCTGCTCATGTGACAAGTAGCAACCTCAGCTCTGCTACATGTGACAAGTAACCTCAGCTCTGCTACATGTGACAAGTAACCTCAGCTCTGCTACATGTGACAAGTAACAACCTCAGCTCTGCTACATTTGACAAGTAACAACGTCAGCTCTGCTACATGTGACAAGTAGCAACCTCGGCTCTGCTAGATGTGACAAGTAACAACCTCAGCTCTGCTACATGTGACAAGTAGCAACCTCAGCTCTGCTCATGTGACAAGTAACAACCTCAGCTCTGCTCATGTGACAAGTAACAACTTCAGCTCTGCTACATGTGACAAGTAGCAACCTCAGCTCTGCTACATGCGAGGAGTGACAGCCTCATCTCTGCTACATGCGCGGAGTGACAGCCTCAGCTTTGCTATACAAGTAGCAGAGCTGAGGCTGTCACTCCTCATATGTTGCAGAGATGAGGCTGTCACTCCTTACATGTGTGTAGCCCTGGTGTTAGGCACACGCAGTACCCTGGAGAGTGTGTGGCGAGACAGCAGTTTAATGCTAAATATCCATTCACTCAACATATACTAGACACACCCTTAGGGTAGTGGAGTTTACTCTTGAGGGAGTGGTCAAGGTGTATGTGTTTGAGTGATTTAGTCAGTGTCCAGACTTCAGAGAGAGAGGTCTAGAAGTCTGTGTCTGGACTTCAGAGAGAGAAGACGTCTGGAGGGAGGAAGCAGTCCAGATTGCTCTATCATCAGTTCGGAAAGTGGAGTCTAGTACAGGTGGTTTAATTCACCTCAGCCTAGTCAGAGCTGTACCTCATCAGAATACACTGGAAGGAAAGAAGAAGTTTAGTGCAGAAAGTCTTCAGTATCCTGTCTAAAGGACGGTGTAAGGTTCAGAGACGTGCTCCTGCCTATTGATAACTGAGCATCTGTAACTAACTTTGAAGTGAAGGAAAAGAAAGAAGTGACTGCTCGACCCTTGGCTAGTGTGAGTGCTTATGTTACCAGCGAGGACAAGGCGAAAGGCACAGTGGTTTATTGGAATAGTGCTTACGGATTGAAGAAGTCCTGCACATTGCAACCGGTCACTGGGGACCGAAGGATCACTATTGTTACAAGCATAGTGGTAAGAAAACCAGGAATTTACCGGACCTTCGGTCGCGGCAAACAAGCCCCTTATAGTCAGTACGTAACTGGGGTCAGGGGAGTGAAGACTTTGAGTCAGTGCACGACAAAATAAGAATTCAGCTCTCTCGCAGGAAGGCTCCTGACACAAAGCTGACTGGGCGGTACAGCTATAGATTAGCTGGAGTTATTGAGGGAACTACGCTTCAGGCTAGTTGTACTCATTGTATTGGAAGTAAAGGAGGCCCCTAACTTGTCCAGCTGCTGTCTCAAGATACACTCTCCTTGGATCAGCCTCCCTGGGACCTGCCTGAACATCTTACAAGTAAAGGTATGGAAAGACGCTGACCGTGTGAGACTGTGTTATTTATCTGCACCCGACTTCACTAACTTCATAGACTTTGAGGGACCAGTCCCACCTGTAGGGGACCCGACATCTAGCTGCATCACCATCCCCTCAGAGATCTACAGCAGCGCTGGTACTAATTACCAGAAGACTACAGGTGGCGTCACGAACTGTATATAAACCTATCCCCTGTAAATATATCCCCAACATACGCCAGACCGCCCGGGCCACAGACCGAGCCACAGCTGCCTGTGACAAACCCCATAGACTTCCATGGGCTCGGCTCTGAGTACCCCATTGCCCTGGTAATCCACAATTGTGGTGGCGGGTCGACACAAAACTTTGGCGTCACGAACAGGATGCGAAACTCGCGGAATTGCGAGCCCTGTGTGCCTAAGGAATTGTTTTTGTGAAAAAGGACTGTTTGCACTTTTGGCGCCAAAATCACCATTTTTGTCGCCATATTCGCGCCCTCAGGCGCTGGAGAAGAAGGTGGGCGTACCTTCGTGGGCGTCTACCCCCCTGTGGCTCGAAGAAAATGCCTGCCCTCTCAAAGTGCTATTACAATATGCGATCCTGCCCTACAGCAAAGGAGGTCCGCCTCCTCTTCACCTTCCCTGCGAGGAGGAGGAGACGCAAACCCCACCTCCACGGAAGAGACCGGATGTCTCCGCAGAAAGAAGAGAGAATCTTCTGGAACATCATGGAAGCAGGACGTGTGCAGCCGAGCAGGGAAGCGGAGGAAGGCAGGCCCCGTGCCCCAGCCAAGCTGCCACCAGCACAGGAGTCATCCGTGGTCCTGCACCTGCAGCAGGCGTTGCTAGAGATTCAAGAAGAAAATGCACGCCTGAAGAAGATGGTCCAGTACCAACCTGGCTTTGAAGAGATCGAGAGACGCCGGCGTACCCTGGAGCAGCGGAGGCTGTGGGACACGGTGATCTCTCCCCTCAACGACCCCCCACGATTCCAGATACCGAAGAGTCTGCTGCCCAAGGCGAAGGAGCAACCGGAGGCTGCCCCCGAAAGTACCGATCCTGATCCCACCGGTGAAGCGGTGGAGGCGAAGGAGGTTGAGGAGGTATCCCCAGTTCCGGAACGCCCGCCCGGCCAGGAGGCCGCAGCAGATGATCGGTCCCCGGCAGGGACACCGGAGGGGTCCTGTCCGTCACTACCAGACGTGGACTGGGACGAAATGGCGCGCCTGGATGACGTCGCCTACACCGCCCAGTGGGAACATGAATGGCAGAGTCGTGAGGAGAAGAAGAAACGCCAGCAGGAGGAAGAGCGGGAAGCTCAGAAGAATCGTCAGCGACAACATGCAGAGCTGATCGCGGACAAAGAGAGTGTCCGGAGAGAGAAAGGTACCCTGAGGGAACCGCGGCGGCAGGGGTGTGTGACTGAGTTCCAGCTCCGGAAGGGCTGGGGCTTCATCCGTGAACCGGGCCTCTACCCAGGGGTCTTTGTCAGCAGGCGAGACGTAGAATCCCACCTACCGCAAGGCCATCCCGGGAGGGACTTAGTAAACGGAGACATCGTCACGTACACACGGCATTGGGGAATGAAGGGATGGTATGCCCTTAACGTCACCATCGTCCGTGACCCCGTCCCCGACGCAGGTAACGTCACCACTACCGCAGCGTCCCCGTCTCCAGCTCAAGAAGTATCCGGCCGTGCCCCAGCATCGCCCCCTGCAAATTCATCGCAACTAGCGACCCAGATTTCATCGCAAAGGAAAGCCACCTCTACATCGCAACATGCGACCCAGTCTCAATCGCAATCCATGACACGGTCCATATCGTTAACTGTGATTGAAACGCAATCGGTGTCACGTGAAGAGAATGTACCCGTTGCGCCCCTAGAGGTTCGCACGAGAACTGTGGCGACCCAGACCCTAATCGCAGCGCATGATTTGTTAGTCCTGGGATCTAGGGCCCATTGCATTGTTCCAGCCCCCGGGGTGGAAAGTGTAGTGGAAAGTGTATTATTTGAAAATGAATAGATAGAAAAGGAGAATCGGTGAGACCCATATCGGGTCTACCATAAGTAGAAAGTTTGAAAATGTTTTATAGAGTTTTGCACAAGTTGAAGAAGTATAGCGTATATAATGTATATATATATGTTTCTAACTGTAGAATGCCCGGCTGGGTAAACAGTAACCAGAAAAGTTTGCACTTTAGTATAATAATGTGATATTATATCTGCGTATTTGGTTTTACAATGGACTTTGAGGTTGAGGACTGTGCCAACCCAGAACTTATTTGTACATAGTTGCGCTTCGGTGCCTTATTTTGGTTTTACATAAACCAGCACAACTACCTCTGAATACAAAAACCCGTGTGGTGTGGCACTGAGTGAGGTCTGCATTTGGATGTCCTGCAGCCCACCCAGGACCTACGTTGAAGGTTTGGTGCGGGTCCTTCACAAGTATATTGTATATTTATTGAATGCTATTTAATACTTTTTGTATTTCTATAATGTTTGCAACGTTCAAGATATCCTCACCTCCCGGATGGGACGAACCAATGTTAATTGTTTAATGTTTTCATGCATAAACAAAAATGTCTCTTTTGTATTTTACAGCCCGGGAGTGCTGTCTTTTACCATGGGGGAATGTGTAGCCCTGGTGTTAGGCACACGCAGTACCCTGGAGAGTGTGTGGCGAGACAGCAGTTTAATGCTAAATATCCATTCACTCAACATATACTAGACACACCCTTAGGGTAGTGGAGTTTACTCTTGAGGGAGTGGTCAAGGTGTATGTGTTTGAGTGATTTAGTCAGTGTCCAGACTTCAGAGAGAGAGGTCTAGAAGTCTGTGTCTGGACTTCAGAGAGAGAAGACGTCTGGAGGGAGGAAGCAGTCCAGATTGCTCTATCATCAGTTCGGAAAGTGGAGTCTAGTACAGGTGGTTTAATTCACCTCAGCCTAGTCAGAGCTGTACCTCATCAGAATACACTGGAAGGAAAGAAGAAGTTTAGTGCAGAAAGTCTTCAGTATCCTGTCTAAAGGACGGTGTAAGGTTCAGAGACGTGCTCCTGCCTATTGATAACTGAGCATCTGTAACTAACTTTGAAGTGAAGGAAAAGAAAGAAGTGACTGCTCGACCCTTGGCTAGTGTGAGTGCTTATGTTACCAGCGAGGACAAGGCGAAAGGCACAGTGGTTTATTGGAATAGTGCTTACGGATTGAAGAAGTCCTGCACATTGCAACCGGTCACTGGGGACCGAAGGATCACTATTGTTACAAGCATAGTGGTAAGAAAACCAGGAATTTACCGGACCTTAGGTCGCGGCAAACAAGCCCCTTATAGTCAGTACGTAACTGGGGTCAGGGGGAGTGAAGACTTTGAGTCAGTGCACGACAAAATAAGAATTCAGCTCTCTCGCAGGAAGGCTCCTGACACAAAGCTGACTGGGCGGTACAGCTATAGATTAGCTGGAGTTATTGAGGGAACTACGCTTCAGGCTAGTTGTACTCATTGTATTGGAAGTAAAGGAGGCCCCTAACTTGTCCAGCTGCTGTCTCAAGATACACTCTCCTTGGATCAGCCTCCCTGGGACCTGCCTGAACATCTTACAAGTAAAGGTATGGAAAGACGCTGACCGTGTGAGACTGTGTTATTTATCTGCACCCGACTTCACTAACTTCATAGACTTTGAGGGACCAGTCCCACCTGTAGGGGACCCGACATCTAGCTGCATCACCATCCCCTCAGAGATCTACAGCAGCGCTGGTACTAATTACCAGAAGACTACAGGTGGCGTCACGAACTGTATATAAACCTATCCCCTGTAAATATATCCCCAACATACGCCAGACCGCCCGGGCCACAGACCGAGCCACAGCTGCCTGTGACAAACCCCATAGACTTCCATGGGCTCGGCTCTGAGTACCCCATTGCCCTGGTAATCCACAATTGTGGTGGCGGGTCGACACACATGTAGCAGAGCTGAGGCTGTCACTCCTCGAATGTAGCAGAGCTGAGGCTGTCCCTACTCACATGTAGCAGAGCTGAGGCTGTTCCTCCTCACATGTAGCAGAGCTGAGGCTGTCACTCCTCACATGTAGCAGAACTGAGTCTGTCACTCCTCACATGTAGCAGAGCTGAGGCTGTCACTCCTCACATGTAGCAGAGCTGAGGCTGTCACTCCTCACATGTGTAATTGGTGAGGGCGTGGTGCAGAAGTACGGTATACAGAACAATCTTAGATTATTCTGTATACCGGACTGTTGTTCTACTGAATAAATCATCTGTTTTGAAAGCAATTTGCAGGCTGGATTACAAGTTTCTTCACACATTTACTCTGGAGAAAGCCTACCTTTGTCACTACCTCAGTTGCTTCCTGGGAGTTGGTTCCTTTCTGTTATTTCACTATCATTACTCCAAAAACCTGTAATTTTGGATAATAAAGGTATCTTTCTTAACACAACTTGGGTAGACCGGGATTGGCAACGCACGCGAGGGGGGGGGGCCCCATTGTGAAGTTTGCTGTGGGGCCCTGCCGTTCCTAGTTACGCCCCTGCATACAACGGTACTCGGGTCTACAAAATTACACAGAACTTCCTGTCGCCTGCGTGCACCAGAGGAAGGTGTTTCATTTGGGTGCATAGCAGACACAGATCGACCAAGTCCTCTCTTCTCCTGCAGCAGCTACACCACCAACAGCAGCAACACGGCTATATTTCCTATTCGATGCTCTCCTCATTGTTTTCACCCAAAAAGATGCTCTCCTCATTGTTTTCACCAAAAACAAAGTGCCGAGTATAACATGGCCTGTATATAGAGAGAGAGTGGCCAGCAGATTATTACACTGCTTTGTTTTCAGAGTACCGCTCCAAAAAATCAATAAAAAAAACCCACAAAAAAGTTTTGGCTACCTCCTCCTCGTACACCTCTTTCACCTACACCGCCACCTCCACTTCAACCTCCTGCTCTACTTGGACCTCTGCCGCCTGGTTCAAGATTATAATTTTCTCTTTTTTTTATTCTATCCTAAGTCATTTCCCTTTCCACATTTGTTTGCAGAGCAATTGTCCTGCTCTTACCCCAATTTAGCTTCCTTTTGCATCCCCTCTAGCCCTTAGTATGACCATTTTACAGCGATTTTAAAGCTCCAAAAGTACGGGTCCCCATTGACTTCTTTTGGGTTCAGGTTTGGAGTCAAGTTTGGGGTCACGGTCGGACACTAAACTGAACTTTGAACTACAGTTCGGCTCAACCCGACGAAACCGAACATCCCTGAGTCCGTTCATCACTACGCATGACTGATAACAGAAACCTGTTTATAAGCAGATGAGCAGGGATTTTACAGGACATATAAGCAAGCGTGATGCTTGAGGGGTGGCTGCTGTGGGGAATGTATACTGTGTGGGGCCACAGTTAGGAATTCATATAATTCATATTGTGGGGGCAATACACTGTATTGAAGGTATTGTGGGGCATCATAATATGGTGGACACTGTGTAGGCTTTACACTGATTAGGGGGCTGTGGGTACATTACATGTAGTTGATATTTTGTAGGACTGTGGATGCACTATACTGTGTGTGGGATTTTGGGGACATCATACTATATGGGCAGTACGGTGGGGCCTTTATACTGTGTGGAATTATACTGCCTGGGTGAGCTGTGGAGTCATCAAAATGTATGGGAGGGAGAGTAGGCGCAATATAGTATGGGGGAAAATCATACTGTGTGTTCGGGCAAAGTGAAGAGTATCATACTGTGTGTTGTGGTGCAATGTGGGTACATCATACTGCGGGCATCGTAATGTGTAAGGTGGCTCTGAGGGCATCATACTGTGTGTTGGAGAAATATGGGGACATCATAATATGTGTTTATCAATAAGTTAGCATAATAGTGCTTGGTGGATACTGTGGGGGAATCATATTGTGTACGGTGGGCACCGTGGGGACAACAGAGTATTTCTGTGTCTCCCAGGGAACCAAAGGATTGGGAATGTTATATTTCAATTGCCCAATCTTTCTGTCCTTGACATAGACTTCTGATGATTGCACTTTCCTACTGATAACAGCTGATTCAGCCAACACTGACCTCATCTGTATTGCCAGCTTAACTTATTCATAAAGACAGTGTGAATTTACAGTTCTGATGTAACAGGTTACGGGATGCAGTGACGGACAGGAGGCAGAGCAAGGGTTAACAACTTTAATTAACAATGGGAGACTCCACACGGAGGTAAACAGTTGAATAACGGATTAAACGGTTCAATTTGCAAAGGATATGCAATGGTTAAGGAACAATGAATCAGGTAACGGCAGAAGTTCCTCAGTCTGTGACTTCGGCTGGGAAGTCAATAGCGCCAACAACGGCTGGTGCAATGCTTATCCAAGAGGGTACTGTAGAAAACGAGGATCCGTCTTCTGATGGCAGCGGTCGGTCTCCGGTACCTTCCGCTGAGCCCCTAGTGCATAAGTTGATGCGGCCTAGTCAATAAAGGCCGCAGCGCTGTCCGGGTCCAACGTACACGAGCCGCAGCCTGTCTGGTTTCTTATTTCTTCCCCTGGTAAACAGGAGATGCAGCCTTGACAGTTCCGGCGGCACAGGTACCCGCAGCCCGGTCTTCCTCCTTATATGAATGACTATGATGGGTGTGATATGTCAATGTCAGTCTAAAAAGCTGAAAAGTGGGTATGACTTGGATACCATTAGGGTAGGTGATAAATGGTGGCTCAGTGGTTAGCACTGCAGCCTTGCAGCACTAGGGTCCTGGGTTTAAATCTCACCAAGGACAACATCTGCAAGAAGTTTGTATGTTCTCCCCGTGTTTGCGTGGGTTTCCTTCGGGTTCTCCGTTTTCCTCCCACATTTCAAAGAAATACAGATAGGGAATTTAGATTGTGAGCCCCATCGGGGACAACGATGATAATGTGTGCAAACTGTAAAGCTCTGCGGAATATGTTGGCACTATATAAAAATAAAGATTATTATTATAAATGTACAGTATAATTACTGGGAGTCCAACCATTATCATCCCCGCAGATTACAAGAAAGTTCCCTGTATGAATAGACCACTGGTTAAAATGAATGACCACTGATTCATTTACAAAACCATTTGTTGCAGATTTTGACTTCCTTATTGAACATAATGGGGAAAATCAGCAACAAATCCATAACTGAGCCTCAATAATGGACCTGTTGTAGATTTAAAATCCACAAAGTGGGTCAAATCGCACCACTGATTTTTTTTCCTGCAAGATAAGAATTTCATCTAATGCAAATTTTACACAAATCTGAAAGGTAAATTTGTGTGTAAATAAACTCTTTAACCACTATATATACTTATATGCCTCTATAGTGCACTATCACCCCAATCTTCTAATGACCTGTCTGGAAATGCAAAGTGAAAAATTTGCCAGCGGGCCAAACAAATACAACTGTATTGGCATTAGGAGACCATTAAATGCCTGCAGCCTGCTGAAATGTCCTGGATATAAAATATAGGCAGTTCTTCTGAATTTCCAATTAATGCAGGAAATAGTAATGCATTTATAAAGTGGCCTTTCTTTTCTCCTTTAATTACGCGGCTTGTTGTGTCAGCTGTCCGCTAGCTCCACTATAAGTGTGATAGCCTGTTACATCTTGTCTTTTCCTTAGGAATGTAAGAATCCATCTCCGGCAGCTTTTATGTTCTTAACAAGCATTAATCAGATGAGTCTAGCACAGGGCACTGCCTGGTACAGCGCCGGAGCACAGTGCCTCACATCCCAGCTATGGGAAATGGAGAAGTATGGGAAAGCTCAGGCCTTTTCTGCAAGTTATGTTTCCCCAATTAGGGAGTTTAACGCTTTGTCATTCCAACTGTGTGAGTGTTTAAGACATGGCAGGTATTTTTTGAGTCACTCAACATAATGTATATTTACAGGATCCTTGGATTAAAATGATTATTAAATATGGGCCAGGTTCCTAGCAGTATTATTTGCAGTATGTCGACGTGAGTTTGCCGTTATACAAATAAAGTGCTATTGCGAGAACCCACCTGAATGAGGGCACTGCGAGGTTGGCGGAGAAACATGATCAAAATGAACCTTGGGCTTATTTTAACTAAAGTAAAATATCAGAACAAGATTCTAAAAATATCTGGAAATTTAAATAATTATAACTAGTGTTGAGCGATACGATAATGTAAATATCAGCTATCGGCCGATATTAGCTCTATCGGCCTTTCGATAATTCGTTTCGATATTTTCGTCTTATCGAATACCGGAATCGGAAGTTCCCATAATTCTTTGAGAGGCAATGTGATTTTAGTCAGCCAATGAGGAATCCTAAGAAGTGTGGGCACATCCTGTACTGCTGCGGTCATGTTAACTAATGGCATGGCTGTGATTGGATGCTGAAATGATGTCAGAATGCACTATAAAAGGCGCCGCCTCCATTTTAGCGTCACTGTGCTGTGAATTCAGTAAGGGACAGAACGCTGCTGTGCTGACTCTGAGGGACAGTTAGAGATTGCGATTTAGTGTACTGTGCTGTAGGCAGGCTAGTTTACCACCGGCTGTGTAAAGCTTCCTTTTGCCTGCAGTGTTGTTTTAACAGCTCTGCAAGGTGTGTGAGAGTGCAGGTGACGCTGCAGTTTGCTCTGCATGCAACGCTGTCTGTAGGCATCTGCACGTGTCACTCACAGACAATTTTTTTTTTCCTTCAGTGTAATTCTTGCAGCTCCATGCAATTTAACTATTAGTGTGACGCGCTTCCATCCGTATCCAATACATTGGTTGCAAACACTATAGAAGTAGACAAAGGAGTAGCCTTTCACAGATGTGAACAGTTGTGTTTCAGTGTTCACTTCAGTCTGTGTTTTTTTTTTTTGAGTGCACATCACGCTCCAGTTACTTGTTCAAGCACTGCTGCTTGTACTCTGCTGAGCGTGTCTCAGTGCCTCATCCTTTTCATTTCTCTCCAATTGGTTCTGCTCCATTCCATTTAAAATAAATATAATCTATTAGTGTGACGCGCTTCCATCCGTATCCAATACATTGGTTGCAAACACTATAGAAGTAGACAAAGGAGTAGCCTTTCACAGATTGTGGACAGTTGTGTTTCAGTGTTCACTTCAGTCTGTGTTTATTATTTTTTGAGTGCACATCACGCTCCAGTTACTTGTTCAAGCACTGCTGCTTGTACTCTGCTGAGCGTGTCTCAGTGCCTCATCCTTTTCATTTCTCTCCAATTGGTTCTGCTCCATTCCATTTAAAATAAATATAATCTATTAGTGTGACGCGCTTCCATCCGTATCCAATACATTGGTTGCAAACACTATAGAAGTAGACAAAGGAGTAGCCTTTCACAGATTGTGGACAGTTGTGTTTCAGTGTTCACTTCAGTCTCTGCGTAATAACCACACTTAGGCCTTATAACTTTTCTGACTTTCTTTATCAATCTACCAAGATGAAGAAGTCAGTGAGTAAGGCACGTGGTCGTGGCCGTGGAGTTTCAGCAGGGAGAGGACGTGGGGATTCTGTGTCTGCTGCCGCCCTCAGTGACACAGCATCCACCATTTATCCCCGTGAGCGTTCCTTTATGCGCACTTTGGTAGGAGCTCGGCGTGCCCCCCTGCTGCGGGAAGAACAAATTGAAGCCGTTGTTGGTTGGATGGCAGCCAATGCATCGACTTCAATTCCTTCCACCTCCTCTCAGGAACACAACACTGTTGAGCAAACCATCTGTCTGTTCACCGCCTGTCAAATTGCCAAGGCAGTCAGAGAGTTCTGTACAGGAGCCAGCTGAGTCTCTGCTTCTGTTCTCAGAATCTGTTGGCTCGCAAACACGGGCACAGGCAAGCAGCATTCTGCAGTTTGAAGAAGAGGGAGTATGCAGTGATGCGCAACAGCTGTGTCTCTCTCAATCTGAAGAGGCGGGTGAGCCAGTGCCGATGGACAGCACACCGCAGAACGCATCTTATGATGATGATGAGACTCAGGTGCCAGGTTTTGTGGAGCATGGTGCTGCCCAGACCATCCAACAGCAGCAGGTGTTGGAAGAGGGTAGTGGAGATGATGAAGTCCGAGACCCAACATGGCGTGAGCAACAGGAAGGTGGTGGGAGCAGCTCTGAGGAAGAGATTGTCCCAACGGTACAAAGAGGAGGGAGAGGTAGTCTGCAGACTCGCTTGCCTGTAGCCTCCAGTTTGGCACCTGTTGGGAGCAGTTCTCTTAGAACTGTCAAAATTGGCGCTCCCATGACTTGCACTGCGTGGTCCTTTTTTGACAGACTTGTACATGATATTTGCTATGTTCAATGCAAGCTGTGTAAGCAAAAAGTTAAAAGAGGTAAAAATAGCAGGAACCTGAATACCACAAATATGTGGACACATGTACGGACAAAGCATGTAGCTGAGTTACAAAGACACACTGGAGATGTAGGCCAACCTACAGCAGCACCTACATCTTTAGGTCATGTTCGAGCCTCTACCTCCAGCTCTCACACACCTGTTTCGGCTTCCTCACAGGATCTCCATGGAAGAACCTCGGTCACTGTTGTCCATAGAGAAACTGTTATTCCACCCACTGCAGCAAGTTCACAGTCATCGTCACACTCCCAGAACAAAAAACAGCCATCGGTAACACAGGCATGGGATAAAAGACGGCCATACTCGGCAAACCATCCACGAGCACAGGCTCTGAATGCTGGCCTTGCAAAACTCCTGTCCCTTGAAATGCTGTCATTCAGGCTGGTGGAGACTGACAGTTTCAGGAACTTTATGGCATTGGCAGTCCCACAATATAATGTGCCAAGCCGATTTTATTTCAGCAGGCAAGCTGTCCCTGCTCTGCAAAAACATGTCGAGGGAAACATTAAACATGCGCTACTAAACGCCGTCAGTAGCAGGGTCCACCTGACCACCGATGCGTGGACCAGTACCCATGGCCAGGGACGATACCTTTCCCTCACTGCCCATTGGGTCAATGTTGTGGAGCCGGGTACAGATCTTGCCAGTGGCGCTGTACGTGTTCTGCCAACTCCAAGGATTGCAGGAATCCAGTCTGTGCACATTGATTCCTCCTCCTACTCCAGTTCCTCAGAATCATCGCTGCACGAGCCGTCACGGTATACGTCCACATGGACCCGTGAACGCTTACCTGTTGCGACCGATATGAGCACAGCCGTGGCCAGACGTCAACAGGCCGTACTGAAATTAATTCCCATGGGGAATCGAAGCCACACAGCGCAGGAGCTCTGGGATGCCATCAAGCAGGAGAGCGATGTGTGGTTTTTGTCAGCTAATCTCCAGCCAGGCTTGGTAGTGTGTGACAATGGCCGAAATCTGGTGGCAGCTCTGGGCCTTGGCAACCTCACTCACATACCATGTCTGGCACATGTGCTGAACTTGGTCGTGCAGAGTTTTTTGAGGGACTATCCGGATCTTGATGCACTGCTGCACAAGGTCCGCCTAGAGTGCGCTCACTTGCGACGTTCCAGCATGGCCAGATCGCGCATTGCAGCTCTGCAAGTCAGATTTTGCCTTCCTGAACATCGCATCATATGTGACGTACCCACCAGGTGGAATTCCACGTTACATATGTTGGAGCGGTTGTGTGAGCAGCAGTCAGCAGTAATGGAGTATCAGCTGCAACAGGCGCAATCAACTCGCAATTTGCGCCGTTCACACTTCACCACTACTGAGTGGGCCTCTATGAAGGACATCTGCGATGTTTTGCGTGCGTTTGATGTCTCAACGCGGATGGCGAGTGCAGATGATGCACTAGTCAGCATGACTGTCCCCCTTATCTGCCTGCTTCAGAAATCACTGAAAGCACTAAAGGAAGAGGTTTTGAAACAGGTGGAGGATGAGGAGTCACAAATTCAATTACCTTCAGGACTGTCAGCGCAACGTGGTTCCTCACAAAGGGCTGGGCAGGGCTCACTTTGTGAGGAGGATGAGGAGGAGGAGGAGTCAATGGAGGAGGAAGAAATCCCTACAGAGGGAGGTACACAACGCTCTAGTCAGTATGTAGAGCGAGGGTGGGGTGATGCAGAGGAGACAGAGATGACGCCTCTTCCAGAGGACAGCCTTTGTTGGCCAGTTGGGAGTCTGCAGCACATGGTTGATTTCATGCTTCAGTGCCTGAGAATCGACCGCCGCATCGCCCACATTCTCACCACGTCAGATTATTGGGTGTACACCCTCCTAGACCCTCGCTACCGGGACAATTTACAAACCCTCATCACAACCGGTGAACCGGGACCGTAAAATGCAGGAGTACCAAGACACACTGGTGCAATCCATACTGTTGTACATTCCAGCCGAGAGAGGTGCTGCTGCTGCTGCTACTGCTTTACAAAGCAGCTCTGTGCGTCGAGGCAGTGTAGACACCTCTACAACAAGAGGGATCAGAAGCAGCGCCTCTGCTCAGGGCAAGAACTGTATGTTACAAATGTGGCAAAGTTTTGTGACAGCGCCAGCAAGGTCTACACCATCCGAGACGGCTCCAGTCACCAGGAAGAAACGTTTCCGTAAGATGGTGACAGACTACTTGGCTTTCCCTCTAAGTGTACTCCCAGATGCCTCTTCCCCTTTCAAATTTTGGGTCTCTAAGTTGGATACATGGCCAGAGCTTAGCCAGTATGCATTGGAGGTGCTGGCTTGCCCTGCTGCCAGTGTATTATCTGAGCGTGTCTTTAGTGCTGCAGGTGGTGTAGTAACAGACCGTCGCATGCGACTATCCTCAGAGAATGTAGACCGGCTTACTTTTCTGAAAATGAACAAGGCATGGATCTCACCTGAATTTGCCTGTCCGTTTTCAGATTAAATAACTGTTTGGCAACGTTTTCCATGTCTCCTGTTATGTTCATCTTTCTACCACTTGAACTCTACTCCCTGGGCTACAACACCGCCATTTGTTGCTCGTAAGTAATTGGCAGGGGTACTGACTCCTGGCCAGCCTGGTTACAGCACGACAGCTGTTTCCTGGCAGTGTGAACGTCAATTATCCTCCAATAAGTTGTGCTGTCGTGTTGCATTCGGGTTAGCCGACTCTATGGTGCCTGCAGTTTAGGTGATTCCTATGTGTGCTGTGGGATATGTAAATAAAGGCGGTTTCCATTGTGACAATAGGATAAGCACCCACTGTAGGACTGTGTGATTCTGTAACTGCGGACGGCTTGCGTCCTGTCAACTTACATTTTCATGGGTGCGTTCTTCTACCCGTCCGGGGTCCAGTACCGTCAAGTGGTTCTCCCCAGTGCCTTTGGCCTAGGTGCCTCCATCTCCGTATCCGAGTTCCAGCAACGTCTGCTGGTCCTTGGTAGTGCTTTGGAGCACAGGTACCTCCTGCTTAGTAACCGTGTCACAGTAACGTCAGCTGGTACTCGGTTGTGACATTGCCTCTTTTCCTTCTGCTACCCGTCCGGGGTCCAGTACCGTCAAGTGGTTCTCCCCAGTGCCTTTGGCCTAGGTGCTTCCATCTCCGTATCCGAGTTCCAGCAACGTCTGCTGGTCCTTGGTAGTGCTTTGGAGCACAGGTACCTCCTGCTTAGTAACCGTGTCACAGTAACGTCAGCTGGTACTCGGTTGTGACATTGCCTCTTTTCCTTCTGCTACCCGTCCGGGGTCCAGTACCGTCAAGTGGTTCTCCCCAGTGCCTTTGGCCTAGGTGCCTCCATCTCCGTATCCGAGTTCCAGCAACGTCTGCTGGTCCTTTATAGTGCTTTGGAGCACAGGTACCTCCTGCTTAGTAACCGTGTCACAGTAACGTCAGCTGGTACTCGGTTGTGACATTGCCTCTTTTCCTTCTGCTACCCGTCCGGGGTCCAGCACAGTCAGCTGGTCCTCGTTACTTCCATTGTCTCTTGCTCCATCTGATACCCGTCAGGGTTCCAGTAACGTCAGCTGTTTCTCGGAAATTAGACGACATTAAAGACCACCCAGAAGAAGATGACGACAACAAGGACGACGAGCATGAAGCCAACCAGCCTGAACACCATCACAAAGAAAAAATAAAAGATTACCCAGAAGAAGATCACCAACAGGACAAAGAAGGTTAAGACAAACTACAAGATACAGAACAAGAGACAGAAGAACAATAAGCAAAAGATCAAAAAGCAGAAGAACATGAAGTATAAGACCAAAATGAAGAGCAAAATATATGCTCTAAATTCTAAGCAGAAGAAGACTAAGCAGTGTATGGGGGTGAGTCCGTTCCTCCTCGTGGTGCCCCTGGAAAATGCCTGCTGCTGCTGCAGGCTAAACTGAACACGGACAAATACTGTTGTAATTTAAATCTTTGTGACAGCAAGAACGGAAGGATGAACAATTCATACTTTTACAGATTACAAGTACAGGAATCTCTGTCACAAATAAGAATATGATGAAGAAGATGAAGAGGAAGAAGATGAAGAATTTGAATATGAAGAAGATTAATTAGTTTAATAATAACAATATGAGTAATGTAAACAAAAACATGAATAGCAAGAAGTTTAAGAAGAAGATTAAGAAGGTGAAGATGAAGAATAATTTGATGAGAAAGATGATGCTGCTGCTGAAGATTATGAAGGAGAAAGTGTGGCACTGGCAAAAGTTAAAAAGGTGAACAGCATGGAAGTTGTGAAACATACATATTTGCCAAAATAGAAAAAAGGTTAACAACATTGTCAATTTGTTAGTCAATCCAAACGTATTTCCAAAAAAATATATATTAATGCTATTCCAATGCATTGGGTTAAACATGTATGCATTTATTGTCTCCTCAACCTCCCCCAATACATTCTACATTAGTCTTTGTTGTTTTCCTTCATGTACAATTAACCAACAAGGCAAGAATGGTTTTTTTTAATTTCGATATTTTGTTCCCATAGACTTACATTGGACTTCCGGTATCGAAATCGGATATCGACGATATTTAGTGCTATCGGCGATACAATTTCGATACGATATTTTAGATATCGAGCACTATCGCTCAACACTAATTATAACCTAGAAACCTGGAAAAAAACCTCATCCAGCTTGTATTAAGAGAGAGCAGCTCGTACATACACTGACAAGTAAAAGGGTAGCAATGTTTGGAACTTTTGACTTTCAGGCTCCATATCTCACCATCCACTACTGCTTCGATCGTGAGACTACCATAATTTTATAGACAATCATCTTGGCTATCTCATACATAAATTCGACCTGCAACTATTTTGGATATAATTAGTTATGCAGATTCTTGTCATGTGACTGCATAGTTACTGTTTTGCTCCAAAAATTCTAAATTTAAATTTTTATTATTTTCTAAATCCACCTTTTTCTTTCTACACTGCTTGGATCCTTCTGGGCATGCTCTAAATCAGATTCAAACATGTCTCAAGCAAAATCTGATTCAAGGTCTCTTCTACGTGTTCCTAAAGTTGGTGCATACTGGTCCACTCATTTGGGCATTTATACAGCTTTTACTTCAATTCTACTCACAAGAGTTTGAATGGGTTGAAGATGAAGCTGATTGTCTATAAAATGATGGTAGTCTCATGTTTGAAGCAGCAATGGATGGTGAGATATGGAACTTGAAAGTCAAAAGTTCAAAACATTGTTACCCTTTTGCTCATCAGTGTATAGTTCCAAAAATCCTCACGATGGGAATGTTGGGATAGAAGGACGGAGTCCGTGGGGTTGTTTATACAATTAGTGGTGGGGGAATTATATGTGAAGCTGGGTGAAGATAAGTAACTGCACAACATTGGGAGTAGGGAGGGAGAGCCCAAACACTAGGGAAGGGGGAGTGGAGATCCCTAGGCAGATCTAAAATCACCCTGCCTGCCCTAAACGTCCCTATAGAGGTTCTGCACCTATCAACGAGCAGGAACCTAATCCATGCCTGACCCTAGTGATAGGACCAACATAGGGAGGGGTCTGGGTATACGCTAGTCACTCCCCACTAAAACTGAAGGCAGAGAGGGAAAAAAAAAAGAGGGAAAACACTTAGCTTGAGAAGACATCCGAGATGTTACACCAGCAATCCTCCAATGGTCCTCAGGGAAAGACACTAACCAACTGCTAGAACCTCCAACAAGACTGAGGCACGTATGAGCTAACACCCGCACCATGCTGCGGCAATTGAATGTATTTAAACCTTCTGCCCAGGTGTGCATTTAGCAGCAGAAGGTGGAGGTAACTTTTGGGTCCTAGAGGGAGAAGGATATCACTCCATAACAGAGATGCCAAAATCAAGAAGGTGCTTGAGCTAAACGTAAAGACCTCGTACAGCCCGTGACATTATATCTATGTTTCTAAATCAAATTGCGTAGGATTCGATTTGGCACCTGGTTTGAGCTCTGTATGGGTTTGGTAGCTTTAGGCTTGGTTAATCTACCTTGTACAGTGGCATTGTGGAGCCCTGAAGCTCGGGTTTATGGCTGATGGTAAAATGGTCAGTTGAGAATTTAAGCAATACGGTGCTAGATCTGGTAGCTCCAAGAACCTCTCCCTTCATGTTATTATTTAATATTGGTTATTAGTGATGAGCGAGCGTGCTTGTCACTACTCGTGACTCACTCGAGCATCAGTGTGCTCCAGATGCTTGTACTTGGCGAGAATATTTTTAATGCTTGAGCGGGAGCTCGAGTCCCCGCTCCGCATGATTGGCACTTTTTAGACAGCCAATGAACATGTGGGGACTGCCTGCCAGTCACTGTAATGTCATAGCCATCTTGGTTGTGGCATTACTGTGATTGGCTGCCCGCATAGCATTATCAGGTCTATATAAGACCCGTGATGCTATGCTCGTCATAATGCACCCCGGAGACAAGCAGAGCTGAGAGAGGTGCTGGTGAGAGAGGGACAGAATTGTAGCTGCGTATAGGCAGGGAATCAACCACATGTACATTTCTTTCAAGTACAACAGCAGCCCTTCTTAGGGCTGATTATATAGTAACACTTAGCATCACTTAGTGAGAGATTGTGCTGAAGGGATCGTCCATTATGCTGCAGCCTGCAGCTCATGCCAAAACCCCTTCTCAGGGCTAATAATTTTCTTTTTGCTCTTAATCCTGCAAATTGTTCTGAGCAGGGAAATATTATACACCATTTTTACTGCAGCAGTTGTGCATCAAAAGCATACAGCCAGACTTGGCTGGATCTCAAAAGCATCGCTATATTGCACCTCCAGTGTAACCAGTCCATCTGAGGTGAAAGTTTCAGACTGGTACAGAGGGAGAGAGGTCCCTGCCCTCACGGGCTTAGAATCTACTGGGTAAAGGGGACTAGATGGTAGGTCGCGGGTTACTGCAGCTACGGTAGTAGTGAGGTGGCAGAGGGGTTATTGCAGGGTTTAGATTTTCCTTTAGAGAGGAGTTTTCAGGTTACATCTGAAGGATCCAAGTGTGGTGGATAATCGGACATGTTGGGGCACAGTATTCGAGAGAATGGGAGATACTCGAGAAAAATCTTGACAGTGATAGGGTAAGAAACATAAGGAGTGGAGGAAAGAGGGTCTTGTGAGGGTTGGCGATTATGTGTAGGTAGGTATCAGGAGATTATTTTGGAGATATATGGAAGAGGCAAAATATGGACGGCTTTGTAGGTTAGTGTTAGTAGTTTGATCTGGATTTGTTGGGGAATTGGAAGCGAATGAAGAGATTTACAGAGGTGAAAGTGTAGTAAGGAGAGAGGTGGATTAATCCTCCTCAGAGATAAGGACCAGAGATGTGGGAGAGTGTAAGCAGGGAGGCCACATACATTACTATTGTTGTAGTTGAGGTGAGAGATCATGAGAGCATGCACTAGTATTTTAGTAGATTCATGGCTGAGGAAAGGACAAATTCTTGAAATTTTTTGAGTTGGATAGGAAGTAAGGACTTGGATGTGAGATTTGAAGGACAAGGCAGAGTCAAGGGTTGCGCCGAGACAAAAAGTCTTGTGATACAGGGGAAAATGTGATGTCATTTATTGTGATAGATAGATCATGTAGGGTATAAGGAAAGGGACGCCGCCATTTTGTATAGGGCCTATACCAGCCTCCATTTTGTCAGTTCACAGAGCCACAGACTGCTAACTACACAGGGCCTGTTAGCATATCCAGTACGACCGGTTTTGATGTCCACTATGAATCAAACGGGCTTTAACATGCTAATTAGTTTAGGCCAGTGTCTGAATAAGATGGTCAGTCATATGCTAAATAGCTCAAACTCAAGCCAGTATTTCCTGCTCCGTATGAATTGCAGGCCAGTTAATATGCGTGCTTCAAAGCAAAGGGGAAGGGCCCAGCAGGTTTAAGAACTGTAGCCATGAACAGGCTGCCTGCAATCCATTTTCTCACAGCAGCAATAAGCACAAGGGACAGTTTTGATTTGCCTTGCCAAGGGTGCAGCAACACATGCTTTGGGGACTATCCAGCAACTGAAGACTGTTACCTGGGGACGGCAGAGCCCCTGCCTTCCCATGTCCATACTACCCGGTAATATTGATCTATAGCTTATACCTTTAAGCCTTGTACATTATCGTTGTATTTTTTCTCTGACCGCAAATCCATTGTAATTACGTTGTATAGCTTTACTGTATATTTCTGTAATTATCTAGTGCGCCCTTAAGGCAATTAAACCATAAAATTAATCTTGGGCTGATGCTTTTACTCTGATTATGAATCTTAGAATACCCAATGGGTAACAGAACACCCTCCCCGGCGGCCATTTGCTCTAGGTGCAGTTCCCTTACTGACCTTAGAGACAAAGGGGGCGCCGGAGAGCTGTACCTGTGGAGTTATGTCCCATTGGTGACGTGGGAGGAAAGGGGATCGTCCTTCACATTTGGTAGCGGCGGTGGGATCAGAAGCTGTGATACCCAGGCTACCGTGTGGCGGTCGGCTTAGTTCCTCACATAGGGGAATGATTGAAATGGAGGAAAGATTATGATTAAAGGGAATCTGTCACCCCAATTTAGTCATATCAGCTAAGGATATGACGGAATAGTGCATCCATAAGCAAGCTATCGGTATGTAGCTTATATCCAGATACCCCGTTTTGATAGCAAAATACCTATGTAAAGTTGGGATTCTTTTCTGTAAATCAGGGCGGTCCGGTCCGAAGGGCGGCGTTTTCTCTTTCCCCCCCCCCCGCTCCTTTGCATCTCTTGCGCATGGCCGTCTGTGAATCGCACAGACGGCGTTCTGCTTCCCGCGATTGTGCTTTTCAAATTACCCCCCGCGCATGCGCAGTGTGCTTTGCCAAACAGTGGGCAAAGTATAAAATTATTGCAGCGCATGCGCAACTCTTTCCTTGCCCCGGAAATGACTGCTTGCCTTGGATGACTTCCGGGGCAAGGAAAGTGAATGACAAAAGTTTGTGGGGGGTAATTTGAAAAGCGCAATCGCGGAAAGCAGAACGCCGTCTGTGCGATTCACAGACGGCCATACGCAAGAGATGCAGAGGAGTGGGAGGGGAGAAGAGAGAAAACACCGCCATCCGTACCGGACCGCCCTGATTTACAGAAAAGAATCCCAACTTTGCAAAGGTATTTTGCTATCAAAACGGGGGTATCTGGATATAAGCTACATACCGATAGCTTGCTTATGGGACGCACTATTCAGTCATATCTTTAGCTGATATGACTAACATGGGGTGACAGATTGCCTTTAATCATAATCTTTCCTCCATTTCAATCATTCCCTTAAAAATTATACCAGTAAATTTTAGCGATACCTTGATTGCAGAGGCCAGGTGCAAAAAAGACTGAGAACAATGGAGTGGAAATGGTAACTTGCTTGCTGAAAGGAAAGATGGATTGAGCTTGAAAACAGTGCTGTTTGAAGCATGTAAGTCAGGAGTAGAAGAAGAGATTATAGACAGCTCCTGGAGTTAAGTCAAGTTAAGAAGTAGCAAACTCCAGACAAAAATGAGGCATCTGTAGACAATGATAGTTATTCTTATTACCAAGCATCTGGCCTCTGCATGAGCTGATCTTAAAAGGCCTTTGGGTGATAATGTCAAAGAACTTTCCTGGATTCCTGGATAAACCCAGTGTGGAATAATTATGGATAAGGGGTGCTCACTGCTATAAGGTAGGTGCTCAGGAGAAAGAAAGTGAAGTCAATGAGATAATGAACTCTGGCACTCAAAAAAATATATTTTTTAAAGTTTATTTCCTCTTAGCATAGGAGACTCAAATGAAATTGCAGACACATATAAATTCTCAACGTTTCGGCTAGCAAATCTTTTTCAAGAGATGTCTGTCTTAGTGTGGAGAGTCCTCTTAAGAGTAAGTGGTGTTAATCCACTGTAGGTTTTCGGGAGAGAGGGTTCGGGTGAATAACGCCGGGTCTGTGTCTCCGGGTTGGGATATCCGGATGAGGCTATCCGGTAGTAAGAGAGGAAGGTCTGAGTTATTCACCCGGAACCCTCTCTCCCGAAAACCTACAGTGGGATTAACACCACTTACTCTTAAGAGGACTCTCCACACTAAGACAGACATCTCTTGAAAAAGTCTTGCCAGCCGAAACGCTAAGAATCTATATGTGCCTGCAATTTCATTTGAGTCAGCTATGCTAAAAGGAAATAAACTTTAAAAAATATATTTTTTGAGTGCCGGAGTTCATTATCTCATTAAACCCAGTGTGGGCCATAAGAGAAGGAAGTCACATCTTGCACTGATGCCAAGACAGAAGAGTAAAACACAAGATCACTAGCATCTTTACATGGGCACATAATTGGGAATGAGCGTTCTTACGATTCTTGTTCATCGATTCTCAGCACATCTACCCACCTTAATCTGTAAGGTTACATGGGTGATGAAATTTTGAATAGTTTTGTAAACCTGGAAATAATAATAAATAATATCTAAAATATCTCAAAATCAAAAGACAAATCAGCATTTTCAAACTTTTTCTTGTAAATTTAAAGTGTAAAATGATGTAGTAGGGGCTTACACTTTAATCTTCTCTCTCAAGCATCAACATATTGTAAGACAATATAGAGAAATTCCCTGTCTGTGATTTTCCTCTTTACATATCTTGATGTCAGGCAAATAAGATTAGGTGTCTGTAACGCTGAAATATAATACATAAAGGGAAGAGAGTCTACGGTAGTATCCAACTATCATATCAAGGCATATATCTAGAGCCCTATGTCATTGAAATCTAAAGATAGATCCTTGTAAAAGGCAAGAATATTTAGAAAAGAGAAGAATCAGCTGAGTTGAAGGGCAAAATGAGCAATTGTAAGTACACATGGGCTATATAATATGATGATTGCAATATATTAAGAGGAAACAAACTTTGATGGGACTGATTCTTTAAGCAGAGATCTCAATCTGGACAAGCACCGCCACCAGCGCATGTTATTGAAGACCACCGAGAGATCAATCTACGCATGAGCCACCCACAGCAGTATGCTGCTGATGCAAAATCTCAAACAGGTGGCCGGTCACTCAAAGCATTTACCTGTCACACAGACACCAGAGGCAGGCAGAGGGGCCGTGGCAGGAGATGAAGACCC
>JARQOD010000005.1:39130896-39270111 GCA_033576555.1 Oophaga sylvatica
GCCCCACTCAAACTTACGCTTTAAAGGGGACGGGTGAAGAAAAATAAAATGAACATTCCACCAAACAATCAAAACCACTCTTTTTTTCTGCCTAACCAGTCAAAACGGTTTTGGGTCTACAAAATTACACGAACTTGCCCCCTGGGCCCCCAGGGAAGGTGTTTCATTTGGGTGATAGCGACACAGAGCCCAAGTCCTTTTTCCCCTGCGCGCTACACCCCAAAACACCAAAACCGGCTTATTTCCTATTCATTTTTTCCTCTTTTTTCCCAAAAAAAATTGCTCTCCTCATTGTTTTCACCAAAAACAAAGTCCGAGTATAACAGGCGATATAGGAGGGTGGCCAGCAATTATTACACTGCTTTTTTTCAAGCCCCGCTCCAAAAATCAAAAAAAAAAACCCCCCCAAAAAAATTTTTGGCACTCCCCTGAACCCCTTTTTTCCCCTACACCGCCACCTCCCCTTAAACCTCTGCCTTTTGGGCCCCTCTGCCGGGGGTTCATTTTATAATTTTCTCTTTTTTTTTTTCTATCCAAGTTTTCCCTTTCCACATTTTTGCGAGCAATTGTCCTGCTCTTACCCCAATTTAGTTTTTTTTGCATCCCCTCTAGCCCTTAGTATGACCATTTTACAGCAATTTTAAAGCCCCAAAATTTGGGCCCTTTCTTTTTTTTGGGGTTGGTTTTATCAATTTTTGGGGCCGGTCGGACACAAAATGAATTTTGAAAAAATTTTCGGTCAACCCCAAAACCGAAATCCCTGAGTGTTCTTCCTAGCGATGATAAAAAAACCTGTTTATAGCAAGGGGGGATTTTACGGGGAAAAAAGCAAGCGGATGTTTTTTAGGGTGGGTGTGGGGGGGAAGAACTGTGGGGGGCCCGTTGGGGAAACATTAATTTTTTTTTGGGGGGGGAATACACTGTTTGAAAGGTTTGGGGGCATAAAATTTTGGGGACATGCGTTTGCTTTACACTGATTAGGGGGCGGGGGGAATTTTCGTAGTTGAATTTTTTGGGACGTGGGGCACTATACTGGGGGGATTTTGGGGGGCATCATAATAGGGGGATAGGGGGGGGGGCCTTTTATACTGTGTGGTTAAACTGCCTGGGTGAGCTGTGGTTCAAAATGTTGGGAGGGAGAGTAGGCGAAAATTTGTAGGGGGAAAATCATCTGTGTGTTCGGGCAAAGTAAAGAGTAAATCGTTGTTGTGGTGCAATGTGGGTACATCAACGGGGGCACGTAAGGTAAGGTGGCTCTGAGGGCATCATATGTGTGTTGGGGAAAAATGGGGACTAAAAATATGTGTTTACAAAATTTACTAATAGGCTTGGTGGATACTGGGGGGAAAATATTTTGTGTACGGGGGGCCCCCCGGGGGGCAACAGAGTATTTCTGTGTGTCTCCGGGAACCAAAAAAGGATTGGGAATGTTTTTCAATTCCCAATCTTTTGCCTTGACATAGACTTTGATGATTGATTTCCTACTGTAAAGCTGATTAGCCAACATGACCTCATCGTATTGCCATTTTAACTTATTAAAAAGACAGTGGAAATTTCTTTTATGTAACGGTTTTGGGATGCAGTGACGGCGGAGGAGAGAAAGGGGTTAAAATTTTTAATTAAAAGGGGAAACCCACCGGGGTAAACATTGAATAACGGATTAAATCAATTGCAAAGGATATGCAATGGTTTAAGGGAAAAAAGAATCGGGTTTACGGAAAAATTTCCCAGTCTGTGACTTCGCGGGAAGTCAATAGCCCAACAACGGGGGGTGCAATGCTTATCCAAGAGGGTTGAGAAAACGGGGATCCGTCTTCTGGGCAGCGGTCGGTCCCCGGTCCTTTCCCCTGAGCCCCTATGCTAAGTTGATGGGCCTAGTCTAAAGGCCCAGCGCTGGGGTCCAAGTACCCGAGCCGCAGCCTTCTGGTTTTTTTTTCCCCCCGGAAACGGGATGCCCTTTACGTTCCGGGCACAGGTACCCGCAGCCCGGTCTTCCCCTTTAAAATGACTATGGGGTTGTGATATGTCAATGTCAGTTAAAAAGCTGAAAAGGGGGTTGACTTGGGGTCCATTGGGTAGTGATAAATGGTGGCCAGTGGTTAGCCGCACCCCTTTCAGCACTAGGGCCTGGGTTTAATCTCCCAAGGAAAAATCTGCAAGAATTTTTTATTTTCCCCGTGTTTGCGGGGTTTTTTTTTGGGTTCTCCGTTTTTTTCCTCCCCATTTCAAAGAAATACAGTGGGGGAATTTAGTTTTTGAGCCCCATGGGGGGCAACGATGATAATGGGGAAAAAATGAAAAAATTGCGGAAAAAAGTTGGCACTATATAAAAAAAAAGATTATTATTATAAAAGTACAGTATAATTTTCTGGGGTCAACCTTTCAACCCCGCAGTTAAAAGAAAGTTTTTTGTATGAATAGCCCGGTTTAAAGAATGACCCTGATCCATTTACAAAACCATTTTTGCAGATTTTGATTCCTTATTGACATAAGGGGGAAAAACCAACAAATCCATAAAGAGCTCAAAAATGGACCTGTTGTAGATTTAAAATCCACAAAGTGGTCAAATCGCACCTGATTTTTTTTTTGCAAATAAGAAAAATTTTAATGCAAAAATTTTCACAAATCGAAAGTAAATTTGTGTGTAAATAAAACTTTAACCACATATATTTATTGCCTCAAAGCATATACCCCAACTTCTAATGACCTGTCTGGAAATGCAAATGAAAAATTTGCCAGCGGGCCAAAAAATACAACTGTATTGGGGTTTTGGAGCCTTAAATGCCGGCCGCTGAAATTTTTGGATATAAAATTGGGGGTTTTTGTTTCCAAAATTTAAGCAGGGGAAAAAATAATGCTTTTAAAAGGGCCTTTTTTTTTTCCTTTAATTCGCGGCTTTTGTGTCGCTGTCCCCTACTCCCATAAGTGTGATAGCCTGTTACATTTGTCTTTTCCTTGGAAATTTAAAAGAATCCATCCCCGGCAGCTTTTATTTTCTTAAAAAAACTTTCAGAGAGTCTAGCACAGGGCACTGCCTGGTACAGCGCCGGAGCACAGTCCTCCATCCCAGTTTTGGGAAATGGGAATATGGGAAAGCTCGGCCTTTTCTAAAAGTTATGTTTCCCCAATTGGGGTTTTTTAAGCTTGTCTTCCAACTGGTGATTTTAAAAAAGGGGCAGGTATTTTTTGAGTCACCAAAAAATGATATTTACAGGACCTTTGGGGATTAAAATGATTATTAAAAATATGGGCCGGTTTTTCCCTAGCTATTATTTGCAGTATGTCGCGTGAGTTTCCGTTATACAAATAAGTGTATTGCGAGAACCCACCTGAAGAGGGCACTGCGGGGTTTGGGCCCGGGGAAAAAAAGATAAAAAGAACCTTGGGCTTTTTTAACTAAAGTAAAATACAAAAGATTTTAAAAATTCGGGAAAATTTTTAAAAATTTTTAAAAAAATTTTTTAGCGATCGAAATGAAAATCCTATCCCCCCATTTTAGCTTAACGGCCTTTCGATAATTCTTTCGTATTTTCGTCTTATCGAATACGGAATCGGAAGTTCCCTAATTCTTTGGGGGGAATTATTTTAGTCAGCAATGGGAATCCTAAGAAGTTGGGCACATCCTGACTGCTGCGGTCATGTTAATAATGGCATGGCTGTGATTGGCTGCTAAAGATGTCAAATGCACTAAAAAGGCCCCCCCGCCATTTTAGGTCACTGTGTGAAAATTCGTAAGGGACAAAAACGCTGCTGTGGACTCGGGGCGTTAGAGTTGCGATTTAGTGTACTGTGTGTAGGGGGCTAGCACCAACCGTGTGTAAATTTTTCCTTTTGCCTGCATGTTTTTTAAAGTCGAAAGGTGTGTGTGAGTGGGGGTGCCTGCAGTTTGTCGCATGCAACGCTGTTGGGGGCTCTGACTGTCATCACAACATTTTTTTTTTTTTCAGTGAATTCTTGCAGCCCCAGCAATTTAACTATTAGTTTTGGGCGCTTCCATCGTATCCAATCATTGGTTGAAACATATAGAAGTAAAAAAGGAGTAGCCTTTCACGTTTGGGGGAATTGTGTTTAGTGTTCACTTCAGTTTTTTTTTTTTATTTTTTGAGTGCACACACCCCCAGTTACTTTAAGCCTGCCTTGTACTCTCTGGGGTTTTTCCAGGCTATCCTTTTCATTTTTCCCCCATTGGTTCTCCCCCACCCTTTTTAAAATAAATAAAATATTAGGGTGACGCTTTTCCCCCCCTATAAATACATTGGTTGCAAACACTAAGAATAGACAAAGGAGTGCCTTTCACAGTTTTTGGCTTGTTTTCGTGTTTTTTCAGTCTCTGCGTAATAACCACACTTAGGCCTTTTAAATTTCTGACTTCTTTTCAATCTACCAGATGAAGAAGTCAGTGAAAAGGGGCGTGGGTGGCCGTGGAGTTTTTGGGGGAGGGGGTGGGGTTCTGTGTCTCTGCCGCCCTCAGTGAAAGCATCCCCATTTTCCCCTGGCGTTCCTTTATCCCCCTTTGGGAGGGCTCGGGGTGCCCCCCTGTGCGGGAAGAAAAATTTTTAAGCGTTGTTTTGGGTTTATGGAGCCAATGCATCGATTCAAAATTCCTTCCCCTCCTCTAGGAACCAACGTTGGGAAAAAACCCCCTCTGTTTACGCCTGTCAAATTGCCAAGGGAGTCGAGAGTTTGTCAGGACCAGCGGTCTCGTTTGTTTCGAATCTGTGGCTCGCAAAACGGGGGCAGGAAGCGCATCGCAGTTTAAGAAGAGGGAGTATGCTTTATCGCAACATGGTCTCCCCAAACTAAAAAAAGGGGGTGACCGTCCGATGGACAGCACACCGCAAAAACGCATTTATGAGATGATGAGACCGGGGGCCGGTTTTGTGGAGCATGGTGTCCCCCGACCATCCAACAGCAGAGTTTGGAAGGGGGTGGGGGATGATGAAGTCCGAGACCAACGGCGTGACAACAGGAAGGTGGGGGGAGCAGTTAGGAAGAATTGCCCAAGGGGAAAAAGGGGGGGAGAGTAGTTGCAGACTCGTTGCCTGTAGCCTCCAGTTTGGCACCTGTTGGGAGCAGTTCCTAGAACTTAAAATTTTTGGGGTCCTGATTTTTAGCGGGGTCCTTTTTTGACAGACTTGTAATGATTTGCTAGTTAATCAAGTTGAAGCAAAAAGTTAAAAGGGAAAAATAGCAGGAACCTGAATACCACAAATATGTGGACACATGTACGGACAAAAGACGTACTGAGTTACAAAGGGGACATGGGGGTGTAGGCCCCAAACCACGCAGCCCACATCTTTAGGTCATGTTCGACCTTTACCTCCAGCTCTCACCACCTGTTTCGGCTTCTAAGGTCTCATGGAAAAACCTCGGTCAAGTTGTCCTAGAGAAAATGTTATTCCCCCCACTGCACAATTCACAGCTCGTCACCCCCCAGAAAAAAAAAGCCATCGGTAAAAAGGCATGGGATAAAAGGGGCCAAACTGGGGAAACCTCCCGAGCCAGGCTCGAATGCGGGCCCTTTCAAAATCCGTCCCTTAAATGGTCATTAAAACGGGGGGGAGACTGAATTTCGGAAAATTTATGGCTTTGTCAGTCCCACAATATATGTCCCCCAACCGATTTTTTTTCGAGGCAACTGTCCTGCTCTGCAAAACATTTTGGGGGAAAAATTAAACAGCCTATAAAGCCGTCAAATAGCGGGTTCCCCCCTGACCCCGATGCGTGGACCATACCCATGGCCAGGGACGATACCTTTCCCCCTGCCCTTGGGTCAATGTTGTGGAGCCGGGTACAGATCTTGCCAGTGGCGCTGTACGTGTTCTGCCAACTCCAGGATTGCAGGAATCCAGTCTGTGCACATTGATTCCTCCTCCTACTCCATTCCTCAAATCATCGCTGCACGAGCCGTCACGGTATACTCCACATGGACCCGTGAACGCTTACCTGTTGCGACCGATATGAGCACAGCCGTGGCCAGACGTCAACAGCGCGTACTGAAATTATTCCCATGGGGAATCGAAGCCACACAGCACAGGAGCTCTGGATCCATAAAGCAGGAGAGCGATGTGTGGTTTTTGTCAGCTAATCTCCAGCCAGGCTTGGTAGTGTGTGACAATGGCCGAAATCTGGTGGCAGCTCTGGGGCCTGGCAACCTCACTCCACTACCATGTCTGGCACATGTGTGAACTTGGTCGTGCAAGTTTTTTTGAGGGACTATCCGGATCTTGATGCACTGTGCACAAGGTCCGCCTAGAGTGCGCTCACTTGCGACTTCCAGCAGGCCAGATCGCGCATTGCAGCTCTGCAGATCAGATTTCGCCTTCCTGAAATCGCACATATGTGACGTACCCACAGGTGGAATTCCAGCGTTACATTTTGGAGCGGTTGTGTGAGCAGCAGCCAGCAGTAATGGAGTATCACTGCAAACAGGCGCAATCAACTCGCAATTTGCGCCGTTCACACTTCACCACTACTGAGTGGGCCTCTATGAAGGACATCTGCGACGTTTTGCGGGCGTTTGATGTCTCAACGCGGTGGCGAGTGCAGATGATGCATAGTCAGCATGATGTCCCCCTTATCTGCCTGCTTCAGAAATACCTGAAAGCACTAAAGGAAGAGGTTTTGGAAGAGGTGGAGGATGAGGAGTCACAAATTCAATTACCTTCAGGACTGTCAGCGCAACGTGGTTCCTCACAAAGGGTGGGCAGGGCTCACTTTGTGAGGAGGTGAGGAGGAGGAGGAGTCAATGGAGGAGGAAGAAATCCCTACAGAGGGAGGTACACAACGCTCTAGTCAGTATGTAGAGCGAGGTGGGGGGTGATGCAGAGGAGACAGAGATGACGCCTCTTCCAGAGGACAGCCTTTGTTGGCCAGTTGGGAGTCTGCAGCACATGGTTGATTTCATGCTTCAGTGCTGAGAAACGACCGCCGCATCGCCCACATTCTCACCACGTCAGTTTATTGGGTGTACACCCTCCTAGACCCTCGCTACCCGGGACAATTTACAAACCCTCATCACACCGGTGAACCGGGACCTAAAATGCAGGAGTACCAAGACACACTGGGCAATCCATACTGTTGTACATTCCAGCCGAGAGAGGTGCTGCTGCTGTGCTACTGCTTTACAAAGCATCTCTGTGCGTCGAGGCAGTGTAGACACCTCTACAACAAGAGGGATCAGAAGCAGCGCCTCTGCACAGGGCAAGAACTGTATGTTACAAATGTGGCAAATTTTTGTGACAGCGCCAGCAAGGTCTACACCATCCGAGATGGCTCCAGTCACCGGGAAGAAACGTTTCCGTAAGATGGTGACAGACTACTTGGCTTCCCCTAAGTGTATCCCAGATTGCCTCTTCCCCTTTCAAATTTGGGTTCTAAGTTGGATACATGGCCAGAGCTTAGCCAGTATGCATTGGGGGGTGCTGGCTTGCCCTGCTGCCAGTGTATTATCTGAGGTGTCTTTAGTGCTGCAGGTGGTGTAGTAACAGACCGTCGCATGGACTATCCTCAGAGAATGTAGACCGGCTTACTTTTCTGAAAATGAACAAGGCATGGATCTCACCTGAATTTGCCTGTCCGTTTTCAGATTAAATAACTGTTTGGCAACGTTTCCATGTTTCCTGTTATGTTCATCTTTCTACCACCTGAACTCTACTCCCTGGGCTACAACACCGCCATTTGTTTTCTCGTAAGTAATTGGCAGGGGTACTGACTCCTGGCCAGCTGGTTACAGCACGACAGCTGTTTCCTGGCAGTGTGAACGTCATTATCCCCCAATAAGTTGTGCTGTCGTGTTGCATTCGGGTTAGCCGACTCTATGGTGCCTGCAGTTTAGGTGATTCCTATGTGTGCTGTGGGATATGTAAATAAAGGCGGTTTTCCATTGTGACAATAGGATAAGCACCCACTGTAGGACTGTGTGATTCGGTAACTGCGGACGGCTTGCGTCCTGTCAACTTACATTTTCATGGGTGCGTTCTTTTTACCCGTCCGGGGTCCAGTACCGTCAAGTGGTTCTCCCCCGTGCCTTTGGCCTAGGTGCCTCCATCTCCGTACCCAGTTCCAGCAAGTCTCTGTGGTCCTTGGTAGTGCTTTGGAGCACAGGTACCTCCTGCTTAGTAACCGTGTCCAGTAACGTCAGCTGGTACTCGGTTGTGACATTGCCTCTTTTTCTTCTGCTACCCGTCGGGGTCCAGTACCGTCAAGTGGTTCTCTCCAGTGCCTTTGGCCAGGTGCCTCCATCTCCGTATCCGAGTTCCAGCAACGTCTGTGGTCCTTGGTAGTGCTTTGGAGCACAGGTACCTCCTGCTTAGTAACCGTGTCACAGTAACGTCAGCTGGTATCGGTGTGACATTGCCTTTTTTCCTTCTGCTTTCCCGTCCGGGGTCCAGTACCGTCAAGTGGTTCTCCCCAGTGCCTTTGGCCTAGGTGCCTCCATCTCCGTATCCGAGTTCCAGCAACGTCTGGGTCCTTGGTAGTGCTTTGGAGCACAGGTATCTCCTGCTTAGTAACCGTTCACAGTAACGTCAGCTGGTACTCGGTTGTGACATTGCCTCTTTTCCTTCTGCTACCCGTCCGGGGTCCAGCACAGTCAGTGGTCCTCGTTACTTCCATTGTCTCTTGCTCCATCTGATACCCGTCAGGTTCCAGTAACGTCAGCTGTTTCTCGGAAATTATACGACATTAAAGACCACCCAGGAGAAGATGACGACAACAAGGACGACGAGCATGAAGCCAACCAGCCTGAACACCATCACAAAGAAAAATAAAAGATTACCCAGAAGAAGATCACCAACAGGACAAAGAAGGTTAAGACAAACTACAAGATACAGAACAAGAGACAGAAGAACAATAAGCAAAAGATCAAAAAGCAGAAGAACATGAAGTATAAGACCAAAAGAAAGAGCAAAATATGCTCTAAATTCTAAGCAGAGAAGACTAAGCAGTGTATGGGGGTGAGTCCGTTCCTCCTCGTGGTGCCCCTGGAAAATGCCTGCTGCTGCTGCAGGCTAAACTGAACACGGACAAATACTGTTGTAATTTAAATCTTTGTGACAGCAAGAACGGAAGGATGAACAATTATACTTTTACAGATTACAAGTACAGGAATCTCTGTCCACAATAAGAATATGATGAAGAAGATGAAGAGGAAGAAGATGAAGAATTTGAATATGAAGAAGATTAATTAGTTTAATAATAACAATATAGTAATGTAAACAAAAACATGAATAGCAAGAAGTTTAAGAAGAAGATTAAGAAGGTGAAGATGAAGAATAATTTGATGAGAAAGATGATGCTGCTGCTGAAGATTATGAAGGAGAAAGTGTGGCACTGGGCAAAAGTTAAAAAGGTGAACAGCATGGAAGTTGTGAAACATAATATTTGCCAAAATAGAAAAAGGTTAACAACATTGTCAATTTGTTAGTCAATCCAAACGTATTTCCAAAAAAAATATATTAATGCTATTCCAATGCATTGGGTTAAACATCTATGCCTTTATTGTCTCCTCAACCTCCCCCATACATTCTACATTAGTCTTTGTTGTTTTCCTTCATGTACAATTAACCAACAAGGCAAGAATGGTTTTTTTTTAATTTCGATATTTTGTTCCCATAGACTTACATTGGACTTCCGGTATCGAAATCGGATATCGACGATATTTAGTGATATCGGCGATACCATTCCGATCCGATATTTTTAGATATCGAGCACTATCGCTCAACACTAATTATAACCTAGAAACCTGAAAAAAAACCTCATCCAGCTTGTATTAAGAGAGAGCAGCTCGTACATACACTGACAAGTAAAAGGGTAGCAATGTTTGGAACTTTTGACTTTCAGGCTCCATAATCTCACCATCACTACTGCTTCGATCGTGAGACTACCATAATTTTATAGACAATCATCTTGGCTATCTCATACATAAATTCGACCTGCAACTATTTTGGATATAATTAGTTATGCAGATTCTTGTCATGTGACTGCATATTACTGTTTTGCTCCAAAAATTCTAAATTTAAAGTTTTATTATTTTCTAAATCCACCTTTTTCTTTCTACACTGCTGGATCCTTCTGGGCATGCTCTAAATCAGATTCAAACATGTCTCAAGCAAAATCTGATTCAAGGTCTCTTCTACGTGTTCCTAAAGTTGGTGCATACTGGTCCACTCATTTGGGCATTTATACAGCTTTTACTTCAATTCTACTCACAAGAGTTTGAATGGGTTGAAGATGAAGCTGATTGTCTATTTATTATTATTATTAATATTTATTTCTATAGCACCATTGATTCCATGGTGCTGTACATGAGAAGGGGTTACATACAAATTACAGGTATCACTTACAGTAAACAAACTAACAATGACAGACTGATACAGAGGGAGAGGACCCTGCCCTTTCGGGCTTACATTCTACAGGATTGGGGGCAGGAGACAGCAGTTTAGGGGGTCGCAGCAGTTCCGGTGTTTGGTTGAGGCATATCTCCGGTAGTGGTGAGGAGGTAGTAGGGTCATTGCAGGCTGTAAGCTTTCCTGAAGAGATGGGTTTTCAGGTTCCTCTGAAGGATCTGAATGAGTTTGATAGTCGGATGTGTTGGGGCAAAGAATTCCAGAGGATGGGGAAATTCGGGAGAAGTCTTGGAGGCGGTTGGGTGTGGAGCGAATAAGTGTGGAGGAGAGAAGGATGTCTTGGGAGGATCGGAGATTACGTGAGGGAAGATATCGGGAGATTAGTTCAGAGATATATGGAGGAGACAGATTATAGATGGCCTTGTAGGTCAGTATTAGTAATTTGAACTGGATACGCTGAGGGAATGGGAGCCAGTGAAGAGATTTGCAGAGGGGAGAAGCGAGGAGTAGCGAGGAGAGAGGTGAATTAGTCGTGCAGCAGAGTTAAGGATGGACTGGAGAGGTGCGAGGGTTGTTAGCAGGGAGGCCAGAGAAAAGGGTGTTGCAGTAGTCGAGGCGGGAGATGATGAGGCGTGCACAATCATTTTAGTAGATTGAGGGTTGAGGAAAGGACGGATTCTTGAAATATTTTTGAGCTGAAGGCGACAGGAGGTAAAAGAGCTTGGATGTGCGGTTTGAAGGACAGGGCAGAGTCAAGGGTTACTCCGAGGCAGCGGACTTCTGGTACGGGGAAAGCGTGATGTCGTTAATTGTGGTAGATAGGTCAGGTAAGGAAGATCTGTGGGATGGGGGAAAGATTATGAGTTCAGATTTGTCCACATTGAGTTTGAGGAAGCGGGAGGAGAAGAAGGAGGATATGGCTGATAGACACTCCGGGATTCTGGATAGCAGAGAAGTGATGTCTGGGCCAGAGAGGTAGATCTGAGTGTCATCAGCGTAAAGGTGGTACTGGAATCCGTGGGGACTTTATGAGTTGCCCCAGGCCAAGTGTATAGATTGAGAAGAGTAGGGTCCTAGAACAGAGCCTTGGGGAACTCCAACAGAGAGAGGGTGGGACGAGGAGGTAGTGTGGGAGTGGGAGACGCTGAATGTGCGGTTGGAAGGTATGAGGAGATCCAAGATAGGGCGAGGTCTTTGACGCCAAAGGAGAAAGAATCTGTAGTAGAAGGCAGTGGTCAACTGTGTCAAAAGCAGAGGACAGGTCAAGAAGCAGGAGTATAGAGTATTGTCCGTTTGCTTTGGCTGTAAGTAGGTCATTAGTAATTTTGGTCAGGCTGTCTCAGTGGAGTGATGGGGGCGGAAACCAGATTGTAGAGTGTCAAAGAGCAAGTTAGAAGAGAAGTGGTAGGAAAGCTCAGCGTGGACATGCAGCTCCAGGAGTTTGGAAGCAAATAGGAGCAGCGATATTGGGCGATAGCTGGACATAGCGGTTGGGTCGAGGGTTGGCTTTTTAAGGATAGGCGTGATTGTGGCATGCTTGAAAGCAGAAGGGAAGTACCGGAAGTTAGTGATAGGTTGAAGAGGTGGGTTAGGGATGGAATAATAGTGGTGGTGAGGTTGGGAGGAGGTGGGTTGGATGGGGTCAAGTGCACAGGTTGTGAGGTGCGATTTGGAGAGAAGACAATTAAGCTCCCCTTCAGTTATATTGGAGAGGGAGGTTATGGGGTTAGGGCATTGGTCTGGTATACAAAGTGGTTGAGGTGGTTGAACAATGAAGACTTGCCTTGTTTGGTCGATCTTATTTTTGAAGTGTGTGGCAAAGTCCTCAGCAGAGATGAGGGAGGTAGGAGGGGGCAGTGGTGGGCGGAGGAGGGAGTTAAAGTTTTGAATAACTGTTTGGGGTTGTAGGATAGGGAAGATACGAGGGTTGTGAATAGGCCTGTTTAGCAGAGGTGAGGGCAGATTTGAAAGAGAGTGTTGCTTGTTTGAATGCAGTGAAGTCGTCTTGCGAATTGTTTTTTTCCAGCGCCGCTCTGTAATCCTGGACACTTGCCGGAGCTTTTTAGTGGTGTTATTGTGCCAGGGTTGTCTGTTGGTACGTCGCACTCTGCCATGAACGAGAGGGGCGACCGTGTCAATAGCCAATGTGAGAGTGGCATTGTAGAAAGCAGTGGCACTGTCTGTATCGTGAGTGAGGATATTGATGCCAGTGAAAGAATAGAGTCAGAGAGTGTGGGATGTCTAGGTGTGCAAGGTGTCTGCGGGGGTGCACGTGTTGCTGGACATGGGTGACAGGAGAGGAGGACAGGGATGAGAAAGTGAGTAGATGGTGGTCGGATAGAGGGAGAGGGGAGGTGGTGAAGTTAGATAGAGAGCAGAGGCGGTGAAGACCAAGTCTAATGTATGACCATCCGTGTGGGTGGCTGAGGAGGACCACTGAGTAAGTCCAAAGGATGAAGTAAGGACAGAAGTTTGGAGGCTGCTGACTGAAGGGTATCAGTGGGGATGTTGAAGTCACCCATGATGATGGTGAGGATGTCAGTGGAGAGAAAGTGAAGAAGCCAGGTAGTGAATTGGTCGATGAAGGCAGTGGTCGGGCCTGGAGGTCGGTATATGACGGCCACTTGGAGTTTGGAGGGAGAGTAGATGCGGACAGAGTGACTTCAAAGGAAGGGAGGATTAGGGAGGAAGAGGTGGGATTGTGTTAAAGTTGCAGTTAGAGAAA
Organism: Oophaga sylvatica; assembly: GCA_033576555.1. Classification (NCBI taxonomy): domain Eukaryota; kingdom Metazoa; phylum Chordata; class Amphibia; order Anura; family Dendrobatidae; genus Oophaga; species Oophaga sylvatica. The sequence continues at coordinate 39,143,971 of JARQOD010000005.1, forward strand.
GGAGAACACCCACTCCTCCACCATGTCTGTTTCCAGGGCGAGGAGTGTGGGTGAATTGGAGGCCACCGTAACACAGCGCAGCAGGGGAGGCGGTGTCAAGGGTGTCAGCCATGTTTCTGTGAGGGCGAGGAAAGCAAGATCATGAATCACATGAAGCTTATTGCAGATGGAGCGGGCATTCCAGAGTGCTCCAGAGAGAGGGAGCAGGGGGGTGGGTGTCAATGGCACAGGTTTTACGTTGGAAAGATTGCGGTAGTTCCTATTAGATAGGGAGCGGTAGGAAGGAGTACTAATGGTGGGTATGAACTGTGGAGGTCCAGGATTGGGAGATATGTCACCAGCAGTGAGGAGGAGCAGAGAAAGGGAGAGCAGGTGGGAGAAGGAGAGAGGGAAGCTTGTTTTGTGTTTTATTAGGACAGATTTGAGGTTGAGGAGCAGGTCAGCAGAGGAGGATAGGTGGGGAGGAAGGAGGTAAGGGGAGATGATTATTTGATAAGGGTGCTGGGGTTTGGGGATAGCGAAGGAGAGAGAGGATTAAAGGAGCAAACACTGTGAAGGCATATGTAAACATGGTGAAAGAGTAAAGGGTATGCCACACTAAACAATATCGCTAACGGATCGCTAAAAAACGTCACTATTTAGCGATCCCATTAGCGATATTGTTCAGTGCGGCAGCTTCCAGCGACGAGCTTCCTGCTGTGATCTCGCTCGTCGCTGGAATCGTTCCGGACCCTATTTCATCGCTGGCGCTCCCCGCTGGGTAAGTATCTTATCGCTGTGTGGCACCTTTTCTTAGCGATTTAGCGGTACTTTTGTACCGCTAAAGTCGTTAAGAAGATCGCTAACGGCGATAGCGTCGTTAACTATATCGCTAAATGTGGCCGCATTTAGCGATATAGAAACAATCCCGCTAGCGATCTCATTAGTATCAACGCTAACGAGATCGCTAGCGGGATTGTTTAGTGTGGCAGTACCTTAAGATGGGTAATTAGAAAAGCCAGGTACAAGTAATTAGAAGTGCTTACTCAGCAGACATACCCAAAAGAGACATAGTGTGGGGTCCTGACTCCTGCCGTGACTAACTGCCGTTGAAATAACTGCAGCTTCTCTGTACTTCTGCTGCAGTTGCGTGCCTGACCCCACACGCGTGCCCCCTTAGACTGCTACTGAATATATAGGACTGAGTAGAGGATCAGGTGGGAGGAGTTATGGTAGCTGCTTTGGGATAAATTAGCAGCTACCCAGCACACCAGGGGAGGATAGACAATCAAAGGCACAGGGCCTGGCTGCATCCATATGCTGGTAACACCTTGCACCTGATAGCATCTCTACTGGCCCCAGCATGGCTATACAGCAGTAAGTATTGAATACAATGCAACAAATTAATTTAGCAAACATTCAGCAGCCACTGTTATATACCATTTAAAGGAAAAGTTGAATAGTATCAGATCCCAGCAAGCAGAGGTTGTAGAGATTGTACCATTTAAAGGAAAAGTTGAATAGTAGTCAGATCCCAGCAAGCAGAGGTTGAGAGATTGTACCATTTAAAGGAAAAGTTGAATTGTAGTCAGATCCAGCAAGCAGAGGTTGTAGAGATTGTACCATTTAAAGGAAAAGTTGAATAGTAGTCAGATCCCAGCAAGCAGAGGTTGTAGAGATTGTACCATTTAAAGGAAAAGTTGAATAGTAGTCAGATCCCAGCAAGCAGAGGTTGTAGAGATTGTACCATTTAAAGGAAAAGTTGAATAGTAGTCAGATCCCAGCAAGCAAGGTTGTAGAGATTGTACCATTTAAAGGAAAAGTTGAATAGTAGTCAGATCCCAGCAAGCAGAGGTTGTAGAGATTGTACCATTTAAAGGAAAAGTTGAATAGTAGTCAGATCCCAGCAAGCAGAGGTTGTAGAGATTGTACCATTTAAAGGAAAAGTTGAATAGTAGTCAGATCCCAGCAAGCAGAGGTTGTAGAGATTGTACCATTTAAAGGAAAAGTTGAATAGTAGTCAGATCCCAGCAAGCAAGGTTGTAGAGATTGTACCATTTAAAGGAAAAGTTGAATAGTAGTCAGATCCCAGCAAGCAGAGGTTGTAGAGATTGTACCATTTAAAGGAAAAGTTGAATAGTAGTCAGATCCCCAGCAAGCAGAGGTTGTAGAGATTGTACCATTTAAAGGAAAAGTTGAATAGTAGTCAGATCCCAGCAAGCAGAGGTTGTAGAGATTGTACCATTTAAAGGAAAAGTTGAATAGTAGTCAGATCCCAGCAAGCAGGGTTGTAGAGATTGTACCATTTAAAGGAAAAGTTGAATAGTAGTCAGATCCCAGCAAGCAGAGGTCTATAAAATGATGGTAGTCTCATGTTTGAAGCAGCAATGGATGGTGAGATATGGAACTTGAAAGTCAAAAGTTCAAAACATTGTTACCCTTTTGCTCATCAGTGTATAGTTCCAAAAATCCTCACGATGGGAATGTTGGGATAGAAGGACGGAGTCCGTGGGGTTGTTTATACAATTAGTGGTGGGGGAATTATATGTGAAGCTGGGTGAAGATAAGTAACTGCACAACATTGGGAGTAGGGAGGGAGAGCCCAAACACTAGGGAAGGGAGTGGAGATCCCTAGGCAGATCTAAAATCACCCTGCCTGCCCTAAACGTCCCTATAGAGGTTCTGCACCTATCAACGAGCAGGAACCTAATCCATGCCTGACCCTAGTGATAGGCCCAACATAGGGAGGGGTCTGGGTATACGCTAGTCACTCCCCACTAAAACTAAAGGCAGAGAGGGAAAAAAAAAAGAGGGGAAAACACTTAGCTTGAGAAGACATCCGAGATGTTACACCAGCAATCCTCCAATGGTCCTCAGGGAAAGACACTAACCAACTGCTAGAACCTCCAACAAGACTGAGGCACGTATGAGCTAACACCCGCACCATGCTGCGGCAATTGAATGTATTTAAACCTTCTGCCCAGGTGTGCATTTAGCAGCAGAAGGTGGAGGTAACTTTGGGTCCTAGAGGGAGAAGGATATCACTCCATAACAGAGATGCCAAAATCAAGAAGGTGCTTGAGCTAAACGTAAAGACCTCGTACAGCCCGTGACATTATATCTATGTTTCTAAATCAAATTGCGTAGGATTTGATTTGGCACCTGGTTTGAGCTCTGTATGGGGTTTGGTAGCTTTAGGCTTGGTTAATCTACCTTGTACAGTGGCATTGTGGAGCCCTGAAGCTCGGGTTTATGGCTGATGGTAAAATGGTCAGTTGAGAATTTAAGCAATACGGTGCTAGATCTGGTAGCTCCAAGAACCTCTCCCTTCATGTTATTATTTAATTTGGTTATTAGTGATGAGCGAGCGTGCTTGTCACTACTCGTGACTCACTCGAGCATCATGTGCTCCAGATGCTTGTACTTGGCGAGAATATTTTTAATGCTTGAGCGGGAGCTCGAGTCCCCGCTCCGCATGATTGCACTTTTTAGACAGCCAATGAACATGTGGGGACTGCCTGCCAGTCACTGTAATGTCATAGCCATCTTGGTTGTGGCATTACTGTGATTGGCTGCCCGCATAGCATTATCAGGTCTATATAAGACCCGTGACGCTATGCTCGTCATAATGCACCCGGAGACAAGCAGAGCTGAGAGAGGTGCTGGTGAGAGAGGGACAGAATTGTAGCTGCGTATAGGCAGGGAATCAACCACATGTACATTTCTTTCAAGTACAACAGCAGCCCTTCTTAGGGCTGATTATATAGTAACACTTAGCATCACTTAGTGAGAGATTGTGCTGAAGGATCGTCCATTATGCTGCAGCCTGCAGCTCATGCCAAAACCCCTTCTCAGGGCTAATAATTTTCTTTTTGCTCTTAATCCTGCAAATTGTTCTGAGCAGGGAAATATTATACACCATTTTTACTGCAGCAGTTGTGCATCAAAAGCATACAGCCAGACTTGGCTGGATCTCAAAAGCATCGCTATATTGCACCTCCAGTGTAACCAGTCCATCTGAGGTGAAAGTTTCAGACTGGTACAGAGGGAGAGAGGTCCCTGCCCTCACGGGCTTAGAATCTACTGGGTAAAGGGGACTAGATGGTAGGTCGCGGGTTACTGCAGCTACGGTAGTAGTGAGGTGGCAGAGGGTTATTGCAGGGTTTAGATTTTCCTTTAGAGAGTTTTCAGGTTACATCTGAAGGATCCAAGTGTGGTGGATAATCGGACATGTTGGGGCACAGTATTCGAGAGAATGGGAGATACTCGAGAAAAATCTTGACAGTGATAGGGTAAGAAACATAAGGAGTGGAGGAAAGAGGGTCTTGTGAGGGTTGGCGATTATGTGTAGGTAGGTATCAGAGATTATTTTGGAGATATATGGAAGAGGCAAAATATGGACGGCTTTGTAGGTTAGTGTTAGTAGTTTGATCTGGATTTGTTGGGGAATTGGAAGCGAATGAAGAGATTTACAGAGGTGAAAGTGTAGTAAGGAGAGAGGTGGATTAATCCTCCTCAGAGATAAGGACCAGAGATGTGGGAGAGTGTAAGCAGGGAGGCCACATACATTACTATTGTTGTAGTTGAGGTGAGAGATCATGAGAGCATGCACTAGTATTTTAGTAGATTCATGGCTGAGGAAAGGACAAATTCTTGAAATTTTTTGAGTTGGATAGGAAGTAAGGACTTGGATGTGAGATTTGAAGGACAAGGCAGAGTCAAGGTTGCGCCGAGACAAAAAGTCTTGTGATACAGGGGAAAATGTGATGTCATTTATTGTGATAGATAGATCATGTAGGTGTAAGGAAAGGGACGCCGCCATTTTGTATAGGGCCTATACCAGCCTCCATTTTGTCAGTTTACAGAGCCACAGACTGCTAACTACACAGGGCCTGTTAGCATATCCAGTACGACCGGTTTTGATGTCCACTATGAATCAAACGGGCTTTAACATGCTAATTAGTTTAGGCCAGTGTCTGAATAAGATGGTCAGTCATATGCTAAATAGCTCAAACTCAAGCCAGTATTTCCTGCTCCGTATGAATTGCAGGCCAGTTAATATGCGTGCTTCAAAGCAAAGGGGAAGGGCCCAGCAGGTTTAAGAACTGTAGCCATGAACAGGCTGCCTGCAATCCATTTTCTCACAGCAGCAATAAGCACAAGGGACAGTTTTGATTTGCCTTGCCAAGGGTGCAGCAACACATGCTTTGGGGACTATCCAGCAACTGAAGACTGTTACCTGGGGACGGCAGAGCCCCCTGCCTTCCCATGTCCATACTACCCGGTAATATTGATCTATAGCTTATACCTTTAAGCCTTGTACATTATCGTTGTATTTTTTCTCTGACCGCAAATCCATTGTAATTACGTTGTATAGCTTTACTGTATATTTCTGTAATTATATAGTGCGCCCTTAAGGCAATTAAACCATAAAATTAATCTTGGGCTGATTCTTTTACTCTGATTACGAATCTTAGAATACCCAATGGGTAACAGAACACCCTCCCCGGCGGCCATTTGCTCTAGGTGCAGTTCCCTTACTGACCTTAGAGACAAAGGGGGCTCCGGAGAGCTGTACCTGTGGAGTTATGTCCCATTGGTGACGTGGGAGGAAAGGGGATCGTCCTTCACATTTGGTAGCGGCGGTGGGATCAGAAGCTGTGATACCCAGGCTACCGTGTGGCGGTCGGCTTAGTTCCTCACATAGGGGAATGATTGAAATGGAGGAAAGATTATGATTAAAGGGAATCTGTCACCCCAATTTAGTCATATCAGCTAAGGATATGACGGAATAGTGCATCCCATAAGCAAGCTATCGGTATGTAGCTTATATCCAGATACCCCGTTTTGATAGCAAAATACCTATGTAAAGTTGGGATTCTTTTCTGTAAATCAGGGCGGTCCGGTCCGAAGGGCAGCGTTTTCTCTCTTCTCCCCCCCCCGCTCCTTTGCATCTCTTGCGCATGGCCGTCTGTGAATCGCACAGACGGCGTTCTGCTTCCCGCGATTGTGCTTTTCAAATTACCCCCCGCGCATGCGCAGTGTGCTTTGCCAAACAGTGGGCAAAGTATAAAATTATTGCAGCGCATGCGCAACTCTTTCCTTGCCCCGGAAATGACTGCTTGCCTTGGATGACTTCCGGGGCAAGGAAAGTGAATGACAAAAGTTGTGGGGGGTAATTTGAAAAGCGCAATCGCGGAAAGCAGAACGCCGTCTGTGCGATTCACAGACGGCCATACGCAAGAGATGCAGAGGAGTGGGAGGGAGAAGAGAGAAAACACCGCCATCCGTACCGGACCGCCCTGATTTACAGAAAAGAATCCCAACTTTGCAAAGGTATTTTGCTATCAAAACGGGGGTATCTGGATATAAGCTACATACCGATAGCTTGCTTATGGGACGCACTATTCAGTCATATCTTTAGCTGATATGACTAACATGGGGTGACAGATTGCCTTTAAACATAATCTTTCCTCCATTTCAATCATTCCCTTAAAAATTATACCAGTAAATTTTAGCGATACCTTGATTGCAGAGGCCAGGTGCAAAAAAGACTGAGAACAATGGAGTGGAAATGGTAACTTGCTTGCTGAAAGGAAAGATGGATTGAGCTTGAAAACAGTGCTGTTTGAAGCATGTAAGTCAGGAGTAGAAGAAGAGATTATAGACAGCTCCTGGAGTTAAGTCAAGTTAAGAAGTAGCAAAGTCCAGACAAAAATGAGGCATCTGTAGACAATGATAGTTATTCTTATTACCCAAGCATCTGGCCTCTGCATGAGCTGATCTTAAAAGGCCTTTGGGTGATAATGTCAAAGAACTTTCCTGGATTCCTGGATAAACCCAGTGTGGAATAATTATGGATAAGGGGTGCTCACTGCTATAAGGTAGGTGCTCAGGAGAAAGAAAGTGAAGTCAATAAGATAATGAACTCTGGCACTCAAAAAAATATATTTTTTAAAGTTTATTTCCTCTTAGCATAGGAGACTCAAATGAAATTGCAGACACATATAAATTCTCAACGTTTCGGCTAGCAAATCTTTTTCAAGAGATGTCTGTCTTAGTGTGGAGAGTCCTCTTAAGAGTAAGTGGTGTTAATCCCACTGTAGGTTTTCGGGAGAGAGGGTTCCGGGTGAATAACGCCGGGTCTGTGTCTCCGGGTTGGGATATCCGGATGAGGCTATCCGGTAGTAAGAGAGGAAGGTCTGAGTTATTCACCCGGAACCCTCTCTCCCGAAAACCTACAGTGGGATTAACACCACTTACTCTTAAGAGGACTCTCCACACTAAGACAGACATCTCTTGAAAAAGTCTTGCCAGCCGAAACGCTAAGAATCTATATGTGCCTGCAATTTCATTTGAGTCAGCTATGCTAAAAGGAAATAAACTTTAAAAAATATATTTTTTGAGTGCCGGAGTTCATTATCTCATTAAACCCAGTGTGGGCCATAAGAGAAGGAAGTCACATCTTGCACTGATGCCAAGACAGAAGAGTAAAACACAAGATCACTAGCATCTTTACATGGGCACATAATTGGGAATGAGCGTTCTTACGATTCTTGTTCATCGATTCTCAGCACATCTACCCACCTTAATCTGTAAGGTTACATGGGTGATGAAATTTTGAATAGTTTTGTAAACCTGGAAATAATAATAAATAATATCTAAAATATCTCAAAATCAAAAGACAAATCAGCATTTTCAAAACTTTTTCTTGTAAATTTAAAGTGTAAAATGATGTAGTAGGGGGCTTACACTTTAATCTTCTCTCTCAAGCATCAACATATTGTAAGACAATATAGAGAAATTCCCTGTCTGTGATTTTTCCTCTTTACATATCTTGATGTCAGGCAAATAAGATTAGGTGTCTGTAACGCTGAAATATAATACATAAAGGGAAGAGAGTCTACGGTAGTATCCAACTATCATATCAAGGCATATATCTAAGACGCATATGTCATTGAAATCTAAAGATAGATCCTTGTAAAAGGCAAGAATATTTAGAAAAGAGAAGAATCAGCTGAGTTGAAGGGCAAAATGAGCAATTGTAAGTACACATGGGCTATATAATATGATGATTGCAATATATTAAGAGGAAACAACTTTGATGGGACTGATTCTTTAAGCAGAGATCTCAATCTGGACAAGCACCGCCACCAGCGCATGTTATTGAAGACCACCGAGAGATCAATCTACGCATGAGCCACCCACAGCAAGTATGCTGCTGATGCAAAATCTCAAACAGGTGGCCGGTCACTCAAAGCATTTACCTGTCACACAGACACCAGAGGCAGGCAGAGGGGCCGTGGCAGGAGATGAAGACCCCACCAAAATCCTGCCCCTATGCACCAAAAGCTAATTACCCAAAAACTTCAAATGTGGATTAAAGAACAACCATAATGCAGATTTCTTCCTCAGAGGTGTTAATTTAATCTGTATAAGAGCATCATTATGGCAATGCCTTTACAGAGCTAAATCATGCTGACAAGTTCTCTTTAACTCTGTTGTCCTGTCCTGTCATAAGAGAAGAACAGCAAAAAAAAGAGAAGTGCCATGATGGACATCTACAGTTCTTGAAGGGCCATTATTGACTACAATGGGTTCTGTTGGGTTCCGTGCCAATGTTACGTTTTAGCTGGAGAAATAGATCTTCAGACACCCAGTCTGGAAGGGGAATTGTTGTACCACACAGACAGATCAAAGAATCATAAAATGATAGTGTCCAACCCCCTGCTCAATGCAGGATTCACTAAACCATCTCAGACAGATGTCTCTCCAGCCTCTGTTTGAAGACTTCCCTTGAAGGAGAACTCATCGCCTCTCATGGCAGCCTGTTCCATTCATTGATCACCCTCACTGTCACAAAGTTTTTTCTGATATCTAATCTGTATCTTCTCCCTTTCAGTTTAATTCCATTACTTCTCATGTTTCCATGTGAAAATGATAATAATGATGATCCCTCTACACTGCGACATCCCTTCAGATATTTGTAGATAGCTATTAAGTCTCCTCTTAGCCTTCTTTTTTGCAAGCTAAACATTCCCAGATCCTTTAACCGGTCCTTGTAGGACATACTTTGCAGTCCACTCACCACCCTGGTAGCTCTTCACTGAACTTGCTTCAGTTTTTCAATGTCTTTTTTAAAATGTGGTGATCAGAACTGGACACAGTATTCCAAATGAGATGGCATTGGTGCAACAGATTAAGATTATTTGGAGATAGCAATGCCAATGCCGACGTCATTAGCGTGGTCCCACTCCCTCATCCCAGCAAGGACGCCAACATATTCATCACACTGGCCACATGGCGGTGTCCCCATTATCTGCCGTGGCTTTCCGTCTCCCTGGGCCTACACATGTCACGCAGGTGTCCCGCGGCACCTCTAATGCGGGGGTGCACGCGCTCCCAGATTCTTAAAGGAGCAGCTTGTGCACTTTGGAAATGCCCCTAGCCAATACCTGGGAGGCATCAAGGTACACATGGAACAATCCCCAGTAGTGAGGTGCTTAAGCAACCACCTTGATTTAGTTAGTGTTGTGCAGCGAGTCATTTGCCAGGTCTCCCATGTTATCTGAACCAAAACCAGTTCCTGAAACCCATGTTGTCTGAACCAGGATCTTCTCCTGAAACCTGTGTTGTTATGTACGGTAGCTGAGGAGGACACGAACAACAGCAGGGCAGCGGAACACCTGAGATGTTGGTAACTAATGGGTTGCAGAAACCTGAACTAACCACACAACTAGAGGTAGCCGTGGAGCGTTCCTATGTTGATCCTAGACGCCTCGTCACAGCCTGTGAGATAGCTATCCCTAAAGATGGAAACAGGAAAGCTAACTGCCCCGGAGTAGAGCCCCAAAGGAATAGGCAGCCCCCAAACATATAATGGCAGTTAGACAAGATGAAAACACAAACGCAGGCAAAAACAGATTGAGCAAATGCTGGGGCCACAAGCTGACTAAATAGGAAAGGACAGGAGAGATTACTTTCTGCAACCCAGAAAACCCTACAAAAATCCAACAATTCTGATTACAAAAATACTGAGATCACACGATCTCGCCACCCACTAAATCAGATCTCAGTGTGAACAAAACCAAGCTGCAGCCGCTGAAAAGCAGGAAAAAGCAAATGAAAAAACAACAGAGGCTACAAACAAACTGTGAGGAGCTCAGGCCCCAGGAGGGGACCCGGCTGTCCTCCACAAATGTGCAGAAAACAATGCAAATAGCAAGAACAAAATAAAAGCAGAAAATATCTTATCTGATAGCAGAAGATGCAGGCAAGACTCAGCAAACTTCCAAATGAACCAGGAACCACAATTGAGACAAGAACAATTGATCACCGGCAACCATCATGGGAGGGAACCTCCCTTATATCAGACCAGTCCGTGATCCCAGATTGCCATTCCTCGCTGAAAGGTTCAGTACTGTCTGTAACCACCAGAGGGAGCCTCTGCTCAGAAACCATCTCTAGCACATTCATAACACTGTGTAGTCTGAACCTGAAACCGCTCTGGCAGTACCTGAGCCTGCAGTCGCTCCGGCGATACCTGAACCAGTACCATTGTCCGTCATGTCTTGTGTTCCATAATCCTCACTGTCTGTACTAGAACCAATCCTGCCGGTGACTCTGAGACTGTGACTGCGATCATGACCCTAGGAAGCAGCTGCTGCAATTCTGGGAACTGCCCAGGAGTGGTACCTGATGGCTACCTGCAGCACAAGCCTAACTTCACCATCAGGAGCTCTAGCAAAGACCAGATAGCAGCTTAGCCATGCCCTCCTGGGTAAACCCGGCTCGTGGCACAGTGGATCCATGATCCATGTGTGTGACACAGAGTACATGGAAAATTATTCTGTATTGTGGGCAACAGAATACCTGCTTTCTGACTTCTTCCGAGTTAAAAGCACAATATCGCAACACAGTCATCTCTACCTTCCTTCATCTATCCCTTCAGTGTTGCAATACTGTGATTAAGACAGGGGAGAAGTCGAAACATTGGTATTCTGTCACCCACAGTACAGAATCAAAAAGCACTATAAACGTCCAGGGAACATTCTACAGTGAGGAACCAGTATGGTAGAGCTGAGTTGCAAAGGAAGTTCAAAGCTAATGCAGCTATATAGCAAGATTACACCAACTGGGTCTAGACACTATAGGACATTATTGTTATTTTTATTATAGCACCATTTATTCCATGGTGCTATACATGTGGAAAGGGGTATACATAATAAAAAACAAGTACAATAATTTTCAAAAAAACAAGTCACCGATAGGTACAAGAGGAGAGAGGACCCTGCCAGCAAAGGCTCACAGTCTACAAGGGATGGGTGAGTATACAGTAGTTGAGGGTAGAGCTGGTCATGCAGTGGTATGTTGGGATGAGGGTTACTGTAGGTTGTAGACTTGTCAGAATAGGTAGGTCTTCAAGTTCCTTTTGATGGTTTCCACGGTAGGCGAGAGTCTGATATGTTGGGGAAGAGAGTTCCAGAGTAGGGGGATGCACGGAGAAATCACATATGCGATTGTGGGAAGAGGAGATAAGAGGGGAGTAGAGAAGGAGATCTTGTGCAGATTGGAGGTTGCGTGCAGGTAAGTACTGGGAGACTAGGTTGCAGATGTATGGAGGAAACTGGTTGTGGATCTCTTTGTCTTTGTATGTCATAGTTACTGTTTTGAAATGGAGTCTCTGGGTAATGGAGAGCTAGAGAAAGGATTGACAGAGGGGAGAGTCCAGGGAATACCGGGGGGATAAGTGGAATAGCTAAGCAGCGGAGTTTAGGATAGATTGGAGGGGTGTGAAAGTGTAAGAGGGGAGGCCACAAAGCAGGAGGTTGCAGTAGTCAAGGTGGGAGATGATGAGGGCATGCACTAGTGTTTTTTGCAGATTCTTGGTTAATGAATGTACGGATCCGGGTAAAATATTTATGAGTTGGAATCGGCAGGAAGTTGATATCGCTTGGATATGTGACAGCTGTACTGTGTATATCCAGCTCTTTGTTACTCCGTAGCATTCACACAGACAGGCATGCTCTCAAGTCCTAAACAGCTGAAGTTTATTATTTCCATAAAACTTTCAGGTGATGTAAAAAAACAAGCTCTTCTGCGCAGAAAACCGAAACAGAAAATAAACAGAAATAATAATACACTGCATGGGCTCACCCACTTAGATGTCAGTCCTTCACTTTCCCTGCAGAGACTGAGCCACAAAAGCAAGGTTTTTCAAATTCCATACACAGACCAAGTGCAAGAGGTGTTTCCACCTCTCCTCACAGACCACTATGGAGCAGTTAATCAGCCCTTTTATATCAGCTGCCAGGCCTAAATTGGAGACATGGGAGCAGCCAGTCCCACCCATCTCTCCCAGCTGCGCCTAAAACCCGGACCCAAAATCTGGGCGCATTAAAAAACATTGCAGTGCTGAACCTTCTTTCTGGGTTTCACATCATCGAAGCTAGGTACATCAGTGACACTTATATTCCATTCTGGTTCAGTCATGGTTCAGCCATATTCCATATACTGTATGTAGTATAATTGCAGTTGTTTAAAAACCATGTCAGCATATCTCACGCACTGGCAATACGCTAACAATGAATGTAAGAGCGCATATAATTTCCAACATATATTGACCTAAATCAGTGAACAACATTGCACAATTCATGACATTGCCAGAAAATGAGATTACACCTAGACAATAAAGATAAGAATCTTACACAATACAGAAAATAAATAGACTTTCCAGATAAATGATTTATACATTTACGATTTCCTCCCAGAACCCCTGGTATTTGTGAATGCTTTTGCTGTAGGAAACGTATTGACTATTTTTTATGACTTTTGTCATTATCTCTTGGTTTCCTGTGTTTTGTAGAATTCTCTATTTAAAGAAATATCTACTTTTCAGCAAAAAGACATCAACATTGTAAATTCAGACACGTGCATGATGGAGTGTGAAGCATTATTGTGACCAAATACTTTGTCTGCTGCATGGCTTATTCCCATCCACCATTGGAACATCTGCGCACCTGTTTTTTTGGGGGGATCAGAAGTAAAAGCTGTCAGCTGAACAAACAAGCTTTCTATAAAGCTCACACATGAGAGAAGCCTCTGTCACAATTTATGTAAATTTTGCCATAAAAATTAATTGGACCTCTTTATAGTCAACAAGTTTATCAGACATAGTTTGTGTCCATCAAGGGGTCATCTGTCTCCACCATGAGGTCCATTTTTCTGGACATACACATTTGTCTGCTTTAGTTGGCCGTGGAAAATACTATTCCACAACCGCACACATGTAGTATATCGCATTGTAATGTGCAAATGTGTGTAGGAAAATGTCACTGGACACACAAAAATAGATCAGAGCAAACACTACTGCCAGAAGACAGAAGAAATGTGTACTAGTCTATAAATTATAAATAAGTAACAATTTTATTGATATACATATATTAAAACAGATATATCACACAATTAGACAACAGAGAACAGAACATATGAAAGGCAATTATTATGCTGTTGAGACAAATGGGACACTGTATTGATTAAGTAGGCACCCCATCCCCCTAGATCATCCCCCTCACACACACTCAACCATGAGGAGCAAAATAGTATAGCGTGGAAATATATGCCACTGCCAATATCTACTATATAATTGTCTTATCCCATCTGTCTGTCTGTCTGTTGGTCTGTCTGTCGGTCCAGGAAATCCCGCGTCGCTCATTGGTCTGGCAGCGGCCAATCAGCGCCACAGGATTTCACAAAAAAATGGCGGCCGTTAGCGGGTCATCTGCGGGACGGAGGTCAGCGAGGTCCTTCTGCTGCTAGCGGCCAGGAGATGAGCGGCTCGCGCTGGTCATCTCCCCGCTGCCTCGCCGCTGACCTCCGTCCCGCAGACACGTGTGACCAAATTTTTACTATTGATGCCGCCTATGTCGCATCAATAGTAAAAAGATCTAATGTAAAAATAATAAAAAAAATAATAAATAATGATATTCTCACCTTCCGGCGGCCCCCGCAGCTTTCCCGCCTCTCAGCGATGCTCCCGGCTAATCCCGTTCCCAGGCGTCCTTTGCGACAATCACCCCAGATGACGTAGCATCACGCGAGACCGCTACGTCATCTGGGGTGATTCTCGCAATGCATTACTGGGAACGGGATTGGCCGGAGCGTCGCTGAGAGGCGGGAAAGCTGCGGGGCCGCCGGAAGGTGAGAATATCACTATTTTTTATTTTAATTATTGTTTTTACATGGATATGGTACCCAGGGCCTGGAGGAGAGTCTCCTGTCCTCCAGACCCTGGGTACCATCCGCACATGAACCGCTTACTTTGCGCATGGTGGGCACAGCCACATGCGGAAAGTAATCGGTTCAATGCATTCCTATGGCTGCGGAATCGCCGCGGTTCCGCAAAAAAGAATGAGCATGCTGCGGATTCTCCCACGATGCGATTCCGCCGCGGAAAAACCCGCAGCATGTGCACAGCATTGCAGAATCCCATAGGCCATAATGAGTTGTATTGTGTAAGCGGTTTTGCCGCGGTTTCGCAGCGTTTGCGGCAAAACCGCTAGGAATCCGCAACGTGTGCACAGGCCCGGATACTTCTGCTGCAAGCGCCCGCTCATGTCCCGGTTCTCGCAGCGGAAGTACCCGCACAGGCAGCGGCGCTGACATCAATGCGGCTAGGATGTCAAGAGAGGACCGGGAGCAGCGCTGCAGGTCGGGATACTTCTGCTGCGAGCGCCCGCTCATGTCCCGGGTTCTCACAGCGGAAGTACCCGCACAGGCAGCGGCGCTGACATCCATGCGGCTAGGATGTCAAGAGAGGACCGGGAGCAGCGCTGCAGGTCGGGATACTTCTGCTGCGAGCGCCCGCTCATGTCCCGGGTCCTCGCAGCGGAAGTAGCCGGTCCTCACAATACAATTAGATGATTGGTCGCGGTCTTTCACCGCGACCAATCAACGATCTTGCCACTAAACTTAAAACACCGCTGTGTCGGCCGCATACATATTCTAGAATACCCGATGCATTAGAATCGGGCCACCATCTAGTATATTATAATAACTATGATGAACACATCTGTACTACCAAAGTGCCCTTATGTGGCACCATCATCAAGATATCTGGTATAATCCTATGTACTATCTATGGCAGTATAAATGTGAAAAAGTTTGAAATATATATAATTACCCAAACAAAATGGCAGGGGCTGGCTCCAAAGGGATCGTGGGGTCAGGGTCCAGGAGGGTTGGCCGTGGGTAGACAGTCAACCTCTGTAAAAAAAAAGTTGACTGTGTTGAAAATTGTGGACATATGGTTATTGGTTTACGAACAATCTTTCATTGAGAGGACATTCCCAGATTGTTCCCAGGATTTTTTTTCCCTTCTTCTGTATAGTCTTTTATACATGTGTAGTGCCTATATGGACACGTGTATGATTCTATTAATGTAACGATTGTTGACCGATGGGCATAAAGATGCACTGTTAGAATGGAACAGCAGTGCCTATGTCTGACAGCTGCTCCATTCCTTCTCTATGGGACTGCCAAGCAATGTGCTAAACTTTAGCATGGAGCGGAGATCGGGCATGAGCACTTTTGCTCCATTCTGACAAAGAGAAAAGTTCCGTGCTCCACTGATCAGTGTGATTTCCAACTGATTCTAATAAGATCCTTGGAATTGGTGATAACTTCTCTTCACCTCTTCAAAGATAAACCTAGGTTTGAAGATATCTCAATAACAATAATGTATAATATGACATTGCTCTTAGACTGCTGGATCAAGTCATTGTACAAAAAATTACAACTGTCTCCTATTCAAGACCTTATGCTCCCCCTTACATTACAACCCTTGTCCATGGATCATGGGTCATGGACTCCAGTGTACCGCTATACACTTGGAAATGGCAATCCAAGATACAACTCGCGGAGTAGATCTGGACTGTTCCTTGAAAAAAATTATCTTATGCAACCCCTTTATATTAGACACAAATAAACTATATATATATGTACCATATATACAGTATAAGTAAAAATATACACTGCTCAAAAAAAATAATGGAAACACTAAATTACCACATCCTAGATATCACTAAATGAAATATTCCAGTTGCAAATCTTTATTTATTACATAGTGGAATGCATTGAGAACAATAAAACATAAAAATGATCAATGTAAATAAAATAAATAAAAATTAATATCCCATGGAGGTCTGGATTTGGAATGATAATCAAAATCAAAGTGGGAAAATCAAATTACAGGCTGAATCAACTTCAGTGAAAATGCCTCAAAACAAGGAAATGATGCTCAGTAGTTTTGTGGCCTCCACGGGCGTGCATGATCTCCCTACAATGCCTTGGCATGATACTGAAGAGGTTGCGGATGTTCTCCTGAGGGATCATCTCCCAGACCTGAATTAAAGCATCAGTCAACTCCTGGACAGTTTGTGGTGCAACTTGGCGCTGGTGCATATGGTCTTACAATGGGTCTGAGGATCTCATCCCGGTATCTAATGGCAGTCAGAGTACTTCTGACTAGCACATGGAGGGCTGTTGTGAATGTGTTAGAAATGAATTCTGAGCAGAAGCTCCCTCTGGTGGTTATAAACAGTACTGAACCATTCAATGAAAATTGTGAAGATTGGCAATCAGGAGTTACAGACTGGTCTTATATAAGGGAGGTTCCCTCCCATCAGGGTTGCCGGTGATCAATTGTTCTTGTCTCAACTGTGGTTCCTGGTTCACTTTGAAGCTTGCTGACTCTTGCCTGCATCTTCTGCTATCAGATAAGATATTTTCTGCTTTTATTTTTGTGCTTGCTTTTTGCATTGTTCTCTGCACTTCTGTGGAGGTCAGCCAGGTCCCCTCCGGGGCTTGTGCTCCTCTCAGTTTATCTGAACCACTGTTATTTGTTCATTTGCCTTTTCCAGTTTTTTCAGTGGCTGCTGCTTAGTTTTGTTACACCAGAGAACTAATTTAGGTGGTAGAGGTCGTGTGATCTCAGGTGTTTTTGCAATTAGTGAGTTGGTATTTTTTAGGGTTTTTTGGATTGCAGTAAGTGTCCTTCCTATTCTTTTCTTTCTAGGAAGATTGGGCCCCAACGTTTGCTCATACTATTTTCTGTCTGTGTCTGTATTTCCTCTTGTCTAACCGCCATTACATGTTTGGGGGCTTCCTATGTTCTTTGGGGATCTGCTCCGGGGCAGATAGTTTTCCTCTTTCTATCTTTAGGTGTAGTTAGCTTCTCAGGCTGTGACGAGGCGTCTAGGACCAACGTAGGTATGCTCCACGGCTGCCTTTAGTTGTGGTGATTAGTCAGGGTACTGCAATCCAGTAGATTCCAACCTCTCTGGTGTATTGCCGTTTTTGCCTGCTCTCCTCAGCTACCAAATCATAACAGTATCACCGGCCAAAACTGAAAATTATATGGTACTCACAGAAGGGAAAATAGTGTAAAAAAAAAAAAGTTGTCAGAGTTGTCGGAGATTTTTTTTTTTTTTTCTCTGTTTGTTGCATTTTTTTTTCCCTCTTTTCTCTGGGTGCTGAGGATTTTTTATTTTTTTTCTCTCAATGGAGTTTGCACAGTTGTCTGGCCGTGTGGATCAGCTTGCCACTGAAGTTCTGAGTATTGCTACCTATCTTGCAGGTTGCCGGTTGTGGAACCTAGGATCCCCATGCCAGATTTGTTTTTGGGGGATCGAGCTAAATTTCTGAATTTCAAAAATAACTGTAAGTTGTTTTTTGCCTTAAAACCTAAGTTCTCAGGGAACGCAGCACAGCAGGTTCAAATTGTCATCTCTCTCCTGCGCAGCGATCCTCAGGATTGGACTTTTTCCCTGACACCTGGGGACCCTGTTTTGAGTAATGTTGATGCATTTTTTCTGGCTCTGGGGTTATTGTACGATGAATCTAATGTCACTGATCAAGCTGAAAAAACCTTGTTGGCATTAAATCAGGGGCTTGAGGACGCTGAGTTATACTGTCAGAAATTCCAAAAGTGGGCAGTCCTGACCAAATGGAATGATGATGCTTTGGCAGCCCTTTTTCGGAAGGGTCTGTCAGAGAATGTAAAAGATGTTATGGTGGGTTTCCCTGCTCCCTCTGGTCTCAATATTCTATGTCATTAGCGATTCAAATTGACAGACGTTTGCGTGAGCGTAGAGGTATGCGTGGAATAGTGTTGCTTGTGAACCAGCTTCTGAACCCATGCAGTGTGATAGAGTGGCTTCTGGGGCACAGCATCATGAGTTTCGAAAATGCAATGGGTTATGTTTCTACTGTGGTGACGCCTCTCATGCTATTTCAGTCTGCCCTAAGGGGCAAGACGTTTTGCACGCTCAGTTGTTTGGGTAGTGTTCAGACTAAATTTCTGTTGACTGTTACCCTGATTTGCTCCCTGTCCACACTTTCTGCTCAGGCTTTTGTTGATTCGGGAGCAGCTATTAACCTGATGGATTTTGATTTTGCTAAACGTTGTGGGTTTCCCTTGATACCCCTACGGAAGTCTATTCCCTACTGGGGATTGATTCTACCCCTTTGGCTGAGAATAAACCCCAGTTCTCTACTCAGGTGATAATGAGGGTTGAACCTGATCATCAGGAGAGTTGCAAATTTTTGGTGCTGTATAATCTGCATGACATTATTGTACTAGGTTTCCCTTGGTTACAGTCTCATATTCCTGTTTTGGATTGGAAATCTGTGTCTGTAACCAGTTGGGCTGCCAATGTGTTAATGCCAACACTCCCGTTTTTTCTGCCTCTCCCCAGGCTCAGGATGTTCCTGACTTTTTGACTGATTTTTCTGATGTGTTTAGCGAAAGTAAATCTGCATCCTTGCCCCCCCATAGGAGCTACGACTGCGCTATTGAATTAGTGCCTGGTAGTAAATTCCCTAAAGGTCGCCTTTTTAACTTGTCTGTACCTGAACATGACGCTATGCGGTCTTATATCAAGGAGTCATTGGAGAAGGGTCATATCAGACCATCCTCTTCACCCTTGGGTGCCGGTTTTTTCTTTGTGGCCAAAAAGGATGGTTCATTAAGGCCGTGTATTGATTATCGTCTCTTGAACAATATCACTGTGAAATATCAATATCCGTTACCCTTGATTTCTGACCTGTTTTCCAGGGTGAAAAGTGCTACTTAGTCTACCAAGCTTGACCTCAGGGGGGCGTATAACCTTATTCTCATTAAGCACGGGGATGAATGGAAGACGGCGTTTAATACCCCAGAGGGGCATTTTGAGTACCTAGTGATGCCCTTTGGGCTCACTAATGCTCCTTCCGTCTTCCAGTCCTTCATGAATGATATTTTCAGGGATTTTGTGGATAAATTTCTGATTGTTTATTTGGATGATATCTTGATTTTTTTCCAATGACTGGGACTCTCATGTGAAACATGTTCGGACTGTGTTCCAGATTTTGAGAGAGAATGCTCTGTATGTGAAGGGATCAAAGTGTCTTTTTGGCGTACAGAGGATCTCATTTCTGGGATTCATTTTGTCCCCATCTGTTATTGAAATGGACCCGGTCAAGGTTCAGGCCATCTGTGATTGGGTCCAACCTACTTCATTAAAGGCTCTTCAGAGATTCTTGGGTTTTGCCAATTTTTATCGTAAATTTATTGGTAATTTCTGTGTTATTGTTAAACCATTGACTGATTTGACCAAAAAGGGTTCTGATGTGGTGAATTGGCCTCCTGAGGCAGTCTCTGCGTTTCAGGAACTTAAGCAGAGATTCACTTCTGCTCCTGTTCTACGGCAGCCTGATGTTTCTCTGCCATTTCAGGTGGAGGTTGTTGCCTCTGAAATTGGGGCAGGTGCCGTTTTGTCCCAAAGAGATCCAGAGACCTCTAAAAGTAACCCTTGTGCCTTTTTCTCTCGAAAATTTTCTCCAACTGAACGTAATTATGACGTGGGTAATTGGGAGTTGTTGGCCATGAAGTGGGCTTTTGAAGAGTGGAGACATTGGCTGGAGGGAGCCAAACATCAGGTGGTGGTCCTCACGGACCATAAGAATCTGGTTTATCTGGAATCAGCCAAGCGACTTAATCCTAGACAGGCCAGGTGGGCCTTGTTTTTCACACGTTTTAATTTTGTGGTTTCCTTTCTTCCTGGCACTAAGAATGTTAAGGCGGATGTCCTTTCGAGGAGTTTCCTTGCGGACTCTCCTGAGTTATCTGATCCTGCTGTTATTTTGAAAGAGGGTGTAGTTCTTTCCGCCATCTCGCCCAATTTGAGACTGGCTCTGGAAGGGTGTGTGACGCTTCCCACGGCTGCGGGGCGTCGGGACATGGCATAGCTTGCCTAGCTAGCCAATGCTCCCACGCCGCCAGTCCACGACGACGTGAGGCATGGGTCCCAGATGGTAAGAGAATGTGGACCCACTGGACCACGGAGGGAGACCCGGGCCTGCCCGGACTAGGGAAGGCAGCGACCGGGATCCGTGGCAGCTGAGCATGTGGGCAAGGTGGCGACCTTCAGGACTAGACAACACCGCACAACTTCAGGTAAGAAAAACATAAAGTTTACTTAAAGAAACACAGTACATAAACAGAACATAAGACCGGGCTCCCGATTCCGCACATCAGAGAAGGGTACACGACTCAGGATCACAGACGAGTGCTGGAGGACATCACGGGTAGATGCAGTCCAGGGTTATCTGGCACGGGCATACTTGGACGGCTCTCTCTCAGGCCTTAGGCGTAGCACAGGCTCAGAAAGAGAACATCAGACACCGACCTCAGACAGACTTCAGACGATGGCGGGTCATCACGGGTAGATGCAGTCAAGGATCATCTGGCACAGGCATACTAGTATGGCCTCACTCTCAGGCCTCGGGCGTAGCACAGGCTCAGCAGGAGAACATCAGACACCGGCCCAGGACGAACGTCAGACGATGGCGGGGTCATCACGGGTTGATGAAGTCCAGGGTCATCTGGCACGGGCATACTAGGACGGCCTCTCTCTCAGGCCTCAGGCGTAGCACAGGCTCAGCAGGAGAACATCAGACACTGACCCAGGACAGACGTCATCACAGGGTAGACCAAGGAGGAACCGGCAGGACTTTGGAACATCAGGAACACGGACTGGATCTCAGGGACACTGGAACACGGACAGGACATCGGGAACACGGATTGGAACATCAGGAACACGGATTGGGTCTCAGGGAGTCAGGAACACGGACAGGAACATGGATTGGATCTCAGGGAGTCAGGAACACGACTGGAACATCAGGAACACGGATTGGGTCTCAGGGAGTCAGGAACACGGACAGGAACATGGATTGGATCACAGGAACACGGACTGGAACACAGGCATCGGACTCCGGACATCTGGCACCGATCAGCAGGCTCCGGACATCTGGCAACGATCGGCAGGATCCGGACATCAAGCAGGGAGGATAGGATCCGGACATCTGGAAGTGGTCGTCGGACATCGGACATCAGGCCATGGTCATCAGGCATAGGATCCGGACATCTGGCAGCGACCTGAAAAGGAACCCCAGCGGTCTGGTGCAAGCCCCGCCAGGCTCAACGGGAGCTGGCCGGGAATTGCACAGAAGCTGAGCACAGAGTAACGGAAACTCAGCACACACCGGACTCCTCCTTCCAAGATGAACTCAGGTTATATAGCAAGGATTCACAGTCACTGGCACTGGGTTCAGGACACAGCAGGATTTCAGGAACATAACACAGAGGACACAGTTCAGACAGTCAGGTACAGGATGCGATCCAGGATCAGGGAACAAGACACAGCAGGAACAGGGAATCAGCTCTCCAGAGCTGATCAAATTCAGAGCAGGAGCTGAACACACAACCACATACGGCTAGGTTCAGGGATTCAATGTGGATTCAATGTGAAGCTCTGGCAACGCCCATCAGGGCTGGGGAACTTTATATATGAGCTGCTTCACAGCGATAGGCTGGAGCAGTAATTCTAGTACACACCCAATCCTCATAAAAGCAGGACAGGTGTGGGCCGCGCCCCCTATGCAGAGCCAGACAACTCATTACAGAGGAACAACTGACAGTGGCTGCTGCTACACACGTAGTAAATCATGCACCATTGCAGAGGACTTTGCAACCTACGGATGGTCTTCACAGCAGGCCAGGCGCCTGACAGAAGCTGCTGCCACACACGTAGTAAATCATGCACCATTGCAGAGGACTTTGCAACCTACGGATGGTCTTCACAGCAGGCCAGGCGCCTGACAGAAGCTGCTGCCACACACGTAGTAAATCATGCACCATTGCAGAGGACTTTGGAACCTACGGATGGCTTCTGCAGCAGGTCAGGGACCGCACATGCGGGTGGTCATGCAACGCAGCGGAGACACTCACGCAAGTACGGCCACGCAGCAGAGCTGGGAACTGAGCAGCATCCATACAGGTAACAGACAACAGTATCCCAGCTGGTTAGGGGGAAAGGAGAAAAAGGGTTAATGCAAAAGACATGCAGAGTAACGCTGGAAAACAAAGTACAGACAATACCAGCGTTACAGGGTGTCAGGAGGATAAACCCGAGCGCTGCCCTATTGGGAAATTGTTTGTCCCGGACCGGTGGAAGAAGAGTGTGATGTCTGAGATTCATTGTTCCGCGTTGGCCGGTCATCCCGGAATTTTTGGTACCAGAGACTTGGTGAGTCGGTCCTTTTGGTGGCCTACTTTGTCTCGTGACGTCAGGGAATTTGTGCAGTCCTGCGGGACTTGCTCTCGCTCCAAGCCTTGCTCTCGCTCTAGTGGTTTGTTGATGCCATTGCTGTGCCCAAGAGACCATGGACCCATATCTCTATGGATTTCATTTCCGACCTCCCTGTTTCTCAGAGAATGACTGTTATCTGGGTGATTTGTGATAGGTTTTCCAAAATGATACATCTTGTGCCATTACCTAAGTTGCCTTCCTCCTCCGAATTGGTGCCTTTGTTCCTTCAGCACGTGGTTCGGTTACACGGCATTCCTGAGAACATTGTGTCTGACAGAGGAGTCCAGTTTGTTTCCAGATTTTGGAGGACTTTTTGTTCTAAACTTGGTGTTCAATTGTCTTTCTCCTCGGCTTTTCATCCTCAGACCAATGGACAAACTGAGAGAACAAACCAGACATTGGAGATTTATCTGAGATGCTTTGTGTCTGCTGATCAAGATGACTGGGTCTCTTTTTTGCCTTTGGCTGATTTGCTCTTAATAATAGGGCTAGCTCTGCCACTTTGATGTCTCTATTTTTCTGCAATTTTGGGTTTCACCCTCGATTTTCTTCGGGACTGACGGAGGCTTCTGTCTGTCCAGGTGTTGAGTCTGTTGTGGAGCGTATGCAGCAGATTTGGGACCAGGTAGTGGAGAGGTTGTCCCTCTCTCAGGAGAGGGCCCAGCGGTTTGCCAACCGGCATAGGACTGATGGTCCTCGGTTTGAAGTGGGGGACTTGGTCTGGTTGTCCTCAAGAAATATCCCTATGAGAGTTGCATCTCCTAAGTTTAAGCCTAGGTTCATTGGACCTTATAAGATCATGGAGATTCTTAATCCTGTTTCCTTTCGTTTACTTCTTCCAGGGACATTTAAGATCCATAACGTGTTCCACAAGTCCTTATTGAAGAGGTTTGTCGAGCCAGTGGTTCCTATGGCTGCGCCTCCTGACCCTGTTTTGGTTGAGGGCAATCTGGAGTATGTGGTTGAGAAAATATTGGATTCTCGTTTTTCTAGACGGAAACTCCAGTATTTGGTTAAGTGGAGAGGTTATGGTCAGGAGGACAATTCTTGGGTGTTTGCTTCGGACATCCATGCTAGGAGACTGATCCGTGCGTATCACGAGCTCATACTGATCGGCCTGGTTGCACAAGTGAGGGTTCGGTGACCCCTCCTCAAGGGGGGGTACTGTTGTGAATGTGTTAGAAATGAATTCTGAGCAGAAGCTCCCTCTGGTGGTTACAAACAGTACTGAACCATTCAATGAAGATTGTGAAGATTGGCAATCAGGAGTTACAGACTGGTCTTATATAAGGGAGGTTCCCTCCCATCAGGGTTGCCGGTGATCAATTGTTCTTGTCTCAACTGTGGTTCCTGGTTCACTTTGAAGCTTGCTGACTCTTACCTGCATCTTCTGCTATCAGATAAGATATTTTTTGCTTTTATTTTTGTGCTTGCTTTTTGCACTGTTCTCTGCACTTCTGTGGAGGTCAGCCAGGTCCCCTCTGGGGCTTGTGCTCCTCTCAGTTTATCTGAACCACTGTTATTTGTTCATTTGCCTTTTCCAGTTTTTTCAGTGGCTGCGGCTTAGTTTTGTTACACCAGAGAACTAATTTAGGTGGTAGAGGTCGTGTGATCTCAGGTGTTTTTGCAATTAGTAGAGTTGGTATTTTTTTTAGGGTTTTTTGGATTGCAGTAAGTGTCCTTCCTATCCTTTTCTTTCTAGGAAGATTGGGCCCCAACGTTTGCTCATACTATTTTCTGTCTGTGTCTGTATTTCCTCTTGTCTAACCGCCATTACATGTTTGGGGGCTTCCTATGTTCTTTGGGGATCTGCTCCGGGGCAGATAGCTTTCCTCTTTCTATCTTTAGGTGTAGTTAACCTCTCAGGCTGTGACGAGGGTCTAGGACCAACTTAGGAACGCTCTACGGCTGCCTTTAGTTGTGGTGGTTAGTCAGGGTACTGCAATCCAGTAGATTCCAACCTCTCTGGTGTATTGCCGTTTTTGCCTGCTCTCCTCAGCTACCAAATCATAACAGAGGGCTGTGCGGCCCTCCAAAGAAATGCCTACCCCACACCATTACTGACCCACTGCCAAACCGGTCATATTGGAAGATGTTGCAGGCAGCAGAACGTTATCCATGGTGTTTCCAGACTCTGTCACATCTGCCAGATGTGCTCATTGTGGAACCTGCTTTCATCCGTGAAAATCACAGGGCGCCAATGTCGAATCTACCAATCTTGGTGTTGTTTGGCACATGCCAATGCCCTGTACAATGTTGGGCTGTAAGCGCAATACCCACTTGTGGCCCCACATTTCACCCTCATGGAATCTGTTTCTGACAGTTTGAGCAGATGCATGGATGTTATGGCCTGCTGGAGGTAATTTTTTAGGGCTCTGGCCCTGTTTCTCCTGTTCCTTCTTTCACAAAGGATGAGGTAGATGTCATGCTGCTGGGTTGCTGCCCTCCTATGGCTGCCTTCACATCTCTTGGTGTAATGGCCTGTCTCCTGCTCTGGACACTGTGGCGACAGACACAGCAAACCTTCTTGCCACAGCTCGCATTGATGTGCCATCATGGATGAGCTGCCCTACCTGAGAAACTTCTGTTGATTGTATAGTAGACATGCTACTGTAACTCTAGGGATGAAAGCAATGACAGTATGCAAAAGTGACCAAAACAACAGAAAAAAAGATTGAGAACAGAGAAATGGTCTGTGGTCACCAATCTCAGAACCACTCTTTTATAAGGGTTGTCTTGCTAATTGCCTATAATTTCTACCTGTTGTCTGCTCCATTTGCACAACAGCAGGAGAAATTGATTCACAGTCAGCGTTGCTTCATAACTGGACAGGTTAATTCACAGAAGTGGGATTGCATTGGAGTTACATTGTGTTGTTTAAGTTTTCCCTTTATTTTTTTGAGCAGTGTAAATATCTATAAAAAGCTCACGATTGCAAAAAAATGAAATAAAACATAAGCATGATATAAAGACACTACCACCATGGTGTTAACACATGGTATCTCACACTGACAGGTGTCTTTAAGAAATACAGACACATCTAGGAAATTCCTCAGGAAGACTAAAAATAAGATAAGTGTTATTGTTACCGTAAATATTATGCTGACTTATCGCCAGCGGAGGTGGGGGCGTTCCTTGAAAACTTATATCATTATTCCTATTATTCTCTGCCCATTAGAAAACCTTCAGGTACATTAATACAATTCAAGGACGCACTGAAACAATATTGTGCAAAAAGGATATAATTAATGCTTTCCTCGTATGTCTCCCACTGGTATATTAAATTTAGCTGCACAATGTGAAATATCTAAGTCTGACCGGAGGGGATGGAGGAGTGGGGGGTTAGGACTTATATGTCCCACAAACAATGACTGCATTTATTTTTAGTATGATATATAGAGCTGACCGAGCATTTATAGGGAAGTGTTTGTAGGTTGCATCCATAGTAAATGCGTTGTGAAAGGCTTCTGTCCCCTGACATGTGTTCTGCAGAAAGTAAGAATATTGTAGCATCTTTTCTTAGGTTTGTCATTACACTTTTCCTCTGTTATCCTGAATGGAATTATTGCAAGTACTTGTGGTACAGAATACAAAAAATAATAAGGGAATGATTGGCTTTGAAAATAGACTTCAAAGAGGACCTATCACCAGATCAAAAGTGTCCGGTTTTTGGTCTTATTCTACCCCTGCTCCTCCCCTGAGTATGCATTTTGAGTTTTTTTTCTAATACAGTTTATAGATATGGATCTTTGTATTTGGCCTCATTTTTATGGTCTTTACAATGGGGCGTGGCCCACAGGATCCTCAGGGGAGTATCTTTAGTCTGCTCTGCATTATTAACCCATGAGCCACACCTCTTGAGTAAAGACCTCAAAAGTTAGCACTAAACAAATAGGCCATACATGTGGAACCGTATGGCAGATTAAAAAGGGGGAATAAAATAAGAACAAAAAATGGACATTGTTGACCTGGTGACGTGGTTGACCTGGTGGTGACTGTTGCTTTTAAGAGCCGTTTACCACTTTCACAGCCCAAGCCTGTATCTTTGGACATCTTCCTGGATGTTTGCTTTTGATGAAAATGCTCTCCGATTCCTCTAATCACAGTAGCACAACCCCTACCCTTCCTCCTCTGCCATAGTGATAGTTTAATGCAGCATTGCCCTCAGCTATTTTACCTCTTTATGGCTCTGTTCTGGTCCTGACCCCAGCTCCAGCTTCCTGTGACCCTTGATCTATCCAATGACCCCTAACTTCTGATCTGCCCAGCTAGACTTCTGTGTTCTGATTTATGGCGGTTCCCTCTCTCATCTGTCCAACTTCTAGGACATATACTTTCAGCAAAGTGAACTTGGAGCTGTCTAGAAGCAGAGATGATATCAGGATTTCCTTAGTTCGACCACCTCACTACAGTCAGTGCTGCCCAGCAGCGACTTGCATTCATTCCCCAAGATCGAGCAGACGTACCTACCCAGCGTCTGCAACAGCACAGGGTAGAAATGAAAGACCACTATGAGCACCATTTTGCTCCCCTACTTTGATAAATTATCAGATTAAGCTACAGATATGAATTGGTTGCTTTATTCAGTTGTATAATTATAGTATTTTTTATACAGAAAATGTCCTACACAAATGACTTATGAAATGCAATAATTATTCTGATATCTAGAGATGAGTGGATTAATCTGTGGAGGATCGAATTTGATTTGAATTTCCTGAAATTCTTATTTTCCCACAATTTCAAATACTTTCAGATTCGATTCGCGGTTCACAAAAAAACAACTTGCCCAGCACCATTTCGCACACTGCTGAAGCATCAGCGTGGACTAATGTCATTTTGCGTGGGCCTCTCCACAACGCACTGCAGCTGTGATGTGGCACCCCTGAAGTTTCAGTCGCCACAGAGGTACTGCACCTCAACTAGAAGTGTGGTATCCCACTCTCAGGTAAGGAGGGAGCACTACCCAGGACTCTAACACTCGCACCCAACACACACCAGTTCAGTCGGGGCATCTAGGTGTACTCTTAGGGAGGATGGCCTCATCCCAGGCTGGGTAGGAAAGGGTGTTGGGGAGTGGGTGTGATAGGTAGAAAAGGGGGAGGAGCTTAAGAAGCGAGAAGAAGTTAGTTGATCTGAGGAGACTGGAGGAGAAGGAGTGAAAGAGAAAGCAGTGGTCTGTGAGACCAGAGAGAATTGAGAGGGAGAGACAGAAGGAAGCTCATGGGAAGACAGAAGGGGTCCTAGGGGCACGGATAGTGAGGAATCCATCCGTTGGGCCCCTATCACCGGCGTGGTCGGTGGAGGGACCAGGTCGCAGTAAGGGGACCGGCCCCAAAACTAGTGGAGAAACTAAGGACTCAGCTAGAAAACCGGAGGCTACCGTATTTGCACATGCTGCAGCCACATCCAACACATTCGCTGAAAAGGCAGACACATAGGATCCAGGGGTCTGACCATCGTCGCCCGACAAGATCCGAGTCTACTGGCTCAGGACACTGTGTGTGAAGGTGCAGGGCAGGAGAGGCGGTAGTCAGCATAGTGAGACGGCCAGGAAAGGAACATCTAAAGGAGTCCTGGAAAGGTGTATCCCAATCTACCTGGGAGTTTGCTGGACCACAGACCCTGAGGACACAGCACCCTGGCTGGAAACAGTTTCTGCAGAACTGTGAGTAAAGCATTGAGAACTGCGCCCTGCTATGTCCTCTGATTCATTTTCGTGCTACTCGCCCTGCACCACAACAACTACAAACATCATCATCATCGTTTTACACTACAGCTGCCCTGGGGAATAGATCTGCCTGTGGAGAGCTGTATCAACTCTGCTGCATCAACAGCTACCCCAGTGGACTGAATCTGCAGCGTCGGCTAGCACCTTATTTGCCGAATACCACAGGTGGCGTCACGAACTATCTTATAAACTTTATTTCCCTTTTATCATCATTTTCATTTGACGCCCAGGGCCATGGACCAGGTCACTGCTGCTGTGACACATCCCCTTTAAGAACTGGCCCTGTACCGAGTAATCCCCATGGCTCTGGAGGGCGCGTCAGTGACATCTAGTAGATTATCAAACCTTGTACAGTGGTGGTCACAGATCAAGGTTCCCAGTGGAGCACAGTTTGTAAGGCATAGTCATTTTCCATTTTCAGACTCACTGGGTGTCTCTCGTATGTAGAGTGTAAATTCCAGGGGCGTAACGATCGGGCCCATGAGGGAGGGGACCAATAGACACCAACACCTATTTCAGCTGGATGTGCGTCCAAGCTGAAGTGTATTGCGGAGTAGAGACCGACCTGCTCCCTGCACTGCAATACAAGTTGACAACCAATCAGAGGTGGTATCTGACATCATGGGAGTGATGTCATGTGCTTACATGCTGAAGCCAGCTGCAGTCTATGGAAGAGGATGCCGCATGTCGCAGAAGAAGAGAAAGGTAAGATGAATCTTTTATTTTTTTCGAAGTTGGAAAAAGGAAGTAAAAACAAACATTATTCCAGGGAGGGGCCTATAATTAGGAATATTATACAAGAAAGAGGTACAGGATGAAAGATATTATAGCAAGATGGGGCCCAGGATAAAGGACATTATATCAGGATGGGGAACATTATACCAGGGAGGGGCCCATGATGGAGGATATTATAATACTGGGATGGGGGATATTGTTAAAGGAAGGGGCTAGCGTGGTGCCAATATTACAGTAAGGAGTCCAGGACAGGGGACACTATGCCAGGAAGGGCCCTAGCATGGGGGATGTTATTACTGAAAGGGGCCAAGGATGGGGGACATTATAGCTAGAGATGAGCGAACATCGTCGGCTCCATCCTTATTTGGCAAGCTATAGCGCTTACCGAAGAAGCTGCATGTGTCGCAGCTGTGCGACAGTCACAATACATGCATGGAGAGCCTGTGTGTTGTGACTGTCACACAGCCGCGACACATGCAGCTGATGCGCCAAACAGCTGATTATCGGGAGCGCTCCAGGTATCCGGGTTCCCGATGCAGCTTCTTCGGTAAGCGCTATAGCTTGCCGAATAAGGAGGGAGCCGACGATGTTCACTCATCTCTAATTATAACCATAAAAGGCCCAGGACAGAGGACATTATAACAGGAAGGAACACAGAATGGGGGACATTAAAGCAGGAGGGTGCCCAGGATAAGATACATAATTACAGGACAGGGATCAGGATGGGTTTACATTATTACAGAAAGCGGCCAGGACAGTGGACCTTATCTCAGAAATGGGCTATAACAGGGAACCGTATTACAAAAAAAGGGGTCAGGACGTGGTACATTATTACAGTAAGGGGCCCAGTATAAGGGCAATTATTACAAGAAAAGCCCAGGACGGGGAACATTATACCAGGAAGGGGCCCAGGATGGTAGACATTATTGTAGGATGGAGGTCAGGTGTCACGATCCATTTTTGGATTTTTTCCATTGAGTTAAACCTTTTTTCCTTTCAGGCCAGCAGGGTTTAAATGTCTGTTTTTCCCCGCTGGCAGGCTGGTGTAATTGCATTGCTGCTGGGTCACCAGATGTGGGCGGTGACCACTCCCACGATCCTTTAAAACAGTGTTTCCCAAACTCCAGTCCCCACGGACCCCACAGGTCATGTTTTCAGGATTTCCATAGTGTTGCACAGGTGAGAGAATTCCTCATGCCTTGATGATACTTCCACCATCTGCGCAATACAAAGGAAATCCTGAAAACATGACCCGTGGGGTACGCGAGGACTGGAGTTTGGGAAACACTGCTTTAAAAGATCACCTGATGCATCAGCTGACTGTCGGTATTAGAGCAATCTGCAGCGACCAAGCTGGAGTAAGGAGCTCTCTGGGTGCAGTGGTGCTTCTGCTGAGTTTGCTTATCTGGTGCCTTTTTTCTGCTGTGCGGTGCTTTGCAGCAGAGAAAGCTAAGTGGTGTTTTTGTTACCTTGTCCCTTTGGTGTCTGTCTCTTCCCCCTGTGTTTATTATGTGCTTTGACGGCCAATGCACTAGCCAGGGCAGTTATAGGTGACAACTAGGGAGAGGTATCCTGACAGCGGCTGGGGGAAAGGACCAGCATAGGGCATTAGGGGAGTGCAGGGACAGGCTCAGGTTTGAGCTCAGGTGGTGACCATCCCTCATTCCCTATTGTTTGGGCCTTCCTCCCCCCAATTCCATCCCTGTTGTGTGTTGTGCCGTAAGCTGACCGACCATCCATTGGGTCATGTCACTCTGTGACACCAGGACGAGGAGCATTATTCCAGGAAGGGGCTCAGGATGGGGGACATTATTACAGAATTGGAACCAGGATGGGGTACATTATAGGGCCAGGACTATGTATATTGTTAAAGAAAGGGGCCCAGGATGGGGGACATTGTTACAGAAAGGGGCAAGGACGGAGGATATTATACCAGGAAGTGGCCCAGGCTGGTGGACATTATTACAGAAAGGGTGACAAGACAGGAGACATTATACCAAGAAGAGGCCCAGGATAGGGTACTATTTCAGAAAGAGGCCAGGGCGGGGTACTTTATTATGGAAAGGGAGCCAGGACGAGGTACATAATTACAGAAAGGGGCCAGGACAGGGGAAATTATTATGGGATCTAGAATACTACATGGTCCAATACCTCTGACCAATATACAGGTAGAGGCTCAGTTCCAAATTTTGCACCGGGGCCCATCAGATTTTGCACCAAGGCCCATCGGACTCTAGTTACCCCACTGGTAAGTACTTGTGGTGGGCAGGGTCCTTTCTCTTGCTCTTGTAGAGTGTAAGCTCTTATAATCAGTGGGGTCCTCTTTCCTCCAGAATGTAAGCTCTTAAGGTCCGTCAGCGGGATCCTCTCTCTCAATCAGAGGTTTATTAATAAAATGTTTTGTTTGTTGATTAAAATAACAATATTTTTACTAATTTGCACATTTTTTTGCTAATAAATATTTCTTATTCTGATTTCCCAGAATTAAAGTCTAAAAGATTATCAAATTAAGTGTCATCAAACAGGAAGAAGGTAAAAAAATAAGCATTTAGGTAGAGTAGTGAAGGAACGATAGAGAGTTTTTAATTAAAGTATATTATAGAAGCAATTAGATTATTACATTACATAGACATTTAGGATTAAATCAGTGTTAATTTCAGACCACCCTATAAGTAAAAATCCAATTCACTGATAAAAAGTTAGATGAGTTAATGGAAGAGCAAGGATGGCCAGAGCAAGTATGGCAGATGTCACACTGTCCTGAAGATACCATTGATTAGGATCGGTGATGGTTAGCCAATAAAGGTATCACTTTAAGAATGCTCTTGTCATAATTGGACGGAGAAGTATTCACATTGATTAGGATCCAAACAGAAGACATTTTGGGAGAAACAATATTCATATGGTTTTCCAAAATGATGTGATGCCACAAAACAAGAACAATAATAATAGCTGTAACTCTCCAACGTGTCACTTGATGAAAAGTCTCATCGATCTATCAGCGTCATCCCTCTATTTAGGTCCGTCTTCTCTTCCCACCTAAAAAATCTCCACTACATAATGATCAATAATGAAACCAAGCTTTGGAGCTAATCACTGCCGCTCATTAATAAGACATTGCTTGAACAAATCCACATGGTTTATCTCAGCCTTAGTGAACACAATGCCTGTTAATGAGATTATAAATCTTAGAAGAAAAATGTTTTGCAGAAAAAAAAACCCCAAAGAACATAAATTTCCGTTAATGGTGGAGGGGTCAAGTAAAGTTATGTTTGGCGGAAGTTCATGGATGGTTGTTTGAAATTATATAATTTAGGAAGGAGTAATTACTGATTTAGATGACTTGAATCTAGAATATTGATGTATTATGTTCATGGGCTTTGTTGGGTTGAGGCGTGAGCCATCTTCATATATGACATTCATTTAACTGTTTTTGGGACTAAAGCTTTTTTTTTTTTATTTCTATACACAAAGACTGTTGTACAATCCAAGATTCATCATGGCCGGTCTTCCATAGCAATAGCTGCTTACACCAATGACTTCCGACATAACTCGAACATGATGTACTATGTGGTTGAGATTGTTTTACAACTCAGACTCCATGTTCATGGTCATAAACCAAAAATGGCATGTGATTTTTCAGTCCTTCTTGTGAACAATAGAAATAAAGCATGAGCTATGGATTTATCACACTGAAGTCACCGCGGGTAATGTACTACAGTATTATACTTCAGAAATGGCAAGGACATTGTGACCCGACTCACTGAGAAAAGGAAGATAAACAACTCAGCCAAGGGGACCCGATTCAAGATTACATTTGTGCCTTTTTTTGTCTTTTGTTATTTTTCATTTTCTTTTTTTCAATTTGCACTTTTTTTTAAGTCTTTTCTATATGTGTTCAACTTTTTTTTTATGTTCACTATTATGGAGAAGGTTTGAGACTTCCAGATGTTTTTGGCAGATTTTTCAATTGCAACTTTTAAAAAGTCACAAAATGTATTCTACTTTTCCCGAAACAGTTCACGAACGCCATATATTTTCGCACAAAATGTTACAATATTTTAGAGAAACATGACATTTTTACTGTTAAAATTTGAAAAAATGGTTAAAGACAAAAAAGAGAGGATTTGATTTTTGGCATAAAATTTATGAACCACATACGCCGTTATAAATAATTTAGTACAAAAAACAGCACCGAATACCACAAGACAAAAAAAATAAAAGAGGCTTTAAGAAAGGCAAATGATGAGTTTAAAAGTTTCAAACGTACACATAAAATTATAATATTGTCAGGGTAAAATTTAATTAGGAAGTAAAAAAAAAGGAAGGAAAAAAGAAGAGTAAAATTTTAATTGAAGAAATGGAGAAGGAAAATGAGATAGGCAAAATGTCGTAGCAAAAGGGGACATGATGAGGAAATGGTGGAAGGAAAGAGAAAATGAGGGAAGCAAGAGAGCATTAGGAGTAAGAACCAGTAGAAAAAGCAAAGGAGAAAAAAAGAAGCATCAAAAATTCAGAGCTAAAAGTAAAAGTCAAAAAGATAGAGATGATGGACAAAGAGAATGGCAAAGATTGATAAAAGCAAAAGAATCAAGAAAACACTTTGAATGAGAACTAGAAGAATAAGGACAAAGAAAGAGAATGAGAGGAGAAGAAAGACATGGACAAATTGAAAAATGAAAGAACAAAAAAGAGAAGTAGAAGAAAAATAAAGGCCCAGATTCATTAAGATCGCCTGTTGCTCGTACTACTATGAGAAGCCTAAATGGCTTATACGTGTGGCCTGCAGCTTCTCCAGACTTCTCCCTTGGCCTGCAGCTTCTCCAGACTTGTCTCCCATGAAGCACATCTGGGACTTCATTAGTCTGCAATTGTAAAGGAGCTGCCAGCAGCGGATCTTGATGATTTGCTCAAGTACATTCACAGCTGCAGAACATTCCTCAGACACACATTGATAACCTCATTGATAGCAGCCGGGGCTGTAAGTGAGATTTCTGCACATGGGGCTCATGCTCTGTACTAAAGAAATCAAAAGTTTTCAAAATGTTGTTTCCATTTTTTCATTATTTGCACATCAGTAACATGTCTATCCATCCTGTGATTTTCATCAATCCACAACTATTCTTTTTTAGTGGTGCAATTTCAATTTGAGGAATGTATATGTACACACACACACACATATACAGTTGAGTATATACTTATGAGATTACGTTATGTATATATATATATGCACATATACTGTAAAAGTACAGCACAGTAGAGCACTAAATGCTCGTTCAACCATAACATAGCATATCTATGAATTAGTTTGTTTTTGTTCAGTTTTACAATTACACAATGAAAGACGAGTTACATAATTACACACATCAATGCAAATCAAATATGTTATTTTTCAAAATAATATGAATGTCAAGTGGAAAGAAAATATTTGTCTTGTTTTAGACAGATATAATATTTCCCCAGATGTTACATCATTTACCTGTCAGCTACTTAAAAAAAAATTGTACATCATACAGAAAAGGATAATTATCAGAAGTCGTTTGCATGGAGGAGCAGCAATGTTCTTCTTTGGAATGATTGCAGAATGGAGAACAACAGTGTCTAAGATAAAGGTTCTTCTGTTGGCCCGATAGCAAACTACAGTACAGACCAAAAGTTTGGACACACCTTCTCATTCAAAGATTTTTCTGTATTTTCATGACTATGAAAATTGTAGAATCACACTGAAGCCATCAAAACTATGAATTAACACATGTGGAATTATACATTACACTTTACAAAAAAGTGTGAAACTACTGAAAATATGTCTAATATTCTAGGTTCTTCAAAGTAGCCACCTTTTTCTTTGATTATTGCTTTGCACGCAGAAAACTTTTGGTCTGTACTGTATTTGATCTTATTTTTATATGCCTCGTGAAAAAGGGATGCCGTATATACTCGAGTATAAGCCGACCCGAGTATAAGCCGACCCCCCTAATTTTGCCACAAAAAACTGGGAAAACTTACTGACTCGAGTATAAGCCTAGGGTGGAAAATGAGATTATGCCCTATATGCTGCCCATGTATTATGCCCCCATAGATGCTCCATAGATTGTGCCCCCATAGATGCTCCATAGATTATGCCCCCATAGATGCTCCATAGATTGTACCCCCATATATGATCCATAGATTATGCCCCCATAGATGCTCTACAGATCGTGCCCCATATATGATCCATAGATTATGCCCCCATAGATGCTCCATAGATAGTGCCCCATAGATGCTCCACAGATTGTGCCCCCATATATGATCCATAGATTATGCCCCCATATATGATCCATAGATTGTGCCCCCATAGATGCTCCATAGATTATGCCCCCATAGATGCTCCATAGATTATGCCCCCATAGATTATGCCCCCATAGATTATTCCCCCATAGATTATGCCCCCATAGATTATGCCCCCATAGATTATGCCCCCATAGATTATTCCCCCATAGATGCTCCATAGATTATTCCCCCATAGATTATGCCCCCATAGATTATGCCCCCATAGATTATGCCCCCATAGATTATTCCCCCATAGATGCTCCATAGTATAGGCCTCAATTGCTGCTGCAACCGAAAAAAAAAAAAAAGACATACTCACCTCTCGTCGCTGGGGGCCAGGTGCCGGTGTCGTGAGCAGGCGGGGACACCGGCGCGCTATGGGGGGACAGGTGCCGGTGTCACCGCTCGTTCAGGGCCCCGGCACCTGAGACATTTACCTATCACCGGGTCCACCGCTGAGCGCCGATGTCTTCCGGGTCCTCCAGCAGTCAATGATCAGGCAGAGGGCGCTGCGCACAGTAACTACGTCATCGCACCCTCTGCCTGAACATCGCAGCAAGAGGACCCGAGGACACAGCGGAACGGGACAGGTAAGTATCGCTTATACTTACCCTTCCGCCGGCGCGTCTCTGCACTGCTCTTCTCCCACGGTCCCGGCGCCTGTGTTCAGTGGTCAAGTGTTACCTCTCATTAAAGTCATGAATATGTGCATATTCATGACTTTAATGAGCGGTACCAGCTGACCGCTGAACACAGGCATCGGGACCGTGGGAGAAGTGCAGAGGCTGCAGAGACCGGGCCGGCGGAGGGGTGAGTATACAGGACAGCTGCGCTCCCCTCCTCCGCTGACCCCCTGGTATATGACTCGAATATAAGCCGAGAGGGGGACTTTCAGCCCTAAAAAATGGGCTGAAAATCTCGGCTTATATTCGAGTATATACAGTACTTTGGTCTTTTGAAATTCGAATTTGCCAACTTTTCCAAAAAGTTTCATTTGTTGTGAATAAATTTGCGCTGCTTTCAATACTGGAAAGCCTATAATTGCTTATAAAATACAAATGGGAGAGTGGTGAGAGAGAGGACCCCACTAACCATAAGAGCTTACACTCTGTACAACAGAGAGAGAGGTGACAAAGCTGGCCATTAGAGCTTACACTCTACAGGATAGAGAGGACTCCACTGACCATAAGCGCTTACACTCTACAGGAGAGAGAGGGCACCGCTGACCATAAGAGCTTACACTCTACAGGAGAGAGAGGACCCCACTGACCATAAGCGCTTACACTCTACAGGAGAGAGATGACACCGCTGACCATAAGAGCTTACACTCTACAGGAGAGAGAGGACCCCACTGACCATAAGCGCTTACACTCTACAGGAGAGAGATGACACCGCTGACCATAAGAGCTTACACTCTACAGGAGAGAGAGGGCCCTGCTGACCATAAGCACTTACACTCTATAGGAGAGGGAGAGAGAGAGAGGACCTTGCTGACCATAAGCATTTACATTCTACAGGAGAGAGACAGGACAACACTGACCATAAAAGCTTACACTATATAGGAGAGGGAGAGAGGACCAGGCTGACCATAAGAGCTTACACTCTACAGAAGAGAGATGACCCCTCTGCCCATAAGACCTTACACTCTACAAGAGAGAGAGAGAGAACTCCACTGTCCTTAAGAGCTTACACTCTACAGGAGAGAGAGAGGACACCACTGACCATAAGACCTTACACTCTACAGGAGAGAGAGAGAGAAGAACTCACTGACCATGAGAGCTTTCACTCTATAGGAGAGGGAAAGAGAGAGGACCCGCTGAACATAAGAGCTTACACTCTACAGGAGAGAGAGGACCCCGCTGACCATAAGAGCTTACACTCTACAGGAGAGAGAGGAGGAGGACCCAGCTTACCAGAAGAGCTTACACTCTACAGGCTAAAGAGAGAGTATCCCTGTCATACAAACAGTGATTTGCTGGGAACCTCTGATCTGTGATGTCCCAGGTACTGACCACCACTGTACAAGGTATTGTAATACATTACTGTAGATGTCATAGCTGCAGGGCATTATGAGAAAGCCTGCACCGCAAAGCAAAATGACGTTTTCCTTCTATCTGATGCATCATTAGTATGGAAAATTGTGACAGGCAAGGTTCTCCTTTTCTTGCTGAACATGAATCAAATCTCGAAATGTTCGCATTCACGTGAAACCACGAATTTCAGGAAATTTGACTCTTACTCAATCCTCCATGAATTGATCTGTTCATCTCTACCTGTGAGTAGAAAATAATACAATCTATGATCCAATTAAAACTTCACACGAACAATTGTTGGGATAAATGGAGGGTGAACCTTAGCATCATCTCTGACTAATGACACAATGAACCTTAGCCTTGCCCTTTTTCTGTTTTTTACTACAAATATAGTAAATCCCCTGGCTTGTACAATCCTCCACACTCTTAAGCCCCCGTCTCACATAGCGAGATCGCTAGCGAGATCGCTGCTGAGTCACAAGTTTTGTGACACAACAGCGATCTCCCCAGCGACATCGCTGTGTGTGACACTTATCAGCGACCGGCCCCCCTGCCGGTTATCGCTGATCGTGTTCGAATGCCCTGGACATTTTTTTGATCGTTTGTGTCCTGCTGGCCATCACGCATGACGTGTGGCAGGCGGTAGACCAGCGATCAGCGAGCTCGAGCTGGTAACCAAGGTAAACATCGGGTTTCTAAGCGCGCGTGGCGCTCAGAAACCCGATGTGTAAGTTTGATATCAGCACGCTGGTGCAGGGAGCTGGTAACCAAGGTAACGCTTAGAAACCCAATGTTTACCTTGGTTACCAGCTCCCTGCACCAGCGCGCTGGTATGCGGGTAACTAAGAGACGTTACCCGTGTAGTCGCTGTCCTGATCGCTGCTGAGATCTGCCTGTTTGGCAGCTCAGCAGCGATCATGTAGCAACACACCAGCGATCCTGACAAGTTCATATCGTTGTCGGGATCGCTGGTGAGTTGCTATGTGTGACGGGGGTCTACAGATAAGCAGAGTCCACAATTAGGAGCAATATGACTTGTGTAATTATGGTGTTATCAGGAATGATCTGCTCTCACAATGAGATCTGTGCTGAGAAGATGGCATCCCACGATTACGCCAGGCCGACCGTCCCTTCTTATGCAATGTGTTTATATGTGCACACGTCAGCCGAGTTCTGCTGCAGACCGTACTTCTCAAGACGCCGCTCTATCCAGCAACTCCAAGAACAGATCTGTTATTCTAACAAGCTGTCATGTTTTATGTAGATTCGCACATGCCATCCCATCTGCTCCAATCAATACGATAATTAGAAGTCAGCCCTGCCAGTTTACTAAATCAATTTT
Organism: Oophaga sylvatica; assembly: GCA_033576555.1. Classification (NCBI taxonomy): domain Eukaryota; kingdom Metazoa; phylum Chordata; class Amphibia; order Anura; family Dendrobatidae; genus Oophaga; species Oophaga sylvatica. The sequence continues at coordinate 39,182,785 of JARQOD010000005.1, forward strand.
TCTTTTACTTGACAAGTACAACTTTGAAAAAAAAAACCCCTCAAATTAACATTTAAATTTATTTAATTTAATTTTGCCAACATGGATTACATAATATTTCTCTGGGCATAATAACAAAATCTATTACTGCGAAGAAGAAGCCGTGGATTGTAAATAACTGAACGTGTTAATACATTATTTTGGAAAAATCTACAAATTCAAAAATATCTCAAAGGTTCATGGTCATTTACGGTTGATGGCAAATGTTCACGTTTTTACATATTGATCAACTTATCCCCAAAAATTCTCATCTTATCTGCTGATAAATTCTGAGTCAGTAGAAGTGAATTGTCCTAAAATATAAAGTTGTCCATAGACTTTAACTGTCAGTTGGATGATCGTTCAGCCACCAACTATCCGTCCCAATGTCCCCAAATACATGAATGTGGAAGAATGGAGTAAGCCGCTACTATCAGATTCATCCTCTTTTTTTCCTCTGGAGGACCCATCGTGTTAGTGGATAATATGGCCATCCAGTTGGCCACTATGCAATACTTTATTTTTACTTCTGATGACACAGCAAAGGAATTAAAGATTTGGCATGATGTTCCTCGTCAGATAGCATGAGGTTCCAGCAGTAGCAAAACTTGTGATTGGCTTATTTTTGATGGACCTCTTAAAATCTTTTTTATATCACTTTTTTCTTTTGCATACAGCTTTCTTTTTTCTATTTTAATCTTATTCATTTATTAATGAAAGAATATATCAGTCCTCAGTGGAGGTGAGCGAATCTTTTGAAATTAGAATTTACCGACTTGGCGAAGCTTTCTCAAATATTTGAATTATGGTGAATAAATTTGCGTAAATTTCGATACTGGAAAACTTGTAATTGCTGGTAAAATATTTGTATTAGGAGAGAAAGAAAGAAAACCCCACTGACCATAGAAGCTTATACTATATGGGAGAGAGAGAACACCACTGACCAGAAAAGCTTACACACTACATTAGAGAGAGACTGAGATAACTCCACTGATCATTAGAGCTTACACTCTAAAGGAGAGAGAGACAGAGAAATTTCCTGACCATAACAGCTTACTCTTTACAGGAGATAGAGGACTCCGCTGACCATAAGAGCTTACACTATACAGGAGAGAGAGAGGACTCTGCTGACCATAAGAGCTTACACTCTACAGGAGAGAGAGAGGACTCCGCTGACCATAAGGCTTACACTCTACAGGAGAGTGAGAGGACTCGCTGACCATAAGAGTTACTTACAGAAAGAGAGGACTCGCTGACCATAAAGCTTATTAAGAGAGTGAGAGGACTCCGCTGACCATAAGAGCTAACACATAATCCACATGGAACTAGAAGAGAGGACTCTGCTGACCATAAGAGCTTACACTCTACAGGAGAGTGGATGAGGAACTCCCGTAATGACCACTTAAGAGGCTGTACAACTCATACAGGAAAGAGAGACGACTCCGCTGACCATAAGCGCTTACACTCTACAGGAAAGAGAGAGGACTCTGCTGACCATAAGAGCTTACACTCTACAGAATAGAGAGAGAGGACCCCACTGACCAGAAGAACTTACACTCTACAGGAGAGAAAGACTTACCCAATGACTCTGGAGAAGGATAACGACTCTGCCATACAAAATGTGCTCCACTTTTTTTGCAAACCACAAATGGAATCTCAAAATGTTCAGATTCATGTGGAACCATGAATTTCAAAACATTCAACTTGAACTTGATCCTCCTTGAATTGATCCATTTTTCTAGCTCTTAGCAATTCTTGAGAGTAGTTGCAGATATGGTCAAACTGGCCCAACAAACAGATTTGCATACTTATTGTGCTCAAACAATAGGGTTTTTTTTATTTTGTGCTGTTTTTGCATAATAATCCTTGTAGTTAATTATGAATTAGGGTAATGATCGGGATATTGTGTCCCTACAAATGTTCATTCTGCTGAGCAAGAGACTTTGTAAAAAGAGTCTAACCAATGTCTTAAGTTGTCTAACCTCACCCTATCTTTTTACTCATGCATTCTGCTTGCGCTTAAGCTGCATTTAGACACCATGATCACATCGGTCAAATGACGGTAGTTTAATGACCTGTTTAGGTAGACTGTACGTCCATGTGTACAGAAGAATTGTTAAAACGATCATCTCTCTGTGCCTATAAAATATAATTTTTTTCACTCTAATGCAAATTTGGAAACTGCAACATGTTTGCAATGTCTGACCACAACTTGGTTCTATTACAAGCAATTGGATGGAAATTTGACTTATGTATTATTTATAGCATTGTAGCATGCACTGTATGTAACATGTTTTCCCTGTTGAATTATGATATCAAACCACTTGATCTGAAAAAAAGGGTTTTCCAAAGTATGAAGATTCCTGAAAGTGACATCAAAGAATTAAAAGTAAAAATATGCACCTAATGGTATAAAATTCCAAGCTTTGCCTAAGCGATCATATCTGTGTTGCCGAAAATTGTATTTATTTTATTCCACCAGTTAATTAAAGTTTGGCATTGTTAGCACTGTGGCCCCTTTTTCAAAGGTTTTTTTTAACCTTTTTGGAAAACATCTAAAATATCCCAAAACCTTAATATGAATGAAAGAGGAACAGATCAAAGAGTTCTGTTCTATAGAGAAGAGTTGGAGGAATGGCCACCAAGTCTTTTTCTTTACCATGGGTGGTATTGTCTTCAAGACGGGTGGCTTGGATGACCTGAGCCACAACTTGGACTAAAGACCCACGAGATTCTCATTTTTCTATATGTCTCAAGGCAAGAATATGAAAACAAGATCTTAAGAGTAACAAATGTAAAAAATGTGTAGGACAAGTAAAAGAATGCACCAAGATCCAGTGGAAAAAAAAGTAACTTCCACTAAAGCCTCTACATCCTTACAATAACCGAAGACAAATGCATAGACACTCTATGGAAGCACAGAAAACATTGCATGTTGATTCAATTAAACAGTGATTATTTCTCCATGGAAACTTATTGGATCTTGGCAGTGAACGCTTTACTCCTTCTTGCTTTGCAAAAAGCCTTTATAGATCGTTCACATGATGTAGCAAATTCATGAAGAAAAAAAAACTATGCAATTCGGAAATGATTTCAGGCTGGAGGAATGTTCAGCTGAATGTCTGATTTGATTTGCGGATCACATGATGCCTCAGTAGACTCAATGTTCTTTGCACTGACCTCAGGAATTAATAATGATAACTTATACAAAGTTGCATGTCAGAACCTTGCGGCTACAGTCCTAATCCAAGATGGATGGTAGGCAGGAGCTCAAACTAGCAAGTATAAAGCCATTCATTAACTACAGCAGTAAGGAAATATAAATTAGATCAAACCCTTGTCAATTCCTCCCTCTCCCCCCAAAAAAGTGCATGCCTTCAAAAAATAGATAAAAAAAAGTATCCAAGGTCAGGAATGCAAAATGTAACAGGTAATAGATTCCTGGTTTGCAAACGACACATAATACATTATTAGTAGCAAACTCATCTGTTTTTTTATATATGCAATACAAAAGCATACTGTATATAGTATGGAACCGGTCAAAGTTTTGGACACACTTGTGATGTTCTTAAAGGGGGTTTACTGGGTTAGAAAAAGATGGCTGCTTTGTCCCAAAATTACTGAGAAATTGGAATTTCAATTAATATGTAAATGAGGCTGAAGAACTTGTAGATGTGAAGCATCTGTCACTTCAGCTCTATTTCTCGCCAAGCGCCGCCGCCTCCTCCTACTTGACTGACTGAAAAACAATGAGAGTAAACGAATGCAGTAGTAAATGATATCCTCAAAAATTGGGACTGTTAGGGTGCGTGCACACGTTGCGGATTCTACTGCTGATTTGCAGCGGATTTGGCCCTGCGGATCCGCAGCAGATTCTGCTGCGTGTACAGTACCATTATAATCTACGGTATGTAAAAAAAAACGCTGTGCACATGCTGCGGATTTTTCCGTGTAGATTTGCTGCTTGGATTTATATCCACAGCATGTCAATTCTTTGTGCGGAATCTGCAGCGGTTTTACACCTGCTCCATTATAAAAATCGCAGATGTAAAACTGCACGGCAAATCCACACAAAAAACGCAGAAAATCCACAGTAAATCCGCAATGAATCCGAAGGTAAAATGCAGGTCATTTTACCTGCGGATCTGCTTATTCCGAGCAGAAAAATCCGCACAGGAATCCGCAACATGTGCACATACGCTTACTTTATATATTTTCTCTTATCTAAGGCTACATTGGGTACGGCCCCAGAAATATTGTGGATAATCTTAATATTCAAAATAAGTGGCTGCCTGAACAAAAATGACTGCAGGCTGTTTCCTCTCACCCCGACGCGCGTTTTGCTGTTACTTCTTCCTTGGGGGTCGTTTCCCTGCAATAAATACCCAGACTCACAACATTCATTGTACTTGTTACAAAGATACTTGCGGTAATACTTACAAGTATAAAGTGCAGGCAGCCACTTACTTTGAACACTAATAGTACCACAATATTTCTCGGGCGGTACCCAATGTAGCCTAAACCTACAGCTCTGCTGGTCACCAGAACTGTCACTCAATGAGAAGAGTCCACCCTGCCAGAAACCAAAAAGTAAAGAGACTGTAAGGAGACTGAAAAGGTGTAAGCTGCTCAAGAAACAACTTGAGGATACCCCTTTAAAAGCGTTATGCATGCTTTTCCCTAAAATATATGTTGTCTGTCTGTTGTCTACACCTAGGGACCTAGGGTAGCAACAACTTGGAGAAACAAGACAAAATACACATAACTATATATTACTGTCAAGGAAAAGGAAAAAATGTTGGAAAACATACCTTTGACTTGTATAGTCAATGTACTGGCGGGAGAGCACATTTTTCTGTAATCTCACAGACATGGTCTTTTCTAGAAATTACATATGTTTGAGTGCAAATAAGGTATAGAATGCTTAACGTCTCAGACGGTGCGCTCGGCAGATATCCTGTTTCTGTCATGAAAACTGTACCTTATGAGCATGAAACGATAAATTGTTGTTCTTCAGATTTTTTTAACTCTTAAAAAATGCAGTTTTGATCTGGGTTTTGGCACGCTCATCGAGTTTCCAGGGAAACGGGTCTCCTGCATTTTTTATCTGATTATTTTAAAGCATTCATTAGATTTAACATTTAAAAAGGCATTGATTAAAATATGACATTTTTTTCAACACAAAAGAATCCATTCTGCTCTAATGTCTTATTATGCTGAGAAGCTAAACTGGTTGATGGCCAATTTTGCTAAGTGAAAGTTTTAGCTGACGAACCCGATGCATACTGTTCTTTTCTACCATGTAACAAGGCTTTTATATGAGCATGAAATAGAGGAAAATACTTTTCACCTCCACACACTGAGTGTTTACCGGGAGTGAAATGTTGTTTTATTCCGTACTTTCCATTTGGAACGAATGTATTTACAAAAAACAAAAACAGAAAAGTCAGCAATTTTTGTGTTTTTGTTGAACTGCTGTATCGTATAAAGCGTAAGGTGAGTAATAAAAACCCCTAATATGTACCTCCCGTAATAAAGACGTTCTCAAGCTGCTCATACGAATTAAATTACTGAAATTAATGCCAAATTTCAATAATTAGGGTTATCCGTTATCACTCGTTAGGCAGGGGTCAGACATGTGAGAAACTCGCACCAATCTCACATGTCAACACCCGTTACTACCGCCGGCACTTGGACCGGAGCGTGCGGCTGCATAGAAATACATGTACGCACGCTCGGTCGAGTGAGCGGCAGTTCCGGGTGGTGACTCGTGCGAGTTTCTCGCATGTCTGACCCTGGCCTTATTCAGACACTAGTGTATACCTCTCAGGTGGGAGATCTAAAAAGTAGAGTAAATGGATGTCTCCCATTACTGAGTGAATATCCAATGGGGCATACATTAAAAACAAAACTTACAGGAACCCCCGACATTGTGACGTAAATGATCACTGTCGTTTTAATAAACCTAAGACTAAATCAATAGTACAAGCGAAAGCGAAGAAATTGTTTATTGTGACTTATCGGAGAAACATGCTTCCCTCTCAACTTATGAGCCACCTAAACTAATCATTTTCTCAGAAAAGAAAAAGTTAAAGTCCTTCTTGGTGAAAACCAAATATACTGCCAGCTCACTGAGTGATCAAATTACAGCTGTACAGTACCTTAAAAAAGTATTCATATCCCATAAGCATTTCCATATTTGTTCACATTACACCCACAAACTTAAATTTATTCTCTTGAGATTTTATGTGATATATCGAAAGGTAGCAAGTATTTGTGAAGTGTAAAGGAAATGACACATGGTTTCCTAATTGTTTTAAAAGCATAAATCTGAAAATTATGTGGTGCATTTTTATTCAGCCCCCCTGTTATCTTATACCCCTAAATATAATATTGAGTGTCAATTGCCTCCATAAATCACATGACTGGTAAGTTGAGTCCACCTGTATGTAATTTATTCTCAATATAATGACAGCTGTTCTGTGAAGTCCTCAGAATTTGTTTGAGAATATTAGGGAACAAACAGCATCATGAAAACCAAAGAACACACCAGACAGGTCAGGGATAAAGATGTGACAAAGGGTAAAGCAGGGTTAGGTTATAAAAGAATAGCACAAGCTCTGAATATCTCATAGAGCATGAGAATGCTGTGGGGAGGCTTTTCTTCCGCAGAGGCAGGGAAGATGGTCAGAGTTGAGGGGAAGGTCGATGGCGCTAAATACAGGGCAATCCTGGAGGAAAACCTATTAGAGGCTGTAGAACACTTGAGACTGGAGCGTAGGTTCACTTTCCCGCAGGACAGTCACCTGTTATGTTTTGGTAGCTGAGGAGAATAAGCAAAAACGGCAATACACCAGAGAGGCTGGAACCTATTGGATTGCAGTAACCTGAACTAATCACACAACTAGAGGTAGCCGTGGAGCATTCCTACGTTGATCCTAGACGCCTCGTCACAGCCTGTGAGATAACTACACCTAAAGGCAGAAAGATGAAAGCTATCTGCCCCGGAGCAGATCCCCAAAGAAAATAAGAAGCCCCCAAACACGTAATGGCGGTTAGACAAGAAGAAGCACGGACACAGACAGAAAATAGAATGAGCAAACACTGGGGCCCAATCTGTCTAGACAGAAAAGTACAGGAAAGGATACTCACTGCAATCAAAAAAAACCCTAAAAAATACCAACTCTTCTGATTGCAAAAACACCTGAGATCACACGATCTCTACCACCTAAATCAGATCTCTGGTGTAACAAAACTAAGCTGCAGCCACTGAAAAAACAGGAAAAAGCAAATGAACAAACAACAGTGGCTCCAGATAAACTGAGAGGAGCACAAGCCCCCGGAGGGGACCTGGCTGACCTCCACAGAAGTGCAGGGAACAATGCAAAAAGCAAGCACAAAAATAAAAGCAGAAACTATCTTATCTGATAGCAGAAGATGCAGGCAAGACTCCGCAAACTTCCAAATGAACCAGGAACCACAATTGAGACAAGAACAATTGATCACCGGCAACCATCATGGGAGGGAACCTCCCTTATATCAGACCAGTCAGTGAACCCAGATTGCCAATCCTCGCTGAAAGGTTCAGTACTGTCAGTAACCACCAGAGGGAGCCTCTGCTCAGAAACCATCTCTAGCACATTCATAACAGTCACCATAAATATACTGTCAGAGCTACAATGGATGGTTTAGATCAAAGCATATTCATGTGGGTGAATGACCCAGTTACAGTCCAAACCTAAATCCCATTGAAAATCTGTGACTTTTTCATTGATGTCTTTGGAGGTGCAGACAAATGCGAATTCTGCTGTTTCTTTCTAGTAAGTGTTTATCTCAACTCAGTGATATATTCACATTTACACTGCTCAGTACTGCTGTATAAAGCTATTGCTGCTTCTGAACATAGAACAAGAAGAGCAGGAATCCCTCATGCCTGCTTGTGCTGTGTTCGGGAGACATCACAGCAGCTAGTCTCCACCCACCAGCTCAGTGACAACTGAAAATTCGAGACGTATACTGCAGAGGGGAAAATCAGTGAAAATTTCAAGATACCAGTCATGGAATGGTCAACAATAGTGTTAATCCTTTTGTGGATATCCTATCCTGAACTGTCACCCAAAGTGCCGGTTACATATTAAAGCTTATTTTCACCCTCACTCAAACTATGTTTTTATGTTTTTAACAGTTTTAGCTACATACACCCCTAGGTATGAACTGTGAGGGAGAACATCGATAGGGGAGGAGAGGTAATTTTGAACCATAGCTGACAACTGCTGTCTCCTGTCTGTTGCAATCGATTCAGTATTACCAGTCATGTGAGCGGTACTCGAGAAATCAGTCCACAACATGGTCATGAAACCCCTGTCTCCAACGCCACTTCGGCTGTGTGCACCACGAACACCTCTTCCATTTGGCCCAGTACGGCTCGTAGTAGAACCTGCACCGCTGCTGTGTGCTGGGAATGCCTCTAACAAACGGTTTACCAGAGTTGCTTGTTTGTTCGCCAATATTAGCTCTAGGTTCTCCTGTGGCATGATGTTCTGTAATTTGCCTTTATAGCATGGATCGAGGATGCTGGCCAACAAGTAGTCGTCATCCTTCATAATTTTGGCAATGCGGGTGTCCCTTTTTAGGATCCGCAAGACATAATCACACATGTGGGCCAATGTTCCAGGTGTCAATGATGCACTGCAGTGGTGGGTGGAGGAGCACTTTCTGCCAAATCCACATCCCTCCAGTCACGCACAAACCCTGTACCTGACCTTGGCAAGCCAACATTTTCTCTTGCCCCCTGAGAAGCATCCTCCTCCTCAAAATAATCATCCCCCTCATCCTCCTCCTCCTCTTCCTCTTCTTCCTCCACCTCATCCAGGACAGTTCCCTGAGCAGAAAATGGCTGACTGTCATCAAGGCTTCCCTCCTCCTCCTCTTTCTTCCTCCGCTGCAGACGCCTGATCCTTAATGTGCGTCAAAGTTTGCATGAGCAGACGCATAAGTGGGATGCTCATGCTTATGATGACGTCATCTGCGCTTACCAGCCATGTGCATTCCTCAAAACACTGAAGGACTTTACAGAGGTCTTTCAGCTTTGACCACTGCACAACCGACAACTCCATGTCTGACCTCAAACTGCCTGCCCGTGTATCCTCCCACAAATGCATAACAACCTGCCTCTGTTCGCACAGCCTCTCAACCATGTGCATGGTGGAGTTCCACTTTGTTGCAACGTCTATGATTAGGCTGTGCTTACGGATGTGGAGCGATCGCTGCAGACTCTGCATACAACTGGAGTCTACGGGCGAGCGACGGATGTGCAAGCACAGTCTTCGCACCTTATGGAGCAGGGCTGTTAACTCTGGATAATTATTTATGAAGCACTGCACCACCAGGTTCAAGGTGTGAGCCAGGCAAGGTATGAGTCTGAGTTTTGCCAGGGCCATGGCCGCCACAAAATTATGGCCAGTATCACTGACTACCTTGCCTGGCTCAAGATGTAGACTGCCCAGCCATGACTCAGTTTCTCGCTGCAAGTAGTCGGCCAGTACCTCCGCGGTGTGTCTGTTGTCGCCCAAAGACATCATTTTTAAAACAGCCTGCTGACGCTTACCACTAGCTGTTCGATAGTGGGACACCTCGTGTGCAACACTGGCAGCTGCGGATGGAGTGCTCGTGTGACAGCCCTCTGTCGACGAGCTTTTGCTTCTGTAGGAGGAGGAGGAGGCTCGAACACCTACAGCCAACTGTTGCCTATACCATGGACTAGACAGCACTGTCCCACTACCAGTGTCCCCTGTGGACCCTGCATCCACCACATTAACCCAGTGCACAGTGATGGACATGTAACTGGCCCATGCAGCTGTTGTGAGGTGCACCTTTCTACTCACTGATTGTTTGAGTGCATGGACAATTCGGTCTTTCACATGCAGGTGGAGGGCAGGGATGGCTTTTCTAGAAAAGAAGTGCAGACTGGGTAGGTCATAGCGTGGCACAGCGTAGGCCATGAGCTCTTGGAACGCTGCGCTTTCAACCAAATGGAAGGGCATCATCTCTAATGAGATCAGTTTGGCAATGTAGCCATTCAAAACCAGTGTACGCGGATGAGAGGATGAGTACTTTCTTGTCCTACTCAGAGTGTCTGCTAGGGTGAGCTGGACTTGAGAGCTGCATATGGGGGAACTAGCGGTGGACATGACGGACAGAGAGGGGGTTGTGTGGTGATGGTGGTGGTGGTGGTGGTGTGATGGCCTAGATTCAGTCTTTCGTTGCAAAAACATTGTGATTCCCTGACTGCTTTGGCCTTGCGACGACTCCTCAACATTTCTTGCTGGTGGTGTTCTATCCGGTGGGCTTACAGTGGGGAAAGCGATGTAGCGTTGCTGGCTACCTTCAGTGGGAGCAGGTGCACATGTGCTACCTGAGGTTTTGTTGTCTGTCCACGCTTGAAAGTGCATGGTGTTTAAATGTCTAAGCATGCAACTTGAATTCAAATTTTGGAGATTTTTCCCTCGGCTAAAGGTCCTTCCACACTTCTTACAGATAACCTTTGCCTCATCATTAGGATTTTGGTCAAAAAATTGCCACACTGCACTCTTCCTACTATGGGATTAATGTTCAGAGCTTGCATGCTGTGCTAATTTGACCATCTGGCCAAGATGTCCTGCAACTCTTTTTGTTTTTTTAACACGTTTTTGGACTGCTACGGACCTGCCAGATAACCCCAGCTGCGATGTCGATGCCTGCTGCGGATCCTCCTCCTCTTCTGAGCTATTGCAAGCGGCACCCTCTTCCCCCAAAGGATGCCAATCCGGGTCAACAACTGGGTCATCCATCACCTCTTCTTCAATTTCATCTGCACCTTCCTCTGTGTCACTGTGTAAGGTGGTGTAGTATGCGGGAAGGGGCACCTGAGTTTCATCAGGGTCAGAATCTGGCTCAGTAGACTGCGAGGGCAATGTAGTGCTCTGGGTGAATGTACCAGCAGAATCATCTAGCAGTGGCTGTGCATCAGTGCACTCCATGTCAGATTCATCTTGTACTGGGGAATTCAGGATTTGACTTGATAACCCAGGCATGGTATGTGAAAAAAGCTCCATGGAGTAATCTGAAGTGTGGCCTGCCGCATCCTTCACTTTTGGTGGGGGTGAAGGACACAAGGAAAGGTGTTTTTCCTGACCAGGAGCTTACACTGACGAGTCAGTGCTTGCATTTTTGGAAACTTCAGAAGAGGAGGCGATAGAGCTGGAGGCTGTTTCGGCAATGTAAGACAAAACCTGTTCCTGATGCTCCGGCTTTAAAAGCCATTTACCTACTCCCAGAAAAGGGAGCCTTCCAGGCCTTCTGGAGCCAGACGATGATGCAGGCTCAACACCTCCTGCCTTAGGTGTTATTGTGCTTTTGGCACTACCAGCAGATGCACCACCACCAACATCAGTACCAGCTGGCCCCCCACGCCCACGTCCGCAGCCTCTTCCACCATACTTCCTCATGTTTGGGAAAATGTACCAAAAATACCAGCAGATATATGGTACTGTATCAGAAGCGTACAGCTGAATACGGTGAAGGGGAAAATTTAAATCTCTGTATATATTTGCGGAGTCAGACACAGACGCTCTCAGGCTCAGTATGGATTAGACCAGAATATAAAAAGCAGAAAAAGGGTACTGTATCACAAGATACCAGGTGTATATAGTGTAGGGGAAACTTTAAATCTCCGTATATATTTCCGGAGTTACACACAGATAGTCAGCATGTATTTGTCCGTGATACCAGCCGGTACACGGTAGTGTGTGAGGAGTGTACAGCTCTATACGGTGTGGGAAAAAATGAATGCTCGGTAACTGTGCAGAAAAAAAGAATAAAAGTATTAGTGCTGTGTAAAAAGCAGTCTGCACCGCAGTGTACACACAGCAATACAGCTATCAGGCAGCCTAATAACCAGCGCTGCTGCACACAAGAAAATCCTCCCCTGTCACTGCACACTAACTGTACAGCACAATTGCTATCAGCACAAGCACAGAAGAACTTCTCTTTCCAGCCCTAACTCTCTCCCTACTGATAAACAGCGTCAGCAACCTCTCCCTACTGTTAAGATCGGCAGAAGTAAAATGCGGTCAGGGCTTTTATAGACACTATGATGCCCCCCAAAGCAAGCCAATCACTGCAATGCCCTTCTCTAAGATGGTGGCGGATGCTGCCCATGTCATCTTGTTGCCCACAGTGTACGTCCTTGCTCATTGGCTGAAAAAAGGCGCCTGCAAGCATTATGGGAAAACCGACTTTGGCCCTGGGTCGATGACCGCATGACCGACTGCACGCTATGGTCGGGTTTCGCTCGGCGAAACTCGACTTTAGCGAAAGTCAGCGACTTATGAATCTGACCGACCTGTTTCGCTCAACTCTACTCATCATACATATTTTTTTCTCTATTCATCCCACTAAGGTAATTGATGTCATTGCCTCTAAATAATTTATAACAACCTGCAAAAATTTTAGTTATTCCAAAATCATCAAATAAGAAAAGCAGCGATTCTTCTACAAACAAACTGAACTGGGAAATGACTTCAGACAACACTAATGGCGTAATTACGTCCTGCGGTTTACAACGTTTATTGAAGAAACACCAGAATTATGTCAGGCATAGAAATACTCCAAATGAATCAGCGCCGAGCAGTAAATGTCCATTATATATTCTAATGCACTCAATCCCGGGGACGGATGGTGAAATGAATGTAGTTATTAGGATGAAATAGAACTCAAACCAGAAGTATGCAGAAGAGATATAGGAAAGTAACGGGACAGGGACTTGTATGTGACTACATAACAGTCTATTATTCTAAGACATGACAATGAAACTGTACATGACAATGTTATTTGGAAATTAAAATTAAAATCCTGAAAACTGGCTGTTAACGCTGATCAGGAGAAGCAGTTACTAACTTCACAATTTCCCCCACAGCTGAAAATAATTACTTTGGATCCATTGAAATCGATGGATAAGGAAAGCCTCTCTTCATTCGATAAAATTCACGATAGAACACTTTCATAATCTGTATTATAGCACCCCCTTCGAAGCATCATCAGAATGTCATCAGAAAATGACCTATTGCTTAAATCAGGTTTTTGATTGGATTTTTTTTATATTGTTTTCTTTTCCCATATCACAATCTGCATTAAAAATAATAATCTTGCAATTTTCATACTGGCCACTAGGGCTATTCTACACTCATACTTCTTGGTGTTTTAGAAAATTCACATTTACATTTTTAGCAGCAATAAACTGACTCTGATGATATCTTCTGCATTGAGGCATCTAATGAGGTTCTCGAAAAGACAAGTGGAACACGGTCAGCTGTGAAATCCCTACTGTGATACTGTGATTGGTGCATCCTGTGCCTTCAGCTTTATTTTGAGGGGTTACTTGCCTCTGCTGATAATGAGACTTCTGAAAATGTATCCTGATGGAACAGGAAGTATGAATCTGCGAAAGCCCCATTGGCCAATGTGAAAATAGCAAGATTTTATTTTTTATTTTGTAATAGATTGTGATATTAAAATGAAAAAAATCCAAAATATTTTCAAAAATAACTTTAACATAAAAAAATGATTTAAACATCAGTTATTTTCTGATGACACCTTTACTTTAAGGCCACATTCACAGGTTTAGCATTTTACATCTGTAAGCCAAAATCAGAAATGGGTGAAAAATGCAGAAGTGGTGACGTGTTTCTTTTATACTTTTCCTCTGATTGTTCCACTCCTGGTTTTGGCTACAAATACTGATGTAAAATACTGATCAAATACTGATAGTGTGAACGTGACCTAAGGCTACATCCAGGGCCGGATTAACGTAGGGGCTGATGGAGCTGCAGCTCCAGGCCCCTTGTTAGAGATAGGCCCAGTAGCGTAGCTACCGGGGGGGGCAGAGGGGGCGGTGGCCCCGGGCCCCGCGCTCGGAGGGGGCCCACCTGGAGCTACGCTACTGTAACTGTATCGGCGTGCACAGCACGCCGACACAGTTACTTTCTGCGGCAGAGCAGGGAGAATCAATCTCCCTGCTCTGCCGCCCGGCCGCTATGGGGCCCCTGAGCAGGCGGTGGGGGGCCCGGTGCCAGCAGTGGGCCCCCCGCCCGTCATCGCAGGGTCAGCTGTATCGGCATCCAGCCAATACAGCTGACCGCATTGAGAGAGAAGGAGCGAGCGCTCCTTTCTCCCATAATCCCCCTCTCAGCGTCTGACAGCGGGCGCGATGACGTCACTGCCCGGCGCCGGCAGTCAGACGCTGAGAGGGAGAGCAGTGAGCAGCGCAGGACAGGGTCGGATTAAGAACATGATGGGCCTGGAGCTGAAGGGGCGGGCAAGGGGCGGGGCAAGGGGTGGGGCCAAACGCGGCAATTCACAAAGGCCAAAAATGTAACGTAAAAGATATAAACAAAGTAAATATATGATACATGCCTAATATAAATACAGTGGATATAGAAAGTATGTTATGGTTATCACGCTGATAGTAACTTATGAGGCAAATAAACAGGGTTATTCACTGAACGCTAAACTGTGTTTTATCGTAAATAAATCAAACTGGTAGAAGAAAATTAAACTACACATTCCCTTTTTCGTGCTTTTTTGCTTGCTTGGTACATAACACCAGTCCTACAGAGCATATAAGAGATCAGAGCAGAGTTACAGATAATGACTTACCGCTGACGTTCTTTCTGATGGAATCGTTCACTTTTCATGTCTTTTCCATCTGGCCCACACCGACATGACGACTCCTCCAGCCAGGACTCAACTACAGAGAATACAACAAAGAAACGTTTCACTTCTCATATTGTCAGCACCGTCACGGTCATCAATTGGACTATTCTCAACCTGCACAAACTCCTCATCCTGCTGATACCCCAATACTGAGCCGCTGCTGCTATGTGTCCCTATTACTACACCTGATACTCCAATACTGAGCCGCTGCTGCTATGTGTCCCTATTACTACACCTGATACTCCAATACTGAGCCGCTGCTGCCGTATGTGTCCCTATTACTACACCTGATACTCCAATACTGAGCCGCTGCTGCAGTATGTGCCCCTATTACTACACTTGGTACCCCAATACTGAGCCGCTGCTGCAGTATGTGTCCCTATTACTACACCTGATACCCCAATACTGAGCCGCTGCTGTCGTATGTGCCCCTATTACTACACTTGGTACCCCAATACTGAGCCGCTGCTGTCGTATGTGTCCCTATTACTACACCTGATACTCCAATACTGAGCTGCTGCTGCAGTATGTGCCCCTATTACTACACCTGGTACCCCAATACTGAGCCGCTGCTGCCGTATGTGTCCCTATTACTACACCTGATACCCCAATACTGAGCCGCTGCTGTCATATGTGTCCCTATTACTACACCTGATACCCCAATACTGAGCCGCTGCTGTCGTATGTGTCCCTATTACTACACCTGATACCCCAATACTGAGCCGCTGCTGCAGTATGTGTCCCTATTACTACACCTGATACCCCAATACTGAGCCGCTGCTGTCATACGTGTCCCTATTACTGCACCTACTGTGTGGTTCTGTGTGACCTCTAAATTCTAAAGCACCCTCTATAATATAGTAATGCCAGGTGCATGGGCCCTAGAAAACAGTGCCCACATGTTGTCCCCTAGAATGTAATAATGCCCTGTGTGTGCCCCTTTGACAGTCACAGTAACCAGAGTTCCCCTATAACAATAAATGCCCACTTTACACTTAATGTCCCGAGTCTCCCCCCTGTACAGCTCCCCTATACACAGTATGATGCCCCCTCACTGGATATATACTGACCCCTTAATATCCCCAAACTATTTAATGGCTCCAACACTGTATGATGGCCCCGCCACTGTAATCTCCACACTTCATGATGGCCCCCTAGATGGCCTCCATATAGCATAATACACCAGATAGTCCTCAATATAATATAATGCACCCCCATAGACAGCCTATGTATTGTAATGCACCCCCATAAGCAGCCTCTGTATTATAATGCACCCCAACAGACAGCCTCTATATTGTAATGCACTCCCCATAGGCAGTCTTATTTATAATGCACCCCATAGGCAGTCTTATTTATAATGCACCCCATAGGCAGCCTTACTTATAATGCACCCCATATGCAGCCTTACTTATAATGCACCCCATATGCAGCCTTACTTATAATGCACCCCCATATCCAGCTGTACTTACGTACTTATAATGTACTCCCCCATATGCAGCCGTACTTATAATGCACCCCATATCCAGCGGTACTTATAATGCACCCCATATCCAGCCGTATTTATAATGCACCCCCATATCCAGCCGTACTTATAATGCACCCCCATATCCAGCCGTACTTATAATGCACCCCATAGACAGCCTTACTTATAATGCACCCCCATATCCAGCCGTACTTATAATTCACCCCATATGCAGCCTTACTTATAATGCACCCCATAGGCAGCCTCTGTACTATAATGTACCCCCTTTACAAAAATAATAAATCCTGTACTCACCTCTCTTGCTCCCGGCTCCTGCGCTGCTCACTGCTCTCCCTCTCAGCGTCTGACTGCCGGCGCCGGGCAGTGATGTCATCGCGCCCGCTGTCAGACGCTGAGAGGGGGATTATGGGAGAGAAGGAGCGCTCGCTCCTTCTCTCTCAATGCGGTCAGCTGTATTGGCTGGATGCCGATACAGCTGACCCTGCGATGACGGGCGGGGGGCCCACTGCTGGCACCGGGCCCCCCACCGCCTGCTCAGGGGCCCCATAGCGGCCGGGCGGCAGAGCAGGGAGATTGATTCTCCCTGCCATGAAGCAGAAAGTAACTGTGTCGGCGTGCTGTGCACGCCGACACAGTTACAGTAGCGTAGCTCCAGGTGGGCTCCCTCCGAGCGCGGGGCCCGGGGCCACCGCCCCCTCTGCCCCCCGGTAGCTACGCTACTGGGCCTATCTCTAACAAGGGGCCTGGAGCTGCAGCTCCATCAGCCCCTACGTTAATCCGGCCCTGGCGCAGGAGCCGGGAGCAAGAGAGGTGAGTACAGAATTTATTATTTTTGTAAAGGGGGTACATTATAGTACAGAGGCTGCCTATGGGGTGCATTATAAGTAAGGCTGCATATGGGGTGAATTATAAGTACGGCTGGATATGGGGGTGCATTATAAGTAAGGCTGCCTATGGGGTGCATTATAAGTACGGCTGGATATGGGGGTGCATTATAAGTACGGCTGGATATGGGGGTGCATTATAAATACGGCTGGATATGGGGTGCATTATAAGTACGGCTGGATATGGGGTGCATTATAAGTACGGCTGCATATGGGGGAGTGCATTATAAGTACGTAAGTACAGCTGGATATGGGGGTGCATTATAAGTAAGGCTGCATATGGGGTGCATTATAAGTAAGGCTGCATATGGGGTGCATTATAAGTAAGGCTGTCTATGGGGTGCATTATAAATAAGACTGCCTATGGGGTGCATTATAAATAAGACTGCCTATGGGGAGTGCATTACAATATAGAGGCTGTCTGTTGGGGTGAATTATAATACAGAGGCTGCCTATGGGGGTGCATTACAATACATAGGCTGTCTATGGGGGTGCATTATACTATATTGAGGACTATCTGGTGTATTATGCTATATGGAGGCTATCTAGGGGGCCATCATGCAGTGTGGAGATTACAGTGGCGGGGCCATCATACAGTGTTGGAGCCATTAAATAGTTTGGGGATATTAAGGGGTCAGTATATATCCAGTGAGGGGGCATCATACTGTGTATAGGGGAGCTGTACAGGGGGGAGACTCTGGACATTAAGTGTAAAGTGGGTACTTATTGTTATAGGGGAACTCTGGTTACTGTGACTGTCAAAGGGGCACACACAGGGCATTATTACATTCTAGGGGACAACATGTGGGCACTGTTTTCTAGGGCCCATGCACCTGGCATTACTATATTATAGAGGGTGCTTTAGAATTTAGAGGTCACACAGAACCACACAGTAGGTGCAGTAATAGGGACACATAGGGCAGCAGCGGCTCAGTATTGGGGTACCAGGTGTAGTAATAGGGACACGTATGACAGCAGCGGCTCAGTATTGGGATATCAGGTGTAGTAATAGGGACACATACTGCAGCAGCGGCTCAGTATTGGAGTATCAGGTGTAGTAATAGGGACACATACGACAGCAGCGGCTCAGTATTGGGGTATCAGGTGTAGTAATAGGGGCACATACGGCAGCAGCGGCTCAGTATTGGAGTATCAGGTGTAGTAATAGGGACACATACTGCAGCAGCGGCTCAGTAATTGGGGTATCAGGTGTAGTAATTAGGGACACATATGGCAGCAGCGGCTCAGTATTGGGGTATCAGCAGGATGAGGAGTTTGTGCAGGTTGAGAATAGTCCAATTGATGACCGTGACGGTGCTGACAATATGAGAAGTGAAACGTGTCTTTGTTGTATTCTCTGTAGCCGAGTCCTGGCTGGAGGAGTCGTCATGTCGGTCTGGGCCAGATGGAAAAGACATGAAAAGTGAACGATTCCATCAGAAAGAACGTCAGCGGTAAGTCATTATCTGTAACTCTGCTATGATCTCTTATATGTTCTGTAGGACTGGTGTTATGTACCAAGCAAGCAAAAAAGCACGAAAAAGTGAATGTGTAGTTTAATTTTCTTCTACCAGTTTGATTTATTTATGATAAAACACAGTTTAGCGTTCAGTGAATAACCCTGTTTATTTGCCTCATAAGTTACTATCAGCGTGATAACCATAACATACTTTCTATATCCACTGTATTTATATTAGGCATGTATCATATATTTACTTTGTTTATATCTTTTACGGTACATTTTTGGCCTTTGTGAATTGCCGTGTTTGGCCCCACCCCTTGCCCCGCCCATTGCCCGCCCCTTCAGCTCCAGGCCCATCATGTTCTTAATCCGACCCTGGCTACATCCCACGATGAGCGTTTGGTGAGCTTTAGATGTTGCCGATTTTCTGCACCCATTAAGTAAAGTAGGTTAATTGCATTTTCTCAAAAATACGCAGTGTAAAAAAAAATCATCAAAAACTCTTGGTGGGAATATAGCCTTAGGCCGGCGTCACACTAAGGAGGAACACGGACGAGTGAGAGGCGAGAAAACCATGCATTACACATGGACCAATATTTCTCTATGGGGCAGCTCTGATCATGCGTATTTTTCTCGCCCATATGTTACGGTGCGAGACATCCGCAGCATGCTGCGATTGTATGCGTATTACGCTGTTGTACGCCAATTAAAGTCTATGGGTGCAAGAAAACTACGGATTACAAACGGACCAGACGTGTGACTTGCGAGAAATACGCACCGGTGTCCTTTAGAAAAGCCGGCAATTCATCCCCAGCTATACTGTAAAATCACACTGACAGCATTAATAAAGAATAGAAAGAAAAGATATATACACATAGAATACATATATATATACATGTCATTGTGACACATATATATATATATATATATTTATAGTTCATACACTTCTACATAGTATAATAGCCGCTAATTCAATTGCCGGCTTTTGTGAAATTACAGACCCGACATGAAATGACACATGGTTTACATACAGTTAACCATGTCATTTCATGTAGTTTGATGTATGGTTTTCACTAACAATGACATGAGTGTATGTGTGCAAAATTTCATAAATGTAGGGGTTAATTAAATGTGTAAATTCATTGAAAAAAAATGTGTGGGCTCCCGCTGTATTTTCTCCACCAGACAGGGAAAGCCAGTGAGTGGGGGCAGATAATAATAGCCTAGGGAGGGTGCATTTATTTTGTGCCCCCTCTGGCTACCCTTTGTGAAGGATTACAGCGTGGGACCTGACTGATCGACAGAGAGGTAAGAATAAGCTTGCTTTATTATTTTCTTTTTATTACAGGAAAACAAGGGATTTGAAGGATTACGAGTACAATAAAAGATGGTCAAAAACTGAATATTTATTTCATTAAAATGATTTTTAATTAATGTGTGTGTGTTTTTTTTAACCATTTCATACAATAGGATTAATAATTGATAGTTGTCTAATTGACACCTCTCAATTATTAACCTGGCTTAAAGTCACCTTTCAATAGCAAGGTGGCCTTAACCCATTATTAACCCATTAGCTACCGCTACAGGGCAATGGGAATAGACGGGCTAAGTGCCAGAAAATACCCATCTAATCATAGATGTGCCTTTTCTGGGGTGGTTGGGGGCAGATGTTAGTAGCCAGGGGGGCACAAAAATAATGGTCCCTCTCTGGGCTACTAATATCTGTCTTCAGTCGCTGGCTTTCCCTGTCTGGTGGAGAAAATGCAGCGGGAGCCCGCAAATTTTTTTACAATGAATTTACACATTTAATTAACCCCTACATGTATGAAATTTTGCACACATACACTCATGTAATTGTTAGTGAAAACCATATATCAAACTACATGAAATGACATGGTTAACTGTATGTAAACCATGTGTCATTTCATGTCGGGTTCTGTAATTTCACAAAAGCCGGCAATTGAATTAGCGGCTATTACACTATGTAGAAGTGGATGAACTATAAATATATATATATATTTGTGTCACAATGACATGTATATATATATATATATATATATATATTCTATGTGTATTGTGAGACAGTGAAGGAATATGTGTTGAATGGGGTGTACATTTCACCTAGGTATAAGGGAAATGTGTGGCTTTGTAAACCTAGTGGTAGAGAAAGGTCACTACACCTTACATTCATTACACACTTGCAGCTCAGGCCTGAAACTACTCAGGTCTTAATTAGGAGACCAGAAGTAGGTGTCTGCAAACACAATCATGGAGCTGTCTTTAGTCTGGACACAGGGAGGTGTCCCGGCACAAGGAAGCAGTCTCCAGGATTGGGAGCTGTCTTTAGCCTGGACACAGGGAGGTGTCCCGGCACAAGGAAGCAGTCTCCAGGATTAGGAGCTGTCTTTAGTCTGGACACAGGGAGGTGTCCCGGCACAAGGAAGCAGTCTCCAGGATTGGGAGCTGTCTTTAGTCTGGACACAGGAAGGTGTCCCGGCACAAGAAGCAGTCTCCAGGATTGGGAGTACGCTCAGTCTGGACACAGGAAGGTGTCCCGGCACAAGAAGCGTCTCCAGGAGTGTGAGCTATCTCAGTCTGGGTGCAGGAAGTACCCCGGACACAGGAGTAGTCTCAGTGAGAATCCGTGCGAATAGCAGCTGAATAGGAGTGGATCTCTCTCAAGTCTGGACGTTGGATGTGCCTTCAGACACAAGGAGGAGTATCTGTGAAGCTCCATACTGGTAACATATATCATGTGTGTTGTTTTGGGCACAGACTGGTAGAGTCTGGACCCGGTTAGACAGGGCAATCTATATATGTGTAATTAGTGGCTAGACAAGCCCAGGTTTTCTGTTTATGATTTGTTTTTGTCTGTTTGCTGTGGACTTTAATAAAGCTGGTTGCGGCCAGTTTTCACCAGAACTGCTGTCTGAATGAACTGTTTTCATGCCATTCTGTCTACCCAGACAGCGATCCTAGAGCTATACCCCCTGGAATGCTACAATTGGCGGAGAATGCTGGGGCAGCGCAGTGGCTGATACAGTTAGTGCTGGAGTGTGCATGCAGCACAGAGGCTTAGAGACAGCAATAAAGGTGAAGTCTGTTGAATAGCAGCAGAGAAAAAAAAAAGTGTGTCAGCAGAAACGTCGTTTGGAGCAGTCTTGGAGAGACAGTGGCCCTGATAGGGTCTGCAGAGAGAAAATGTATGCACAGCAAAACTGAAATTGTTGTGAAAATGACTGTGGAATGTGCAGCAGCAAAAGAAAAGTCTGTGGAGCAGTCTTAAAGAGACAGGAGCCCTAATAGACTTTGTAAAGAAAAAAAAAAAGTGTCTGCACAGCAGAGCTGAATTTTTCTATGGAGAAGACTGTAGAGTGTGTATGTCTTGAGTGAAGACTGCCGTTGTTAAGACAGAGAAGTCTGACAGCATGGAGGACAGCATGGAGGCGCTGTTTGAACAAATGGCGCAAGTAATTGTGCAACATAAGACTGCCGTGGTTGAGACAGATAAGTCCGGCAGTATGGAGGGGCTCGTTGAGTACCTGGTCCAGGCCCAGCGGAGCATGGAGCAGCAGCGCCTGCAGCACCAGCAGCGCATGCAGGAGCACCGGCAGCAATTCCTGCAGCAGCAGCAGGAGAATAACCGGTTGTTGGAGCAGATTGCAGCTCTCCGCACCTCGTCTCAGAGTAATGTTGTGAAGGCACCTGACTTGTCCGCTGTAAAGAAGGCGGTAAGACGGTCCCTGAAAAAGATGACACCTCGTGATGATGTGGAGGTGTATCTCACTAGATTTGAGGAACTGGCAGAGAAGGAGAATCTGCCCCTATCTGAGTGGGCCATGATGGTCGCACCCTATCTGATTGGAGTGCCCCAGGTGGCCTATGCTGACCTGAGCGAGCAGGACAGCCAAGACTATGCCAAGCTGAAAGCGGAGATTCGTACCCGGCTGAGTGTTGCGGGGACAGCCCGTGCCAGGGGAGTTCGTGACTGGAGATACAGTTGGGAGTCTGCAGTCAGCAAACCTGATTATGGAGTTGAAAAGGTGATAGTGAACCACTACACCCGAGCACGTCCTCCTGAGGTACAGCCGTCTGAGAGGTCGTCACTTCAGAGTTCCCGGACGCTGAACTCTCGCGGTAAGAGCGTTCCAGCTGTTGGGGACATATGGGAGGGTGATTGTGGTGGACAGTGTTGGAGATGTCGTGAAATTGCAGCCAACTGTCCAATGAGGGGGAGCCTATGTATTGTGATGTTGGCAGATCCCTCTCTCCCTGCGCAGAGCCTGTGTGTGTGTCCACTAGTGTTGAGCGATATTGCTCGATATCTAAAAATATCGTATCGAAATTGTATCGCCGATAGCACTAAATATCGTCGATATCCGATTTCGATACCGGAAGTCCCATGTAAGTCTATGGGAACAAAATATCGAAATTAAAAAAAACCATTCTTGCCTTGTTGGTTAATTGTACATGAAGGAAAACAACAAAGACTAATGTAGAATGTATTGGGGGAGGTTGAGGAGACAATAAAGGCATACATGTTTAACCCAATGCATTGGAATAGCATTAATATATTTTTTTTTGGAAATACGTTTGGATTGACTAACAAATTGACAATGTTGTTAACCTTTTTTCTATTTTGGCAAATATGTATGTTTCACAACTTCCATGCTCTTCACCTTTTTAACTTTTGCCAGTGCCACACTTTCTCCTTCATAATCTTCAGCAGCAGCATCATCTTTCTCATCAAATTATTCTTCATCTTCACCTTCTTAATCTTCTTCTTAAACTTCTTGCTATTCATGTTTTTGTTTACATTACTCATATTGTTATTATTAAACTAATTAATCTTCTTCATATTCAAATTCTTCATCTTCTTCATCATATTCTTATTTGTGACAGAGATTCCTGTACTTGTAATCTGTCAAAGTATGAATTGTTCATCCTTCCGTTCTTGCTGTCACAAAAGATTTAAATTACAACAGTATTTGTCCGTGTTCAGTTTAGCCTGCAGCAGCAGCAGGCATTTTCCAGGGGCACCACGAGGAGGAACGGACTCACCCCCATACACTGCTTAGTCTTCTTCTGCTTAGAATTTAGAGCATATATTTTGCTCTTCATTTTGGTCTTATACTTCATGTTCTTCTGCTTTTTGATCTTCTGCTTATTGTTGTTCTGTCTCTTGTTCTGTATCTTGTAGTTTGTCTTAACCTTCTTTGTCCTGTTGGTGATCTTCTTCTTGGTAATCTTTTATTTTTTCTTTGTGATGGTGTTCAGGCTGGTTGGCTTCATGCTCGTCGTCCTTGTTGTCGTCATCTTCTTCTGGGTGGTCTTTAATGTCATCTAATTTCCGAGAAACAGCTGACGTTACTGGAACCCTGACGGGTATCAGATGGAGCAAGAGACAATGGAAGTAACAAGGACCAGCTGACTGTGCTGGACCCCGGACGGGTAGCAGAAGGAAAAGAGGCAATGTCACAACCGAGTACCAGCTGACGTTACTGTGACACGGTTACTAAGCAGGAGGTACCTGTGCTCCAAAGCACTACCAAGGACCAGCAGACGTTGCTGGAACTCGGATACGGAGATGGAGGCACCTAGGCCAAAGGCACTGGGGAGAACCACTTGACGGTACTGGACCCCGGACGGGTAGCAGAAGGAAAAGAGGCAATGTCACAACCGAGTACCAGCTGACGTTACTGTGACACGGTTACTAAGCAGGAGGTACCTGTGCTCCAAAGCACTACCAAGGACCAGCAGACGTTGCTGGAACTCGGATACGGAGATGGAGGCACCTAGGCCAAAGGCACTGGGGAGAACCACTTGACGGTACTGGACCCCGGACGGGTAGAAGAACGCACCCATGAAAATGTAAGTTGACAGGACGCAAGCCGTCCGCAGTTACAGAATCACACAGTCCTACAGTGGGTGCTTATCCTATTGTCACAATGGAAACCGCCTTTATTTACATATCCCACAGCACACATAGGAATCACCTAAACTGCAGGCACCAGAGAGTCGGCTAACCCGAATGCAACACGACAGCACAACTTATTGGAGGATAATTGACGTTCACACTGCCAGGAAACAGCTGTCGTGCTGTAACCAGGCTGGCCAGGAGTCAGTACCCCTGCCAATTACTTACGAGCAACAAATGGCGGTGTTGTAGCCCAGGGAGTAGAGTTCAGGTGGTAGAAAGATGAACATAACCGGAGACATGGAAAACGTTGCCAAACAGTTATTTAATCTGAAAACGGACAGGCAAATTCAGGTGAGATCCATGCCTTGTTCATTTTCAGAAAAGTAAGCCGGTCTACATTCTCTGAGTATAGTCGCATGCGACGGTCTGTTACTACACCACCTGCAGCACTAAAGACACGCTCAGATAATACACTGGCAGCAGGGCAAGCCAGCACCTCCAATGCATACTGGCTAAGCTCTGGCCATGTATCCAACTTAGAGACCCAAAATTTGAAAGGGGAAGAGGCATCTGGGAGTACACTTAGAGGGAAAGCCAAGTAGTCTGTCACCATCTTACGGAAACGTTTCTTCCTGGTGACTGGAGCCGTCTCGGATGGTGTAGACCTTGCTGGCGCTGTCACAAAACTTTGCCACATTTGTAACATACAGTTCTTGCCCTGTGCAGAGGCGCTGCTTCTGCTCCCTCTTGTTGTAGAGGTGTCTACACTGCCTCGACGCACAGAGCTGCTTTGTAAAGCAGTAGCAGCAGCAGCAGCAGCATCTCTCTCGGCTGGAATGTACAACAGTATGGATTGCACCAGTGTGTCTTGGTACTCCTGCATTTTACGGTCCCGGTTCACCGGTGTGATGAGGGTTTGTAAGTTGTCCCGGTAGCGAGGGTCTAGGAGGGTGTACACCCAATAATCTGACGTGCTGAGAATGTGGGCGATGCGGCGGTCGTTTCTTAGGCACTGAAGCATGAAATCAACCTTGTGCTGCAGACTCCCAACTGGCCAACAAAGGCTGTCCTCTGGAAGAGGCGTCATCTCTGTCTCCTCTGCATCACCCCACCCTCGCTCTACATACTGACTAGAGCGTTGTGTACCTTCCTCTGTAGGGATTTCTTCCTCCTCCATTGACTCCTCCTCTCCATCCTCCTCACAAAGTGAGCCCTGCCCAGCCCTTTGTGAGGAACCACGTTGCGCTGACTGTCCTGAAGGTAATTGAATTTGTGACTCCTCATCCTCCACCTGTTTCAAAACCTCTTCCTTTAGTGCTTTCAGTGATTTCTGAAGCAGGCAGATAAGGGGGACAGTCATGCTGACTAGTGCATCATCTGCACTCGCCATCCGCGTTGAGACATCAAACGCACGCAAAACATCGCAGATGTCCTTCATAGAGGCCCACTCAGTAGTGGTGAAGTGTGAACGGCGCAAATTGCGAGTTGATTGCGCCTGTTGCAGCTGATACTCCATTACTGCTGACTGCTGCTCACACAACCGCTCCAACATATGTAACGTGGAATTCCACCTGGTGGGTACGTCACATATGATGCGATGTTCAGGAAGGCAAAATCTGACTTGCAGAGCTGCAATGCGCGATCTGGCCATGCTGGAACGTCGCAAGTGAGCGCACTCTAGGCGGACCTTGTGCAGCAGTGCATCAAGATCCGGATAGTCCCTCAAAAAACTCTGCACGACCAAGTTGAGCACATGTGCCAGACATGGTATGTGAGTGAGGTTGCCAAGGCCCAGAGCTGCCACCAGATTTCGGCCATTGTCACACACTACCAAGCCTGGCTGGAGATTAGCTGACAAAAACCACACGTCGCTCTCCTGCTTGATGGCATCCCAGAGCTCCTGCGCTGTGTGGCTTCGATTCCCCATGGGAATTAATTTCAGGACGGCCTGTTGACGTTTGGCCACGGCTGTGCTCATATCGGTCGCAACAGGTAAGCGTTCACGGGTCCATGTGGAGGTATACCGTGACGGCTCGTGCAGCGATGATTCTGAGGAACTGGAGTAGGAGGAGGAATCAATGTGCACAGACTGGATTCCTGCAATCCTTGGAGTTGGCAGAAACACGTACAGCGCCACTGGCAAGATCTGTACCCGGCTCCACAACATTGACCCAATGGGCAGTGAGGGAAAGGTATTGTCCCTGGCCATGGGTACTGGTCCACGCATCGGTGGTCAGGTGGACCCTGCTACTGACGGCGTTTAGTAGCGCATGTTTAATGTTTCCCTCGACATGTTTTTGCAGAGCAGGGACAGCTTGCCTGCTGAAATAAAATCGGCTTGGCACATTATATTGTGGGACTGCCAATGCCATAAAGTTCCTGAAACTGTCAGTCTCCACCAGCCTGAATGACAGCATTTCAAGGGACAGGAGTTTTGCAAGGCCAGCATTCAGAGCCTGTGCTCGTGGATGGTTTGCCGAGTATGGCCGTCTTTTATCCCATGCCTGTGTTACCGATGGCTGTTTATTGTACTGGGAGTGTGACGATGACTGTGAACTTGCTGCAGTGGGTGGAATAACAGTTTCTCTATGGACAACAGTGACCGAGGTTCTTCCATGGAGATCCTGTGAGGAAGCCAAAACAGGTGTGTGAGAGCTGGAGGTAGAGGCTCGAACATGACGTAAAGATGTAGGTGCTGCTGTAGGTTGGCCTACATCTCCAGTGTGTCTTTGGAACTCAGCTACGTGCTTTGTCCGTACATGTGTCCACATATTTGTGGTATTCAGGTTCCTGATATTTTTACCTCTTTTAACTTTTTGCTTACACAGCTTGCATTGAACATAGCAAATATTATCTACAAGTCTGTCAAAAAAGGACCACGCAGTGCAAGTAATGGGAGCGCCAATTTTGACATTTCTAAGAGAACTGCTCCCAACAGGTGCCAAACTGGAGGCTACAGGCAAGCGAGTCTGCAGCCTACCTCTCCCTCCTCTTTGTACCGTTGGGACAATCTCTTCCTCAGAGCTGCTCCCACCACCTTGCTGTTGCTCACGCCATGTTGGGTCTCGGACTTCATCACCTCCACTACCCTCTTCCAACACCTGCTGCTGTTGGATGGTCTGGGCAGCACCATGCTCCACAAAACCTGGCACCTGAGTCTCATCATCATCATGAGATGCGTTCTGCGGTGTGCTGTCCATCGGCACTGGCTCACCCGCCTCTTCAGATTGAGAGAGACACAGCTGTTGCGCATCACTGCATACTCCCTCTTCTTCAAATTGCAGAATGCTGCTTGCCTGTGCCCGTGTTTGCGAGCCAACAGATTCTGAGAACAGAAGCAGAGACTCAGCTGGCTCCTGTACAGAACTCTCTGACTGCCTGGGCAATTTGACAGGCGGTGAACAGACAGATGGTTGCTCAACAGTGTTGTGTTCCTGAGAGGAGGTGGAAGGAATTGAAGTCGATGCATTGGCTGCCATCCAACCAACAACGGCTTCAATTTGTTCTTCCCGCAGCAGGGGGGCATGCCGAGCTCCTACCAAAGTGCGCATAAAGGAACGCTCACGGGGATAAATGGTGGATGCTGTGTCACTGAGGGCGGCAGCAGACACAGAATCCCCACGTCCTCTCCCTGCTGAAACTCCACTGCCACGACCACGTGCCTTACTCACTGACTTCTTCATCTTGGTAGATTGATAAAGAAAGTCAATAAAGTTATAAGGCCTAAGTGTGGTTATTACGCAGAGACTGAAGTGAACACTGAAACACAACTGTTCACAAATCACAATCTGTGAAAGGCTACTCCTTTGTCTACTTCTATAGTGTTTGCAACCAATGTATTGGATACGGATGGAAGCGCGTCACACTAATAGTTAAATTGCATGGAGCAGCAAGAACTACACTGAAGGAAAAAAAAAAGAGTCTGTGAGTGACAGGTGCCTACAGACAGCGTTGCATGCAGAGCAAACTGCAGCGTCACCTGCACTCACACACACCTTGCAGAGCTGTTAAAACAACACTGCAGGCAAAAGGAAGCTTTACACAGCGGTTGGTGCTAGCCTGCCTACAGCACAGTACAGTAAATTGCAATCTCTAACTGTCCCTCAGAGCCAGCACAGCAGCGTTCTGTCCCTTACTGAATTCACAGCACAGTGACGCTAAAATGGCGGCGGCGCCTTTTATACACTGAAGAAAAAAAAAAAAGAGTCTGTGAGTGACACGTGCAGATGCCTACAGACAGCGTTGCATGCAGAGCAAACTGCAGCGTCACCTGCACTCACACACACCTTGCAGAGCTGTTAAAACAACACTGCAGGCAAAAGGAAGCTTTACACAGCGGTTGGTGCTAGCCTGCCTACAGCACAGTACACTAAATCGCAATCTCTAACTGTCCCTCAGAGTCAGCACAGCAGCGTTCTGTCCCTTACTGAATTCACAGCACAGTGACGCTAAAATGGCGGCGGCGCCTTTTATAGTGCATTCTGACATCATTTCAGCATCCAATCACAGCCATGCCATTAGTTAACATGACCGCAGCAGTACAGGATGTGCCCACACTTCTTAGGATTCCTTATTGGCTGAATAAAATCACATTGCCGAGTCGCAAAGAATTATGGGAACTTCCGATTCCGGTATTCGATAAGACGAAAATATCGAAACAAATTATCGAAAGGTCGATAGAGCTAATATCGGCCGATAGCCGATATTTGCATTATCGTATCGCTCAACACTAGTGTCCACCTCAGCCGAAGAGACTGGACCACAGGTGTCCCCGGTGGTTGTAAATGACTGCCCAGCACAGGCCCTCTTAGACTCAGAGAGTCCAGTGACTTCCGTATGTGACAGCCTGATTGATAGGGACTTCATCCCTGATAAGCTCCTGAGTGTGGTGTGCATCCATGGAGACACCAAAGTCTACCCAGAGACTGCCGTGGACTTGGTCCCTAAACTCGGGGAGGTTTCATATGAAGTGGGGGTAGTGAAGAGCCTGGTGCACCCCGTCATATTGAGTGGAGACTTATCCCCGATCTGAGGATCTCTGGGGGAAAAATGTTTCTGATGGACAGTGTGATGAAGCTCCTACTGAGGGTGTGCAGTCCCGAGGGGCCGAACACAATGCTAGTGGGATGTTAAACTTATGTGATAATGATGATGATGATGATAATGATGACCATGATGATGATGCTGATGCTGATAGTGATAATGATGATGATCATGATAGTGATGATAATACTGATCATAGTCATGATAATGATGTTGATAATAATGATGACTGTGATAGTGATGAAATTCCTTTGCAGGTGATGTTGGGAGATGAGGATGGTGGTTCTCGGGAACCGAGTGTCCCTGACTTGCCTGTGTCCTGTGACAATTTTGAGAGTGAGCAGTGGCGAGACCCCACTCTTAGGACGGCACAGGAAAATATGATTGTTCTAAATGAGGTTTCCCAGGAGCCTGGCTCTGAGGAGAGGTTTCCTCATGCTGCCATGGACAATAGCCTATTGTATAGGGACACTGAAGTCCAGGGAGAGGTCGTGAGTCAGCTTCTGGTACCTGAGCTATATAGAAGTATACTGCTGGGGTTGTCACATAGTCACATACTTGAGGGACCAGATGGTGCAGTTAATGTTGTGGATGACATGTTAACTAAGGTTCCAGATCAGGATGTGAATGAGAATGAATTGTATACCCCTGAAAGTGAGTATGAGAATGAGAAAGTAGATGTGCTAAAGAAAGTTCAGGGGGAATTAGAGAAAGGTGAAAAACCCCCTTTACCTCCTGTGATAGTTGGTGACACATGGTCAGTGCACCAGGGACAGGAGGTACGTGAGTTTATGAAGAAGAGTCAGCAGAAGTGTTCTGATGTGCCGGGTCGTACTTCTCTGGCCAGGCACTATATCGAAGCTGAGCCCGGCCCTAAGGTCAAGATGAAACCGTGCAGGATACCCGAAGCCCGCAGAGAGCATAGGCCTGGGAGGGTACAGGGTAGTGCGGATGCTTCAGATGAAGAGAAAGTTGATGTTGGCTATGACTCAGGTGACGATACAAATGACAGTGGTGAAGATGAAGCTGATGAGGGCCATGACTGGTCCAGAGTTCACTGTCTCTGCTGGATTGTTGACCAGCCCTCCAGTCTGGATGACCAGCCCTCCGGTCTGGAGAAGAGGGAGGGGATATGTGAGACAGTGAAGGAATATGTGTTGAATGGGGTGTACATTTCACCTAGGTATAAGGGAAATGTGTGGCTTTGTAAACCTAGTGGTAGAGAAAGGTCACTACACCTTACATTCATTACACACTTGCAGCTCAGGCCTGAAACTACTCAGGTCTTAATTAGGAGACCAGAAGTAGGTGTCTGCAAACACAATCATGGAGCTGTCTTTAGTCTGGACACAGGGAGGTGTCCCGGCACAAGGAAGCAGTCTCCAGGATTGGGAGCTGTCTTTAGCCTGGACACAGGGAGGTGTCCCGGCACAAGGAAGCAGTCTCCAGGATTAGGAGCTGTCTTTAGTCTGGACACAGGAGGTGTCCCGGCACAAGGAAGCAGTCTCCAGGATTGGGAGCTGTCTTTAGTCTGGACACAGGAAGGTGTCCCGGCACAAGAAGCAGTCTCCAGGATTGGGAGTACGCTCAGTCTGGACACAGGAAGGTGTCCCGGCACAAGAAGCGTCTCCAGGAGTGTGAGCTATCTCAGTCTGGGTGCAGGAAGTACCCCGGACACAGGAGTAGTCTCAGTGAGAATCCGTGCGAATAGCAGCTGAATAGGAGTGGATCTCTCTCAAGTCTGGACGTTGGATGTGCCTTCAGACACAAGGAGGAGTATCTGTGAAGCTCCATACTGGTAACATATATCATGTGTGTTGTTTTGGGCACAGACTGGTAGAGTCTGGACCCGGTTAGACAGGGCAATCTATATATGTGTAATTAGTGGCTAGACAAGCCCAGGTTTTCTGTTTATGATTTGTTTTTGTCTGTTTGCTGTGGACTTTAATAAAGCTGGTTGCGGCCAGTTTTCACCAGAACTGCTGTCTGAATGAACTGTTTTCATGCCATTCTGTCTACCCAGACAGCGATCCTAGAGCTATACCCCCTGGAATGCTACAGTATATATCTAGTCTTTCTTTTGTGATGTAAAAACTGTCATTGGGATCCATTATATGTCGGTTTTGCAAGCAGGCGAGAAATTCTCGCCGTACGGATGCCATACGGATGACATATGGATGCTTACATGCGCAAAATACGCAGCCACACCTTGACAACGGATGAAATATGGATAAATGTGCCGGCAACATTTCTGCGTTATACGGCCGTACAATACGGTCCGTTTTTTTCTACGGTGAGTGTGACGCCGGCCTTAGATAACTTTCCTCATTGCAGCTTTATCTTGGTTCTAGCCTTTTCCTCCAAGATTGGTTTGGAGTCTATTCCATGTGAGATTTGCCTTTGGCCTCTTTTGTCTCCTAATGCAAAAATTTCGATCTTCCATGGTTGATTTTTTTTTTCTTAAATATTTCTTGCTTCATTCTCACAAAGTCCCCTGGAACATAAAACATCCACAACGTGTATAAATATTCACCGCAGGTCTCCAAAGGTCAGGACTTGTCAATGTCCCCACTAACTGGGGTCACAACCTTTTCCCCAAAAGGTTCAACCCTCATTAAACCAATTATGTAAATCAATCTTATATACAGGGGGATCATATAAATAGCACTTCCCATGTGATGGTAATTACTCAGACATGCACACATTGCAGTTATCATTGCATTCCAGCAATTCATGAATGGACAATTAACTTCCAAGATGTCGAGGAACCGTAGAACAAGTATGTAGCTACTTATCGCGCCCAAGCACACGTAAGTTCATGACTTTGTGGATGTTACCCAGCTTCTGATGATAATCCTTCTTTTCTACTGACATCCGGCTCATTTGCTATGAGGGCTTTGTCTGAAAGATATAGGTAAAAAATCTGGTGACTTTGCTGTCAGATTAAAGATGTTGTGTGCACCTAGCCTTAGTAGAAACGGATCAGAAACTCTCCAAATCCTCCTCAAAAACACCAAACTTCTCCAAATCTTCGTAGAGTCTATGTGCTCATGAAGACATTTTTGCTGATTTTTTAGAGCGGAAACTATGTGCACAAAACGTCTTTTAGGCACCGAGTTTTCCCAGGCAGATCCACTTTAGCAAATCCCTGGCTATCGTTTTCCTGAGGCTTTGGTGGCTCTCGTAGCTTGCCATGAGCAGCATTCTCTCCATACTTTTAGTATAGAGCAGGGTTCTCCAACTCCAGTCCTCAAGGCCCACCAACAGGTCATGTTTCCAGGATTTCCTTAGTATTGCAAAGGTGATAGTATTGCACAGGTGATAATTTTATCACCTGCTCAAGCATTATTTCCAAGGAAATCCTGAAAACATGACCTGTTGGTGGGCCTTTAGGAAAGGGGTTGGTGAACCCTGGTATAGAGCATGGGCGGCTTCCCAGCTAGAAAACTGAAATTGTTACTTCTTTTGATCGCTCCAGGAAATCTGAACCCTAAAGTGGTTAAAGGGAGTGACAGAATCCGGAACATGTGCACAGCAATGTCATTTTGATATTGCTGTGCATTATGTTCATTTTTCGTGACAGTTTTGCAGTGCTTTTTTAGGCATAATTAGGATGGACTCCACCAGAAAAATACATCAAGTGCACATAGCCGCTCAGCGGAAACTCAAACCTTTTAAGGAGTCTTAAAATTTGGAGAGTTTCCATTCAGTTTCCATTCTACAATTTTCTCGAAAATCTCTGGATGATCATATCCAGTTTCTGCTTCAAAAACTCAGCACAAAGACTCAATGCGCACATACAGTTATATGAAAAAGTTTGGGCACCCATATTAATCTTAAGCTTAATGTTTTATAAAAATTGGTGTTTTTGCAACAGCTATTTCAGTTTGATATATCTAATAACTGTTGGAAACTGTAATGTTTCTGCCTTGAATGAGGTTTATTGTACTAACAGAAAATGTGCAATCTGCATCCAAACAAAATTTGACAGGTGCATAAGTATGGGCACCTCACCAGAAAAGTGACATTAATATTTAGTAGATCCTCCTTTTGCAAAAATAACAGCCTCTAGTCGCTTCCTGTAGCTTTTAATGAGTTCCTGGATCCTGGATGAAGGTATTTTTGACCATTCCTCTTTACAAAACAATTCCAGTTCAGTTAAGTTTGATGGTCGCCGAGCATGGACAGCCCTCTTCAAATGATCCCACAGATATTCAATGATATTCAGGTCTGGGGACTGGGATGGCCATTCCCGAACATTGTCATTGTTCCTCTGCATGAATGCCTGAGGAGATTTGGAGCGGTGTTTTGGATCATTGTCTTGCTGAAAGATCCATCCCCTGCGTAACTTCAACTTTGTCACTGATTCTTGAACATTATTGTCAAAAATCTGCTGATACTGAGTGGAATCCATGCGTCCCTCAACTTTAACAAGATTCCCAGTGCCGGCATTGGCCACACAGCCCCAAAGCATGATGGAACCTCCACCAAGTTTTACTGTGGGTAGCAAGTGTTTTTCTTGGAATGCTGTGTTTTTTTGACGCCATGCATAACGCCTTTTTGTATGACCAAACAACTCAGTCTTGGTTTCATCAGTCCACAGGACCTTCTTCTAAAAAGAAATTGGCTTCTCCAAATGTGCTTTTGCATACCTCAGCCGACTCTGTTTGTGGCGTGCTTGCAGAAACGGCTTCTTTCAAATCACTCTCCCATACAGCTTCTCCTTGTGCAAAGTGCGTTGTATAGTTGACCGATGCACAGTGACACCATCAGCAGCAAGTTGATGCTGCAGCTCTCTGGAGGTGGTCTGAGGATTGTCCGTGACTGATCTCACCATTCTTCTTCTCTGCCTTTCTGATGTTTTTCTTGGCCTGCCACTTCTGGCCTTAACAAGAACTGTCCCTGTGTTTCTCCATTTCCTTACTATGTTCCTCACAGTGGAAACTGACAGGTTAAATCTCTGAGACAGCTTTTTGTATCCTTCCCCTGAACAACTATGTTGAATAATCTTTGTTTTCAGATCATTTGACAGTTGTTTTGAGGAGCCCATGATGCCACTCTTCAGAGGAAATTCAAACAGGAGAACAACTTGCAAGTGGCCACTTTAAGTAGCTTTTCTCATGATTGCATACACCTGGCTATGAAGTTCAAAGCTCAATGAGGTTACAAAACCAAAAAAAGTACTTTAGTAAGTCAGTAAAAAGTAAGTAGGAGTATTTAAAACAAGAAAATGATAAGGGTGTCCATACTTAGGCACCTGTCAAATTTTGTTTGAATGCAGATTGCACATGTTCTGCTAGTACAATAAACCTCATTTCAAGGCAGAAACATTACTGTGTCCAATAGTTATTAGATATATCAAACTGAAATAGCTGTTGCAAAAACACCAATTTTTATAAAACATTAAGATTAAGATTAATAGGGGTGCCCAAACTTTTTCATATAACTGTACCATTTGTATCATTTCCTTAGCATTTTTTCAGGCAGGTTCCAGGCGGAATCCACATGAAAAAGACGACATGTGCACATAGTCTTAAACTAATTTCACACAGCATTTTTTCTATAAAGACATCTATGATTTTTCATAGTTTATTTCAGCCAAAGACAGAAGTAATTCAGCTGAAAGAAGGAACGTAAACCCTTTTCCTGTAGTTCCAACTCCTTTGTTTTTGGCTTAAAAAAACTGCATCAAAAACTGCAGCGGTGCTTTTTAAAAAACGCTGTTTATTTTTATCATCCATGTGTCATCCATTTTTCTTGTAGACAGTAAAACAAAGAGGTTTTTCAAGCTTCTCTGTGAGAAAGTTATATCGCTAGAATGGGATTCCGTGTACTGTCCTTTATTTCACTGACCCATTCACTTTAATGAGAAAGTTTGCTCTGCAAATTGGAGCAAAGTAGAACAACTTTCTGTTGTCTTTTTTTCCAATCAGTAATAATCAGCGAAAAAGGACTGACATGAAAAACCCCGTAGACTGTAATGCATAAGTGAGCTGGCAGTGAAAAAAAACTTAAATAGAGCTGTCTCTGACAAATGCAAATGGATATCGTAAAACCCCAGTCAGTTGTGTCGTCGCTATTTTGTCGTTAACCCTTTCCTCCTCAGAATGTGGTACCAGAGAGAATAAGACACAGACCAAAGGATGCGTCAATAAGCTCTGTGGTTTATTGCTAACAAAGGGATTTATATACACCCCTGAAGCAGGAAGCGGAATTACCATATATGGCAGTTAATACAACATAAACATAAAATACTAGTTTTACTTTAAAACTCCATTCTTGCCTTTAGCCCCTTTTTGGCTCCCAGCACAGAGTGTCTTTTCAACTCAGGGGGGGGGTATATTATCTCAAAAGAAGGAACATTCTTTATCTCAACTTCTGCTATGCGTCAGCGTGTCTGACAAACCCAAGGTCTTTTGAAGAAATGCTGATTTTAACTCTAACATCCCCTCCTTTTGTTCCTTCATTTGATCAATACACATCTTCATACCTCCTCTGTGTCCTAGTACATCGTTTAATACACATCAAACAAATTTTAAACACTAAATAGATGGCAAGACATATCAATAAAACCTGTAGGCCAGCTTGTATTATCCCAGTCAGCCATCCCCCTATACCTTTGAACCAATTTGCGGGGTTAAGAAAGGAGAAAGTATTTGCCCACCATGAATCTTGATTCTTCAGATTTGCCTCATCATATAGTTTCCTTAACTTTATGACATCCTCTAGCTTATGTTTAAGGGTTAAAACACTAGAATTATCAATATAATGACAACATGCAGGTCCGATAATCTGGCACATCCCTCCTTGAGCTGCAGTCAGGTAATCTAACACGAGGGTATTTGGTTAGTAACAATAATTAGCTGGTTCTGTACTGCAAGGGACCCATTGAGGATATCTAAAATATCCCATATTTGATCATCTAGGTAATCTGTGGATTCTACCAACTTATCCCACGTCTGAGTTATCATAGGGTAGATGAATAATGCGCTGAAAAATTTATTTGCTATCCCCATCTCCACTATGTGTGGTCTCCCATTTGGGCGAGGTCTATTGTCTGCAGATCGTTTATGTAGTGTATATTTTGGAATAGACAATGGATTTAATCTATCTGGAGTGATGAGATAGGTGGCTGGTGTCAATCTAGCTAGGGTGCATTTCCCGGTGACTCCTACTGGAAGCCACTTAAATGCCTTGTCCCCACATACCCAATACATTGATGGTGGAAGGTTCCATATAGCTGAATGCTGTAATACTAATCGGTGTGCCAAATCTATAAACTTTGAAATATTACTCATCATGCACCATCCGGGCTTTTGTCCTAGTGGGGAGCAGTATCCCGCGGTAGGTTCTCCGCAGGTGGGATTGTCCTTCTGATATCCTTCATCTTCATTACACCTCAGGTTACCTGGTTTGTTAGCACAAGTTTCATCATTTCCATTCTCAAAGAAAACATTATTTTCCCATTTATCAGTGTGTAGATATCGTTCTAATAGGGAGGGTTTGAAAGCATCTAAGCTTCCTGTAGTGACCCCAAAACTTATCTTTAACCCCACTATAAGTCTGTTCCAAGCATCCGTTACTGCAAGGATGCAAGCAAATGTCATTAGTAGCATCATTCCTCTTCTGGAGGCTCTCCAAGGATCTTCTTACAATGCGATGCGTGAATCCAAGTTTCCTTGCCTTGTAGCTTGACTGCGGTACTTGTCGTCAGTAGAACTTGAAAAGGTCCATCAAATCTCGGATCCAGACTCTTTCTCACGTGTCTTTTAATGACTACCCAGTCTCCAGGCTGCAGGCTGTGACTCCCAGGATCCTTTTTCGGATCTGGAAGAGAACTGAAGACATTATCATGTACTTTCTTAAGTCTTTTATGCAAATCCCTTACATATGAGCTTAATACATGGTTACTCATTTCCAGTGCTTGGGGAAAGAAACATCCTAAACTAGGCACTTTGCCAAATAGTACTTCATATGGAGAAAGTCCAGTTTTCCTATTTGGAGTATACCTTACTGAGTATAGGGCTAATGGTAAACATTCAGGCCAAGATTTCCTTGTTTCAGCCATGGCCTTTTGGATTTTTAACTTCAATGTCCCATTTAGTCTTTCTACTTTTCCACTGCTTTGTGGATGATATGGGGTGTGGAAAGCTTGTTGAATTCCCAGAGCTGTCAAGACTTCATTCATTATTTCACCTGTGAAATGTGTACCTCTGTCACTTTCGATCACCTCCGGTACTCCATACCTGCACACCACCTCCGCAAGCAGCTTCTTTGCGGTTGCCGCAGCCGTAGCCTTGGCAATCGGGAAAGCCTTCGGCCAACCTGAGAATAAATCAAAACACACCAACACGTACTCCCATGACCCTGATTTTGGCAGCTGAATATAATCAATTTGCAGTCTCTGGAAAGGATAGAGGGGCCGAGGGGTGTGTTTGGGTGGTGTCTTGACTACCCTTCCCTGATTATGTGTAGCACATACCATGCATCCCTGGATTAAACCTTCTATACAGGTGGAAAAGCCTGGTGCTACCCAATGCTTCTGCATCACGCTCATTACAGCAGTTTTG
Organism: Oophaga sylvatica; assembly: GCA_033576555.1. Taxonomy (NCBI): domain Eukaryota; kingdom Metazoa; phylum Chordata; class Amphibia; order Anura; family Dendrobatidae; genus Oophaga; species Oophaga sylvatica. Next base: position 39,220,916 of record JARQOD010000005.1, read on the forward strand.
GACTGGTGGGTTGGCCCATGTAACATCTGGGCAACCGCAGGGTACAACGCCCTTGGAAGGCATCGACGCATCCCTCTTCCCCATACCCCATTTGCTTCATTCAGACATGCACCTTCTTTTTCCCACTTTTCTACTTCCTCCTGGTGCACCTGAGCCTGCATCTGGGATAAGGCATCCTCCGACACAAAGGGATTTTTGGGAGCGCTTACCTGGTGCATCGTTACCCTTGGAGTGGTCTACTGGCTGCTGTTTTTGCTGCTGCATCGGCCATTGCGTTTCCTTTACTCACCTGATCAGTGCATCTGGTATGTGCTTTAACTTTTATGACAGCTACCTCTTTTGGTAATTGTAATGCATCAATTAACTGCTGGACTGCGTCAGCATTTTTAATGGGATGTCCTGCTGCCGTCAGGAATCCTCTAGATTTCCAAATTGGACCAAAATCATGAGCTATACCGAATGCGTATCTAGAATCTGTGTAGATGTTAACAATTCTACCTTCAGCTATCTTACAGGCCTCGGTCAGAGCCTTAAGTTCAGCCTCCTGGGCCGACTGATGTGGGAGCATTGGTTCTGCTTTGATTACTGCATTCAGGGAGACGATGGCATACCCAGTGTGGAAGGTACCTGAGTCATCTTGGTGGCGAGATCCATCTACAAAAAAAATTCAAAATCAAAATCAGCATTAAGTCTTTCAGTTTCAAACACTGTGGGTAGGCCTGCTGTTTCCTGTGCCATAAGCTGAACACAATCATGAGGAATCTCCTCCTTGGATCTTCTTTGTACAATACCGTACCTGACCCCTCCTTTAGATCCGAGAGAGGTAACAATGTGGCAGGATTAAGTGTGGTACATCTCTGCAAAGAAACATTTGGAGGCATTAAAAGTGCACATTGCAACCGAAGATGACGTGCAGCTGAAAGGTGTGCCGGTTGCACCTGGTTCAGTATGGTATATACATCATGAGGTGTAAGTACTGTCAATGGATGATCAAGAACGATGTCTGACGATTTGTGGAGCAATAGTCCTACAGCATGTACCGCCCGTACACAGGACGGGGCACCCCTAGCCACTGCATCTAGTCTTCCACTGAAATAGGCTACTGGCCTTTGATTGTCACCATGTAACTGAGTCAATATTCCTGCCGCGTGTCCCTGCTGTTCATGGAGATACAGGGTGAATGGTAGTTCATAGTTGGGGGTTCCTAGCGCTGGAGCTGCCACAATCCTGCTTTTGAGGGAATAAAAACAGTCTATACCTTCAGGAGTTTAAAAGGCACAATGGTGATACAGTCATAGAGAGGCTGCATGAGGATTGGCACAGCATGTATCCACTGCCTGCAGTAGGAAACCAGTCCAAGAAATGTCCTAATGTGGCGCTTCCCACGGCTGTGGGGCGCCGGGACATGGCATAGCTTGCCTAGCTAGCCAATGCTCCCACGCCGCCAGTCCACGACGACGTGAGGCATGGGTCCCAGATGATGAGAATGTGGACCCACTGGACCACGGAGGGAGACTCGGGCCTGCCCGGACTAGGGAAGGGCAGCGACCGGGATCCGTGGCAGCTGAGCATGTGGGCAAGGTGGCGACCTGCAGGACTAGACAACACCGCACAACTTCAGGTAAGAAGAAACATAAAGTTTACTTAAAGAAACACAGTACATAAAACAGAACATAAGACCGGGCTCCCGATTCCGCACATCAGAGAAGGGTACACGACTCAGGATCACAGACGAGTGCTGGAGGACATCACGGGTAGATGCAGTCCAGGGTTATCTGGCACGGGCATACTTGGACGGCCTCTCTCTCAGGCCTTAGGCGTAGCACAGGCTCAGCAGGAGAACATCAGACACCGACCTCAGACAGACTTCAGACGATGGCGGGGTCATCACGGGTTGATGAAGTCCAGGATCATCTGGCACGGGCATACTAGTATGGCCTCACTCAGGCCTCGGGCGTAGCACAGGCTCAGCAGGAGAACATCAGACACCGGCCCAGGACGAACGTCAGACGATGGCGGGGTCATCACGGGTTGATGAAGTCCAGGGTCATCTGGCACGGGCATACTAGGACGGCCTCTCTCTCAGGCCTCAGGCGTAGCACAGGCTCAGCAGGAGAACATCAGACACCGACCCAGGACAGACGTCATCACCGGGTAGACCAAGGAGGAACCGGCAGGACAGGCAGGTTGTCACGGCAAGTGACCAAGGCAGTCTCTGGGACAGGCAGGTTGTCACAGCAAGTGACCAGGCAGTCTCTGGGACAGGCAGGTTGTCACGGCTAGTGACCAGGGCAGGCAGGTTGTCACGGCAAGTGACCAGGCAGGCAGGTTGTCACGGCAAGTGACCAGGCAGGCAGGTTGTCACGGCAAGTGACCAGGCAGGCAGGTTGTCACGGCAAGTGACCAGGGCAGGCAGGTTGTCACGGCAAGTGACCAGGGCAGGCAGGTTGTCACGGCAAGTGACCAGGGCAGGCAGGTTGTCACGGCAAGTGACCAGGGCAGGCAGGTTGTCACGGCAAGTGACCAGGCAGTCTCTGGGACAGGCAGGTTGTCACGGAAAGTGACCAGGGCAGTCTCTGGGACAGGCAGGTTGTCACGGCAAGTGACCAGGCAGTCTCTGGGACAGGCAGGTTGTCACGACAAGTGACCAGGCAGTCTCTGGACAGGCAGGTTGTCACAGCAAGTGACCAGGCAGTCTCTAGACAGGCAGGTTGTCACAGTAAGTGACCAGGCAGTCTCTAGACAGGCAGGTATATACGACCTGATATGGTGGAGCCTCCAGGTAGGCTGCAGTCGGATGGCAGATGATCGCTCCCAGGTGAGCAGGCAAGAGCCGGGGATCTCTGCAGATGATGTCCGAACTTCCGGATGGAGCTGCAGTCGGATGGCAGATGATCGCTCCTAGGTGAGCAGGCAAGAGCCGGGGATCTCTGCAGATGACGTCCGAACCTCTGGAAGGAACTGCAGACAGATGGCACACAGGCAAGCCGACAGGTAACAGACAGGTAACTGGAATCAGGAGCTGATGGCTGAAACAGAGTTAGACTGCACAGGAACACGGATTGGATCTCAGAGAGTCAGGAACACAGACAGGAACACGGACTGGGTCTCAGGGAGTCAGGAACACGGACAGGAACATGGATTGAATCACAGGAACACGGACTGGAACACAGGCCTCGGACTCCGGACATCTGGCACCGATCAGCAAGCTCCGGACATCTGGCAATGATCGGCAGGATCCGGACATCAGGCAGGAAGGATAGGATCCGGACATCTGGAAGTGGTCGTCGGACATCGGACATCAGGCATAGGATCCGGACATCTGGCAGCGACCTGAAAAGGAACCCCAGCGGTCTGGTGCAAGCCCCGCCAGGCTCAACGGGAGCTGGCCGGGGATTGCACAGAGGCTGAGCACAGAGTAACAAACTCAGCACACACCGGACTCCTCCTTCCAAGATGAACTCAGGTTATATAGCAAGGATTCACAGTCACTGGCACAGGGTTCTGGACACAGCAGGATTTCAGGAACATAACACAGAGGACACAGTTCAGAAAGTCAGGTACAGGATGCGATCCAAGATCAGGGGTTCAGGTAATTAGACACAGCAGGAACAGGCCTGGATATACAGCCTCCAGGAACGGCGATCTGGGTAATCAGCCCCCAGCATAGGCGGAAACACAAGACACAATTCAGACAATCAGGTACCGGGTTTGATCCAGGATCAGGGAACAAGACACAGCAGGAACAGGGAATCAGCTCTCCAGAGCTGATCAACTTCAGAGCAGGAGCTGAACACACAACCACATACGGCTAGGTTCAGGGATTCAGTGTGGATTCAATGCGAAGCTCTGGCAACGCCCACTAGGGCTGGGGAACTTTATATATGAGCTGCTTCACAGCGATAGGCTGGAGCAGTAATTCTAGTAAACACCCAATCCACATAAAAGCAGGACAGGTGTGGGCCGCGCCCCCTATGCAGAGCCAGACAGCACAACACAGAGGGAACCCAACAATGGCTGCTGCCAACCACGCAGTAAGTCATGCACCACTGCAGAGGACTTTGCAAGCTACGGACGGCTTTCACAGCAAGTCAGGAACCGCACATGCGGGCGGTCATGCAAAGCAGCGGAGCCACTCACGCAAGTACGGGTACGCAGCAGAGCCGGGAACTGAGCAGCATCCATATAGGTAACAGACAACAGTATCCCAGCTGGTTAGGGGGAAAGGAGCAAAAGGGTTAATGCAAAAAACATGCAAAGTAACGCTGGAAAACAAAGTACAGACAATACCAGCGTTACAGTATCCCCCTCCTCAGGCCCCCTCTTCTGAAGACCCAAGTAAAAAAAAATTCCCCAGAAAAATTCACTTGGGTTTGGCGGTAAGTCCCATAGTTCACAATATGGCAGCAGAGTTAATAGCTCGAAAAGTCCGAACCGCTGACCAAGCGGGGAATCGAGCCATCTAGTCCACTTACCCTGTGGGGACCAAGTAGTCTAGTTCACACATCAGGTGGAGCTTGGAGAAAGTCCTGCAGACCGCACATGCTCAGCGGAGTCCATGGCCAGAGCTTACTGTGGCGCTTCCCACGGCTGTGGGGCGCCGGGACATGGCATAGCTTGCCTAGCTAGCCAATGCTCCCACGCCGCCAGTCCACGACGACGTGAGGCATGGGTCCCAGATGATGAGAATGTGGACCCACTGGACCACGGAGGGAGACCCGGGCCTGCCCGGACTAGGGAAGGGCAGCGACCGGGATCCGTGGCAGCTGAGCATGTGGGCAAGGTGGCGACCTGCAGGACTAGACAACACCGCACAACTTCAGGTAAGAAGAAACATAAAGTTTACTTAAAGAAACACAGTACATAAAACAGAACATAAGACCGGGCTCCCGATTCCGCACATCAGAGAAGGGTACACGACTCAGGATCACAGACGAGTGCTGGAGGACATCACGGGTAGATGCAGTCCAGGGTTATCTGGCACGGGCATACTTGGACGGCCTCTCTCTCAGGCCTTAGGCGTAGCACAGGCTCAGCAGGAGAACATCAGACACCGACCTCAGACAGACTTCAGACGATGGCGGGGTCATCACGGGTTGATGAAGTCCAGGATCATCTGGCACGGGCATACTAGTATGGCCTCACTCTCAGGCCTCGGGCGTAGCACAGGCTCAGCAGGAGAACATCAGACACCGGCCCAGGACGAACGTCAGACGATGGCGGGGTCATCACGGGTTGATGAAGTCCAGGGTCATCTGGCACGGGCATACTAGGACGGCCTCTCTCTCAGGCCTCAGGCGTAGCACAGGCTCAGCAGGAGAACATCAGACACCGACCCAGGACAGACGTCATCACAGGGTAGACCAAGGAGGAACCGGCAGGACAGGCAGGTTGTCACGGCAAGTGACCAAGGCAGTCTCTGGGACAGGCAGGTTGTCACGCAAAAAAGGTTGTCACAGCAAGTGACCAGGCAATCTCTGGGACAGGCAGGTTGTCACGGCAGTGACCAGGCAGCAGGTTGTCACGGCAAGTGACCAGGCAGGCAGGTTGTCACGGCAAGTGACCAGGCAGGCAGGTTGTCACGGCAAGTGACCAGGCAGGCAGGTTGTCACGGCAAGTGACCAGGGCAGGCAGGTTGTCACGGCAAGTGACCAGGGCAGGCAGGTTGTCACGGCAAGTGACCAGGGCAGGCAGGTTGTCACGGCAAGTGACCAGGGCAGGCAGGTTGTCACGGCAAGTGACCCAGGCAGGTCTCGGGACAGGCAGGTTGTCACGGAAAGTGACCAGGCAGTCTCTGGGACAGGCAGGTTGTCACGGCAAGTGACCAGGCAGTCTCTGGGACAGGCAGGTTGTCACGCAAGTGACCAGGCAGTCTCTGGACAGGCAGGTTGTCACGCAAGTGACCAGGCAGTCTCTGACAGGCAGGTTGTCACAGAAGTGACCAGGCAGTCTCTAGACAGGCAGTTGAAGTAAGTGACGGCAGCTCAACAGGCAGTATATACGACGATATGGTGGAGCTCCAGGTAGGCTGCAGTCGGATGGCAGATGATCGCTCCCAGGTGAGCAGGCAAGAGCCGGGGATCTCTGCAGATGATGTCCGAACTTCCGGATGGAGCTGCAGTCGGATGGCAGATGATCGCTCCTAGGTGAGCAGGCAAGAGCCGGGGATCTCTGCAGATGACGTCCGAACCTCTGGAAGGAACTGCAGACAGATGGCACACAGGCAAGCCGACAGGTAACAGACAGGTAACTGGAATCAGGAGCTGATGGCTGAAACAGAGTTAGACTGCACAGGAACACGGATTGGATCTCAGAGAGTCAGGAACACAGACAGGAACACGGACTGGGTCTCAGGGAGTCAGGAACACGGACAGGAACATGGATTGAATCACAGGAACACGGACTGGAACACAGGCCTCGGACTCCGGACATCTGGCACCGATCAGCAAGCTCCGGACATCTGGCAATGATCGGCAGGATCCGGACATCAGGCAGGAAGGATAGGATCCGGACATCTGGAAGTGGTCGTCGGACATCGGACATCAGGCATAGGATCCGGACATCTGGCAGCGACCTGAAAAGGAACCCCAGCGGTCTGGTGCAAGCCCCGCCAGGCTCAACGGGAGCTGGCCGGGGATTGCACAGAGGCTGAGCACAGAGTAACAAACTCAGCACACACCGGACTCCTCCTTCCAAGATGAACTCAGGTTATATAGCAAGGATTCACAGTCACTGGCACAGGGTTCTGGACACAGCAGGATTTCAGGAACATAACACAGAGGACACAGTTCAGAAAGTCAGGTACAGGATGCGATCCAAGATCAGGGGTTCAGGTAATTAGACACAGCAGGAACAGGCCTGGATATACAGCCTCCAGGAACGGCGATCTGGGTAATCAGCCCCCAGCATAGGCGGAAACACAAGACACAATTCAGACAATCAGGTACCGGGTTTGATCCAGGATCAGGGAACAAGACACAGCAGGAACAGGGAATCAGCTCTCCAGAGCTGATCAACTTCAGAGCAGGAGCTGAACACACAACCACATACGGCTAGGTTCAGGGATTCAGTGTGGATTCAATGCGAAGCTCTGGCAACGCCCACTAGGGCTGGGGAACTTTATATATGAGCTGCTTCACAGCGATAGGCTGGAGCAGTAATTCTAGTAAACACCCAATCCACATAAAAGCAGGACAGGTGTGGGCCGCGCCCCCTATGCAGAGCCAGACAGCACAACACAGAGGGAACCCAACAATGGCTGCTGCCAACCACGCAGTAAGTCATGCACCACTGCAGAGGACTTTGCAAGCTACGGACGGCTTTCACAGCAAGTCAGGAACCGCACATGCGGGCGGTCATGCAAAGCAGCGGAGCCACTCACGCAAGTACGGGTACGCAGCAGAGCCGGGAACTGAGCAGCATCCATATAGGTAACAGACAACAGTATCCCAGCTGGTTAGGGGGAAAGGAGCAAAAGGGTTAATGCAAAAAACATGCAAAGTAACGCTGGAAAACAAAGTACAGACAATACCAGCGTTACACCTAAGAGCGGCAACATTAACAGGAATAGGAAAATTCTGTACAGCTTCTTTGCGAGCGCTGGTCAGATGTCGCGCCCCTGGTGTAATGCAATGTCCCAAAAAGATAACTGAAGATTTACAAAATTGCAGTTTATCCTTTGACGCTTCGCTTTACATCCAGCTTGGTACAAAAACAACATGAGTGATATCGTTGCAGTGCGACACTGTTTCCTGGAGGGGGCACAAATCAGTAAGTCATCAACATATAAAAATAACATTGGCAAAATCGATAACTGTGAACCAAGCAGCATCCTGAGATATCTGGAACAAAAGTGTATATATATCTTGTACCAGCCGATACATAGAGAGTTAAATCTCGTAGTTGAAGGGGGAAGCTGAAGTTGGAGTTTACTGTCAAGGCCACTGATAAGAAACCTAGCTGCAGAGATGCCGAAGGTGGGGGCTAGGTTTCAACTAAAACACCACTTGCTACCAGTTTCTGCAATCTCTCCTGAAATGTCCTGGTTTCTTGCATCCATAGCACAACTTCTGTCCACCTCCTGGCACACGTCTCCCCTCCCTGTTGTTTGCAGGACGAGTACCTACAGCATGTATCCTTGCTCCTCTCTTTGCCTGCGCTAAATCATGTTGTGCCCCCTGTGCTATTCTGGCTAGATCCTCTGCTTTTACTGATCTCCAATCAGGTCTACTTACTTTCACCTTGTCTGTCACTTCCTTTTTCAACCCATTCATATATGCACTTGCCAGTACCCTCTCACTAGTCTTGTTTTCTGGGACAAAACCCATTTCTACCCAAGCTTTTCTTAGGGCCCAGAAAAAATCTTTTGGCTCTTCTTCCTTTCCCTGAACTCTGTCTTCTAGTGTAACCTCCTTCTCTGCCTGTCTATCTTTACATGCTTTTTTTCAACGCTTCTGTAAACAGAACCCCTGCTGCTGCGTCATTGACTTCTGCATTATCAGGTCCGGTCCTACCAACATAACACTTGTATGTCTCATCTATCAGTCTATCGTATCTAGCTTCATCTGCCAATTTCCCTTTTATAAGCGCTTGCCAATCCTGTCTAGTTTCTTTATTAGAGCCAACTGCTCTGTAGGGCTCCATGGTCTGTACATTTCTGCTGTCCGGGGGGGGCAGACAGGAGGGTAAATCAGTCGTCCCTGTTTTTGTCAGTCTGTAATGTCCGTCTCCTAATTCTTCAGTCTTTTCTTCTAAGTAATCATACGCACTCATCCACAGGTTCACTGTTTTCAACAGTCCTTTGTCTCTCAACCATCCATGATGTGAGTTAAAGAACCTTTTCCATTTATCACTGTTCAATTCTCCGTTTTCATTCATGCCTGCTTTCACTCTCTGCGTATCACTAAATCTTTAACAGTAACACCTTCCTTGGTGTTTTGGTTCCCCATTTTTGTATCTCCTCACCTAGAAGAGATTCTCTTGTCACTTAGACAATTCTGTCACCAAGACTCTGTCACCAAGACAATTGTCACCATGACTCTGTCACCAAGACTCTGTCACCAAGACAATGGGCCACAAAGGTTTCTGAACCATTCCACTGCTCGCTTTCCAAGATTTGTACGCCAACCAAATAAACAATCCGATCACACCAACACCAAGACAAAACCACAACACAATCATTGGATCCATACTGTCATTTTTCAAAGGAGGAAAGGCAGGACTGACAATTAATCTGAAGGTCTACTGGTTCAAAGGGACCTGAGCCAGGAATACCTGTGATTTACCTGGAAAGCCGACCGCTCGGGGAGGAGGGAGTCCACTATACAGTGATATAGATTTTAGGTAGAATATAATAAGTATTCTTACCTCAGCGCTGTATGTATATCACCAACAGAAAACTCCGCTCATCCCACATCTCCGGACCGGTCGGGCTTCCTCAGAATAGAATAACTCAGGTCCCTGTTCGGGCGCCAGCTGTCGTCGCTGTTTTGTCGTTAACCCTTTCCTCCTCGGAATGTGGTACCAGAGAGAATAAGACACAGACCAAAGGATGCGTCAATAAGCTCTGCGGTTTATTGCTAACAAAGGGATTTATATACACCCCTGAAGCAGGAAGCGAAATTACCATATATGGCAGTTAATACAACATAAACATAAAATACTAGTTTTACTTTAAAACTCCATTCTTGCCTTTAGCCCCTTTTTGGCTCCCAGCACAGAGTGTCTTTTCAACTCAGGGGGGGGGGGTATATTATCTCAAAAGAAGGAACATTTTTTATCTCAACTTCTGCTATGCGTCAGCGTGTCTGACAAACCCAAGGTCTTTTGAAGAAATGCTGATTTTAACTCTAACAGTTGTAGACATTTTTTTTATGTTTTTTTATTTCATAGTATAGACCTTATTCAGACTTTATTGGTCCAGTAGTATTTAGTCCAAGGCCAGCTCCTCACAGCTTCTTACTCTTGTTTCCTAGTGTTTATTCCGGTGTGAGTTCTGTGTGACTCAGCTTATGTTTTTCCCTGTCTGTCTTTTTGTGTTAATCCTTTTACTTCTGCTCCTTTTTCCATGCGTGAGGGAGATCGGATTAGTTAAATGCTAGAGAACAGTGAGGTACGAGACGCAGGCATCCCCACCATCAGGGGTAATCTTGGGACAGTGGTAGCCTAGGGTCACTTTAGCTTGAGGGACTAAAATAGAGCCTACAATCTTTGCTACCCTATAGTCACAACTTGACAAGTAGAGAAAGTAAAGAGGAGTGCTGTATATAGAGAAAAGAAGGAAGGTAACCGTGTGGAAAATGCTTTGAGTTGTAAAGGAAACATTCATAAGACTGTGTACCCGCTATCCCTTGTACATGCTCCCTACCATTTTCTCGTTGAGAAAAAAGTAAATTTTTGAATGGTGGTCTCCAGCATTGAACGATGAAATACTTGGTCCTGGCAAACCAGCAACATCAAACCAGGATCTCCACTTTCATGTAACATGCTGGGGCTTGGAAGCCGAGTACTTGCCCACAGCTATTGCCTTGCACCATGTTACACATGGATAGCGTCCAAGTACTATCCCTTTTTTCCCAGAGCCATTCATATGAATAGATGAGTTTGACCTTGAATCTGTATAAAAAATTGACAAGTCTGCATTGTATTGGACAACCAGTTCATAAAAAAAGAATTTGAAGAGCTCCAAAGATTTCAATGGATATGTGTTCTATCCAGGAACACCACAAAAAAATTAATACGTGAAAAGGGACATTTGTATGAAGTCTTGGTAGAATAATTTATCTAAGTTTTTCATCATAAACAAGTGTGTTTGGTGCTAAAGGGTTTTGTACCAAATTTTAAAATTCTTACATTTCACCTTTCCATGGAGATGTGTGAACTTTAACCCCTTCACGACATTTGACATACATATATGTCATAGTCGGATGGGGGTTCCCGACCAATCATATATAGGTACATTATGGCGATTATGTGTGGCACAGGAGTGGTATGGTCTGATAGGCATCTGTCAGTGTAAAATTGACAGATATAAAGCATGGCATAGATAGACTAAGTAAATATAAAAAAAAGTTAAAAAAATTGTAAAAAATATTTCCTAAAAAAAAAATCACAAAATAAAAAAAGAAAAATACATTATACCCATGAATACATACTTTTATGTAAAAACAAAAATAAAAAAGTACACATATTTGGCAATGCCATGTCCAGAACGACCTGATCTATAAAACTGTCACAATAGTTAACCACTTCAGTGAACACCATAAAAAAGAAAAGTAGAGGCAAAAACTATGCTTTTTCATCATACCATCAAACAAAAAGGAAAATAGAATGCGATCAAAAATACGAATGTAAATAAAAATGGCATTGTTGAAAACGTCATCTTTTTCTGCAAAAAAAAAGCTGCCATACAGCTCAATCAATGCAAAAATAAAATAGCTCTCAGAATATAGTAATGCAAAACATTTTTTTTTTTTATAAAATAGATTTTACTGTGTAAAAGCAGCAAAACACAAAAAATTATATAAATGGGGTAATGTTGTAATCATACTGACCTGAAGAATTGAGCTGTCTTACCAATTTTACCATACGCAGAACAGCATTACAAAAAAAAAACAATTCCTGAATTGCTGTTTTTTGTTCACTCTGCCTCCCAAAAATGAGAAATGTAAGCGATCAAACAATGTTATGTGTCAGAAATTGGTGCCAATAAAAACGTCAACTTGTCCAGGAAAAAAACAAGCCCTCACATGACTCTGTCAGCAGGAATATAAAAAATATTATAGCTCTCAAAATATGTCGAAGCAAAACTTGTTTTTGCAAAAAAAGTGGGTGATCCACCGACATGAAGAGAAAAGTGGTCTAATCATTTATACAGCGCAATAAACGACATAATAACTAGAGATGAGCAAGCACTAAGATGCTCGGGTGCTCATTGCTGGAACAGAGAAATTCCTAATACTAGCATGCTCATTTCGAGTAGCGAGTGTAATGGAGGTCAATGGGAAAGCCAAGCTTTTATCTAGCAAAATCTCTGCTCAAGGAGTCAAAGAGCATTCTTCCTGTCCCTCCCGAGTCTTGTCATGTGACTAAGCAGTACTGTACAACCTCATATGGGGTATTTACATGCCCAGCTCACATAGGACAAAAATTCAAGAAAAAAATGTTTTACCAACTCCAGGTCAGATTACCAGTGGACTGCCCAGCACTATATAAGTGCACCTCACAAGACAGACATCCCAATTCACCCAACCAACACTAATTGGCCTGGCTGCATCATGCAAAAAAAATGTGCAGTAAAAAGATGAAAAATTATGTAATATAAGGCATTGGTTGATATTTTGGCCGAAATACGCAAGCTCGCAACCCACGTCAAGGGTCCTCATACTTACATATGTTTTTTAATTTATTATGAGGACCCTTGACGTGGGTTGCGAGCTTGCGTATTTCGGCCAAAATGTCGACCAATACCTCATGTATTTTACACATCATTTTTAATCTTTTTATGGGTATCAATAATACGTTTTTTTCTGTGATTTTTCTTATTTCCTTCATCAGAATTGTGTGACAAATTTTGATACATTTTTTTTGTACCCATTTTCCTGTGTGAAAGTGTAAAATCTGAGGCTAAAACAAAATATTTGTGATAAAAATGTAATTTCTTTTCTTCACTGATGTAAAATTATGTAACACACCCGTGGCATCAATATGATCTTTTTTACCCTTAAATTAATTAATTGAGAGGTGTAATTTGTGAAATGGGGTCACTTATGGGGGCTTCTGCTGTTTTGGAACCACAGGGGCTCTCCCAGTTGGTCATGGCCCCCAAACCCTGACAGCCAAATCTGCACTATAATATGACGTTCCTTACTTCTGAGCTTTCCACTATCCCTGAAAAGTATTTCCTGATTACATGTTGGGTATTGGCGCACTCAGGAGAAATTGCACAACAAACTGTGGTCCATTTTTTTCTTAAAAATTGTAATTTTTTGGGTAAAACTCCATTTTAATGGTAAAAAATATAATTATTCTTTCTTCAATTCCCATGGTTTAAAATTCTGTGATGCACATGTGGTGTCAACATGCTCACTGCACCCATAGATGGATTAATTGGAGGATGTAGTTTGTAGTTTGATGTAGTTTGCTAGCTTTGCACTGTACCTCAAAAGTATTTTTTGATCACATACTGTATAGGGTATTCAGGAGAAATTGTGTAACATATTGTACCTTTCAATTTCTCATATTATCCCTTTTGAAAATTAAGAAATTGCAACCAAAGCAACATTTTAGTGGAAAAAATGGTAGTTTTCCAATGACTCAGATCAATGTTTTGCATTCTATGAATCGCCTGAGTCTTAAAAATGTTCAATACACCCCTAGATCAATTCTTCAAGAGGTGTAGCTTCCAAAATGGGGTTTTCTGCCATTTTGACATGTCAGCGACTCTTCAAATGTGACATAGCATCCGCGATCTATTCCAGTCAAAATTGATGCTTCTTTTCTTGTGAGCCCTGCCATGCTCCCAAACAGTAGCTTCTGACCACATATAAGGCATTGGTGTACTCAGGAGAAATTGCACAACAAATTACATGGTGCAATTTCTCCTGCTACCCTTGTGAAAATTAAAAATTTGGGGCAAAAACAACATTTTTGTGGGGGAAATGTATTTTTTTAATTTTCAAATCTCAACGTTATAAAATTCTGTGAAGCGCCTGTGGGTTTAAGGTCACAGCTCGAAATAAATTCGTTGATGGGTTTAGTTTCCAAAATGGGGGCATTTGTAGGGGGTTTTCACTGTTTAAGCACATCAAGGGCTCTGTAAACATGTCTTGGCGTCTATCGATTACAGTCAATTTTGCACTCCAAAAGTCAAATGGTGCTCCTTTCCTTCTTGCCGTGTGCCTAAACAGTAGTTTTTCACTACATATAGGGTATTGGCGTACCCAGGAAAAAGTGCACAATAAACTGTATGGTTTTTCTCCTGTTCCCTTTGTGAAAATACCAAATTTTGGGCTAAAGCAACATTTTTATGGGAAAAAGTTACATTTTCATATTTTCTTCCACATTGCTTTTAATTTCTGTGAAGCATCTTTTTGCATGTGGTTTAGAGCACCTTGAGGGCTGTAGTTTTTAAAATGGTGTCACTTTGGGTCATTTCTGTCATATAGGCCCCTCAAAGCCACTTCAAATGTGATGTGGCCACTAAAAAAATTTTGTTGGAAAAATTAGAAATTGCTGATAAACTTATAACCCTTCTAACTTCCTAACAAAAAAAATGTATTTATAAAATGATTACTAAATTCGGACTTCTGTTCATAATAGCCGAAGAAGAGAACCATATAATGTTAAAATAATGTTCCAAACTTTATTAAAATAATTTTAAAATACAAAAGAAGGCACAACTACAAAGTAGCAAAGTGTCCAGCAGGCGAGATCCTAGCCTTATCCCAGGTAAGTATATCACCCTATGTTACTTTAAACAAGTTGCGTATTCACCCAGGAATTCTGTGAGTAACCATGACATCAGCAGGGGTAGACAGGGTAAGTAATCCACCAAGGGTTAATGTGTACCCCAGTTAATTGAAGAGTATAATAGATTAGAACTCTTCTGACCCAATTGCTGTGTGATGTGGTAACTGAAGTGGTCGAGGCAATAAGGAGGTGTATAGTGTAAATAAGCTATATAGATGTGCCATAACCATAGCCTAACTGTAGCTTCTGGAGGGGGCTGAAGATATCCCATCGCTAAAAGCATATGTATGGGTTAGTATATCACTTGCAGATAGGCATGAAATGTGAGCTGCAATACTATGACAAGAATATACCACTATACCTTGATAATATGACCTCAGGACCATAGAGTAGGGAGTTAGGACAGGCAAGGAATTCCCCCTCCACCCCGATGCGCGTTGTTAACCTGTTAAATCACTGATAGCGGAAGCGCGTCACAAATCTAGCTCATTGACGCCCCTGAGTTGTCATGACAGCCACGGATCTCTCATTGTGAATGTCGGCTTGTGGCCAGCGTTCATAGGAGACCGTGATTTTTGCTATACTTAATAGTGCTGAAGCACTGCTTTGTATAGTACAGGTATAGGATTGATATAGTACTATGATAATGCTGAATGGATTAGAAAAGGTGCTATTTAACTCCACATCTGTACCTGAATAGTCTGATACTGCCTAGCTGCAGAGGCAGTTGCGATTCTGGTGACCACACTTACCGACGGCTGTCCCACAGGAGCCCTAAATTACCCTGCTATAACTTAGATGCACTCCCTTACATACTGTATATTGTAGAAAATCGGGTGTAGCCTACAAAAATTAAAAGTAAAATATAAGGGGCAGACAGGTGATGAAAAAAATGGTATTTATTAGAGCATGTCCTAAATAGATAATATTAAATTATTATAAAGTCCTATAAGGAATATATTACATATAGGTATCCACACTGGTTACCAACAAATTCCAATCAGCGATCCACTTTGTGACACTGAACATAATCGCTGTGATGTCGGCATCAAAGCAGAACACTTGACCCAACATATGTAGTCTGCAAGGAACAGGAAACACCGTGCCCTAAATTAGAAAGTGTCAGAAGAAAGCAGCTGCATCCGAGGTGCACTCAAGTCTTTTGCAAGATGTTCCTTTCAATTCAGAGAAAAGCCCATTGACAGTAACCTTCACTGTGACCTGTGAGCCTCCATTGCCTCCCTCATTCTTGCATGTGGAGGAGATGGTTAAAAATAGCAGATTAATACATGGTACAGCTGAAGACATTGTACCCATAGAATAATAAAATAAATCACCTTTAGATATCAAAATATCATATCTAGTCCCCGATCCCTGAAGATTCCTAATGTGTCATGTCTTACAATAAACTAGTGAGACATCCTGATTCCATTTACAAGAAAATCAATCCCTTAAAGGGAACCTGACAGCTGATATATTCGTCACGATCCACAGGCAGCAAGTATCAGGCACTGGCTTTATGATTTCATTATGTATTTTTTATTAGGAAATACTGCAGCATTTCAGAGAAAAACAAACTTTAAAAGCTGCTTCTTCCCACCCCCATCTCTTGAGTGACAGATCTCTCTCTGTGGCTATATGACTGCAAAATGCCAAATACTGTCAGGATTCCCCTCGATTTCCAGTTCGAGCCAGTAGTCACATAACCGCAAGTGGGCGATTTGTATACTTGAGGTCAAATGCTGACTGGCGCTTCTCATGTGACCACCCGCTGAATCTGGAAATAGCGGAGTGTGCATGCTGACCAAGAGAACTTCCTCCATAGCTGAAGACTAGTCATTGGCTTTGACTTAAAGAAAATGTGATACTTGCCATAAATATGTATTTTTTTTAAATGGAATAAATTCCACAGTTTTTCTGAATCCTGGGCATTTTTGCATTTGTTCCTGCCCCTCTCTACTCCTGGGATACGGCCCGTCATTCTTGTATATAACTTGAGTCTTTTTAGCTAACTAGGTATGGTCTGCATCTCTTCTCTGTGGGCCATATCTAAGGAATGGAAAGATGCAGGAAATTAAGAATAATAACGCTGGATTCAGGAGAACAGCTGCATTTACATCAAGAAAAATACTGCATATTAATGGCAGGTGACAGTTCCTCCTTAAAAGTGAGATATAGTTGGGTATCATCAGCATAACTGTAGTGTGCCATGTCTCTGGATTATTTTTCCTAATGGTAGCGTGTAAACCACAAATTTCATTGGGGGAAAGACCGAGCTCTAATTTCTCCATCTACTCCATAAAAGATTGGTGAAGAAGACAATAGATACTCTTTGCAGTTTTCCAAGTATGGAAGGAATTTAACCACTGAAGAATTGTGCAGTCTTATTCCAAACATTAGAAGTTATCACCTATCCACAGGATAGGTTAAATGTTTAGGATTGGTGGGTCAAACCACTGATCCAAAGAAGGAGAAACGCTCCAGCTGAATGAAGAGATGGCCACACATGGGCGCCACTGATTTATGGGGTGGCTGAAGATAGCCGAGTGAAAAATGCACATTGAATAGAGCACTGGTGAACATTCGTGCCCATCGCTTCAATCTGATGGGGCATTTGACAGCTACGTTTTATGGATCAGTGGGAATGCCCACCAATCTGCAAGTTATGAGCTAATTTAGTGCTATATTTTTTATGCAGATTGAAAAAGGAAATACTATGTTCCTATGATATCTAACGGGATAGCAATGGTCTTTTCTATTATTTCCTTTAAAAAGTGGCAGGTAAAAAAGATCTGTATTAACTTCCTCCATCCCCCAATGGTGATTAGGTTTATTAGTAAAATGTACAATTAAAATAAGAACAATCTAAATATGTCAACACCACTAATATTCCAAGTGGTTTCTCCAAATTCATCAGAAAATGCCACTTTCACTGATATTTTTCATGTCCTTCATGACAAGTGTCTTTAGCACTTATTAGAGCTCCTCTGGCTGTTATGACCTGTTGCAAACATTATGCATAGATAGACCCCAGCTTCTGGTAGCATCCTGAGAAATATAAGCCCATTCCTCATTGGTAGTGGCCTCTAGGTCACCAATATTCTTGTGCAGTCTAGTGAATGGTCCAAAAACTTAAGAGATCATTGCCTTGAACTAAAAAGGTCAAGAATACAAAAAGATGTAAAGTTTGCAAGTTAAAACCTATAGGAACATTGTCTACATTGTCTTGATGTGGCAGAAAGATGAAGTAGTTACCGGCTGCCACCAGATTTATAAGGAGGCCGGTGGTCAAAAAGTAATTGTAAAAGACATGCAACAAGATTTGGTATCAGCAGGCATTGAGGTTTCAGCTTGACATTAAAGTGCATTCTAAATACTGAAGATCTTCATGTTGGACTCTGTAATGCTCACGCGTGGATCATGGACCCATTGTGCCACGGTTCGAGGAAAGCCTGGAGGTGCGTAACTAAGCATACACCTAGTTCTTCACTAGAGCCCCTGATAGTGTGGTTAAACTTGAACCCAGGTGGATGCAAGGTGCTACTCCAGAGCAGACACCGACCCAGAGCAGCTGATTCCAGAGGGGCAGGGAAGCAGAACCAGAGCTGGAGTAATCGGAAAGACAGGAACTCTTAACAGTTCCTGCCCATTCATTATACATAGTAACATAGTAACATAGTTATTAAGGTTGAAGGAAGACTTTAAGTCCATCTAGTTCAACCCATATCCTATCCTAACCTGCCCTAACATGTTGATCCAGAGGAAGGCAAAAAAAAACCCAAGTGGCAAACAGTAAGCTTCACATTGGGGAAAAAAATTCCTTCCCGACTCCACATACGGCAATCAGACTAGCTCCCTGGATCAACGCTGTATCTAGGAAACTAGTGAATATAGCCTGTAATATTATACTTTTCAAGAAAGGCATCCAGTCCCTTCTTAAATTTTAGTAAGGAATCACTCATTACAACATTAGACGGCAAAGAGTTCCATAGTCTCACTGCTCTTACAGTAAAGAATCTGCATCTGTGATTATGGCTAAACCTTCTTTCCTCCAGACGTAGAGGATGCCCCCTCGTCCCCATCACAGGTCTAAGAGTAAAAAGATCATTAGAAAGGTCTTTGTACTGTCCCCTCATATATTTATACATTGTAATAAGATCACCCCTAAGCCTTCGTTTTTCCAAACTAAATAACCCCAAGTGTAATAACCTGTCTTGGTATTGCAGACCCCCCAGTTCTCTAATAACCTTGGTCGCTCTTCTCTGCACCCGCTCCAGTTCAGCTATGTCTTTCTTATACACCGGAGACCAGAACTGCACACAGTATTCTAAGTGTGGTCGCACCAGTGACTTGTATAGAGGTAAAATTATGTTCTCCTCATGAGCATCTATGCCTCGTCTAATGCATCCCATTATTTTATTTGCCTTGGCAGCAGCTGCCTGACACTGGCCACTAAATGTGAGTTTGTCGTCCACCCATACACCCAGGTCTTTTTCAGTGACAGTTTTGCCCAGTGTTTTACAATTAAGCACATAATTATACATCTTATTTGTTCTACCCAAGTGCATGACCTTACATTTATCCCCATTAAAGCTCATTTGCTATTTATCAGCCCAAGCTTCTAGTTTACATAAATCCTCCTGTAATATAAAATTATCCTCCTCTGTATTTATTACCCTGCAGAGTTTAGTGTCATCTGCAAATATTGAAATACTACTCTGTATGCCCCCTACAAGGTCATTAATAAATATGTTAAAGAGAAGCGGCCCCAATACTGACCCCTGTGGTACCCCACTGCTAACCGTGACCCAGTCCGAGTGTGCTCCATTAATAACCACCCTTTGTTTTCTATCCATGAGCCAGTTCTTAACCCACTTACACATATTTTCCCCTATCCCCATTGTTCTCATTTTATGTATCAACCTTTTGTGTGGCACTGTATCAAAAGCTTTTGAGAAGTCCATGAACACCACGTCCACTGCATTCCCTTGGTCCAGTCCTGAACTTACCCCTTCATAAAAGCTTATCAGATTAGTCTGACAAGAACGGTCCCTCGTAAACCCATGCAGATACTGTGTCATGAGGTTATTCAGCTTCAGATACTCCAATATAGTATCCCTTAAAAAAACCCTCCAAGATTTACCCACAGTAGATGTTAAGCTCACTGGCCTATAATTTCCAGGTTCAGTTTTTGCCCCCTTTTTGAATATTGGCACCACATTTGCTATACGCCAGTCCTGTGGTACAAACCCCGTTATTATGGAATCTTTAAAGATTAAAAATAATGGTCTATCTATAACTGTACTTAATTCCTGCAGTACTCGGGGGTGTATCCCATCCGGGCCCGGGGATTTGTCAACTTTAGTGATTTTTAGACGCCGTCGTACTTCCTGCTGGGTTAAGCAGGTGACATTTAATGGAGAAATTTTTTTATCTCTGATCATGTTATCTGTCATGGGATTTTCTTGTGTAAATACAGTTGAAAAAAAGTCATTTAGCATATTGGCTTTTTCCTCATCCTCATCCACCATTTCACCCAGACTATTTTTAAGGGGACCAACACTATCATTTTTTAGTTTCTTGCTATTTATGTAGTTAAATAATATTTTGGGATTATTTTTACTTTCTCTGGCAATGAGTCTCTCTGCCTCAATCTTTGCTGTCTTGATTTGCTTTTTACAGAATTTATTCAGTCTTCTGTATTTATTTAATGCCTCATCACTACCTACTTGCTTTAATTCCCTAAACGCTTTCTTTTTGTCCCTTATTGCGCCCCTTACAGCTCTATTTAGCCATAGTGGTTTCCTCCTAATTCTAGCATGTTTATTCCCATAGGGTATATACTGTGCACAGGTCCTATTCAGGATACTAATAAACGTCTCCCATTTTCTTTGTGTATTTTTATGTCTCAGGATATCGTCCCAGTTTATTGCACCAAGATTATCTCTCATCCGTTGGAAATTTGCCTTCCTGAAGTTTAGTGTCCTTGTAACCCCTCGACTACACATCTTATTAAAGGATACATGAAAGCTTATTATTTTGTGATCACTATTACCCAAGTGACCCCCAACCCTTATATTTGATATGCGGTCTGGCCTGATAGAATCCAATTCAAACTGCTTGTTCTCACCCACAAAGCTCTCAACAGTGCGCACCCCCCTACATCTCCTCCTGATTTCTGTTTATCGGCCTACCCGGTCGTTACGCTCTGCAGGCGACTTTCAACTAACCTCTGCCAATCCGTACTCCCCACTCACGGCTTCAAGACTTCTCCCACGTTGTGGTAATCCTCTGGAATGCTCTACCCCAAGAAATTAGGACTATCCACAACTTGTACAGTTTTAGGCACTCCCTCAAAACACATCTGTTCAGAGCAGCCTATCACGTTCCGTAATCGAAATCATTTTATGTGTAAATGTTATGTAGTCCATTCACTATCGGAGAATAACCCGCCATCAAACTCCACCGCACTCAACAGCACCACAAATGCTGGCTGGAGAACAGCTCATGCAGCCTTTATCTATCCCCCACTCCCTCAAGATGGCTGGACTATCACTGTAAATACACACCTGTATTTTGTGTCTCCCCCCACCTTATTGTAAATTGTAAGCTCTCACGAGTAGTATCGTCTTATTTTGCTTTTAATTATTGTATTATCCTTAACGTTGTTACTTATAAACTGTTGTGTATGAACTGTAAGCGCTGCGGAATTAGTTGGCGCTATATAAATAAAGATTATTATTATTAACAGTAGGTTAGGATGAAATTCAGACAGGATGGACAGGAATAGGAAGAACTAAGTCACTGGCAGGAGAGGTACGGACAAGGAACCACAGATGCGGAAAGACAGGGTACTGCATGTGCGAACTGGTACAGAACTGCAGGTGCGGACAGGCAGCGAACTGCAGGTGCTGACAGGTAAGGAACCGCGGGTGCAGACAGGCAAAGAAGGGGACAAAATCGGGAACAGGTCCAAGTCAGACTAGACCGGAACAGGGAAAGGTTCTGGATTAAACAGAAGGAGCTCAGACAAAGGTTGCATATTAAAGCAAACCTGTCATCACTTTTGGCTAATGTTGTAGATAAGCCCCCAATCCGACCTGCAGATAAAGAAAAATAAGTTTTATTATACATCACCTGGGGGGCGGTCCGGTCCGATGGATGTTGCAGGTCCGGGGTAACGGCGCCTCCCATCTTCTTGCGACACCGCCCTCCTGCTAACTTCATGGCTTTTCCGGCATCGCGCTCACCGCGCAGGTGTACTTCTCTGCCCTGTTGAGGGCAGAGCAAAGTACAGCAGTGCGCAGGTGCCGGGAAAGGTCAGAGAGGCCCAGCGCCTGCGCATGCAGTACTTTGCACTTTGCTTTGAGGGCAGAGACGTATGCCAGCCAGCTCAGAGCGTGATGCCAGTGAGCCATCAAGCAAGAAGGAGGGCAGTGTCGCAAGAAGATGGGAGGCACTGGACCTGCGACACCCATCGGACCGGACCGCACCGGATCGCCCCCCTCAGGTGAGTATAATAAAACTTATTTTTCTTATACTTGCAGGTCGGATCGGGGGCTTATCTACAGCATTATAGAATGCTGTAGATAAGCCCTGAAAGGCGGGTGGCCGAATCTTATAGCGGCCAAAAGTGATGACAGGTTCCCTTTAATGATACTTGGTCAGACACCGCAGGTATAGGAAAAGTTACTGCTTTAGACACATCAGGTTTAGAGGTAAAACTGATTCAGACACTGCAGGTTTAGTGATAGGTACTAAATCAGACACCGCAGGTGTGGAAGTAGATTCTGATTCAGACACTGCAGGTGTTAGAGATAGGTATTGATTCAGATATGGTAGGCTTAGCAATATGGTACTGGTTCAGACATTGCAGGTTTTAGCAATAGGTACTGATTTAAGACACTGCAAGTTTCGAGATGGGTTCTGATTCAGACACAGTAGATTTGGGATAGATCCTGATTCAGACACAACAGATTCCGGTATACGTACTGATTCAGACACAGCAAGTTCAGGTTTCTGGCCCTGTCAGACAGGCCCAGGTGAAGCAGGTTCAGGCAAGATCAGATATAAGTACAAGTTCAGAGTTCAGTCCTAGGCCAGACAGCCCAGGGAGGGTTTCGGGTATCGACTGAACCTGACAATGAACTTAGAGCTTAAACACAAGCTAGATACTAAAAGTCTATATGTTGAACAGGCACCTCTCTATAGGGGAGGATGCCTTATATACCAGATGCCTCCCAGCAATTTGTTGGGGACATTTCAGAAGTGCGCGCTACCTCTTTAAGAAGCAGGAAGTTCAAGTGCACTAGGCGCGTTGCCGGAGACCTGCGAGGCATGAGCAGGCATTGGGAT
Organism: Oophaga sylvatica; assembly: GCA_033576555.1. Taxonomy (NCBI): domain Eukaryota; kingdom Metazoa; phylum Chordata; class Amphibia; order Anura; family Dendrobatidae; genus Oophaga; species Oophaga sylvatica. The sequence goes on from JARQOD010000005.1 coordinate 39,243,740, forward strand.
CTGGGAGCTGATATGAATACTCGCAACAGGAGTGTAGTTTGGATGGTAAGCATGTCCACGTCCCTGATTGAAGAGAAGGCACAAAGGAATGCTGGTGTTACTGTGTCGACCCGCCACCACAATTGTGGGTTACCAGGGCAATGGGGTACTCAGAGCCGAGCCCATGGAAGTCTATGGGGTTTGTCACAGGTAGCGTGGCTCGGTCTGTGGCCCTGGCGGTCTGGCGTATGTTGGGGATTATATTTACAGGGGTAGATTTTATAACAGTTCGTGACGCCACCTGTAGTCTTCTGGTTAATTAGTACCAGCGCCGCTGTAGATCTCTGAGGGGATGGTGGGCAGCTAGATGACGGGTCCCCTACAGGTGGGACTCTTCCCTCAGGTCGGTAGTTAGGTAGGGAATGTGCGGGCATGCAAATCAATAACTCAGCTTCACAACGGTCAGCGTCTTTCCATACCTTTACTTGTAAGATGTTCAGGCAGGTCCCAGGGAGGCTGATCCAAGGAGAGTGTATCTTGAGACAGCAGCTGGACAAGTTAGGGGCCTCCTTTACTTTCAACACAATGAGTAACAACCACCTGAAGCGTAGTTCCCTCAATAACTCCAGCTAATCCATAGCTGTACCGCCCAGTCAGTTTTGTGGTAGAGGCCTTCCTGCGAGAGAGCTGAATTCCTATTTTTGTCTGCGCCTGACTCAAAGTCTTCACTCCCCCTGACCCAGTTACGTACTGACTATAAGGGGCTTGTTTGCCGCGACCTAAGGTCCGGTAAATTCCTGGTTTTCTTACCACTATGCTTGAAGCTAATAGTGATCCTTCGGTCCCCAGTGACCGGTTGCAATGTGCAGGACTTCTTCAATCCGTAAGCACTATTCCAATAAACTTTCCACTGTGCCTTTCGCCTTGTCCTCGCTGGTACATAAGCACTCACACTGCATAAAGTCGGGTAGTTACTTCCTTCATTCACTTCCTTCAAAGTTAGTTACAGATGCTCAGTTATCACTAGGCAGGAGCACGTCTCTGAACCTTTCACTGTCCTTTAGACAGGTGACTGAAGTCTTTCTGCACTAAGCTTCTTCTTTCTTTCAATGTAGTCTGATTAGGTACAGCTCTGACTAGGCTAAGGTGAATTAGACCACCTGTACCAGCCTCCACGTTCTGAACTGATGATGAGCAGGCTGGACTGCTTCCTCCCTCCAGCTAAACTCCAGACGTCTCCTCTGTCCGAAGACAGGAACTGAACTGACTAAAAATCACTCCACACACATACACCTTGACCACTCCCTAAAAAGTAAACTACACTACCCTAAGGGTGTGTCTAGTGTATGTTGAGTGAATGGGTATTTAGCATTAAACTGCTGTCTCGCCACACACTCTCCAGGGTACTGCGTGTGCCTAACACCAGGGCATACACATTCCCCCATGGTAAAAGACAGCACTCCCGGGCTGTTAAAATACAAAAGAGACATTTTGTTTATGCATGAAAACATTAAACAATAAACATTGGTTCGTCCCATCCGGGAGGTGAGGATATCTTGAACGTTGCGAACAATAACATATAGAAAAATAAACAAATATTAAATAGCATTCAATAAATATACAGTATTCTTGTGAAGGACCCGCACCAAACCTTCAACGTGGGTCCTGGTGGGCTGCAGGACATCCAAATGCAGACCTCACTCAGTGCCACACCACACGGGTTTTGTATTCAGAGGTATTGTGCTGGTTTATGTAAAACCAAGATAAGGCACCGAAGCGCAACTATGTACAAATAAGTTTCTGGGTTGGCCAGTCCTCAACCTCAAAGTCCATTGTAAAACCAAAGACACAAATATAATATCACATTATTATACTAAAGTGCAAAACTTTTTCTGGTTACTGTTTACCCAGCCGGGCATTCTACAGTTAGAAACATATATATTCATTATACCTTCAACTTATGCAAAATTTTGTAAAACATTTCTGAAACTTTCTACAATATTACTTATGGTAGACCCTATATGGATCTCACCGATTCTTCTTTACTATTTATTTCATTTTCAAATACACTTTCCACCCCGGGGGCTGGAACAATGCAATGGGCCCTAGATCCCAGGACTAACAAATCATGCGCTGCGATTAGGGTCTGGGTCGCCACAGTTCTCGTGCGAACCTCTAGGGGCGCAACGGGTACATTCTCCTCACGTGACACCGATTGCGTTTCAATCACAGTTAACGATATGGACCGTGTCATGGATTGCGATTGAGACTGGGTCGCATGTTGCGATGAAGATATGACTTTCCTTTGCGATGAACTTGCAGGGGGCGATGCTGGGGCACGCCGGATACTACTTGAGCTGGAGACGGGGACGCTGCGGTAGTGGTGACGTTACCTGCGTCGGGGACGGGGTCACGGACGATGGTGACGTTAAGGGGCATACCATCCCTTCATTCCCCAGTGCCGTGTGTACGTGACAATGTCTCCATAACTAAGTCCCTCCCGGGATGACCTTGCGGTAGGTGGGATTCTACATCACGTCTGCTGACAAAGACCCCTGGGTAGAGGCCCGGTTCTCTGATGAAGCCCCAGCCCTTCCGGAGCTGGAACTCAGTCACACACCCCTGCCGCCGCGGTTCCCTCAGGGTACCTTTCTCTCTCCGGACACTCTCCTTGTCCGCGATCAGCTCTGCATGTTGTCGCTGACGGTTCCGCTGAGCTTCCCGCTCTTCCTCCTGCTGGCGTTTCTGCTTCTCCTCACGACGCTGCCACTCATGTTCCCACTGGGCGGTATAGGCGACGTCATCCAGGCGCGCCATCTCGTCCCAGTCGACGTCTGGTAACGACGGACAGGACCCCTCCCGTGTCCCGTCGGGGACCGATCATCTGCGCGGCCTCCTGGCCGGGCGGCGTTCCGACTGGCGGTACCTCCTCACCTCCTTCGCCTCCACCGCTTCACCAGTGGGATCAGGATCGGTACTTTCGGGGGCAGCCTCCGGTTGCTCCTTCGCCTTGGGCAGCAAATTTCGGTAATTGAAATCGTGGGGGGTCGTTGAGGGGAGAGATCACCGTGTCCCACAGCCTCCGTCTGTTCCAGGGTACGCCGGCGTCTCTCGATCTCTTCAAATCCAGGTTGGTGCTGGACCATCTTCTTCAGGCGTGCATTTTTCTTCTTTTGTTTTCTAGCAACGCCTGCTGCAGGTGCAGGAGCACGGATAACTCCGGTGCTGGTGGCAGCTTGGCTGGGGCACGGGGCCTGCCTTCCTCCGCTTCCCTGCTCGGCTGCACACGTCCTGCTTCCATGATGTTCCAGAAGATTCTTTCTTCTTCCTCCAGAGACATCCGTCTCTTCCGTGGAGGCTGGGTTTGCGTCTCCTCCTCCTCGCAGGAAGGTGAAGAGGAGGCGACTTCCTTTGCTGTAGGGCAGGATCGCATGTTGTAATAGCACTTTGAGAGGGCAGGCATTTTCTTCGCGCCACAGGGGGAGACGCCCACGAAGGTACGCCCACCTTCTTCTCCAGCGCCTGAGGGCGCGAATATGGCGACAAAAATGGCGATTTTGGCGCCAAAAGTGCAAACAGTCCTTTTTCACAAAAACAATTCCTTAGGCACACAGGCTCGCAATGCTGCAAGTTTCGTATCCTGTTCGGACGCCATTTTGTGTCGACCCGCCACCACAATTGTGGGTTACCAGGGCAAATGGGGTACTCAGAGCCGAGCCCATGGAAGTCTATGGGGTTTGTCACAGGTAGCGGTGGCTCGGTCTGTGGCCCTGGCGGTCTGGCGTATGTTGGGGATATATTTACAGGGGGTAGATTTATATACAGTCGTGACGCCACCTGTAGTCTTCTGGTAATTAGTACCAGCGCCGCTGTAGATCTCTGAGGGGATGGTGAGGCAGCTAGATGACGGGTCCCCTACAGGTGGGGACTCTTCCTCAGGTCGGTAGTTAGGTAGGGAATGTGCGGGCATGCAAATCAATAACTCAGTCTCACACGGTCAGCGTCTTTCCATACCTTTACTTGTAAATGTTCAGGCAGGTCCCAGGGAGGCTGATCCAAGGAGAGTGTATCTTGAGACAGCAGCTGGACAAGTTAGGGGCCTCCTTTACTTTCAACACAATGAGTACAACCAGCCTGAAGCGTAGTTCCCTCAATAACTCCAGCTAATCCATAGCTGTACCGCCCAGTCAGTTTTGTGGTAGAGGCCTTCCTGCGAGAGAGCTGAATTCCTATTTTGTCTGCGCCTGACTCAAAGTCTTCACTCTCCCTGACCCCAGTTACGTACTGACTATAAGGGGCTTGTTTGCCGCGACCTAAGGTCCGGTAAATTCCTGGTTTTCTTACCACTATGCTTGAAGCTAATAGTGATCCTTCGGTCCCCAGTGACCGGTTGCAATGTGCAGGACTTCTTCAATCCGTAAGCACTATTCCAATAAACTTTCCACTGTGCCTTTCGCCTTGTCCTCGCTGGTAGCATAAGCACTCACACTTGCATAAAGTCGGGTAGTTACTTCCTTCATTCACTTCCTTCAAAGTTAGTTACAGATGCTCAGTTATCACTAGGCAGGAGCACGTCTCTGAACCTTTCACTGTCCTTTAGACAGGTGACTGAAGTCTTTCTGCACTAAGCTTCTTCTTTCTTTCAATGTAGTCTGATGAGGTACAGCTCTGACTAGGCTAAGGTGAATTAGACCACCTGTACCAGCCTCCACGTTCTGAACTGATGATGAGCAGGCTGGACTGCTTCCTCCCTCCAGCTAAACTCCAGACGTCTCCTCTGTCCGAAGACAGGAACTGAACTGACTAAAAATCACTCCACACACATACACCTTGACCACTCCCTAAAAAGTAAACTACACTACCCTAAGGGTGTGTCTAGTGTATGTTGAGTGAATGGGTATTTAGCATTAAACTGCTGTCTCGCCACACACTCTCCAGGGTACTGCGTGTGCCTAAACCAGGGCTACACATTACAAACTCCAAGCCAAAACCTCTACTAACCCAAAATCAAATGAAAAGTTGGCTTTAGTATATTTAAAACCAAGTAAATAAGCCACAGAGTTTTTTGTGGATTTTGTTCTGTGGAGTAATGAAAAAAAAACTGCAATTTTTACCTCCTGTGTATCAGCAGTGTGTCAGTGTTGTGTCTGGAGGAAGAAGAATGAAGCATATGCTGGAAAGAACACTTTGCCTACAGTGATGTTGATCATGACTTGGTGATGCCTACAGTGAAGCATGGCGGGGGCTCTGTGATGCCTGCAGTGAAGCATGGTGGTGCCTCAGTGATGCCTATAGTGAAGCAAGGTGTTGCCTCAGTATACATACAGTGAAGAATGGCAGTGGCTTGGTGTAACCTTCAGTAAAGCATGGCGGTGCCTCAGCGATGTCTACCGTGAAGTGTGATGATGTTTCAGCGATGCCTACAGTGAAGCATTGTGGTGCCTCACTGATGCTTACAGTGAAGCATGGTGGCGGTTTGGTGAGTCTCTGGAGCTGCTATGCTTTCTCTAGCACTTGAAACCTGCAGTATGCAAGATGCAAGCGGCTAGATGAATTCAATCAAGTATTAAGAAATCCTAAGGAGCAAACATCACACCTTCAGTAAAGAAGGAGAAGTCTAAGCATCACTGAACTTTCAAATAGGACAATAATTCCATGGCTTCAGAAGAAGTTCTGGTTAGCACTGCAGTCTTGCAGTGCTGGAGTCCTGGGTTCAAATCCCACCAAGGACAACATCTGCAAGGAGTTTGTATGTTCTCCCCGTGTTTGTGTGGGTTTCCTCCAGGTACTCCGGTTGCCTCCCACATTCCAAAGACATACTGATAGGGAATTTAGATTGTGAGCCCCATCGGGGACAGTGATGATATTGTGTGCAAAAACTGTACAGTGCTGTGAAATATGTTGGCGCTGTAAAGCTAAAGAGATTATTAAGTTCAGGAAGATTCTGTAGTTGCCTGACTTGAACCCAATACCTTCTTTTATGGAAAATTTGAAAGTGGCAGCTGCAGCTCACAAAGCCAAGCATATTAGTGAACTAGAGATCAATGGCTATTCCTTAGGAACGCTGCTAGAAGCCGGTGTCTGGCTATGCATCACAATTGCAGCATGTCATAACAGCCAGAGATGCATTACTGAGTACTAAAAGATGCTTGTCCTGAAGGGGTGAAAAATTCTGAGACTGCAGGTGTTAGTAAAAGTGACATATTGTGTAGAATTTGGAGAAACCGCTTGTTCTTTTGGTTGTGCTGAGCTATTTACATGGTTCTTGCTTGAGTGGTTTATTGCAAAAAGCAGAAAGTTTGTTTATTTTATTAATAAACCTAATTTACAGTGGTGGATTTATGAATAATTTTGATTACATCTGTAAATCTGTGATTTTATCTCAGATGCTGTATATGAAATAAAACACTCAGGAAGCTTCTCGATCTTCTGCGCACCGATGTTGACAGATGTTGAATCATGATAGAAATCCATTAAAAAATTGACTATCAAACATAATAAAAGCAGACAGTACCAATATATGAATAAGGCCTTCACATCCCATTCATACATGATGCTATACATTTCCCATTCATGGATAATCATTCCATCATCATTGTCAAGATCAAGCAGAAAGAAATTTTCAAACTGAACAAGCAGAAAAAACTAATTGTCAGCTCAGCGCTGTAATGTCATAATGTGGGTTTGCAAAATAGCACAAAGCTTCCATACCTAATGCATCAAGACATTTTATGTCATGTTCTGGGATAATAGATATTTATAATATAAATTCTCAAGGCCAAATTATAATACATCACTTACAGGATTCTGTAAAGTAGAAAGGAGATTATTCATTGCACAAGGGAGCGGATAAGATACTTTGGTGCCCTAGGCAAATTTAGGCTCTGTTCACAGGTCCAGTTTATATTTTATCCTATGAAGAAGCTAACGCGAAACGCACATTGTGGTTGCACTGGTTGATGTTTGTTCTGATATTATGTATGTTGTATTGCTTTTTCAATTTTTTTTTTTTACTTTTTTTTTTTTGCCGTTTTGAAGCACTGCACATGCCCACAACACTAGAGGTGCTCAGAGACGTCTCTGGTCCAAACGGATCCATTCAAAATGGAATAAAGATATCTGCAAGAAAGTTTTTAAATGGATCCGTTTGATGGATCAATTCAAAATGGAAACTTTAGCTTCCATTTTGTATCCATCTTTGCACATATCTGCTCACTGGCAAATGCAGACCGAAAATGCATCCTGTACAAGATCAGTATATGGGCCCTTTGCAGTCCGATGGCTCATCATAATGCAGAATTCCACCTGCTTTGGAGGTGGTTGTGGCCCCTTTATCTCTTGGGCCCCTGTGCGGTTACACAGGTTGCACCAATGATATGTCAACTCTTGTGTCTGCTCTTTTTAAACTGATCCTTTATAAACAGATCAAAACTGGACATGTACAAAGAGCAAGTCAAATTGCTTTCCTAACCAGTTTCTGCATGTTGGCATCAGTTATTGGAGCATTTATCTATGGGGCACTCATTCGCTGTTTTTACCATTAAAGAATCACTCCAAGTTTGTTATCCATTAGATGTATGTATATATGCATGCAGTGTAGTGTGAGAGTATTACTATACTCAACTACCGCTGATCTCTCCAATGTCCAGCACATTCTGCTCCTCTTCTCAGTGATGTCACTGCAATTGCAACCAGCCGGCTCGTTCTAAGAGCTATGTATGAGCCGGAAGTCTCTTTTACAGTGAAAGCCTATGGGGAATTGTTCTGACACTCTGTAGATTTACAGTGTACATGTCACTTCAGGGCCTCGCACAGTGCAGTGTAATCGGGAGAGTTTGAAGAGCGGTGACATCACTAAGAAAGGAGAAGAACAGCGCTGGACACCGGAGAGAGCAACAGTATGTGAGTATATTATTACACTCACACTATGTAACATGCATGTACACACACATTTAATGGTTAAAAAACTTAGTGGGACTTCTTTAATTACACCATGTTCCAAATTATTATGCAAATTATATTTTTCTCTGATTTTCCTATGTGGTCGGTGCAAATGACAGTCTAATAAAAGTCATCACCCGTTATAGTATACATTATTATTATTATATTATTATTACACATTTATATAGCGCCATTTATTCCATGGCGCTTTACATATGAAAAGGGAAAATATAGACAGGTACAATAAACGTGTGCTAGACAAGGGACACACAAGTACAGAAGGAGAGAGGACCCTGCCCGCGAGGGCTCACAGTCTACAGGGATGGGTGAGAATACACTAGGAGAGGGTAGAGCTGGTCGTGCGATGGTTCAGTACACTGAGGATCATTGTAGGCTGTAGGCTTGTCGGAACAGGTGGGTCTTCAGGTTCTTCTTGAAGGTTTCCGTTGTTGGTGAAAGTCTGATGTTTTGCGGCAGGGAGTTCCAGAGTATAGGGGAAGCCCGGGAGAAGTCTTGTATGGGGTTGTGGGAAGAAGAGATGAGGGGGGAGTCGAGAAGGAGATCTTGAGAGGATCGAAGGTTGCGTGTGGGTAGGTAGCGGGAGACTATGTCACAGATGTATGGAGGAGAAAGGTTGTGGATGGCTTTGTATGTCATGGTTAGGGTTTTGAACTGAAGCCTCTGGGCAATAGGAAGCCAGTGAAGGGCCTGGCATAGGGGGAGGCTGGGGAATATTGGGGAGAAAGGTGGATTAGTCGGGCAGCAGAGTGTAAGATGGACTGGAGTGGTGCCAGAGTGCTAGAGGGGAGGCCAGACAGTAGGAGGTTGCAGTAGTCGAGGCGGGAGATGATAAGGACGTGCACTAGTGTTTTTTGTGGTTTCATGGTTGAGGAATGAGCGGATCCGGGAAATATTTTTGATTTTGAGGCGGCAGGAGGTGGCGAGGGCTTGGATGTGTGGTTTGAAAGAGAGGGCAGAGTCGAGGATCACCCCAAGGCACCGAGCATGCGGGACTGGGAAAGCGAGCAGCCATTGACATTGATGGATAGGTCTGGTGGAGGGGAAGAATGAGGTGGGGGAAAGATGATGAATTCTGTTTTGTCCATGTTCAGTTTGAGAAAGTGAGCAGAAAAGAAGGCTGAGATAGCAGACAGACACCGTGGGATTTTGTCAGTAGGGAGGTGAGGTCAGGTCCAGATAGGTAGATCTGTGTGTCATCGGTGTACAGGTGATACTGCAAGCCGTGGGATTCTATGAACTGTCCCAGACCGAAGGTATAGATGGAGAAGAGTAGGGTCCTAGGACTGAGCCTTGAGGAACACCGACAGACAGGGGCGAGGTGAGGAGGTGGTGTGTGAGAAGGAGACACTGAATGTTCAGTCTGTTAGGTATGATGAGATCCAGGATAGGGCCAAGTCTGTGATGCCAAGAGATGAGAGAATCTGTAGCAGGAGGGAATGGTCCACGGTGTCGAAGGCAGAAGACAGGTCCAGGAGAAGGAGGACAGAGTAGTGTCGCTTGCTCTTGGTGGTTAGCAGGTCGTTAGTGACTTTAGTTAGGGCAGTTTCAATTGAGTGATGCGGTCGGAAGCCGGATTGTAAACGGTCAAAGAGGGAACAGGAGGAGAGGTGGGAGGACAGTTCGAGATATACATGCATGCTGTTCCAGTAGTTTTGAGGCGTAGGGGAGAAGAGATATCGGGCGATAGTTAGACACAGAGGATGGGTCGAGGGAGGGCTTTTTGAGGATGGGAGTGATTGAGGCATGTTTGAAGGATGAAGGAAAGACACCATTTGTAAGTGAAAGGTTAAAGAGGTGTGTGAGAGTAGGGATGAAGACTGTGGCAAAGTTAGGGATGAGGTGGGACGGGAGTGGGTCAAGCGCGCAAGTGGTGAGGTGTGATTGTGACAGGAGAGTGGAGAGCTGATCTTCTGTCATGGTGGTGAAGCTGGTTTTGGAAGAACAGGGCTGAATGGCTAAGAGGGGCATTGGCGGCTGCGGGCCAAAGCCTTCTCTGATAGTATCAATCTTTTGCTTAAAGAAGGAGGCAAAGTCTTCAGCAGAAATGAGAGGAGAGGGAGGAGGTGCTGGGGGACGGAGTAGAGAATTGAAAGTGTTGAAGAGCTGTTTAAGGTTGTGAGACAGGGAGGATATGAGAGATGCGAAGTAAGTTTGTTTTGCGGCAGACAGTGTGGACTTGAAGCTGGCAAGGGACTGCTTGTATGCGTTGAGGTGCTCGGTAGAATGGGTTCTCTTCCATCTCCGCTCGGCAGCCCTGGAAGCCCGTCTCAGTTCTTTGGTCAGGCCGGTCAGCCAGGGCTGCCTGTTGATTGTACGAGTTTTGCTCTGCGTGAGGGGGGCGGCCGAATCAAGTGTGGCTTTTATTGTGGTGTTATAAAATGTGGCAGCAGCATCTGTGTCATTAAGTGAGGCTATGTCTGTGAGAGGGAGGAGGGACTCAGAGAGCGATTGTAAATTGAGGTGTTTGAGATTTCTGCGAGGGTGCCTGAGTTTGTGGAGTGGGGGATGCGTACTAACAGAGGGGAGGGAAGAGAATGTCAGTAGGTTGTGGTCAGACAGGGGGAGTGGGAGTTAGTGAGATTAGTGAGGGAACAGAGTCGGGTGAATATAAGGTACAGCGTGTGACCATCTTTGTGAGCGGCCGCAGAGGACCATTGAGTGAGGCCGAGGGAAGCCGTGAGTGATAGAAGTTTAGAGGCAGCCGGGGTGGAAGTGTCAATGGGGATGTTGAAATCGCCCATGATGATGGTGGGGATGTCAGCAGAGAGGAAATGGAGTAGCCAGGTGGTGAAGTGGTCGAGAAAGGTGGAGATGGCTAGTTCCGGGGGTCGGTAGATGACAGCCAGTTGGAGGTTGGAGGGGGAATAGATGCGGGCGGAGTGCACCTCGAACGAGGGAATAGCAGCGGAGGGTGGAAGTTGAATAGGGGTAAAGGAGCAGGTATCAGACAGGAGTAAGCCAACCCCTCCACCACGTTTGTTGCTGGGGCGAGGGTGTGAGAGAGATGGAATCCGCCATAGGAAAGCGCAAGCTGGAGAGGCTGTGTCAGAGGGGGTGAGCCAGGTTTCAGTGATGCCAAGGAAGGAGAGTTTGTTGGTGATAAAGAGGTCGTGATAAATGACAGTTTATTGCAGACGGAGCGTGCGTTCCATAGTGCTCCAGGTAGTGGGACCGGGGGAGGGGGGTGTGGGTGGATAGGTATGAGGTTATCATGGTTGCAGAAACATGTGGAGGATCATGGCAGGGTGTTAGAAATGAGTGTGGGGATGTGTTGAGGAGGGCCAGGATTTGGGGATTCATCGCCAGCGATGAGGAGTAGCAGACAGAGCATTAGAAGGTGGGAGCAGGAGAAGACATGATGTGGCAGTGTGTGTCTTGGTAAGAAGGATTGTATGTGGAGGAACAGTTCTGAGGAGGAGGTGAGATGGGTGGGGAGAATGGAGGGGGAAATGACTAATTCTTTACTAGGTGGAGGGATTACAGGGGATAGGAAAAAAGAAAGGAGGATGGGGGTGAAAGTGAAAAGAAACTGAAACATAGTGGTTTTAAAATTATGTTACCTAACAGCCAAATTCCAGTCAAATTCTAGTCTAATTCACAGTAGTGTAATTAGAAATCTGTAATTTGAAATATGGGATTTGAAATATGTGGAGCAGACTAAAGTCTGGAGCAGACATCAAATTTTATTGAAGAAACCTCCCAATGATAACAGTATAATCTCCAAAATGAATAAAATCTCAAAATGCACTGTTCTAAACTATTAGGCACAGTAGAATTTCTGAACATTTGATCTGTTTTAAAGAACTGAAAATGCTCATTTGTGGAATTTGCAGCATTAGGAGGTCACATTCACTGAACGAAAAAGCTATTTAACTCCAAAACATCCTAACAGGCCAAGTTACATGTTAACATAGGAACCCTTCTTTGATATCACCTTCACAATTCTTGCATCCATTGAACTTGTGAGTTTTTGGAGAGTTTCTTCTTGTATTTCTTTGCATGAAGCCTCCCAGAACTGCTGTTTTGATGTGAACTGCCTCCCACCCTCATAGATCTTTTGCTTGATGATACTCCAAAGGTTCTCTATAGGGTTGAGGTCTGGGGAAGATGGCAGCCACACCATGAGTTTATCTCCTTTTATGCCCATAGCAGCCAATGACTCAGAGTTATTCTTTGCAACATGAGATGGTGCATTGTCATGAATGAAGATGATTTTGCTCCTGAAGGCACATTTCTGCTTTTTATACCATGGAAGAAAGTTGTCAGTCAGAAACTCTATATACTTTGCAGAGGTCATTTTCACACCTTCATGAACCTTAAAGGGTCCTACCAGCTGTTTCCCCATGATTCCGGCCCAAAACATGACTCCTCCACCTCGTTGCTGACATCGCAGCCTTGTTGGGACATGGTGGCCATCTACTAACCATCCACTACTCCATCCATCTGGACCATCCAGGGTTGCTCGACACTCATCAGTAAACAAGACTGTTTGAAAATTAGTCTTCATGTATGTCTGGGCCCACTGCAATATTATTCTGCTTGGGAGCACTGTTTAGATGTGGCCGAATAGTAGGTTTATGCACCACAGCAAGCCGTTGAAGAATCCTACACCTTGAGGTTCGAGGGACTCCCAGAGGCACCAGCAGCTTCAAATATCTGTTTGCTGGTTTGTAATGACTTTTTAGCAGCTGCTCTCTTAATCCGATGAAGTTGCTTGGCAGAAACCTTCCTCATTCTGCCTTTATCAGCACAAACATGTCTGTGCTCAGAATCAGCCACAAATCTCTTAACAGTACAATGATCACGCTTAAGTTTTCAGAAAATATCTAATGTTTTCATCCCTTGACCAAGGCATTGCACTATTTGATGCTTTTCAGCAGCAGAGAGAACCTTTTTCTTTCCCATGTTACCGGAAAACTCTGGCCTGCTTAATAGTGTGGAACATCCAGTTTTCCTTTTATTGGGCTCACATGGCAAACTAATTATCACAGGTATCTGAGATTGATTTCAGTGATCCAAAGAACCCTGAGACACAATACCATCAATGAGTTTCATTTACAAAAAAAAAAACGCTGACAATTAAAACCAATTTGCATAATAATTCGGAACATGGTGTACAATACCTGCTGTCATTGATTCCTCCAGTCAAAGACAGCAGCCATAAACAGCGCACCAGTCAGAAGATGCCTTCATATTTAGTGGCCCATCCATGGAATTCCCATACACAGTGCCCTGTCCACAGAGTATAATAAGACACATTACTGTCACGGGTGTGTCAGAGGCTGCAGACTGTCGCTCTGCATCTGACTGCAGAAAGTCTCAGCAGTTTGCTTTGCAGACTTCTTCCTGGGTCGTCTGACTTTAGGACCCAGTAGCAACCTCCCCCGGCTCTCCTTGACACACCTGGACCGGGGTGCATATAACTCCCAGCTTGCTGCTGGAAGGCAGTTGATATTGCTATTTCTAGTTCCCTGTTGCGGCTTGGAGCTATAGCAGTCAGCTATCTTCCTTCTTGGTGTTGCTGTAGGGTGTCCATGTTTCTCTCTGAGTCTACTTAAGCTAAGTGTTCCCCTTGTTTGTGTATCCCATCTGCCTTTAGTGGTAGTGGGGATTGACTAGCGCCTATCCTGTCCTTCCCGATGCAGGGCTTATCGCCAGGGTCAGTGAGGGATTAGGTTCCTGCTCAGCGGTAGGTGTGGAGCCTATATAGGGACGATAGGACAGACAGGGTGATGTTAGATCTGTCTAGGCGTCTCTACTTCCCCCTTTCCTAGTGTTTGATTCCCTTTCCCTTATCCCTTCGTTTTGCACTTAGCCTTTCCTAAACATTGTGTGACAATTACATTTCTGGGAAAATCTGCATGAACAGGTGAATTTGAATTTTTCCTTTTCTGTTCATCTCTAAGACCAAATGGGGTGATAATTAAATTTGTGGTTGCGCTTCCCTTTTTGATATATAATTGTAGTACTTTTTTTTTTTAATTCATTTTCTAAGACTTCAAAATATAAACCTGCCCCTTGTCCTTCTTTACCTTTCTTAAGATTCACGTTATTCTGTGATGATCAACTTAAACAAAAGGAAAAATCTCACTACTCTGTTGGGCGTTATCTATGCTATGAGATCTTGCAAAATCATGAGAATCTTACGTCATTCACAAAGTTAGCGGAAAGGTAAAGGTGGACAAATCGGTGCAAACTTTGAGAAACACAAAGGAATAAACCACAGAGTAAAGTATTTAAAAAAGAGACAAAGAATTCAAGGCATCTGAAGGAAGAAAACCCCAATTTCAAAATCAGAAGAACCCGAGAAAGCCCCAGTTTACTAAGCAATTCTCTATATTCTGTTGGACCGATCCTGGAAAATATTAGGTGTTTTAGAAAGAAATAATCTGTGATGGCAATTGTACAAAAGTCCCCTCAGAATCTAATTATTGCTTTGAGGCCATGCCGGGCTATCACCACCTCACCTCTGCTTTAAATTCAATTTCCTTTACAGAAAAGATGTAAAGAGTAAAGACCTTTTAATTGGAGAGAAAACGACCGTACAGCTTTTGTTAAATCAAATAATAGACCTTAGAGGGACTTCATTCGGTAATTAATGGCAGTTAAATGTCTGAAATAAAAAAAAAAGCCGTAACACAAAGGCAAATTTGTATACTTGCTGGCCATCTGTTATCACGGGCAAGACCAGTCTGCGGCAGCTTCCAGACAAGTGTCATTATGAGTGCTTCCATGTTTATACTAGTTGTCCAGTCCATTTGTAAAAGTTGGGATTGTGTAAAAGTCAACACATCCTCTTGGAGCCAGAATTCTTACAGGGCTGCAAAATCCTAAATTATACAAGGAGTGGGTAATGTATAAGGCGTGATTTATGACTTAAGCTTGGAGAATCAAGGCGACTGGTGTGGATAATGCAAACAGTTGTCTTCTCTCTATCAAGGCTTTCGGAGATGGGTAACATCACTAGACCTTGCAGCACATCATTAAGTGTAATTTTTACAGGTTTCTGAATGATTAATGCAAATTCTTTCCTCGGGTTCTTACAGGTTGAAGCAGGGAGACGAGTCCTCAGATAATCTGGTCATAAAAGCAGGTTTATTTCCAGGACTCATCGGCAGTGTGTGGTCTACTGGAGTTTCATAAAATAAGCCGTATACATTTATATAATCTGCAAGAAGCTTTGAAGAACTTCAGATGGGTGGATCAATGGGAACTCGTAACATTATATTAAAGAACCATAGTATGAGGTCGGCTGCGGAGCCAAACATTCATGGATTTAATATCACGGATTATATGAGATAAAGGTAAAATAAGGAGGATTCTTGACTTAGGGATATCAAGGCATTCTTCATATGAAATAAAAGGATAACACGACGCTTCAGTAAACACCTTTCTATTAAATCATTTCTTGAATTTGGCTACTTGAAAGGAAATTAAAATTATGTCAAATACTTTTATTATGTCTTTCATATCCGTAAAGGGATCCTACCGCATTAAGCATGCCGCATGATCTGCAGATAGCATGTTATAGAGCAGAAAGAGCAGGCTTGATTTATAGACTACATAGACGAAAGGATTGGGGCGCAGTCTTAATCATTGAATTTAGGTTTTTCATTCAGTCCCATAAGCTCTGTCCCTCTCGCCTCCCTGTATAACCTCTGGTCCATTGCCCCCGGCGTATGAGATATGGCCCTTTTCCCCTGGTGTATAATATTTGGTCCCCCTTCCAGTGTATAACATTAGGCCACATTTCTTTACTCATGGACACCATTACCAAACACATTAAGGGCAGGTGAAGAAGAGAAAATTTTTGGTCCAAGTGCGATCCGACAGAACATCGGATTATACTTGGACCAATGTTATGGGACTGTACACGTTAGATTTTTTCTTCAGACCGAACCTGTCAGATGAAACAAAATGCCGCATGCCCAAGATGGATTCAATATTCGGATTGCACTCGACCATGTAAGTCAATGAATGTATGGGAAACATGAAAAGTCATCCGAGTTCAGTCCGATTTTCACGAACTGACAGAGTTGAGAAGATGGAAAAAATTTTCTCCATTTTCTCCTCATCCAGACAATCGGATCACACTATGATCACACTACGATCAAACTGTGTTCAGAGTTTGATCAGAGTGTGATTATCATAATTGACCATATTCTATTGGATGAGAGAATATACAGCCGTCTGCATTCGCCCTAACACTTGGACAAGTAAAATAGCCGATTAGTGAAAGACACCTCTGAACTGACCACTATCTAAGCAGTATGGAAGCCTTTAAGGAGTCTTGTCAATTTTGATCTTTGGAAAAGCTCTAAACTTTTGGTGTTTTTTGCAAAAGCCTTCCCTGTTTTGAAGTTTTAGTGACTTGGAAGAACTTTAATCACTTAGAAATATCTTGTTGTGTGAGTTTATTGTTTTCTTGGTGCCCCAGAGCACTGAGCGGAATTTTAGCCAGAAGACAGACTTAACATAATAGGCAGATTATACTTGTCTCACACAGCGTGCTGCTTGATTTTTTTTTAGGGTCGGTAGATTGCAATCTGATTAGATACACCCACCTCAGGTGGGGAGGTTTTCATGCTACTTCTAAAAATGGTAGAGAGGACAGGTAAGGGTTCATTGATCAGTGACACAGGACGGCTCTGACTAGTTTGAGCAGGAGACTCAGTGTAATGTTATGTATTTCATAACAAGCATGTCAAGAAGCCAGATAAAACAGTTTATATATAGCAACTGCAGTCACTTATAATACAGAGAGATATATTATGTAACCTGTAAAGAGTAATCATGTTTTAATATTTATTTCATAAATCAATAAACCACCTAAATATAAGACACTTTGTAATAAAACGTATCAGAGAGATCTGATTATTTTTCCTCCTGGACTAATCTCTCTGTCACGGTGTCTGGTTTCACAACCTCCTGCACTGGTTAGTTGTATTTCACCATCTCATTAAACAGTGTAGGTTTCTTTCTTACTAGTGGTGCAAGGGTTAAACTGTTCAGTAAGCTCCTGGAGCTTTCCCACTTGGATTGTTTCAGCTGTTCAGTGTTGGTCACTCCCCTCTGCTATATATGCTCGCCTCTGGCACTTAGGAAATACCAGAGTTAGTTCATGCTGCCTGGTTCTGGAGTTGGAGGTGTAGTTTGTGGTTGGAGTTGGCGTTTGGAGAGTTGTTCAAGAAATTGTTGCTTGAAGTTAGTGTGTGTGCACATCCTTATCCTCTCCTATTTAGTTTCTCCTTTCTTTAACTCTCCTAAGTCCCACTCTGTTGTTTTGTGAGTGTATTTTGTATGGTTTGTATTTTCATTTTTCCCTGTCCATCTTTCCATGTTTGTCTGGTTAGTGTGTTCCTTTACACTGCTGATTCACACTACCCTTGATGAGGGAGGGGACAGATAACGATTGATATAGGAGCATAGTAAGGCATGTGAACCCGATGTCTCCATCTTCAGGAGTAATCCAGGAGACAGGGATAACTAGGGCGCCCCTAGTTCTAAGGACTTGGTTAGCGCACATAGTCCTTACACCATTGTGACACTCTCACTCTCAATTCATAGGTAAAATCTATATTCAATGAAGACAGATTTTCTCATTACTAGGATAGGAAATGTATGTTGGTGTTTTTAAGATTCTATGGAGGAAGGAGGAGCTAGAGGCAGATGCACACATTCTACTGACCGTCTACAGTTCTCCATAGAACTTTATGAGCACCAATTACCATTTCCTATCTCAGTAATGGGAAAGTCTTCACTGAAGACTAATTTTACCAGTAAATTGATAATTTTGAGAATAAATAATCACTCAGTCCTGGCATAGAAAGAAGGAGATGTCTTTAATATGTTTTAAAGGGTCTTACCAGCTGACCCAAACTTGCAGCCGATCAGCTGTTTAACGAATACACCATTTGTTCGACAGCTGATTCTTTTTTGCTCTTTTCCCTCCTTTTTGCATTACAGCAGCCATATTTTTAATACATTTTTACATCTATTTGAGATCTTGTTTATTATAGGGTAAGATGCTGAATTTTAGGCCTGAATGTGTGGTATATATGAGGGGAACTGAGGGGACATCATACTGTGTATAGGGGAGCAGTACAGGGGGAGACTCAGGACATTTTTAAATGTTAAGTGGGCACTTATTGTTATAGGGGCAATCAGGGTATTGTGACTGTCAAAGGGGGCACACAGAGGGCATTATTACATTCTAGGGGCAAAATGCGGGCACTGTTTTCTAGGGCACTTGCACAGAGCATTAATATATTCTAGAGGTTTGTTTTACCATCTACAGTGCACAAATAAGGCATTATTACTATGTAAGGGGCACAGTGATGGGCATTATTATGTGGAGCAGTAAGAGGAGCATTGTTTTTATACCACAGATTAGGTGCAGTAATAGGGATACAGCGGCTCAGTATTGGGGTATCAGCAGGATGAGGAGTTTGTGCAGGATGGGGATCGATGGGGACAGTGATTCAAATGTGAGAAGTCAAATGTGTCTTTTGTAATCCCTGCAGTTGAGCTGTGGCTGGAGAAGCTGTCATGTCGGTCTGGGCCAGATGGAAAAAAAACAGGAAAAATGAATGACTCCATCAGAAAGAACGTCACTTAAGTCATTCTGTAATGTGCTGTACTCTACATTCTGCAGTATACCATAGCGTATACAGTGTGTCTGTAATCTACTTAGTTTTCTACATCCACTATTAGGCTAAGTGCAACGTTCAGAAATGCGTTTTCGCTTTTTCGGGAAAACTCGTCAAAATATAAGCCCATCATTAGAATGATCGCATTTGTGCACAGGCGTTTTTTTCCCAAAAAACATCGCGAATAGCGCATGTCCTTTATTTTGGATTCTACGTTTTCCGCTATTTGACCTAGAAATCAGAAAATCCGGTAAAACGTGTCAAACCCAAAAAACGCACCAAACGCAATCACGCAAAAACGGCGTTTTGCGCGAAAAAAGCCCGTTTGCTCAGGATATTCTGCAAACATTCTGCAATTGCATGCTTAGGTGCACCACCATAGTAGTAATTAGCGTTATCTGGTTACTAAGTAGTTTTGCCCCCCTGAAGCAAACCCCTAGCTACACCTTTGTTAGGAACCCTTAAGGGTATGCCACACTAAACAGCGTTGCTAATGAGATCGCTAAAAAACGTCACTATTTAGCGATCTGGTTAGTGACGCTGTTGTGTGTGGCATGTAGCAACGACGTGGCCCCTGCTGTGATCTCGCTGATCGTTCACTAGGGTTCTGGACCGTATTTTGATTGTTGGCGTCCCGCTGGTGAGCCTATATCGCTGTGTCTGGCACGTTTTGTGAACGATGTGCGCTGTTTTTTACATCGCAAAGTCGTTAAGGAGATCGCTAACCGTAACGAGATCGCTAAATGTGGCAGCTACTAGCGACATTAAAACGATCACAAAAACGATCGCATTAGTATGCGTCGTTATTGTGATCGTTAGCGGGAGCGTTTAGTGTGGCAGTACCTTTAGTGTATGTGTGTAGTGTGTATAAGAGATATACAGCAGCTTATCTCCTCTAAGACAACAATTAGGCTTGGCGACAGAATCGGACGACTGCAATACGATGAAAATCGCATTGCAGTCTGCCCTATGTTAATCTATGGAGCAGCTCCCAGTATCAGATTTTTTGTGGTCCGTTTTAAACGTCCGTGTGCAATCGCAGCATGCTGCGATTGTCACCGATTGTGGGTCGACTATCGCCAATGCAAGTCTATGGGAGCGATGAAAAATCGATTACAAACGGACCGCAGTGTGACTTGCGATTAAATCGCATCGGTGTCCTTTAGAAAAGCCGGCAATTCATCCCCAGCTATACTGTAAAATCACACTGACAGCTTTAATAAAGAATAGAAAGAATAGATATACACACATAGAAACATATATATATATATATATATACATGTCATTGTGACATGTATATATAATATATTTATAGTTCTTACACTTCAACATACTGTAATAGCCGCTAATTCAATTGCCGGCTTTTGTGAAATCACAGAAGCCGACATGAAATGATACATTGTTTCCACACAGTTAACCATGTCATTTCCTGTATTTTGATATTTGTTTAGAACTTACAATTACATGAGTGTATTTGTGCAAAATTTCAGACATGTAGGGGTTAATTAAAGGTGTAAATTCGTTGAAAAAAAATGCGTGGGCTCCCGCTGTATTTTCTCCACCAGACAGACAAAGCAAGCGAGTGGGGGCAGATAATAACAGCCTAGGGAGGGTACATTTTTTTTGTGCCCCCCCTGGCTACTAACATCTGCCCCAGACACCCCAGAAAGGGCAAATCTATAATTAGATTCGCCCTTTCTGGCACTTTGCCCGTCTATTCCCATTGCCCTGTAGTCGGTGGCGAATGGGTTAATAATGTCACCTTAATGTCATCTTAGTATTGAAAGGTGACCTTAAGGCAGGTTAATAATTGAGAGCTGTCAATTAGACAAATATCAATTATTAATCCTATGAAGTAAATAAAAAAACACACACACTTTAAGAATAAATAATTTTAATGAAATAAAAACACATATTTTTGACCATCTTTTATTTCACTCTTAATCCGTTCGAAGCCCTTGTTCTTCTAAAATAAATATAAAATAATAAAACAACATTATTCTTACCTATCTGGCAATCTGTCACGTCCCACGATGTAATCCTTCACAAAGGGTTAACTACTAGCAATCAGATAAGCAGAGCAAGTAATCCTGCGTGCTCATCTGATAGCTCCTGAATGAATGAGCTTATCTCCTGCTGACAGGAGAGGATGTGATTAATGAATGAAGCTTAATTGATTGTATCCACTTTCACGTTAGGTCAGGTCACTGAAGTGAAAGTGGCAATAAATCAATTAAGCTCCATTCATGAATCTATTCCTCTCCTTTCGCTGGGAGAGTAACTTATTCATTCAGGGGAATACAGGTCTGAGACAGCATTATTAGCTCTCTGCGACCTGTTAACCCTTTCTGAAGGATTACACCGTGGGACCTGACTGTACATCGGATTGGTAAGAATCATTTTGCTTTTTTATTTTATTTTTATTACAGGAAATGGTTTTAGCAGGAAAATAAAATATGGTCAAAAACTGTGTGATTATTTCATTAAACTTCTTTTTTATTAAACTGTGTGTGTTTGATTTTTCTATCATACAATAGGATTAATAATTGATAGTTGTCTAATTGACAGCTCTCAATTATTAACCTGCCTTAACCCCTTCACCCCCAAGGGTGGTTTGCACGTTAATGACCGGGCCAATTTTTACAATTCTGACCACTGTCTCTTTATGAGGTTATAACTCTGGAACGCTTCAACGGATCTTCGCGATTCTGAGACTGTTTTCTCGTGACATATTGTACTTCATGTTAGTGGTAAAAATTTCTTCGATATAACTTGCGTTTATTTTTGAAAAAATTTTTTAAAACAGAGAAATATGTCACACAAAATAGTTAATAAATAACATTTTCCACATGTCTACTTTACATCAGCACAATTTTGGAACCAAAATTTTTCTTTGTTAGGAAATTAGAAGGGTTAAAAGTTGACCAGTGATTTCTCATTTTTACAACAAAATTTACAAAGCCATTTTTTTAGGGACCACCTCACATTTGAAGTCACTTTGACGGGTCTATATGGCAGAAAATACCCAAAAGTGACACCATTATAAAAACTGCACCCCTCAAGGTACTCAAAACTACATTCAATAAGTTTATTAACCCTTCAGGTGCTTCACAGGAGCTGAAGCAACGTGGATGGAAAAAATTAATATTTAACTTTTTAGCCACAAAAATGATCTTTTACAAACTTTTTTTTTTTTCACAAGGGTAAAAGGAGAAAATGGACAGATAAAGTTGTTGTGCAATTTCTCCTGAGTACGCCAATACCCCATATTTGGGGGAAAACCACTGTTTGGGTACACGGCAGAGCTCGTAAGGGAAGGAGCGCCGTTTGACTTTTTCAAACTAAAATTGGCTGGAATTGAGATTGGACGCCATGTCGTGTTTGGAGAGCCCCTGATACGCCTAAACAGTGGAAACCCCCAACAAGTGACACCATTTTGGAAACTAGACCCCCTAAGGAACTTATCTAGATCTGTTGTGAGCACTTTGAACCCCAAAGTGTTTCACAAAAGTTTATAATGCCTGGGTGTGAAAAAAAACAAAACAATTTTCCACAAAAATGATTTTTTAGTCCCAAATTTTTGATTTTTCCCAAGGAAATTGGACCCCAAAACTTGTTGTCCAATTTGTCCTGAGTACGCTGATACCCCATATGTGGGGGGGGGAAACTGTTTGGGCGCACGGCAGGGCTTGGAAAAGAAGCAGTAACGTTTTGGAATGCAAACATTGATGGGGGTCATGTTCCGTTTGTAGTGCCCCAGATGAGCCTAAACAGTGGAAACCCCCCACAAGTGACCCCATTTTGGAAGCTAGACCCCCTAAGGAACTTATCTAGATCTTTGGTGAGCACTTTGAACCCCCAAGTGCTTCACACAAGTTTATAATGCCCGGGCATGAAAATAAAAAATCCTATTTTTTTCCCACAAAAATTATCTCTTAGTCACTAATTTTTTATTTTCCCATAGGTAACAGGAGAAATTGGACCACAAAATTTGTTGTCCAATTTGTCCTGAGTACGCTGATACCCCATATGTGGGGGGGAACCACTGTTTGGGCGCATGGCAGAGCTCGGAATGGAAGGAGCACTATTTGACTTTTTCCAACCAAAATTGGCTGGAATTGAGATTGGACGCCATGTTGCATTTGGAGAGCCCCTGATGTGCCTAAACAGTGGAAACCCCCCACAAGTGACCCCATTTGGGAAACTAGACCCCCTAAGGAACTTATCTAGATCTTTGGTGAGCAATTTGAACCCCCAAGTGCTTCACACAAGTTTATAACGTAGAGCCGTAAAATTAAAAAATTATATTTTTTCCACAAAATTGATCTTTTCACCCCAATTTTTATTTTCCCAAGGGAAACAAGACTCCAAAAGTTATTGTGCAATTTGTCCTGAGTGCGCTGATACCCCATATGTGGGGGTAAACCACTGTTTGGGTGCATGGCAGAGTTTGGAAGGGAAGGAGCGCCGTTTGACTTTTTCAACGCAGAATTGGCTGGATGCCATGTCGTGTTTGGAGAGCTCCTGATCTGCCTAAACAGTGGAAAACCCCACAAATGACACCATTTTGGAAACTAGACCCCTCAAGGAACTTATCTAGATGTGTGGTGAGCACTTTGAACCCCAAAGTGCTTCACAGAAGTTTATAACGTACAGCCGTAAAATAAAAAAATTCTTTTTTTTTTTTACAAAAATGATTTTTTAGCCCCCAATATTTTATTTTCACAAGGGTAACAGGAGAAATTGGACCCCAAAAGTTGTTGTTGTCATGGGTGTATCGCCACGAGGATCGTCGCGATTACACACTCTGACTTCTCACAGCTGAGTTGCTGTTTCTTTGTGTTTGGTAATGAGGGAGTTAATTTTACCTAGCTCTTTGCTAAGACTAGGTCCAGCCTCGCCCGGCTGCTTTTGATTATGTTCTAATTAGATTCCTTCATATACCTGCCAGTCTGCTTGTTAGATGCCGGTGAAAGCATTCATGTAGTCTAGCAGACTGGATCGGTTCTGAGAATACTTAAGCTAAGAGTTCCTTAGTTGTTTTTACTCTTATAGCTTATAGTTTATCTCTGAGACCTTAGGTGTTCCTACTGTGTGTGAGTGTTGTATGTAAGACTTTATTTACGTTATTTCTTGTCTTTCTTGTATGTCTTTCTGTTTATTAACCGTTACCTGTTCATTCCCTTTGGTGGTAATCAGGGTCCTTCTTAGGACTAGATTACAGTTGGCAGGGATTGATAGGAGACAGGGTTTACGCTGGTGGCCTGGACCTCTGTACCTTTAACAGTACCTCCAGGTAGAGGGATTAGTTAGGACCCCAGTTTAGGGTCAGCATAGACCCCGGTCACCCTCTAGCCGGAGACAGCGTATAACGAATTCCGTATTGACCCACTGGACATTCTGTCAGGTAATTCTATGTTATCATATATCTATGCGCATGTTATATAGTATGTTGCCCTTTTGATATAGATTACTGTCATCACATATATATATCTGCTATACAGCGTGACATTTTCACCGGCCCATACTAAGGATTCCCCCAGCTGTCATGGATCCAGTAGCCCAGCTGGCCCGGCAGTTGCAGGGGTTGTCCATGGAGTTTGCAGACATTAAGTCCAAGGTTTTGTCCCCCCCGGAGCAAACCAGATCTGAACCTAAGGTTGTTCTCCCGGACAGGTTCACTGGTGGGCGGGACAAATTTTTTACTTTCCGGGAGGCATGTAAATTGTACTTTCGGCTGCGGCCTCGGTCATCTGGGAGTGAAGAGCAGAGGGTGGGAATTGTTATCTCGCTCTTACAAGGGGACCCTCAATCTTGGGCGTTCTCTATTCCTCCAGGCTCCCCAGATCTCCAGTCAGTGGATCGATTTTTTACTGCCCTGGGTCTGGTATATGATGATCCGGATCGAGTTTCCCTTGCTGAAACAAAGTTACGTAAAATACGGCAAGGAAATCGTCCAGCGGAGGAATATTCTTCTGAGTTCCGTAGATGGGCAACAGATACTCAGTGGAATGACCCGGCTCTTAGGAGCCAGTTTTGTCAAGGGTTGTCTGACAAATTAAAAGATGTGTTGGCTCAGTATGATTCTCCTCCATCACTGGAGGCTGCTATGGCCCTCGCTATTCGCATTGATAGACGAATTCGGGGAAGACGCGAGGTAACTCCGCCTCCCGTGATGACTCCACCTACTACTAAGGTCCCTTATACTGAGGTTCCCCTGGTCTGTTCTGAGGAACCCATGCAGTTGGGAGGGACATCTTTTTGTAGGAGGGAATCGGCGGTGCGCCGCAAGACTAGAAGGTGTTTCTTTTGCGGGAGAGAGGGACATTTTGTTGGGGGGTGTCCATCCCGGGCCTCTTTGAGCAAAGGAGTTAACCTGGGAGTGTGTATTTCGTCCCCAAATCCCTCTCAGTTTCTCGTGCCTGCGGAGGTGGTGATTGGTACTAGAACTGAGAGGATTTCTGTTTTTCTTGATAATGGGTCCGGGGCTAATCTGGTGGACGCTCGGTTTGCCCAGGTGCATGGTATGCAACTGAGTGTATTGGCCAAACCGGTCCCTATAGTCTCTATTGATTCTAGACCTCTCGGTCAAGGTAGCTTGGTACAAGCTGTTCATAACATAGATCTTCGAGTAGGGGCAATACATAAAGAGCAATTGTCTTGTTATGTGTTGGAGGGTCTACCTACTCCTATTGTGTTGGGACTTCCTTGGTTGGCTAAACATAACCCAGTGATTGATTGGCAATCCAGAAAGGTAAGCCAGTGGGGTGAATTTTGCAGGAACAACTGCATGAGCACGGTCATCGGTGCGGTTGTGCCTAGGACTTTGTCTCCTTTTCTGGAGGACTTTGGGGAGATGTTCTCAGAGGAGGGATGTAAAGAGTTACCTCCTCATCGCGCATATGACTGCTCAATAAAGTTGCTTCCTGATGCCTTATCTCGTACTTTCCCAGGGGCCGGGAGGACGGATGATCCGGTTCCTATTCCTCAGGAGGGAGTTGTAGTGTCAGCTGTATGCTCTGAGCTTGAGGGGGAGGTATTCGGGGCTCAGGGGGACGCCCCTGTGGGACTTCCAGGGAGACTGATAGTTCCAGATCGGTTAAGACTGAAGGTTACGGGGAACCGTTACAAACGGATGGCTGATAGGGGGAGAGTTTCTGGTCTAGATCTGAAGGTGAACGATCTGGTTTGGTTGTCTACCAGGAATATAAAACTTAAAGTTTCCTCCTGGAGGTTGGGTCCCAGATTCATCGGGCCGTACAGGATCAGTTCCATAATTAATCCTGTGGCATTTCGTCTGGACCTCCCTCCTACGTTTAAAATTCATAATGTGTTTCACAAATCATTACTTAAAAAGTATGTGGCACCAGTCATACCGTCACCTCTACCTCCTCCTTCAGTGGTGGTCAATGATAACGTGGAATTTCAGGGGTCGAAAATCATTGACTCACGTCTCAGTCGCCGATCCCTTCAGTACTTGGTTCATTGGAGGGGGTATGGTCCTGAGGAGAGGACGTGGGTCCCTGCGTCTGATGTTAACGCAGATCGATTGGTTCGGACCTTTCACACAACTCACCCGGGCAGACTTGGCCCTGAGGGTCCGGAGGCCCCTCGTAGAGGGGGGGTACTGTCATGGGTGTATCGCCACGAGGATCGTCGCGATTACACACTCTGACTTCTCACAGCTGAGTTGCTGTTTCTTTGTGTTTGGTAATGAGGGAGTTAATTTTACCTAGCTCTTTGCTAAGACTAGGTCCAGCCTCGCCCGGCTGCTTTTGATTA
>JARQOD010000005.1:39270211-39332705 GCA_033576555.1 Oophaga sylvatica
TTTGAAAGAACTACAAGCACATAAAAAGAGTTTGGGGGATGAAGTCCTGCTGACAGATTTCCTTTAATCCCTTGTGTTGGTATATAAGCCATTAAGCTATGTGTTTTAATTGCAGCTCTAACATTAACCTTAACCTATATCTATAACATCTGTTTCAGAGGTTTAATTAGCACTGCACATATCACGAGAAACAAAAGTCTAAACGGCCCGGTAGACCTTAATGCTAACAGCAATAACCATTTTTTTCCTTCTTTTTTTTTTTAATAAATCCATCAAAGTCTCGAAACTATGAATTAATTTGAAATTTATGTGAGAGGAGGAAGTCTGCGAGTAGAGATGGACCAAACTAAGGTTATACTTTTTTTTTTACCCTTGTAAAATATGCTTTGATGTTTTATAAAACTGGAAGTTTGCTGTCATTAAATCAGGGCCTGTGCTGCATTTTGCTTTAAGGCAGAACGAAGGAATAAGCAGTAAAGTCAGTGAAATAAATTGATCTAATTTATTACCACTTGGCATAAGTGTTTGACAGCATGCGTTTGAGTCAACCTTCCGAACAGGAAGTCATTCCTCACCGTGTGTCTTTTATAATTCCAGTTTATTTTTCACTAACGAGGCACTCAGAAGTAGCAGGTCAGGGTCAATCATTGTGCCTCCCTATGTGCTCTTAAAGTAAAGATCTCCCTGATTATATTCACTAAGGTTAAAGCAGTCATGTAGCTAGGTGTGCGGTCCCATTTAACCTCGGAGGTGCTCGAGTGCCCCACACAGTAAATATCTCGGAAGAATTTTCTTGGAAGCATATATGGTTTAAATCACTTGTATGTCATTTACCTATGAAAATACATTCCCACGTGGAGACCACTAAGTAGGCCATGGACCCCCTAGTGAGCTGGTATTAAAAACTTGTATACTGGATTTCTGGTCTTTTGTCATATTGCAAGATCTGGTGACAGATCCTCCTTAAGCTAGGGTTAAACTAATGTTTAGTCACTCATCCGAGAGAATCGGGCCAATTATGCTATTCACACTCTGATCAGAGTTTAATCAGAGTTTGATCAGAGTGTTATCTGATTTTCTCTGATGAGGGTAAGAATCGGTAAAATCTAAAAGGACGAAAGGAAGCAATTATCATATTGGTCCGGTAGTATCTGTATGTATCCACACAGGATACATATTTTTACATAATATTGGTGAACTGGTCATATACACTTGAGAATTGTCAGCAAATTCCAACTTACCACTTCATGACGGGCCATTTTTTAAGTAACATTACAAACACCATGACTGGTGACCAGTAGAAGTGCCACTGCAGCACGAAACGGCTGTCGCCCCTTCCACTCCTGCTCCCATCCTCCCAACGCCAATGTTTTAAAGTATTGGAATTAAGAAGTTTTTTTTATCGGTGAGTGTCATCCGTTCCTTTCAATTTTGGCATTACAAACACTATGCCCCCCCCCATAACATCTTAAAAGACCCTTGCGGGATATTTTAATACATTAATACTGTATTTTTATTGATGATTTCCCCTGTAACTGGGGTTATTGTAGTGGAAATTCAGCCATATGGCTGCATAGCAAAGCTAACGGCCACCAAGGACACAGCACCTCCTGTTCCCTCCCTACATTCAGCGATCACATATTAACTGGGTCTGGAGAAAGAAGCTCTAACAGAGCTTTTTAATCTGTAAACACAATTGTTAGCTCTGACTTCAAGCGCCAAGCCATATTAACGTCTGGCTCCAAGCTTGGCCATGAACATGTTCTTGTGACCGAAACATTGGTCCCTTCCTTTGCACAGACTTGTTGCTGAATATGAAATAAATTCATTATAATTTCAAAAAGTGGAAGTGCCATGATATTTTTCTACATCTCTTGAATCTGATCTACTGTTGAGCAACCAATCAGACTTACCTTACCCAGCATCTCCTGTGATGTCTATACCACTACCTCAATGTCTCCTATGATATGTATGCCACAGCCCCATATCTCCTGTGATGTATATGACACAGCCCCATATCTCCTATGAAGTATATACTCCAATCTCGGTGTCTCCTATGTGATATGTATACACATCAGTCTTGGTGTACCCTATGTGATCTATATACTGTACAACAGTATTTGTGTTTCCTTTGTGATATATACAACAATCTTGGTGTTTTTTTTCCTATGTCATATATACACAGCAGTCTCAGTGTTCCCTATATGATGTATATAAGGCAGTCTCTGTGTCTCCTATGTTATGTACACAGCAGATCTCCCACTGCTTGAGTTCTATAAAAGCAACATGAGCAGTGATGAATTTCCTACTGTGAGGAGATCTGCAGTGTAATATAAAATCTGTGTTTGGCACAAATTAATGCTGTGAATTCTTTGCAAAACTTATCGCAAAGAATCACCTGCGCTCCAGACCGATGCAAATCTGGAAAAGCAGTTACGGTTAGCAACAACATCCTTAACACCTAACATCACAGTAAAAAACATATCTCAAGCCATCATATTAGGGGTAAGTTACCGTAATTAAATATTTGACCAAATATAGTAGGATAATTTTCAAGTTGATAATTTTGTATGTCCCCGAAGGATGGTATAAATATCCAAAAAGCCCTTTGCAGAAAAAGTTTCCCCACCCCTGAGGCAGGTAACCTATGATAGACAGTGGGTCAACTGTGATTTTATACCTCAAGGGTCCCCAATTACCCAGAGCCTGCTGCTCATGCATTGTGTGAGTTAATTCTATGTGCAATATCTGTATTATATATGAATTTATCTTCTTAGCCAAGACAGAAAAGGAAACTTTTGGTGAAAAATTGCTGACGACTAATAAATGCAATGTAAAATGATTTATTCTAACACTCACAGACAATCTCATTAAATCTAGGATCAAAATTACAACATATATTTAGCCTTACCTGCCCTAATCTGTCTCAGACATATAGCCACTTATTCTTAAAAAGATTTTACTTTACAGGATGACAGAATCTTGGCAGAATTTTTCTTCCTGGAATCTCCGCAGTCTTGCATGTGTAATTTGCACCTTTAGTTCTATAATTATCTCTGCATGGAGTTGTTTCTGGGAGAAAGTAGGGCTGTCTATTAATAGCACCAAAATCACTGCAAAGAATCAAAAATACCCTCATCTATATGGAAAACTAAAGTTTCCATTTAATAAAAAAACAATTTTGTAGATTGGGCTCAACAGTTGGCATCAGTGACATTGTACGAAATGGATTAAAAGCCTAACTCAGATAAGGGATCAAATAATGGAACTAGTAAGAGTGTTATAGTACCCCCAAGGCAGCGTTTGGCAGCTGAGGAAACAAGGTGCTGGATATCTAGAGAGAGCCTTAAAGAGAAATTATCATCATAAAATGACCTATTCTTGAAACCAGACTTTTGTGCTACGTGTACTTAAAAAAAAAATTGTAATGTTGCCTTTTTCTTATTGCGATTTTTATAAAAAAAATAAAATAGCAATCTTGCACTGTGCATTGACAGTGCGCTCTCTTGCTGACTTGTCACTTTCATCAGAGGGAGCATACTGTCACTGTCCACTGAGAAGACTATCGCAGAGTAGGAAGGGTGCTTGTACTGAGTGTCAAGGATAACAGCCAGGGTGGTCATGAAGATCCCACCACTACCACAGGTTGTCAAGAATAGCAGCCAGGGAGGGGAGTCATGCAGATCCCACCACTGCCACCAGCTGTCGAGGATATAAGCAGACAGCGTTTTCACAGCGAACGGCACACATCTATCAGAGGACCTGTTTTGAGCGATTACCCTTTGGAGCGTGGCTCCATTACTTCTCGGCCCACTGTTTTCTTTTGTGCTCCTGCCACTGGCTCTGTATATTACAATGTCCCTGCCCTCTGAGTGTCTTTTCGTGCCAAAACGCATGTTTGCTCACAATTTCTCATTCAGGCTCATCCAGCATCTCAGGATACTCTTCACGGACCACTCACCTCGCAAAACAGGGGCTTTCTTTTTTCGCAGCCTCTATTCTAGAAATCATCTACGAAAATATTTTTTCTGAGGAAGGTCCATTGTAGGACCAAAAACGTTTAAAAATCGAATTTCTGTTTTTTCTGGATGCAAATAAAGTAACTGTTTAATTTCTTCATCTTTTGAGTGCCAAGTTGAATTAATACACTTGATACCTGACTTAAGGTATGCCCACTAAACAATATCGCTAACGATCGCTAAAAAACGTCACTATTTAGCGATCCCGTTAGCGATATTGTTCAGTGCGGCAGCTTCCAGCGACGAGCTTCCTGCTGTGATCTCGCTCGTCGCTGGAATCGCTCCGGACCCTATTTTCTCGTCGGCGCTCCCGCTGGGTAAGTATTTAATCGCTGTGTGGCACCTTTTCTTCTTAGCGATTTAGCGGTACTTTTGTACCGCTAAAGTCGTTAAGAAGATCGCTAACGGCGATAGCGTCGTTAACTATATCGCTAAATGTGGCAGCATTTAGCGATATAGAAACAATCCCGCTAGCGATCGCATTAGTATGCGTCGTTATCGTGATCGCTAGCGGGATTGTTTAGTGTGGCAGTACCTTTAGGCACCTCCTGCTCCTCTTAACTGAGTGCCGTGGCCTTATCATACTATAAGCCAGAGGGGGTCACACAGATTCCACTGCTGTTACTACTTTGTCACAGATTACTCCGGGGAGATCACATAGATACCACCGCTGTCACCAGCTTGTCACGGGAACGCAACTCCGCTGCCTCCAATCGTTAGGACTATTCCACAACTGACTTGTAAGGAGTTACAGAGACTGGTACCTGCCCTTACTCCCTAAGCACGTCCCGCTTAAAAGCTGGTATTAAATGTCTTGCTGTTTATGTCCAATATGTATATATTGTTATGTCCTGTAATGCTGTCATGTTATATACTGAATGTACATATGCTGACGTGTGCGGAAAGTGTAATGTTCAGATTAGCCCACTAGAGGGGAGCACATTAGTACACATAGATAGGACAGGAAATAGTTAACATAGGAGGGGCCAACTGTGGATAAGCCAGGAGAATTTCCTGATTTGAGTTAGTAGGGCCTGAGAGCCCATACAGGGCAGTTAGCAATGCAACGTTTAAGAAATTAGCTCAGTCGTCCAGGGACTATGGGCTGAAGGCCACAGCAGTAAAGGACTGCAGGGCAGCTCCAATATGTGGCAGCTAACTACGTGGGCAAATGCCCTTATGCCTGGGGAAAAACAGACAGCGAAACTGCTGAATTTAGTTGGGCTGGCCAGAAGAAACGTGCGGTACAGGACGAGTCGGTACAACCCTGGGACATTCCAGAAGAAGTGAAGGAAAACACAGGGAAAGGAAAGGATGTACTCTGTAATGAACCCTATGTTGTGTCTAACAACAGTGTCACCAGCAAAGCACCCCCACACCATCACACCACCTCCTCCATGCTTCACGGTGGGATCTAGGCATGTAGAGTCCATCCATTCACCTTTTCTGCGTGCAAAGCAGTATTCAAAACAAAAGGTGGCTACTTTGAAGAACCTAGAATATAAGACATATTTTCAGTTGTTTCACACTTTTTCTAAAGTGTAATGTATAATTTCACATGTGTTAATTCATAGTTTTGATGCCTTCAGTGTGATTCTACAATTTTCATAGTCATGAAAATACAGAAAAATCTTTGAATGAGAAGGTGTGTGTTGTGAATGTGTTAGAAATGAATTCTGAGCAGAAGCTCCCTCTGGTGGTTGCAGACAGTGCTGAACCATTCAATGAGGATTGGCAATCAGGAATTACAGACTGGCTGGATATAAGGGAGGTTCCCTTCCATCATGTTTCCTGGTTCACTTGGAAGCTTGCTGAGTCTTGCCTCTTCTCCTGCTCTCAGATAAGATATTTTCTGTTTTTTGTTTTTGGCCTACCATTTGCATGTTTCTCTGCATTTCTGTGAGGTTAGTCAGGTTTCCCTCCCCGGGGGCTTGGGCTCCTCTCAGTTCCGCTGGAGCCACTGTTATTTGTTCATTTGCCTTTTCCAGTTTTTTCAGTGGCTGCGGCTTTGTTTTGTTACACCAGAGAACTAATTTAGGTGGTAGAGGTCGTGTGATCTCAGGTGTTTTTGCAATTAGTAGCGTTGGCTTTTTTTAGGGGTTTTTTTGGATTGCAGTAAGTATCCTTCCTATCCTTTTCTGTCTAGGCAGATTGGGCCCCAACGTTTGCTCATACTATTTTCTGTCTGTGTCTGTATTTCCTCTTGTCTAACCGCCATTACATGTTTGGGGGCTTCCTATGTTCTTTGGGGATCTGCTCCGGGGCAGATAGCTTTCCTCTTTCTATCTTTAGGTGTAGTTAACCTCTCAGGCTGTGACGAGGCGTCTAGGACCAACGTAGGAATGCTCCACGGCTGCCTTTAGTTGTGGTTAGTCAGGGTACTGCAATCCAGTAGATTCCAACCTCTCTGGTGTATTGCCGTTTTTGCCTGCTCTCCTCAGCTACCAAATCATAACAGGTGTGTCCAAACTTTTGGTCTGTACTGTATACAATTACTTAAAATAAATAGGAATAACTAAAGACAATTACTAAACCTGATATCACGGAAATGTCTCAGACTCCAATATTCTAAATTGATCACTGGCTTCACAAGGTCTCAGAAAGATTCTTTGATAAGAGGAAGCTATTTGGTTTGGAAGCATACTTCTCCACCTCTGTATAAATGAATATCAGACTTGGTGTCTTTTTCCCACCAAAGCTCCCAGCTGTAATTGCCTGGTCATTGCAGCAGGCCCCTACTTCAATGGAGATGGAAATGTCAGCTCTCTCACTTCTCTAGTTATAACTAGTTTTCTCTCTTCCCAGCTATAATTAATCCCACATATTCAATGTGAGGGTAAGATGTCCCCTCTCTGGAGATGTGTTAAAGATTTTATATCTTTCTCTATGACATTCTTTGGAATTAACAACCTGTGCATGTTCAGTGGAGCAGGAACTAGCCCAGCCCCAGAAATGACATCACTGGTGACACTTCATTTCAGGGTAGAGGACAGAGGCTGTAACAGTGACTACAGCCTCTATGCCCTGATGATGTCTTATTTGAGTATCACAGCATTTTCAAACAATCATTATCAAAAAGAAAATAGATAAAAACAAATAAATAAAGCAATTAGATTAGAGAGTGAATGGTAGGGAATTTTTAATTGAAACATATAAGAAAAACATAACATTAAAATAAATAGACATTTACAGTAGAATGAAAAATTAAGATTATCCCTTTAAGGATTTGCAACTGTTTAACTGGTCGCATTTAACAATCATAGGAACCACAACAATTTAGGTGTAAATATTTTTTGCCAAGGGGGAGAATTTTAAACCAAAAATATTCCCCATACGAAAAAAAAATAAGCCCAGTCACACATTTTACTTTTTGCTTACCTATTTCAATATTCCATTTTGGTAACGGTACACCACATAACTATACTATGGCAGGTTGCAGCATTTTTAGGCAGTGTTCTTACCGCCTTGCTTTAGATTTTAAGTGGTCCTTTTTGGCCAATGGGAATTCATGTGCTTTAACCCAAAATTTATGAATAAATGATTATAGTAAATTGAAACTTTGCCACAATTTTGTTTCAATTGCCAAATTGGAGACACAAACATGCCACATGACATTTACGGGCAGGCTGTTGTTGATTTTTTTTTGTCAATCATGTGAATCCTGTCAGTGCCTAGTATTTCTGGTAAATGTCATATTTTTCGAGGGTGACTACATTTGTCAACAAAGTTTGGAAATAAATTAATCATAATCATTGTGTGCAAAATGAATGCTAAATCTAAAAATTTCACAGACAACGAACTTGGTGTGGCGATAGAAAACTAATATCACAGATAAGAAAGTGTTAGCCGCTAACAGCATCACCACCGACCCTTCTGGCAGCATGCGTCTCAGCATTAGGCAGTAGTAGCATCAAACAAATATTGCCTTTGGCCTCCTTTGCCTCTAATAAGCATATTAATCGAGAGGAAGTGGAGGTCGTAATGGAGTATATGTCACATCATTCATCTCTATCACAGCAGGATGATGTAGCCTCTGACAGTGACATCATCAGCTGGAGTCAGCATTCTGCTCAGGCCACCTCCTCCACAGCTATAACACTTAATGTTGTACACAGCAATATTTCCAATCCATTAATCACACCTGCTTCTGTTCTGCCCCATAGCCCCCTTTTCCACAAATCCCTGGGGCAATAGGAACATACCACATCAGAAAAACTTATTCCAGTTGATTTTTTTCTAACAGATAGGAAATTTGCTCTCAAAAGACATGGTACTTGAGGAGAAGATGAACATCATTCTAACACCGAGCTGTGTTGCAGGCTCTGTGAGACATGTTAGTAGGGACACTGTCAGTGATAGTAGCATTCTGAGCCAGGGTAAATATCGGGATGAAAATCAGGTGGGGGAGGGGAAGGAGAGCTGGCCCTTTCCCATACAGAGGCACCTGTCAGCTGAATCAGGGATGACAATGATGATTCTGCGGTGGAAAATTTCATTGAATCCATTTTTTCCTCTACCCGTGAAATGTTCTGATTTTTGGTCCTTAATATATTTTGATTTTGTTTTGAGTGACATCTTGGTTGAATATACCTGGTCCACAGTGGACAACCTCTAGTATAGAATTTTATTAGGTTGATGTGTAGGGGGAGCCAGGGCCGTAGTTGTGGCTGACAACGGTTGCTCAATCACGCCCTGGTCTCCCGCCACATACATACAATGTCTCCTTTGATCTGTACCTTGCGTCCCACTCTCGGTTCCATCCGGATTCCTTCTGTGCTGCTAAGGACGGCTTTCTCGTGATTTCAGACAAAGAGAGACAGAGTCCAGTTCCAACTTAACAAAAACAAGTTTACTTGTTTCCATTCTCAGTACTTACAGTTCAGACACAGTTGCATCACAGGGATCATCAGAGAGTACATTCCTTTCTTGCCCTGTGCTTTCCCTCACTTCTTCCAGAATGTCCCAGGGTCGTACTGGATCGTCCGGTACCACAGCATTCCTTTTGGCCAGCCTAACTATCTTCAGGAGTTCCCCTGTCCGTTTCACCCCAGACAAAAGTTAGCTGCCACATACTGGAGCTACCCTGCATTCTTACATTTGTGACCTTTGGCCCTCCGGCCCTGGACGACTGGATTCAGTGCTTCAACATTACGGGGTCCACCTGCCTTTTCCGGGCTCTCAGGCCCTACTGAACTAACTTCAGAATATCTTCCTGGCTTACCCACAGCTGGCCCCTCCTAAGTTAACTTATTCCTATTCTAAGTTCCTATCCTACACTACCCGCTTCTAGTGTCTAACCCTATAACTGCACTTTCCCTATCTTTACGATATATATATAGCAGCATTCAGGTATATACAAATATATACAGTGTAAAACATTTACATTTACCAACGTTTAACTGGGACGTGTATGGGGCCTAAAACAGCCTTTGCAACCCCTTACAGATGCAAGGTCAGCGGTCACTGAGCGGGGTTGCCATATTGCGACCAACCTAGGGTGCCAGCCTCTGCGGCAAGGCAGGGACCTTCAATAGGGGTATGTGAGGGATAGACAGGTATTTAAATTTGAATTATTTTGACCAAACAATTTGCTTATTGTTACATTGTCATGATATTACATGAAAAGTTGACACTCACTTGAGTAAGGTATTTGAACATCTGTGGCCTTGTTCAAGTGTTTGGGACTTTATACCTAATATCAAGCCCTTATAGAACTATTAATGGTATAGGTTAGTCTCTTGACATTGTTTTAATAGTTATAGGGTATTTGGTATTACTGTGGCTTATTTTTTACTCTCTTGCCTTTGATAATAATTGTTTTTCTATAGACAGTGGTGTTTTGGATCACTGTTTTTTCAGTGGTAATTTGTCACCTGACATTAGTGTGTATTAGGGACCACTAGGGACAGCTGCATTGCGTCCAAGCTAGGGTGCCAACCTCGCAGCCAGGAAGGTGTGTAAATCAAGGCATCTATGGGGCAAAAGTGATTTTTTCCACTTGCACTTTATATCCTAAGGTGTATTATTTCTGATATTCTTTCCATTTTGACTCGTTTCTATTTTTTTACTATTTTAAATAATGTAAATAAATGTTACATTTTAGTGGGGTAGTATTCTGATAAGCTATGCCTATGAGGGGCAGCATGGTGGCTCAATGTTTAGCACTGCAGTCTTGCAGCGCTGGGGTCCTGGGTTCAAATCCCACCAAAGACAACATCTGCAAGGAGTTTGTATGTTCTCCCCGTGTTTGCGTGAGTTACCTTCCACACTCCAAAGACATACTGATAAGGAATGTAGATTGTGAGCCCCATTGAGGACAGTGACGATAATGTATGTAAAGCGCTGCAGAATGATAGCGCTATATGAGCAATGCATAATAATATGAGGCTGTTGAGTTTGGGTCAGGAGACCAACGTCCAGTCTCGATATTGAGGTCCATTCAAAGACCATGAAAGTCAGATCTGTGAAACTGGTTAAAACAGTTTTCAGAATACAAGGTGAAGAGAAGAAAAATCCAGCAATCGACTACCGTTAATGAGGTTATATATTAAAAAGTGCAACTTTTTTTAACTTTTCAGTCCAGCAAGAGCGAAAACAAGTCAGTCTGTTCCTATTTTACTGCTTATAGCAGGTGTTTGCCAGAAAGTTAATTAAAATCACAGCAGTAGACGTCCAGCCTTTACCTCCGAGAAGACATTCCTGCATCGGGCGACTTACTCGAGGGTCTGAAGTGGAAACATTCACACTTACCACTAATGTTATTTGGGTTTATTTAATAAATCACGTCCAAAAAAAAACGAAAAAAAAAAACACAAAACAGCTTTTCCTAGTAAACAACCCTTAAATTCATTTATAATGGCTGGAGTTCCTGGGAGCGTCGGCCTGTTCCCATTCATTGGGAGGCCTGCTAGTGGTGCTTAACTTGGGGTTATGAGTTGAAAGGGAACAGGATACAATTTAGTGAAAGGATTTTCTACTTAAAGAATCACTTCCTCGGGGGCCTACTGGAAAGAAGTGGAAACCAGTCCAGGTTATAATATAAACTGATTAATTTCAGCTCCGAATCTTCAAAGAGAGCCAGAGTCCCACAAATGTGTTTATTTTGCAAACATGTTACACTGCCATTTACGGCTGAGGTGCAGGAAATCCATTCAGCCATTGTCTAAATGAAAGGGAACATAATGCAGTTATCCCTGGATGGGAGACGACAACACCTATTCTTGGAGAGAATGGTTTAGGAGATTTCATTTGGAGCCCTGATTGCTATTGCATTACAACTTTCAATTGACTGGGAGGGTAGGAGGTGAGGAGTCTGAAACCTTAGTCTTACTGGATATTGTTATTAGGACTCAAAAGTAACAGACCAGATTTATACAAGTCAAAATTTTCTGAAACAATTATTATTTCTATTTATAACTCAAAGATGAGAAGATTAAAGGGGGACATCCAATACCTTATGGTTCCTTTATTTTTAATGCAAAATTAAACAACTTGCCATATAGTCTTCTGTGACAAAAGTCACTGGGAAACTACTGGAGGGGAGATATGTAGCACTGAGGTTTTTAGCTTCAGTGATATAAACCTAGGAAAATGCTCCAGCATCCTAAGTGCTGAGAGGGGTTAATCGGCTATGTTTAGTGCTTGGTTGATTTAACAGCTGTGGAGTAGGAGGAGTCCAGAGGATAAATACCCAGCTTTCTAGAGCTTTCAGTGTGGGGTGGGCCTGAAGGTGCAAAGCTCTGGAGCTTTGTTTTTCATGTTAAGGAAAGTTGAACCTCGTGTTGTTTGTTCCTGAAGCAGACGGATTCCCGTAGCAACAGGGACTGTGCCATACTTTATGTTTTTTATTTTCCTGTTAGGCCAGGGAGGCCGTGTTTGTTTTACCAACGTTGCACTGGTTTATGCAGTTCTTTTAATAAACCAGTAAAATTTTTAAACAGACAGTGTTCCTGCATCTACCTCTATGTGCAGCCGACTTAGCCAATCTTCCAAACTTCATTAGTGTTGCAGCATGTGTGTAAGTCCTTTTTTCAACGGAGTACTTTTTGAAACTGATACAAATCTGTTTGAGCTTCTGCTTGGTTCTTATGTTTCCTTTTGCTCTTCACTTCCCTTCTCTGAGAATTAGAAACAGGTTGCAAACATATTCCCACAATGTTGATAGGGGAGAGAGCATGTACAGTCTCGGAGAGTGCAGAGAAAAACAGACTGTAGGATAAGAGGAAAGCTCATGAAGAGGAAATGATTTTCAGGAAAGAAGTTGTGCTGATATAGTTAAGAGAGAACTAAGTACACCCTCTAATTTCTATGTTTTTAGGTACCCTCATATAACAAAAATAATCTGGTACTTAGAATGCCTTAAACTTAGGTTAAAAACAACAGATGAACAACACATAACAAATTAAATGTAATAAAGATCATAAAAATTGGCATAACATATCTCTGGAATTGTATGATGGATTTAAAAAGCAAACAAAAGGTGCAGAAGCAGTGTGTGAAAATAAAATACACCCTCACTGCTTAAAGCAGAATACCCTTCATCAATTGTTCATCAGCAAGTGTGACCATGTCTATAAAAGCAAAAGTATTGGCATCTGGTGCTCTGGAGCATTCAGGTATGTGCTAGCTATCAAGGAGGAAAGACACCAGCAATGATCTTAGAGAAGCAATTGTTGCTGCTCATTAATCTGGTAAGATGTATAAGGCCATTTCAAAACAATTTGAAGTCAATCTACAATGAGAAAGATTATCCAAAAATGCAAAATGTTCAGAACAGTTGATAATTTTTACAGGAGTTGATATCACTGCACATTCGCTCCATAGTCAGACCATGCAATGATCAGTGAAACTGCAAAAAAGCCCAAGAGCTACAGCTCAGACTCTATAGGCCTTTAACATAAATGTTAAGGTTTAGGACAATACAATTAGGAAAAGACTGAAAGAGTACGGCCAGGAGAGAGCCTCTTTTTTTCCAAGGAGAACATTGTTGCATGGCTAAAGTCATTTGTGCAGATGATCCCAAAGAGATGTTTGGCCATAAGGCTACATATAACATATCAGCAGAAATACCCCATATCAGGTGTCATGCACTTATTTTGCAGCCACAGGACCTGGACATCTTGCAGTCATTGAGTCAACCATAAACTCCTCAATGTATCAATGTATTCTAGAGTCATATGTGAGGCCATCTATCCAAAAGCTAAAGCTTGACTGAAACTGGTGTTGCAACAGGACCATGATTCCAAGCACCCCATGAAATCTACATCAGAATGGATGAAAAAGAAAAGAATCAAGGTGTTGCAATGCCAATCTCAATCCAACTGAAACGTTATGGCAGGACCTTAATGAATGCCGAATGATATTAAGCACTGTTGTAAAGACGAAATGGCCAAAATTCCTCCAAAACGACGTGAGACTGATACAGTCATACTTCTGTATGAAGCAATTACTTCAAGTTATTTTTGCTAAAGATGGTTTGCAAGCCAAGATTCATGGGGTGTACTTACATTTCAATACACTACTTCTACATATTGGCCTAGTGTTTCTTACATAAATAATAATGTGGTGTAATGTGTTGTGCTGCTGTTCATCTGAGATTGTATTTACCTAATTTAAAGATATTTCAAGGAGCAGATATATTTTTTGTTATGTCCTGATACGTAAAGTCATACAATTCAAAGAGGGTGTACTCAGTTTTATTCATGACTATTTATGAGCGGTGAAGACAGCAGTAAACTAGATAAGTGCAAACCTCACATCCAGCCTTTATTACAGAGAGCGACACTGAAACTGGATCAGACTGCATGTTATGTAGATATGTATGGGCAGTGCTGAAAATGAAATTACTGCATATTGGTTAGTTGACTAAAGAATTAAATATTGGAGTAGATATTATATATTTTGGACGATACTATGAGTCGTTTAAGTACTTCGGTGACTGGCACTATTATATGGGCATCATAACATTGCCCCATACTTTGCTTTAAATCTTGGCAGAAAGCCTTCAGAGGAAGCCTGATGTGAAACTCTACTGCAACGTCTGTGAGACTTTCTGGTCTCCTGGAAGAGTCTGAAAATCTC
Organism: Oophaga sylvatica; assembly: GCA_033576555.1. NCBI lineage: Eukaryota > Metazoa > Chordata > Amphibia > Anura > Dendrobatidae > Oophaga > Oophaga sylvatica. The sequence continues at coordinate 39,284,311 of JARQOD010000005.1, forward strand.
CTTCACATTGAAGCATTCAGAGATTAATGATCTAAGAAGGTTTCTTGTGACCCACCATTTTGGTGAGAGGGAAAGATATTTTAATGGTGGGCCAAAAATTAGGAGTGGTGGTAGAGAATACTGTCATTGAAGGGTGTGTTTTCTAAAAGGGTCATGGCTAAGATTCCAAATTCTGAAACCAACCTCTTAAAGTAGGCGATGAGCAGATCAATCCATGCAGGATAGAGTTTGAGTTGAATTTCCTGAAATTCGCGGTTACATGCAAATTTGAACATTTTGCAGTATACCAAAAATGTGCCCAGAACCAATTCCTACAATGCTTAAGTATCAGAGAACGGGCTAATGTCATTTTTCATTGCCACACGGACTTTCCATAAAGCCTCATAGCAATGACAGCATGTGACATTGTCATACTGTGTACAGTGGTGGTCATTACTGGGGCCATCAAAGATCAGCGACTCCCAGTGGAGCACAATTTGTACAGAAGAGTCGCTTTCCATCTCCAGAGTCACTGGGTCAGCTGGGTCATCTCTCTCTCTCCTGTAGGGTGTAACTTCTTATAGTCAATGAGGTCCTCTCTCCCTGTCAGGGCCGGCGTCAGCACCCGGCACACCCGGGCAAGAGCCGGGGCCCTGAGCAGGCGGGGGGGCCCACTCGCCGTCTGGCACCCCCACGCCCGTTAGCGGAGGAGAGCAGTGTCAGCGCCGCCACTGGGCCCCCCCGCTTGCTCAGGGCCCCGGCATCAGCTGGCACAATACTTACCTCTCCCGTGCCTCCGCTGCCGCAGCTCCGTGCTCCAGGGGGCGCCGGCGCTTCCTCTCACAGCAGCGCCGCTGAATGACGTCATCATTCAGCGGCCAGCTGTGGCAGAGAGCGCGCGGACGTCGGACAGGTAAGACGTGTGTGTGTGTGTGTCTCTGTGTGTGTCTGTGTGTATGTAGTGCGGTGCTTTGTGTGTGTGTGTGTGTGTATAAGTATGTGAGAGAGTGCTTGTGTGCTGTCTGTGTGTGATGATGGGCAGGCATTGCTGATAATGGGGAGGCATTGATGATGATGATGATGAGGAGAAGATGATGATAATGGGCAGGCATTGATGATAATGGGCAGGCATTGATGATGGGCAGGCATTGCTGATAATGGGGAGGCATTGATGATGATGGGGAGAAGATGATGATAATGGACAGGCATTGATGATGGGGAGAAGATGATGATGGGCAGGCATTGATGATGATGGGGAGAAGATGATGATAATGGGCAGGCATTGATGATAATGGGCAGGCATTGATGATGGGGAGAAGATGATGATGGGCAGGCATTGATGATGATGGGGAGGAGATGATGATGATGGGCAGGCATTGATGATAATGGGGAGGCCATGATGATGATGGGGAGGCAATGATGATGATAAGGAGGCAATGATGATAATGGGGAGTCTTTCCACAGCGCCCTTTCCTGAGCCGTAACAGTGCAGAACGCAGTACAGCGCAGAGGAGAGCTCCATATTTTGTATGGAGCATTATATGGGGACCAGTATCCTGTATGGAGCATTATATGGGGACCAGTATCCTGTGTGGAGCATTATATTGGGTCCAGTATCCTGTATGGAGCATTATATTGGGTCCAGTATTCTGTATGGAGCATTATATGGGGGGTGACATCCTGCATGGGGTATTATATGGGTGATGAGGGGGAGACTGTGGTGCCCATAATATTGTATGGAGGACTGTACTGTCCAGTCTGTACTGTGCGCTGTGAGGATTTGGTGGTTTTTGAGCTATTGTACAATTTACAATAGATATCACTCATGTAATGTAAGAAGAGAAGTATTTGGCATTGTACTGTACCCATATTTCTCTGCTGTATCTGTGCATCATGAATCGTGGTCTGTGTTAAAGGGGCCCACTGAGGCTCCTTCGCCCGGGGCCCATAAAAACCTGGAGCCGGCCCTGCTCCCTGTCCTGTAGAGTGAAGCTCTTATGGTCAGTGGAGTCCTCTCTCTCTGTTGTATAGAGTGCAACTTGTTATGGTCAGTGAGGTCCTCTCCCTGTCCTTTAGAGTGTAAGCTCTTATGGTCAGTGATATCCTGTCTCTCTCTGTCCTGTAGAGAGTAAGCTCTTATGGTCAGATAGGTCCCCTCTCTCTCTTCTGTAGAGTGTAAGCTCTTATGGTCAGATAGGTCCTCTCTCTCCAGTGGAGTTTACGCTCTTATGTTCAGCCGGGTCCACGATCTCTCTTTGCAGTAGAGCTTAAAATCTTATGGTCAGTGGACTCCTATCTCTCTCTTCCGTGGAGTGTAAGCCTTTATGGTCAACGGTGTCCTCTATCTCCCTCTCTTCTATGTCCCACTTGTATTTTCTGAGCGATCACAAGTTTTCCAGTATTGAAATTTGCACAAATTCATTCACGACAAATCACATTTTTGGGGAAAATTCAGCAAATTTGAATTCAAAACATCCTCTAATCTCTAGTTGGCTAGTATGACTCAAGATGTAGGCAGCTTGCTACTAGGGATCTTGCACTGTATCCATAGGCAAAAATTGCAGCTCTTGGGCCCTAATGCAAAATCTGTAACAGGAACTACCACCTACCATATGCCATTTATGATTTTGGAGTCCTATGCGCAATCTCTGCACCCCTAGAGCTCCATGTGTAATTGTATGTCCTAAATGGTATTTCTCTTCGACCTGCTATACAGTTCGGGTGTATCTGACCCGAAAAAAAGTTTGTGAAGCAGCAGATTATTTATTATGAGGATCTGCAAATCGTGGTTAGATGAGTTTGTTTATGGATAGGTGCCATTATTGTGAATGTTGTTTTTTTTGTTTTGTTTTGTTACTCTTTTTGTATGAAATAATGATTGTTACAGATGTACCGTTCAGGTCATTATGACTCGAAAGTGTTTTATACAGCTCTCCCGCCATATTTTCAGTCACATAAATGATTTATGGCATCATTGTGGATTATCTATTGCGTCTATTATTGTTTATCGATTTCTTCAGTTCCTGTAGAGCTGTGCGCTCGATACATTTACAAGTTACTGCGGACGGATGGGCGTTGAGTACAGGTCTGTGTAAGTCTGTTTCGCTGTAGGATATAAGTTCTTACGGTTGCTACACTGGTTAGTGTTTGCTGCCATTTTATTATTATTATTTTTGCTTAGTCATATAGTGCTATTTTATTCCACAATGCTGATTTTGCCTCATGAGAGTCGTGAGTGTCAGTTATTTCAGAAGTTGGAAAAAAATGTAGCGAAGACGTCCATTGAGTGAAAAGAGTTGTAAAAGCTTGTCAAACAACTCAGATTCCGGAAAAACATCCAACAGGAGACAGTGTCCGAAGATCAGGGCCAGATAAGTGCGGGGAGAGTGAGTACGAGAATTCTGATTCTGAAGTTGAATCTGATGAAGCACGATACCCAGGCAGCTAGTCCGATGCAAGCAATTGTCTAAAAACAAAAATGTCATTTGGAACTTGCAGCCTTTTGCCCAGGCAGGAAAATTGTCCTGTGCTATCATCAGATAATTCTCTAATAACTAGCCGCTATTAGAGAAGTTTGGAATAAATGGACAGAGATTCTTCCAAAATTATACAATACTGGTGAAAATGTCAGTGTGGATGAACATCTTGTGTCATTCCAATTTAGGTGCCGGTTCAAACTATATATCCCGAGTAAGCCAGCAAAGTACGGCATCAAGATATGGACACTTTGTGACAGCAGCAGTTCACACGCTCTAAACGCTCGGGTATATACAGGAGTGAAGCCTGGAGAAAAAGATGAAAAAAATCAGGGAACGCAAGTTTCAGATTTGACGTATGGACTAAGAGGACAAAATGCGACATGTAACAAATTTTTTACATCGCAACAACTGGGGAAGCTGTTGCTAACATGAAGACTTACAGTGGTGGGCACTATAAGAAAAAGCAAGCCTGAACCGCCACAAAGTATCCTTGGTAAAAGAGATGTTCATAGTTCAACGTTTTACTTTACTGGAGATATGACAGTGGTTTCTTATATTCCCCAAAAAACAAACGGGTCATTCTGATGAGCACAAAGCACTATGACAATACAGTCAGTAGTTGAGATGACAAAAAGCCTCGGATGATATTAGATTATAATTCCACCAAAGGGGGCAGTTGATATACGAGATCAACTAATAGCTACGTACACAAGCAAACGCAAAAGCAATCGGTGGCAGATGGTTATATTTTATAACATTCTTGATGTATCTGCCTACAATGCATTTGTTTTATGGCGTGAAATCATCCCATATTGGAACGTCAATAAACTTCAGAAAACGGAGAATCGTTCTGGAAGAATTAGGAAAGTCACTTGTTATAACATCTATTTTAGAAAAAAAAACCTTCAAAGTGAAGGAGCAGCAGCCACGGTGAATCGTATCCAGGAGCAGATTCAACAACGTGGACCCACGGCCTCCACCAGCAGTGGAAAAATCCTAAAAAGGAAAAGATGCAGAATTTGTCCATCTTCCTGTGATAAAACAAATAGTACATGTTCTTGTCGTAGTAAATATTTATGTTAAGCACACTTGAGTTATTTCTGTGCAGAATGTAAGAATGCCCAAATATAGCAATAAGTGAACCTGTACAACCTTTTTCTAAAGAAAATAAAACAAACTGAAATTTTCATTTTCATTTTTTTTTTTACCAGCCACTTTCACATATAGTTAAATAATGCAACTGGTATTCAAATAATACGCTTAGGCTAAGTTCACATTAGCGTTTCTGGGCACAGCATATCATCTGCACGTGCAAACGCATGCAAAAACGCATGCAAATGCATGTTTACGCAGCGTTTTTTATCCACATCACCTTACACATGACGCCAAAACAACGCTTCATGTGCATGCGTTTGTATGCGTTTTTGCATGCATTTACATTGTTTATGCACATGCATTCGATATTTCCAATGCTTTTCCAGTAGAGTTTCCTTGACACCAGACACCCAATGGGCGTGTCTCATGGGATTCCTATATATAGACACACTGCACTGATGAAATCCTTGTCTTTTGCTGCTGTATCCTGCTGCAAGATGGATCTTAGCATGGAGAGCTTCATTATTAATCTTGATTTGTCATTGAAATTGACTGATGCCTTTGCTGTGACTTGTGAAGAAGAAAGAAGAAGAGAAATACGGAGAAGACGTCGTCGTCGCTATTGGCAACACCCCATCATTGAAGTCCGAGAGAGCCGTGGAGCCTACCACTCGTTGTACACAGAGCTGTGGGAAAACCCTGAGAAGTTTTTCGAGTATACGAGAATGTCAGAACAGAGCTTCCATGACTTGCAGCTACGTCCATCAACAGGCAGGACACACAGCTACGTCGAGCAATTCCTGCTGAGGAACGTCTGTTGGTGACCGTGAGGTATGTAATTTTTAAAAAGAAACACATGTCATTAGTATTATTGTTATAAAAGCCATGTACTGATTTTTTTTTCCCATTTTCTGTTCGGCAGATTCCTGGCTACCGGAGAGACCTTATCATCTCTATATTTTCAAATCCGGATTGGATTGTCCACACTTTCTGGGATTGTTGGAGACACCTGCCATGCTTTATGTGACGTTCTGAGTGATGAATTCCTCCCCCAACCCACAACTGATCTGTGGCTGGAAAATGCTGCAAAATTCCAGGATATTTGTAATTTTCCAAACTGTTTGGGGGCTGTGGACGGCAACACATTTGGATTATGAAACCTGCTGGAAAATACTTTTTGATTGTTCTCTTGGCGATTGCAAATGCTGACTGTCGATTTGTTGCCGTGGACTTTGGCTTATTTAGACTAGGAAATGACTCACAGACTTTCAAAAACTCTGACATGGGCCAACGTTTGTATGGTAATGATTTCAATTTTCCACAGCCACGACCTCTTCCGAACACTGAAGGACTGCCAATGCCGTTTGTTGTGGTTGGGGATGAGAAATTTCAAATATGTGCCAACCTCATAAAACCGTACTCAAGTCGGAACTTGAATCACACCAAAAGTATTTACAACTACCGACTGACAGTAGTCCGGGATCGGAGCAGCAACCTGTCTACAAGAAGCAGAAAAAAAAAATAGTACAGAGTACAGACTGCAGGGACAAAGAGACATTTTCAAAGCCTCTATACTTACATAGACAGTCTTGTGCTCATATCCAGAGTCTGGAGAGTAATGGCCTTGCAGTGTCCACACTTCCTTTTATACAGCAGGCAATTAGCAGGTGGTGAAATAGTTTCCCGGACCTGCTCATTCTGAAGTACGCATGCGTTTCGAACACATGTTCTTGCATACTAATGCGTTCCCATAGACAGTAATGCGTTGTTTTGACGCACTTATCCGCATGAGCATGACTGCGCATAATTGACGCCTCAAAAAATGCAACATGTTGCGTTCGCCGGACACCGCCGCACACCGCGAAATAACTCATGCGTACGCAACCACATGCGAACTGATGCAAATGCATGTCCCTGCGTACACAATGTTAAATATAGGTACGCGTGATGCATGCGGATCATACGCTGTGCACAGATACGCTAATGTGAAACCAGCCTTAGAGTAGGTAAATGTCAAAATTAACAGACTATAATATTGACCCGAGCAGTACAAGTGTATAGCCAATACGAACAGAACAGCGGAGTTAATCCAACGTTACATGTATCAGTTTACTCCACAGACATTTACTAAGTCCCTGCTCAATCTGTCTCTGGTTTATCGTGCCGATTCCTGTGTTGAGCAAGTTTTATCCCTCTTAACGCTGTGTGTATTGTTTTAACCTATGTTATGTCTTTTGGAATATTACTTGTGCTTTAACCAAATGAATAATGGCGTTGGAATGTGACTGTGCGGGTTTCATCTAATGCCAGCTCTTGTCTTTAATTTCCACCTTCAAATGTATTTTGATAAATTACAAATGTTCTGCTCCTTGAGCTTCCCTTTGTTCAGTGCTTCATTCTGACTGCAGAACCTTTCTGCTATCCGGGAATGTCATCCATTTTCTATGCCGTATTCCCCAATCTTGAAATTTTTGACAGTCAAATTATATTTCCACATGATAACTGGTCACACAGCAGAAAACTAGGGAAACTCTCTGGGATAGCACGCAATCTGTTTCAATTTTCTTTCATTTAGTTGTGGTGACTCATTGCTCAGCATGTAAAGTGGTTTTGCAAGCATATTAGGACCATGCAGGGTCGTGATGGAGTGTAGGGGCTTATGGTATGTGTTAAAAAAGAAAATCAAAAGAAGTAGTTAGAGTTATCCTATAAAGATAATCCCTGTCCATATTCCCTGTAGGGCGTTATAGAGGGGATCGCCAACCAAGACTGTCCGGTCTAGTTGACCATTCCCATTCACAGTTGCTGTTTATTTGAAAAGATGTCATGTAAAACTACATTTTATGTGTAAGGCAATTTTTTTGGCATGCCAAACTGGTATCGTAGATGGCCATCTGTAATCAGCTGGCCTTCTTGAGACAACAACTGGACTTTTCACATGTCATTAAAAAGGTAAAATCAGTGGTCGGCCATTGAGCATGAACTGGCACAGTGGTGCTCACAAGAACGGATTAAGTTTGTCGGACTCTTGTCATGTACGGTATAATTCCATGTATAGATAAGGGACTGTGCAGATAATTGGTAGATAGACCAACAAGGTGGCTCAGTGGTTAGCACTGTTGTTTTGCATCACTGGGGGTCCTCAGTTCAAATCCCACCAAGAACAACATTAGAACAACAGTTTGTATGTTCTCCCCATATTTGTGTGGGATTCCTTCCACACTGTCAAAGACATAATGATAGAGAATTTAGATTGTGAGCACCAATGGGGACAGCGATGACGAGGTCCATAAAGTGTTGCAGAATATGATGTAATATATATAAGCAAAGCATAATAAAATAATAGATCCCCTGGTGCCTCCTTTTGAGTGATAGACTCACCTGGTCACCAGATCCACTAGACTGCAAGGAGAGTTAAACCCCCCCAGCCTCTTCTTTAACAAAAAACTTGGGCTGCTTTAAATGCAACACTTATAATAAAACAATTGACACTTTTGTGGGTCAAAGGGATGGGCATAGCTTTGTTATACACCATGTTCCAAATTATTATGCAAATGATGTTTTTCTCTGATTTTCCTAAGTGTTCGGTGCAAATGACAGTCAGTCTAATAAAAGTCATCACCCGTTAGAGTATACATCGAATTTTATTGAAGAAACCTCCCAATGATAACAGTATAATCTCCAAAATGAATAAAAACTCAGAATGCACTGTTCCAAATTATTAGGCGCAGTAGAATTTCTGAACATTTGATCTGTTTTAAAGAACTGAAAATGCTCATTTGTGGAATTTGCAGCATTAGGAGGTCACATTCACTGAACAAAAGAGCTATTTAAACTCCAAAACATCCTAACAGGCCAAGTTACATGTTAACATAGGAACCCTTCTTTGATATCACCTTCACAATTCTTGCATCCATTGAACTTGTGAGTTTTTGGAGAGTTCTGCTTGTATTTCTTTGCATGAAGTCTGAATAGCCTCCCAGAGCTGCGGTTTTGATGTAAACTGCCTCCCACCCTCATAGATCTTTTGCTTGATGATACTCCAAAGGTTCTCTATAGAGTTGAGGTCAGGGGAAGATGCTGGCCACACCATGAGTTTATCTCCTTTTATGCCCATAGCAGCCAATGACTCAGAGATATTCTTTGCAGCATGAGATGGTGCATTGTCATGCATGAAGATGATTTTGCTCCTGAAGGCACGTTTCTGCTTGTGAGCACTGTTTAAGGGTGGCCGAATAGTAGATTTATGCACCACAGCAAGCCTTAGAAGGATCCTACGCCTTGAGGTTCGAGGGACTACAGAGGCACCAGCAGCTTCAAATTCTGTTTGCTGGTTTATAATGGATTTTTAGCAGCTGCTCTCTTAATCCTATGAAGTTGCCTGGCAGAAAGCTTCCTCATTCTGCCTTTATCAGCACGAACACGTCTGTGCTCAGAATCAGCCACAAATCTCTTAACAGTACAATGATCACGCTTAAGTTTTCGGGAAATATCTAATGTTTTCATCCCTTGACCAAGGCATTGCACTATTTGATGCTTTTCAGCAGCAGAGAGAACCTTTTTCTTTCCCATGTTACCGGAAAACTCTGGCCTGCTTAATAGTGTGGAACATCCAGTTTTCCTTTTATTGGGCTCACATGGCAAACTAATTATCACAGGTATCTGAGATTGATTTCAGCGATCCAAAGAACCCTGAGACACAATACCATCAATGGGTTTCATTTACAAAAAAAAAAAAAAAAACACTTTGACACTTAAAACCAATTTGCACAATAATTTGGAACATGGTGTAACACCATAGATATAACAAAAAACTGATTGGCACTGTAAGGTTCTTTGTCTCTGTTGACATGTTCCTTGAAACTCAGTTTTCCGTCGGCCATTTTGCTTTCTGTCTTTCTGCAGCTCTTGCCCTCAGTTAATATGGAGTTTCCAGTTTTCATGTTCCCGCCCTGATTCTTCCCTCTTGCTTCTTAAGCAGCCTCAGCTGAACAATCAGTGCTCCTGAATCAAGCCTCAGTCAGTCTGTGACCTGACTCCTGGAAGCCTTGGACTTGTACTCCAGCTATTCCCTACTGAGGAACCTTGGAACACTTTTGGACTCTGGAAACCTGCTGTTTGGTGAATCCATGTTTGCAGAGGAATTACGGTACAGAGAAGAGATCCTGAACCTGCTTTGGAGAGTTATTGTAGAGCTTGAAGTTACTCTGGCCTGCTGTGTCTCCTGTCGCTGTTCCTGCAAACTGTGTGAACTTTTCAGCATGCTTGTATGAAGTAATACAAGTCATTTCATTTCAACCTATGTCTCCTGTGTTTTCCTCGCACCCAAGCACAAGACGCTATAGGAACTGTACACTATACATGACAAGATTCAGGAGCCAATGTTTAGTGTCTGCTGGGTCTGGGAAAGCCGTGTCTGCTGTGACTGTGGATATCAGATGTCCGTTTAATACCTTATGTGATGACAGTGGTTGTGACTTCTCACAACCATTCCAGGTGAGCGCATTCCCTTAAAATTTTACTCTGGAGTGTTACCACAGGTAAACACTATTGTTTTTTTTTTTTCCTTTCCTCTTCTCCTTCCAGCACCTCTGCCTTAAAAGATCTGGAAGATGGAGGCCCGCATAAAGGAACTTTGCGGAGTGACTGATACAATCCTTTCAGATGTACAGACTTTAAAAACCCGTTTTGCAAGCCTACAGGACCTCACTAATCATAATTTGCAAGTGTTTGGACAGACTACCCAGGAATTGCGAGCCAGGATTGAGGCTCTAGAGGAACGAGCCCAGGCTCCTGCCATAACCCCAAGTTCTGGGATCCCCAAATTACCTCCTTTTCATTTTGGCGGTGAACGTGAGAAATTCAGGGGATTTATTAATCAATGCAATTTATTTTTCTCTGCACATGCTTCACAATTTCCCACTGAACGATCCATAGTGCTTACTATAATCATGTTGCTTACCAATAAGGCTTTGATGTGGGCAAACCCTCTGATTGAGACTGAGGATGATTGTTTGAATCACCTTGATGCTTTTATTTCAGCCATGGGGCAGGTGTTTGATGACCCCAATCGAGGTGCAACAGCTGAAGCAGCCATGTTAACTTTGCGCCAAGGTAAGCGTTCAGTAGCCAAATATGCCCTGGATTTCAGGAGATGGGCTCTTGATACCACTTGGGACACTTCCGCTAAAAAATCTATTTTTCGGAAAGGGTTGTCTCCACTGATTAAGGATGAACTTGCTCGTGCCGACCCTCCCACTGCGTTAGGTGACTTTATTAACTATTGTATCCGTATTGATGCTCGTCTGACTGAACGCAGACAAGAGAGATGGTTCGAAAATAATCGCACTAACCTTTTACTACCTCCCTCCTCAGCTAAGGAACCTTTGAGTAGGATCACAAGGGAACCAGAACCTGAACCCATGCAGGTGGACTCTTTACAAAGACGGGTTAGTGATGCACGCAAAGAACATCGTATAAAGGAAAATCTATGTTTCTACTGTGGTAAGTCAGGGCACTTCATTATAAACTGCCCCAGCCGTTCTCGTAAGACTACTGCAGCAGTCATTCACTGTGAGTGTTGCGAGAGGAGCTCTGTCATGTCCGAGCCTCAGGCTCCAGAGAGATCTGCTGCAAGAGATCTTGATTTCTCGGACTTAAACTCTGTTAGTTCTGGGGACGATGACGGTATAAACGCTGCAATTTTTCAAGTTTCCTCAGCGGTGTCCCAGCTGAGTTGTAAAAGAAACAATTCTCATTGCTTCCTTTCCATCAAACTCTGGGTTGACTCAGTCTGGGTGTCTAGCTCTGCTATGATCGACTCAGGAGCAAGTGGAAATTTTATGGATATCTCCTTTGCTCTGAAACAGGGGATACATTCAGTGAAGAAGGCTACTCCAGTACAGATGGAGACTGTGGATGGCTCTCTACTGACTTCTGGACTAGTGGATCAAGAAACAGAGCCTTTGAGGGTCCTTATGGGTAAAGATCATCAGGAGAAAATGTCTTTTTTGCTTATCTCTTCTCCCCACTTTCCCATCATTCTAGGGCTACCATGGCTGCAGGCGCAGAATCCTACGATTAACTGGGAGACCAAGGAATTACACTTTCCGGAGAAACAGATGAGTCAAGGAGTTTCAGCTTGCTCTGTTCCTAAAGGAACCATGTCAGTCCCTGAACTACCAGCTGTATACCAGGACTATGACGATTTATGTGACAAGAAGAACGCTGATCAGCTTCCTCCTCACCGTCCATATGATTGTCCAATTGAATTATTACCCGGAGCCGAGATACCTTTTGGTAAGATCTACCCCCTAGCGGGGCCCGAGCTAAAAGCTTTGAAGGATTATATAGACGAAAATTTAGCCAAGGGCTTCATACGCCCCTCTTCATCTCCCGCAGGTGCACCCATCTTCTTTGTGAAGAAGAAAGATGGATCTCTGAGACCCTGCATAGACTATAGGGAACTCAATAAGGTTACTATTAGAAACCGTTATCCATTGCCTTTAATCCCTGAGTTGTTGGAGAGAGCGCGGCATGCCAAAATTTTCTCTAAACTGGATCTCCGTGGGGCCTATAACTTGGTCCGTATCAGACCTGGGGATGAATGGAAGACTGCTTTCAGGTCACGCTATGGACACTTTGAATATCTAGTTATGCCTTTTGGTCTGAGTACCGCCCCAGCCACTTTCCAACACTTCGTGAATGATATCTTCAGGATCTCCTAGATACATTTGTGGTGATTTATCTGGATGATATTCTAATTTTTTCTAACTCCACAGAGGAACATCATGGACATGTGAGAATGGTCTTAGAACGCCTAAGACAAAACCATCTCTACATCAAGCTTGAAAAATGTGAATTCCATAGGACCGAAATTCAATTTCTGGGGTATGTACTATCTACGCAAGGGATTAGTATGGATGGAAGCAAGACCCAAGCCATCAAGGATTGGCCAATTCCTAGAAATGTGAAGGAGGTGCAGCGTTTCATCGGGTTTGCCAACTTCTATAGACGTTTCATTAAGAATTTTTCTGAGGTAGTGTCACCTATCACCCAACTTACCCGGAAACAGTCTAGGTTCTCCTGGACCCCGCAAGCTCAGGAAGCATTTTCCTGTTTAAAGGATAAATTTACCACCGCACCTATCTTAGTACATCCCAACCCCGAGCTTGCCTTCATAATAGAGGTGGATGCTTCAGACTGTGCCGTTGGAGCTATACTCTCTCAGAGAACAGGTGAGAAGAATGTCTTGCATCCCTGTGCCTTCTTTTCCCAGCAGTTGTCTTCGGCTGAGAGGAACTACGATGTGGGCAATAGAGAATTGTTGGCCATTATTGCCGCCTTCAAGGAATGGAGACACCTTCTTCAGGGAGCTGAACAGCAAATAGTCGTCCTGACAGACCATCGTAACCTTGAATTTATCAGGTCGGCTAAGTGCCTGACTCCTCGCCAGGCTCGCTGGAATCTTTTCCTAAACCAATTTAATTTTGTCATTTCTTATAGACCAGGATCGCGCAATGGAAAGGCTGATGCACTCTCTAGGATTCATTCAGCAGAGTCATGTCCACTTACTCCTCCTAAGACTATTCTTCCTGACTCTAGATTCCTGGGAGTGATTCATAATCAAGACCTACTTAAGGACATCAAGGAAGCATACCATGCGGATTCTTTGTTGGCTCAACCCCCAAGGGACGTAAGTCTTGTCTTTAAGAATGGTGTGTGGATTCAGGGACAACATCTGTATATACCTGAAACAGTCAGATTGAGAGTATTGCAACTCATCCACGATTCCAAGATAGCCGGGCATAGGGGAATTCTAAAGACACAAGAATTTCTTTCTCGTTTCTTTTGGTGGCCCACTTACAGGAAAGATGTCTTAAACTATGTCACTTCATGTGAAGTCTGTGCAAGATGCAAAACACCTCGCTCCTCACCAACTGGTCTGTTGCAACCTCTTCCCACCCCGTCCCGCCCGTGGGGATCCATTTCTATGGACTTCATTGTGGAGTTACCAACCTCTCAAGAGAAGAACACCATTCTAGTGGTGGTTGACCGTCTAACAAAAGCAAGCTCATTTTATCCCTTGTGTCGGCTTACCCACTGCAAAACAGACATCAGACTTGATGATTAAGAATGTGTTTCGCTTACATGGAGTACCGGATGAGGTCATTTCGGATCGAGGGGTGCAATTCACTTCAAGGTTTTGGCAAAATTTCTGTGCAGCATTGGACATTAAAGTAAACCTTTCTTCTGCTTTTCATCCCCAGACTAATGGACAGACAGAACGAACCAATCAGACCCTGGAGCAGTATCTCCGCTGTTTTATCTGCCACCTACAGGATGATTGGGTGGATCTACTTCCACTGGCTGAGTTCTCTTATAACAACTCTCAGAGCGCCTCCACTAAGCAGTCTCCTTTTTACTCCAATCTAGGTTATCATCCTAACATTCTTCCTCGATTTCCCATAGATACGCCCTTGCCGGCAGTGGCTGAAAGAATCACTTCTTTACAAAAGAATATGGATCTTCTAAAGGAAAATCTAGAATTGGCTCAGGAAAGGTACAAGAAAGCAGCAGATAAATTTTGTAAACCTGCACCAGCTTTCAAGGTAGGAGATTTGGTCTGGCTGTCAACCAGAAATCTTAAATTAAAGATTCCATCGTCTAAATTGGGACATAAGTACACTGGACCTTATAAGATCAATAAGATTATAAGTGCTGTTGCTTGTCGTCTTCAACTACCCAGAACTATGAGAATCCACCCTGTCTTTCATGTATCCCTACTAAAGGCTGCAACACCCAATACGTTTCCTGGACGTTCTTCTCCTTGCCCTGACCCAGTGCTGGTCGATGGTCAGGAAGAATTTATGGTGGAAAGGATTCTAGATTCCAGGTTGTACAGAAATCAGTTGCAATATTTGATTAAATGGCAGGGCTACCCAGTGGAGGACAACTCATGGGAACCAGTCAATAATGTAAATGCTCCTCGCCTGCTCCGCCAGTTTCATCAGAGGTACCCTGACAAGCCTGGTCTGAGGTCATCCGGAGGTTGTCCCTAAGGGGGGAGTAATGTAAGGTTCTTTGTCTCTGTTGACATGTTCCTTGAAACTCAGTTTTCCGTCGGCCATTTTGCTTTCTGTCTTTCTGCAGCTCTTGCCCTCAGTTAATATGGAGTTTCCAGTTTTCATGTTCCCGCCCTGATTCTTCCCTCTTGCTTCTTAAGCAGCCTCAGCTGAACAATCAGTGCTCCTGAATCAAGCCTCAGTCAGTCTGTGACCTGACTCCTGGAAGCCTTGGACTTGTACTCCAGCTATTCCCTACTGAGGAACCTTGGAACACTTTTGGACTCTGGAAACCTGCTGTTTGGTGAATCCATGTTTGCAGAGGAATTACGGTACAGAGAAGAGATCCTGAACCTGCTTTGGAGAGTTATTGTAGAGCTTGAAGTTACTCTGGCCTGCTGTGTCTCCTGTCGCTGTTCCTGCAAACTGTGTGAACTTTTCAGCATGCTTGTATGAAGTAATACAAGTCATTTCATTTCAACCTATGTCTCCTGTGTTTTCCTCGCACCCAAGCACCTGACGCTATAGGAACTGTACACTATACATGACAGGCACATCCAAACTAGTCTGAATAGGTGCATACCAGGAGCAGCTACCTCCATATACAACATACAAAAAAAGTTGCACTGTGTGGTGATATTAATTACAGCAGGTTCCTATAGGTGTGAAGGTGTATTTAAATGTTTGGCCTCATCATGATGCACTGATTTGGTTTGATCAGTCATTCTGTGCTGACTGAGCCTCATTACTGTTCCACTACAAGATGTAGCAGACCTCTATGAAAAAGGTGGAGGCAGCACAGCTGCAAAATTCTGATGAAACAACCATTCACACACCGACCAGTCAAGGCCGGGGTGGTCGTCTATTATTATAAATGTGTAAGGAGGTCAAGGGTATTAACCTTTTAAATGTTTTCATTCTTTTGTGTGTGTAAATGTATGCATTTTATGTATTGTACGATGTCATCTTTCAGTGTTATGTCTGACTAGTGGTGTATATAGATATTGATAGACAGTGCATCCTTGAGGACATTGGAGGAGGGCACTTGTAGTGTTGCCTATATATGGGGGTAGATATTGCTTTGCGAGGGATCACTAGTTGAGGGCATGTTAGGGATCCAGTTAGAGAATTATAAAATAGTCAATGGAGTACAGTGGTAGGACTTGAGGTGGGGGCATTGAGCACATCAAGTTCAGTAGGGACAAATGGTTAGGGACTTTTTTCAGGGAAAGATTTCCTTGTAGCGGAATTCAGTCAGGGGTGGACCTTACTAGAGTGAGGACGTCCACGTTCCTGGGCCCTGGTAGCAGAGACAAGAAGTTTGAAAGGTACCAGCAACCTCAGTGCAGCCGGTGAAGGATTCACCGTGGCAACGTTGGCCAGAGTCTGTGGGCTGACGTTGCAGAAGTGCCAGTGGAAGATCCACTGTGGGAATGCTCACTAGAAGTGTGCGTGCATGAGCATAGTAGCGAGTGGGCCACCAGCGAGTATACGGGCAGGATAACCAGAAGGGGGTGGACGACCTAGTAGATGTGTATTTCCGCGACTGGATTGATGTGTCTCCAGGGAAAGAGATCAAAGTGCCGTTTTCACCGGGCTCCTTGTCCCAATCATACTTTGTGGTCCATTCTGGTGTAGCAGAGGAGAAGAAGCGGAGTTGTGGAAAATGTATTGCTGGTACCGTATAAGACGTGCTAATGGTATCTTGGATGTGCTGTGCCCGGAAGAAAATAAAGTAGAACTGTTTGACGTTACACTGGACTCTGATTCTAATTATTCTGTATACTCTGAAACAGGGGAAAAACGCCCCAGGTATATAGAAGTAACTGGAGTAAAGAATGCAGCTGTCGCTGGTAAGTTCACCCCTTGGCCAACCCTTTACAAGTGCACATGGATAAGGCTTATATATAGGTGTCACAGGGTTACTGCGACAGTGTGGAAAAGACCGCAGCATCTGATTACTCCCACTTCAGAGCTCAGAAGAAGCACTTGTTCATTTTAAATGTGCTTATTTCTTCTGGCAGAACAGGGATTAATCGGCCATGTTGGAAATCCCTGTGCTCACAGCTGAGCTCGGTTAGCCAATCCTTTTCTCTTTATAATCTGCACTCTGATGCAAATCCTTGTCAGAGCTAGCATTTGCTGCATGGTTTCTGAAGGGAGTACAGAGTTCATATGAGAAGGAGAGTTGGAGGAGTTATTAGTGACTGTTGCTTGGTTTGTACTTGTGGTTATTCCGTATCCTTGTCTATTTTGGTTTACTCCCCTACCTCCATGCCCCGATGCATTCATCTGTTATATGTGAGTGAATATTTTGTATGCCTGGAGTTTTCTGTCAACCCTTGTTTGTGTTGCCTTGTTTGTCGGGTTGGTGTAATACGGTGCACAGTAGCTTTCCCTCTTCCCTGAGTGGAGGAAGAGAACAGATGGAGGGCTAACTAAGGAGGTAAGGCAAGGGCGGAGGCCCCAATATCTTCACCTTCGGAAGTATCCCGGGGTGTAGGACGAGCTAGGCTCCCCTAGTGTTAGGGATGTAAGAGTCTGCCAGGGAAGTAGTTGTGGCCGTGGACACCTGGGCTTCTGTGTCCTGGCCTTCCCTTACAGAAACATACTCACCATTAGTCAGCATCACTGTGTCCTCAGGTCTAGCTCCTTCTGGTTCCTCTTTATGCTGTGGGAGACTCTCTGCAGGTAAATTAGCACAAACTGAGACACAGTCCATTTCAACTTCAACAAGGACATCTTTACTAGTTTTAATGCACAGCACATCCATAAGCTTCAGATCTTTTACAACGGGCTTCACAAAACATTGTTCCCTTTCTTTCCCTGTGTTAATCTCATGCGCACCAAGCAAGGGCCCCAGGTCTGACCATCCCTGACGGTTCCTCAGCATTCTCTCTGCATGGCTCTGCTACGGAAATACATCCCTCAGTCTGTTTCAACCCAGACGCAAGATCATTAACTCCTGAGTGAGAAACCACTGAAAGAGAGTACTGCCCTTCTGCTCTGTCTTCTGCATTTGCACATCTTTTCTGTCTGTTCTCACTGTATCTGTGGGGTCCCTTGGCCGTTTCGCCCCGATTCTAACGGTTTCTGCCCAAACAATGAGTTGCCACATTCTTTTCTTCTTTACTGCAATGGCTCATTGCTTAACTCTTCTAATGCTGTGGATGACTCAGGTTCACGTCACTTCAAGTTGCGTTACTGCTGAGGCGTCCGGGCCTATAGCCCTTGTGGACCCTTCGGGCGTTCCTCGCCCTCTGACCAGAATCTATTCCTTACACTTGCTTACCACACAGCAGCTCCTCCTACTATTAACCATGCACTAATACTATCCACTATCTAAGAACTATGACCACTAAGATACCTCCCATCTAGTGGCCAATGGGTGCACTACACTTTCCCTAATACTGGTGCAAATAAAACATCCTTTACTAAAACACACAAAATGCATATTTACAAGAAATGGTAATACACTAAAAGTGTAGCAGTACCATTATCAGTAGGCGGTAATACATATATACGTATATTAGTACCACTGTATTATAACATATACACATCATAATGGATCAAGCCATTGGCGTACCCAGGATCAAAACTAGGGGGGGGCAAGCCAATGTCGAATCTTATACAGGTTACATCATATACACTGTACATTATCCTGCATATCAGGTATGGAGCATTAGAACTGTTGTATATTGTATAATACAGCAGTGTATGCGACACTACGCTGTATATGCCATATATTGTACATGGCAGTCGCGCTCATGTCAGGAGTAGTGTTGAGCGATACGATACTGCAAATATCGGGTATCGGCCGATATTAGCTCTATCGGCCTTTCGATTCCGAATACCGATATTTTGGTCATATCGAATACCGGAATCGGATTTGTCACTGTCACTGTGAGTGTCCGTCGGTCGGGTCTGTCAGGAGTCAGCGGCACTTACCTGGCAGAAGATCTCCGGCGGTCACGTCCTGGACTGCTTGATGGCTGCCATTATCTTCTCCCTGGCGGTCACATGCAGTTTTTCGCGATAACTGCAGTGACTGCAGGGTAATTCCGGCCGTAAACCAGTCCGATGACGTCACCGTCGGGGAAGCAGGTAATCAGCTGTGCTGCGCCGGGATGACAGGCTCTGCCTGTCATTCTGATGTAGCAGAGCTGGATCGTCGTGGGACACTCGTTACTATGGACTGCGTCGGACAGGTGGCATACTTTTTTTTTTTTTTTTCATTTTTTTACAGGAGATCGATGGCGTCGCAGGATGAGACTGTAATAAAAGTAATGAAAACTGTGTTTTTTTTTTTTTATTAAATTAAAAAACTTTTTTATGAACATTCACCCGTCCGGGTACATCAACAATTTAACTATTTACATACAGGGACCCTGTCCGGGTTATTTATAATTCTTTGGCAGGGGTGTTCCAGGTACCACCTGGTACTCTTCTGATGCTTGCCAAACATCCGAGACACCAAGGACCACCAGGACCTGATGACGTCGTGTGGCCTGTACAGTCAAGTCGTGACCCGCTATCTGGGTCTGTGTGGCCACCTCTTTCATCTCCCTCCGGGTCTGGAACCCTATGTCCCGGACTGAACGAACCCCAGGGGGCCTAACAGGCGCCGGGTACGGGCCAGCTATACTTATCATGTCCATAGCTGGGGCTGCTGAGGAGACCACTGAGGGAGGCTGGGGAGATTTACGGCGTGGGGTGGGCACTTTTGCAGAGGCCTGGATGTGGGAGGCTGAAGGCTCCGAGGGTCTCACAGGTTCCTGACACTCTGGGGAGTAGGGTCGCACCTGGTAACATTTAGGGCGTACCATCCATTGTAACCCCAGTGTCGGGTGTAAGTCACCAAGTCTCCTGGCAACAGGTCCCTCCCGGGTGTCCTTCTGGGAGGTGAGCCTCCACGTCCCGCCGGTTCACAAAAACTTCTAAATAAAGTCCAGGCTCCTGGATGAAGCCCCAACCACCTTTCAATTTAAAGCTCCGTACTGCACCCTTACGCCGCGGCTCCCACAGGGTTCCTTTATCTTTTCTCATCCGGTCCTTATCTGCCCGGTCCTTCTCCAGGTTACGTTGCCGAAGCTTTTGGGTTTCTCGCTGCTCCCTTTGTCGCTCTGCTTCCCGCTCCCAACGTCTCCACTCTTCCTCCTGACGCCGGTTGTAATTCTCCTCCACCAGCTGCTCCATGTCTCCACCATCAAATGCCAGCTTACAGTGTCCGGTTTGCGGCAGCTCTCCTGGCGCTCACCTGCGGAGGAAGCAGCCGGCTCTGGAACAGATGACAGTCGGGGCTCCGGTACAGGCAGGTAGTGCTCTGGTGCCTGCGCGGCCTCCTCCATGAGGACGGGTGTCGCTTCTTCTGTCTCAGCGACGGGGGCAGACAGCGGGATCTGGGGTGCTGCCGGTGCAGAGTTTTTTGCACGAACGGGTGCCTCCACTGCGACGTCAACCGGATCACATTGCAAGGGCTGGGATGCCCGCACGGACTCCTCTACTAGAACGGGTGCCTCACCTTCCGGTACAGACACTTCAGGTAAGAGGGATTGGCGCCGCTCCAAGTTTAGTTTTAGGGCACGCCAGCTCGCTTCCATCCTGGCGACCTTCTCCCGGTGCCGGGCCAGGCCTCTTAGGGTATCCTCCGCTTCTTGCAGCGTAGGAGGGTTTCCAGGCCGGGTGCCCAACGGTGGTTCCGTGGCGATCGGGTCGCTTCCGTGGGGGGAGAGCTCTGACTGCTCCATCCCTTCACACTTCTGCTCGTGTCCATTAGCCATCTCTGCCAAGTCACATGTGTCATTAGCATCTGGAGAGGGCCCCTCTTTTGTAGGGAGGCGGGACCTTCTTGTTAGTTTCCGCACACTGAGGAGGATGAAGAGGCGGAACTGAAGAGCTGTGGGGCACGATCTTACATTGCAGTACCATTTACAGTGGTCGGCCATCGTTTTTGCGCCACTGAGTGAGTGTACACCCACGAAGAGCACGCCCTTCTTCTTCACCAGTGCCTCGTCGTGACGCAGATATGGCTGAAAAATGGCAAATACATTCTCTGATGATTTTAGCAATTCTCAAGCACAAAACCAGTTCAATTCAGGCACACAGGACTCGCTTATAGCGAGCTACAGAATCCTGTTCGTGACGCCCAAGTTGAGTCGCACAGAGCCAGAGGTTTTGGGGGTACTCGGCACCGAGCCCGTCGACTTCTATGGGGTATGTCACGGCTTTACCCGGCAATTGAATCAGAGTCTATTTTACTATGTAGAAGTGTATAAACTATAAATATATGTATATATATGTCACAATGACATGTATATATATATATGTATTCTATGTGTGTATATTTTGTGTTTACAACGAAAGAAAGGGTTTTTTTTGTTGCGATATTTTGTTCCCATAGACTTACATGGGACTTCCGGTATCAGAATCGGATATCGACGATATTTAGTGATATCGGCGATACCATTTCGATACGATATTTTTAGATATCGAGCAGTATCGCTCAACACTAGTCAGGAGCGGTACCAGCAAGTCCGAGGATTGCAGTGCGATCCTCACATGAGTTATACGGCCGTCTGTCTATGCCCTTGTTATAATAATACTGAAATATTAATCTATTATTAAAGTATTAAGGAGCTCACAAGTAAAAAAATCCCCCTACCTCCCATGTCCCCCACCCACACCCAACAGCCCATCGTCTCACATGCACCCCTTAGTGTTCTGTCCCACTGACCCCACAATACCCCCATCCTCTCACATTCAACCTCCGTGCTCTGTTGCTCCTCCCCACTTCAGTCCCCACAATACCCCCATCCTCTCACAGTAAACCCCCAGTGCCCTAGCCCCACAATACCCCCATCCTCTCACATTCAACCTCCGTGCTCTGTTGCTCCTCCCCACTTCAGTCCCCACAATACCCCATCCTCTCACAGTAAACCCCCAGTGCCCTAGCCCCCACAATACCCCATCCTCTCACATTAACCCCCCCGTGCCCTAGCCCCCACAATACCCCCATCCTCTTACATTCACCCCAGTGCCCTGTACCCCTCCCCCACAATACCCCATCCTCTCACAGCAAACCCCCAGTGCCCTAGCCCCCACAATACCCCATCCTCTCACATTAACCCCCCGTGCCCTAGCCCCCACAATACCCCCATCCTCTCACAGTAAACCCCCAGTGCCCTAGCCCCCACAATACCCCATCCTCTTACATTCACCCCAGTGTCCTGTACCCCTCCCCCACTTTAACCCCATCCTCTCACATTCCCCCACAGTGACCATGACATGCCTGAGCAGAATGAATTTAATAAATTCCATCCCTCTTACCATGAAGCTTGCAGGCAGTGACTGAGGCAGGAGCAGGAACTGTCCAGTGTCTGCACACAGAGGGCACTAGGACCCAGTGTGGCTGAGACAACCAGAGCCTGCAGGGCAGAAAGTGAAACTACAGCTGCTGCAGCCAGGAAGGAAGGAAGAAGCTCCTCTGGTGAGACAGCAGCTCCGTGCACTGCGCACACAGACATGCACTGCAACCTGTGGCAGAGGGAGCCGGCATTGTGCTGCTCTCTTTCATTGTGTGCCCCTGCTTCTAGGGAGGGGCAGCTGCCCCCCCCTGCCCCACGGTGGGTACGCCCATGGATCAAGCAATATCAGAACCTATTAAGGAGGACAAGAAAAGGGAACATGATACTTCATCCCCTCACAGGGACAGGGAAGGAGCCCCTGGTCTCGGATCACCCAACAGCTGTGTCGTGACAATAGGTACACACAGATAAGTGTGGTGAACTGTGAAACAGGGTGGATAAAAATCATGATTTTTTTAAAAAAATCAAAAAAATCGGATTTTTTTGATTTAAATCGGATTTTTTTGATTTAAATCGGATTTTTTTGATTTAAATAGGATTTTTTAATCAAGTTGTACACAAGCAAAACTTTGTCTTTTTGCAAATCAAATTATTTTACACAAATAAAAATATTAAAACAGTTGATGATTATGAAACCTAATAATTTTTATTTGCACTATTAAACAATCAGAATTGAACTACAGAGAGTAAGTACTTTTTAACAATAGCCTATCTCTAACGTTTGAAGTAAGCAAACATCTTCAGTGAATACATCAGTCCTTTAAGCCTACTGTTTATTTAGGACTTTTAATAGGAAAACTAGTTGTCCTGCTTTAGCAGTTCCTAAGCGGTTTCGGACTGTTGTTGTGTGCACAAAACCAAATGAAGAAAACAATCTCTCTACTCCTGCCGATGAAGCCGATGCAGTCAGTAGCTGAGTAGCTACATTTATTATCTTCGCTGGAAGAACAAGTGATTGCGACTTCCACCAGTCCAGTGGTTTTAGTTCATTAACGACGTTATCTGCAAACATGTATTTTTGAAATGGTGCAGATTCACACTTCAATTTCAGCACAGTTGCCACAATGTCATGGTTAGTATTGGCGAGCCACTCCATTGCAGAGTTGATTTCCGCCTCAGATAGTTTTTTCCCTCTGTAGATGGGATGCAAGATATTGGCTAAATAGTGTTCTTCTTTTAATGCTTGGTCCTTGCGGTGGTGTATTGCAACCTTTACATTGTTTGAGAGGTTCAAGCGATCTAGCGAACCTTCTAAATCTTTCCAAACTTCTGTGGCATCAGCTATGGTTGCAGTATCTTTCTGCATTTTATCCAACGCAATAGATATTGGCTTTAACCTTTCCAAAAGGTCCTCGGCATTTCTCTTCACACCAAGATTTAATACTTTGCTTCGTATATTAGCATCAATTTTATCCCGATGTGTTTTGCAAATGGACACTAATTTTGACCAGTTGTTAATAAACAGTTCCAAGCATTCAGCCAAGGTATTCCATCTAACATCTTGTGGTAGAACCAACTTCAGTCCTCCCATCTCCTTGTAGGTTGCATGTGCAAAATGATTATTGCGGAAATATTTAACAATTTCTACAACATGTTCCTTGACACCCGAAATAATATGCAGGTCTTTTGCCAAAAGATGCAACAAATGGGCAGAACAACCGTATGTAATGACATTTGTGTCATCCTCATGTGCCAGTTCCGCTCGCATTTTTGCCACATTGCTTGCGTTATCAGTAACTAAGCTCCTTACTTTACATCCAAACTGTTCTTGGCATTGGTGAATTGAGTTCTTAGCAATTTCAAGTAAATATTCAGCAGTATGTGAATTTCCAGATGTGTCGATTGTGTCTGTAAGGTAAGTTTCACCATCTTCTGTTGTGACACAAGTGCAAATTATGGGGTCGTTGTGGATGTTGCTCCAACCATCCAAGCTCATGTTAACAACTTTGTCTTTCAAATATTTTGTACAAGCCGCTCTTTCTTTGTCGTATACAGCCTGAAGATGTTTTCCTGAGATATCAAATCTACTTGGTGGTTTGTAGCCTGGTCTTATTCCTTCGATCATTTGTACAAACAATGGGTGTTCAACTAGTCGGAAAGAAGAATTGGTTGCAAATATGAATTTAGCAATTAATTCATCAAAATGTTCTTTCTGGCTCGTCGTAGTCTTTAAGAGAATTTTTCTACACTTTGCACGCAAAGTTTTTTGTTGGGCTGCTTTGTTGAAGTTGTACCCAGATATTGATTGTCACGTGCAGCACAAGCCATATTTGACCCTGAAAGCACAGTAATTAAAAATATAATTCGACTGCGTATTTGAAGAAATATAACGAAAATATTTTTAAACAAACTTTTTGAACAATGTAATGGTCCTCGTCCTATAAGGGCTGTCTCAAAAGTTATGCTACTCAAGTTTCCGGTGAAGTTGCTGTAATTCTAGTAATATCAGAGCAACTGAAAAAAATTATGTCACAAAAGTTTTAAAAATGTTTTTTTTAAAAAATGGTCAATTTGGCAGACTTCAAAAGTGAATTGTAGCCTACAATAAAAAAAAAAAATAGGCGTATACACACTCTTATTTTTACTTAACGTTAATCTTCTGTGAAATATTGCCTTAACATAAATTTAAATTCTATACTCCAGAACTAGTGCTAGAAATTTTTCTTTTCATAGACTTTAACCATCCCAGTAAAAAGTCTGTTAAAATAGGCTGTAATTGCCAAACTTACCACTAGTGCTAGGGTCCTGGTGCATAAGAAGCTGTGGGGGTTCATTGACATTAGTTGTATCACTATCAACATCTTCATTTCCCTTCTGGTTGCAGTTTTCATAATGTGATTTCAAACGGCAAACAAGTCCTTGGATATCCTTTTGACAGTATTTGCACTTTGCTCTCCCACCTTTCTTTCCAAGCTCTGCTGGCATCTCAACAAAATGAACCCAAATAGGGTCTCTCTTACGACCTGCCATGGCTCACGCAGATCACTTCTGAAGTTTGATTGTTACTACAGCCAAGTACTGCTGACTGACTATCCAACAAGTTTGGGCATGTCAACTGAATGGAAAAAGAAACTGAAACCAAGCTACAGAAAGTGAAACCAAGCTAGAAGTGTGGAGTTAATTGAACAATGATTAAAAGTTTTAGATTTTAATCGTGATTTATATTAAAAAAATCTTTTGATTTAAATCAGTGATTTAAATCATGATTAAAATCACGATTTAAATCGATCTGATTTAAATAGAAAAAAATCATTTGATTTAAATCATGATTTAAATCGTTGATTTAAATCGGCGTGATTTAAATCAATCCACCCTGCTGTGAAATAACAGTGGAACAACACAATGCAAAATTAAAGCACAACTTCAGCATTTTTTTATTGCACCGCTGGAGTGGTGCTTTACATGTAATTCCCCTGCCCTTTGTCTCATACTCACCTACTGTCACCTTCATCCTTTTCCAGCGTTGCTCCCGGTGGTCTCTGGCTGAAAGTGAACTGCCGGCAGCTCCAGTATATCATGGAGCGCGCCGGAGGCCACTTTTCAATGCATCTCTTTGGAGTCTCGTTCTCACCTTGTTCTGACTCTCATCGAGCTGCATTGATCTCTTGTGATGTAATTTCTGACTTCCAGTCAGTCAGAAGTTACAGACGCAAGATTGCGCCGTGGGAATGGAGCAGCATCGATAAAAAGTGACGCTGCAGGAAGGTGAGTATATAGGGGCAGGAAGCTTACATTTAAAGAGCCACTTCAGCGCTGAAAAGAAAAAAAAACACACGCTGGAGTGGTGCTTTAAGAAATTGTTCTTCAGAATTATTATTTTTTTAGGGGAAGTATTCAATAATTCAGACATATCAGAAGAGTGGATTGAATCTTTTTAAAGGGAACGTATCAGGTCCTTCGTAGCCCTAGAGCCACCAGTAGTTGTATCTACATTTGTGTCCCTGCCTAACAGTCCCTGTATTACATTGCACACATAAACATCGCCATACCTCGCGCATGTGCGCGGCTTCTTTTCCTCACTGCATTGCTCCTCTGAAGCCAGGTGTACCCGTGCCGGCTTCCGAGAGGGAAGTGAAGAAGATGTATGATCATGCGTAGAGCGCCTCTCTGAAGCCAGCACTCATACACCTGGCTGCAGAGGCTGAATGCCTTGAGAGAAAAAAAAATGTGCGCATGTGCGAGATAAGTATAGAGCTTGTGATTATGACGGCTCTTGTAAGTCATGTTATCACACCCACAGGGGCGTGATAACATGCTAAGTGGGCCGACTAGTCTGGGGACACTAACGCCCTATCGACTAGTCTAAGGATTCATTTACATATCATAAACGAACTTTTGAAATACTTTCTTTAAAGATCTGTTGATGTGTTTAAAGGGACTGTTAGGCAAGGAATTTAGATATGTAGACACAACTGCGGTGGTTCTGGGGGCACTGGGACCTGACCGGTTCCCTTTAAGGTATATGCCTCTCCGTTGTATTTGTAAGGAAAAAACGCATATGGACACAAGTATATGTAAGCTATATACTGGTAATTCCACAGGTCATTCATCCCGCCATATACTGGTCCACCGCTGTAGAGAAATGATTTGACACATTGCTGCTCATCAATGGGGATGAAAAGAAAATCCATGCACTATGTAAGTGCCCAAATTCCATCCTGATTTACTGCTCCACGTCTAGGTCGTAAAATGTGAGAGCACAACTTGAAAGACAGATAAGTCCTTATGAATCGCTCTATAGAAAGCGGTTTTATGTTTCAGACACAGACAGTAAAGCTCCTTTTTTTTGGTAATTTTCTATCTGTCATCAGTGTGTGATTCAGACCACATCCTGTTCATTTGTGTTTCCTGTGAAATGCGTTGCGGAGAGGAGCAGCTGACCCTACGGGATGAGAACATGCATTACATCAGCGGAGCCTCCGTACAACAAGCATATGTACAGTTCATTATAGAGGCTGCAGACAGGATAAGGGTCTCGGGGGGGGGCCTTTTTATACTGGATGGGGATCTTTGTCTAATCCCAAATATCACATGAAACAAATAATATCCGGATGTTAAGGAGGACGACGACGATGGTGGTGAAGTTACGCGATTAGCATTGCAAATGCTGCAGAATGAATCTTGATTTCCGCTAATGGATGTATTGTTTTGAATCAATCTATTGTCAGGGTCTGTGGAACTCGTGTGTAGGAGGGGAGAACACTGAGGGTTATATTCTAGAAATTATCTCTCAGCTGCTTCCATTATTTCATTAGAATACTGAAATAGCCCGGATTTTTGAGTTTCATGCTCCAGATTTTTTTCTTGCCTTGTTCTTTCATTGCCGTCGTACAAAACAACACAAGATCATTCAAGTATATAATGTCAATGTTGATGTGCGCCACATTTAGGTCATCTGCTGGCCTTTTTTGATGCTTTTTTTCTTGCAATATATTAACCCTTTAAATTGCATCCCGTAAGGTTTTTTTCATACTGAAAGAAGAAATACAATACGCATCAGCACTAAATAGTCTAAGTTGGTGAAATGAAGTGAGAAAAATATAGGCATAAATTACATTTATGGTATCAAATAACTAAAAATTTGCATGTGCATATGTATTCACCCTTTTTTCTATGAAGCTGTTAAAATTTCTGGTGTAAGGAATTACCTTCATAAGTCACTTACTTAGTTACAGGATGTCCACCTGTGTACACAGAGGCTGAAACACCTTTAAGCAAGAGGCACCACTAACCAATCACCATGAAGACCAAGGAGATCTCCAAACAAGTCAGGAATAAAGTTGTTGAGAAGTACAAGTCAGAGTTGGGTTATAAAAAAAAAATCCCAATCTCTGATGATCCACCGGAACACCATCAAATCCACTATTATCAAATGGAAAGAACACGGTACCACAACAAACCTGCCAAGAGAGGGACGCACAACAAAACTCTCAGGTTGGGCAAGGAGGGCATTAATCAGAGAGGCAGCACAGAGACCAGAGGTAACCCTGAAGGAGCTGCAGAGTTCCCAAGCAGAGACTGGAATATCTGTCCATACAACCACAATAAGCCGTACACTCCATAGAGGTGGGCTTTATAGAAGAGTGGCCAGATAAAAACCTTTACTTACACACACAAATTGTAAGGCTCGTTTTGAGTTTGCCAAAAGACATGTGGTAGACTCCCCAAATGTATGGAGGAAGATGCTGTGGTCAGATGAGACCAAAATTTAACTTTTTGGCCACCAAACTAAACACTAAGTCTGGCATCAAACCAACAGAGGTCATCACCCCTAGAACACCATCCCTACAGTGAAACATGTAGCTCACCCTCTCCCCCCATGAAGGAGAGCTAACCGCCACCGAGCCACCGGCAGGGCCCGAACCAGTCGGCTCCCTCTCCAGCTTGGACGCTGATGTTGCATTATGCTGTGGGGATGTTTTTCAACAGCAAGGACAGTGAAAATTATCTGAATCGAGCGGAAGATGGACGGTGCCAAACACAGTGATATTTTTGAGCAAAACCTCTTTCATTCTGTCAATGATTTGAGACTGGGATGTAGGTTCATCTTCCAACAAGACAATGGCCCAAAGCATACTGCTAAAGCAACACTCAAGTGGTTTAAGGAGTTTGACAAATGTTTTGGAGTGGCCCAGTCAAAGCCCAGACCTTAATTGAATTGAGAATATATGATCAGACTTGAAGATCGCTGCTCACCAGAGGAAACCATCTAACTTGAAGGAGCTGGAGCAGTTTTGCCTTGAGGAATGGGCAAAAATATCTGTGGAAAGATGTGGAAATCTCAGAGACTTATCCAAAGCGTATTGCAGCTGTAATTACGGCAAAAGGAGGTTCTAAAAAGTACTTACTTTAAGGGGGTGAATAGTTATGCACACTGAAGTTTTCAGTTATTTTGTCCTATTTGTTGTTTGCTTCACAGTAATAAGAAAAGCGAATGTTCACCGCTGTAGGCATGTTCTTTACGTGAACTGATGCAAACCCTTCTAGGTTGTGAGGAAGCAAAACATGAAAAATGCTCTATCTATCTATCTAATCTATCTGTCTACAGTATCTATCTAATCTATCTATCTATCTAATCTATCTATCTATCTATCTATCTATCTATCTATCTATCTATCTATTATCTATATCTTTGCACAACTTTAACACCTAAACACTGCCATTTCTATTCTGTTCCGGTATGTGTCACGTGCTGCCGGAAAAAAGTAGACATGTCTATGTGTGGGTCACATGGACACGTGTGCAGCCCCATAGATTATGGGTGTGCGTGTATCTCCGGTACGTGTGAAAATGGACAATACACGTTCCGGAAACACGAACGTGTGAAGAGGACCTAACACATCATAAATACACCCATATAGATCAGTACATGGGTTAAAAAACTGTAGGTTCAATGATTAACACTTGACAAATATTTGCATGCCCAGATTTTGAATTGGGACAAAAATCTAGCAAATTTTCTAGGTCAGGAAGGGTAGTAAATGACAATTGCTGGAGGGTTGAGTGCTATTACTTTTAAAGCTCAAAACATTGAGATGAAAGAAATATTACACACAAGATTACCTCCCAAAATGAAAAAAAAATCACAACTTTTCCAGCTTTAATCTCCTGCTTTTCATATAACAATTAATTGGTGTAGAACACGGCACTCCTATATTTGGTGCTCAAGAAGGATCCTATCCCATGCAATGTAGTATAGATAACTTGGCACTCCAGAAAACTATGCAGAATAAATTATTTTTAGCTTTAGCACACCCAGTCCATATAAGTGATAAACGTTTCGGTCAAATGGTCCTTCATCAGTATAACAAACGCTCCTCGCAACGCCGTGTTTACTGCTCTCATAGCGTTAGTCAATACGGTAGTTCTCCTGCAATCTGTTATACTGACGAGGGTCAATTTGGCCAAAACATTTATCATTCATATAGATAGCCTGCACTAAGAATAAAATTCATTTATTCTACACAGTCTTCTGGAGTGCCAAGTTTTCTATATTTCAACAATTAAACCTGTAGAATATATTGGGAACTCTTCCTAGTCATCTTCCTCCTCCTCATCACTGTCATGTATCTGGATGTAAATGTACTGGCTGCAGTAGAACAAGACATGGGGTCGGAGCGGACGCTGCGGTAATCTTTGATTTAGCACTCTGTGGTAAGAACTACTATACGGTTTTATATAGCTTCATATTTGTTATGAGTGTATTATGTGATCAACTTATGATATTATCTTATCCTTTGTGTGAATATTAATTTGTGTAATCATTAATTATGTATATGTATTATTCCATACCTATTTATTTACCGCATCCTGTCCACACCCTATGGATGTTTTTTGTATAGCACATATGCACTTTGCTCTCCCCTACCCACCTGCTTCCCTTTTATGAAAGGGTTTATAATAAAATATATTTTTGATGAATTGTTGGATCCTTTTGGTCGCTTTTTTTCCTTTTGCTCCTCTACAACAATTAAACCTGTAGAATATATTGGGAAGTCTTCCTAGTCATCTTTCTCCGCCTCATCACTGTCTTGTATCTGGATGTAAGGGTACTGGCTGCAGTAGAACAAGACATCACAAGTCTTTCAGCTTGGCATGAATGTGGTGGCTTCAGCCAACCACCAGCTGAAGATGGAATTGATCAGCAGAAGATTCACCCTTGTGTTCTCAGCTGTCTTGTTACACAACTGATTGTTTCAAGATCATGGTTAGGCTCACCTTGTGAAGTGGATTCACTAAGTCTCAAGTCCAGGTGGGTACACTGAACCGGCGGCTGGTTCAGCTGGCAGGATGGCACGTGGGGAGGGAGGATGTAGCAGACTCAGGAATCTTGGGAGCAGCAGGATGGATTAACTGGGAATCTAGGCCTTAAAAGTCCTAGGGAGATGACGTCACTGAGCCACACCAGGCAACCTGCCAAACCTGATATGGACCAATCACAATAGAGGGCAGTGGACTGACGTGAAGGGAGCAGAGCCTGGGATACCTGGGACAGGTGTATAACAACTATATATGTTTTTCACTTTTATCATTCATTTCCAGGCTTAGTTTTTTTCCTAAATTAAAGGAGCTATTTCAGTTTATTAAATGAGTAAAAGTGCTTGTAAAAGCAATCAACTTTGCAGTTTTTTGAAAATCCTCTCTGTTCTTAAGAATGGAAGCAATTTTTAATTTTGTAGTGCACCTTAGAAGTGGCAAGTCTACCAGGCAAGAAGTGCATGCTTGCAAGCTGTGTGCTTTACAACTTGCGAGCACAGCTCTGAAGCTGACTGGATAGGTAAATGTGACCAGCTTTAGTGTCCCTGAGTTTCTTCCATGTTACAAAAGATGTCTTTGATAGCAGCATGGGAGTGCACATAGTGCGGTTCAGGAGCACCAGGAAGAAGAGGAGCAGTGGGCTCTTGAAGAATGAACATACGATAAACACTTTAAGTACAGCAGTCTGCATTCTGCTGAGGCATTAGCATGGCATTAGCAAGGAGCTTGAATTCACTATGTATACTGTAGCAAAGCCAGGTAGAACTGGGTTAAATCTTACTACTGCAAGTCTTATTTAGATGCACATGACTTAATTTAACTGTGGCCACTAAGTGTGTCAGTCTGCTGAATGAAGAAGAGTTGAGTGTGCTGCTGGTGAGTGACCAGCCAAAATGTGGCCTGTAGCTGGGAGATAGACTTGTTAGAGACTCTTTTTGAATGGAGACTGCATGAGTCAGCTAGAAAAGCTAAACTGTCTGTGTTTTGGAGCTTCAGAGAGACGTGTGGAAGGTGCAGCTTGTTCAGTGTGAACTGTGCACGGAGTTGAATACTTCTGTTTGGCGCTGGAGGCTGCTGGAGCTCTGGCTGAAGGGGATACTGAGACTGGTGGGATTGCTCCTCTCTTTTCTCCAGTAGAAAGGACTGTAATATGTTTTGGTGAGCCCTCACGGACAATACAGTGCCATGCGAAAGTATTCGGCCCCCTGGAAATTTTCAACCTTTTCCCACATATCATGCTTCAAACAAAGATACCAAATGTAAATTTTTGGTGAAGAATCAACAACAAACGGGACACAATTGTGAATTTAAACGAAATGTATTGGTTATTTTAAATTTTTGTGGAAATACAAAAACTGAAAAGTGTGGCGTGCAATATTATTTGGCCCCTTTACTTTCAGTGCAGCAAAATCACTCCAGAAGTTCATTGTGGATCTCTGAATGATCCAATGTTGTCCTAAATGACTAATGATGATAAATATAATCCACCTGTGTGTAATCAAGTCTCCATATAAATGTACCTGCTCTGTGATAGTCTCAGGGTTCCGTTTGAAGCACAGAGAGCATCATGAAGACCAAGGAACACAACAGGCAGGTCTGTGATACTGTTGTGGAGAAGTTTAAAGCCTGATTTGGATACCAAAACTTTAAACATCCCAAGGAGCACTGTGCAAGCGATCATATTGAAATGGAAGGAGTATCATACCACTGCAAATCTACCAAGACCCGGCCGTCCCTCTAAACTTTCATCTTAAACAAGGAGAAGACTGATCAGAGATGCAGCCAAGAGGCCCATGATCACTCTGGATGAACTGCAGAGATCTACAGCTGAGGTGGGACAGTCTGTCCATAGGACAACAATCAAGTCGTACACTGCACAAATCTGGCCTTTATGGAAGAGAGGCAAGAAGAAAGCCATTTCTTAAAGATATCCATAAAAAGTGTTGTTAAAAGTTTGCAACAAGCCACCTGGGAGACACACCTAACATGTGGAAGAAGGTGCTCTGGTCAGATGAAACCAAAATCAAACTTTTTGGCAACAATGCCACACGATATGTTTGGTGTAAAGGCAACACAGCTCATCACCCTGAACACACCATCCCCACTGTCAAACAGCCTGGGGGCTGCATTATATTAGAGTCTGCCTGGGGAGCTGCATTATATTAGTCTGCCTGGGGGGTTGCATTACATTAGCATCCTCATGGGGGGCTGCATTATATTAGCATCTGCCTGGGGAGCTGCATTATATTAGTGTCTGCATGGGGGCAGCATTATATTACAGTCTGCCTGTGGGGCTGCATTATATTAGAGTCTGCCTGGCGGGCTGCATTATATTACAGTCTGCCTGGGGGGCTGCATTATATTAGCATCTGCACGGAGGGCTGCATCATATTAGAATCTGCCTGGGGGCTGCATTATATTAGTGTCTGCATGGGGGGCTGCATTATATTAGAGTCTGCCTGGGGGGCTACATTATATTAGAGTCTGCCTGAGGGGCTGCATTATATTAGAGTCTGCCTGGGGGCTGCATTATATCAGAGTCTGCCTGTAGGGCTGCATTATATTAGAGACTGCCTATGGGGGCTGCCATATATTAGAGTCTGCCTATGGGGGGCTGCATTATATTAGAGTCTGCTTGAGGGTGCATTACATTACAGTCTGCCTATTGGGGGCATTATATTACAGTCTGCCTATGGGGGGCTGCATTATACAATATAGAGTCTGCCTATGGGGGGCTGCATTATACTATATAGAGTCTGCCTATGGGGTGCTGGCTTACATTACAGTCTGCTTATGGGGGGCTGCATTATACAATATAGAGTCTGGCTATGGGGAGTGCATTATACTGTATAGAGTCTGCCTATGGGGAGTGCATTATACTATATAGTCTGTCTATGGGGGGCTGCATTATATTAGTGTCTGCCTATTGGGGCTGCCTTATATTAGAGTCTGCCTATGGGGGCTGCATTATATTAGAGTTTGCTTATGGGGGGCTGCCTTATATTAGAGTCTGCCTGGGGTGCATTATATTACAGTCTGCCTATGCGGAGCATTATATTACAGTCTGCCTATGGGGGGGCTTCATTATACAATATAGAGTCTGCCTTTGGGGGGTTGTATTATACTATATAGTGTCTGCCTATGGGGGCTGGCTTACATTACAGTCTGCTTATGGGGGGCTGCATTACACATTATAGAGTCTGGCTATGGGGAGTGCATTATACTATATAGAGTTTGGCTATGGGGAGTGCATTATACTATATATAGTCTGGCTATGGGGGTTGCATTATACTATATAGTGTCTGCCTATGGGGGCTGGCTTACATTACAGTCTGCTTATGGGGGGCTGCATTACACAATATAGAGTCTGGCTATGGGGAGTGCATTATACTATACAGAGTCTGGCTATGGGGAATGCATTATACTATATATAGTCTGGCTATGGGGAGTGCATTATACTATATAGTCTGCCTATGGGGAATGCATTATACTACATAGAGTCTGCCTATGGGGAGTGCATTATACTACATAGAGTCTGCCTATGGGGAGTGCATTATACTATATAGAGTCTGCCTATGGGGAGTGCATTATACTATATATAGTCTGCCAATTGGGAGTGCATTATACTATATAGAGTCTGCCTATGGGGGGCTGCATTTTACTATATAAAGTCTGCCTATGAGGAGTGTATTATACTATATAGAGTCGACCTATGAGAAGTGCATTATTCTATATAGAGTCTGCCTATGGGGAGTGCATTATACTATATAGAGTCTGCCTATGGGGGGGCTGCATTATACTATATAAAGTCTGCCTATGAGGAGTGTATTATACTATATAGAGTCGACCTATGAGAAGTGCATTATTCTATATAGAGTCTGCCTATGGGGAGTGCATTATACTATATAGAGTCGGCTATGGGAGTGCATTATACTATATTGAGTCTGCCTGTGGGGAGTGCATTATACTATATAGAGTCTGCCTGTGGGGAGTGCATCATACTATATAGAGTCTGCCTATAAGGAGTGCATTATACTATAAAGAGTCTGCCTATGGGGAGTGCATTATACTATATAGAGTCTGACTATGGGGGCTGCATTATACTATATAGTCTGCCTATGAGGAGTGCATTATGCTATATAGAGTCTGCCTATGGGGAGTGCATTATACTATATAATGTCTGCCTATGGGTGCTGCCTTATATTAGAGTCTGCCTATGGGGGGCTGCATTATATTAGAGTTTGCCTATGTGGGCTGCCTTATATTAGAGTCTGCATGGGGGTGCATTATATTACAGTCTGCCTAATGGGGGGCTGCATTATACAATATAGAGTCTGCCTATGAGGAGTGCATTATACTATATAGAGTCTGCCTATGGGGAGTGCATTATACTATATAGAGTCTGCCTATGGTGGGCTGCATTGTACTATATAGTCTGTCTATGAGGAGTGCATTATACTATATAGAGTCTGCCTATGGGTAGTGCATTATACTATATAGAGTCTGCCTATGGGGGGCTGCATTGTACTATATATTCTGCCTATGGGGAGCGCATTATACTATATTGAGGACTATGTAGGGGGCCATCATACAGGTGGGGATTATAGTCACGTGGCCATCATACAGTGTTGGAGCCATCAGTTTGGGGTATACTAAGGGGTCAGTATGTATGCAGTGAGGGGACAGTATACTGTGTATAAGAGAGCATCAGTATTGGGATATCAGCAGGATGAGGAGTTTGTGCAGGTTGGGGATAGATGGTGGCAGTGCTGAAAATATGAGAAGTGAAACGTTGTCTTTCTTGTAATCTCTGCAGCCGAGTCCTGGCTAGAGAAGTCGTCATGTCAGTCTGGGCCAGATGGAAAAGGCATGACAAGTGAACGATTCCATCAGAAAGAACGTCAGCGGTAAGTCACTATCTATAACTGTGCAGTGATCACTTATATGTTCTGTAGGACTGGTATCTACCACTGACCATATGGCGGTAATATTAATATTGGTCTTTATATAGAGACTAGCTGAAGAGCCCGGCGCTGCCCTGGCATAGTAACTAACTACGGTTAGTTATAACAAATTATAATAATTATATCTCTATATATAAAGCTGAGTGTATAGCCCTGCCCACTCCGCATAGCCACATTCACTATAATATCCCACATCATCCAGTGAGCCAGAGCCACCGGACTACTACCCCTAATATCCCACATCGTCCCATCAGCCAGAGCTACCGTACTACTAATATCCCACATCATCCTATCAGCCATAGTCACAGGACAACTACCACTAAAATCCCGCATCATCCCGTCAGCCTGGGGTCAGAACCAGAGCGCTGAGTGGAATTGCCCTGACTTCCATACCGTAGATCCCTTTAAGAGATGCCTGGGGTCAGAACCACAGTGCTGGATGGATTTGCCCTGACTTCCATACCAATGATCCCTTTAAGAGAGGCCTGGGGTCAGAATCAGAGCGCTGAGGGATTTGCCCTGACTTCCATACCGTAGATCCCTGTAATAGAAGCCTGGGGTCAGTACCAAAGCGCAGAGTGGATTTGCCCTGACTTCCGTACCGGGGATCCCTTTAAGAGACCCTGGGGTCAGAACCACAGCGCTGAGTGGAACGGTCCTAACTTCCATACCAGGGATCCCTTTAAGAGGGAAGATGTGCTTATGGGATGGAGGATGTGTGATGGGGATATGGGCACGGGAGTGGGTGATTCATTTCTGTCATGTGCTCTTTGCTCCTTTCTGGGGGGCAGACAATGGCTGGAGTTTATGTTCCCAGGGATGCTAGATTTCTCCCACCTGGTCAGTGTCAGCTGAAGTGTTGTCGTGGAGTGAGAAAACTGTTGCTCATAGCAACCAATTACAGCTCACCTTCTTTTAAATATGCGTCGTGATTGGTTCGTGATACACACACACATATTCAATTTTATATGTATAGATTATTTTCAGTAACAGCGCGGTCATCTCCTACATCCACTATTAGGGTGCGTCACCGAGTTGTAATCAATTTTACCTGGTTACGGGCCCACCCAGAACCAAAACCCTATCTACACCTCTGTGCCTACCTCAATATGTCCGGTTCATGGTATGAGGCAGTACTTCTGATATAGGGCACCAATGTTCTATATTATTACATAGGTTGACTGTCTCTTTAACATCAATCTGCGGAAAAATAAGCCACACACTGTACCCTTATTATTTTGCTATATTTCTGAATGGGGCTCTGCCAAACAGAACAGCAGAGCACATTATGATCCTCACCTCTGTCAAAGCTGGTATTGATTCAGCATACAAGGTCTCGGCACTGAATGTGGGATCTCACACTTGAAAAAATTCACCACAAGGCCACATTCCAGGCTGTTTTGACGCAGAACCACAGTGAGCCTACAGAATCACTATGAAATGTCCTTGTTTGTGATATTATGACCCGTCATCAATCACAAGAAGCAGCTCTCAGTGCTAGACGTGTGCCGGGATCTCCGAATAGAGAGAGCTGGGATCATTATTCCAGCCCTCCTGCGTATATGCAGAATGTCGCAGCGTCTCCTTACACTTATCAATTACACGCTATTATGTGTCATGTGATCATAATATTTATATGCAGCAAATAGAACCTCACCCTGTGCGCGAGGATAGGAAGAGCAGGGAGTAGACGAATACTGAACTGCGTCCCTGCTATACGGCCTATGCTTATAGAACGGAGGTAATCACTGCACAGTTTGATCAAATCGGGGCAGCCCATCCGACAGCAACAAGATAACCTCTCTAGATGGGAATTTGCAATTCTAAAATGTAGGTAGGATCCGACTCTGATTAAAAAAAAAAGTTTGGGATAGATGAGAGGAGTGATCAGCTAATATAGACCCCCTAAAATGTACACTGCAAGAAACAAAATGTACAAGCACCCCTTAGCAAAAATTAAAGGTAAACCGTCAGCAGTAATCTTAGAGCACCATAATGTAGGAGCAGAGACACTGATTCCAGGGATGTGTCACTTACTAGGCTGTGTTTTGCTGTTTCAATGTTTTATTAGCAGGAGATTATCATTACAGGACTAGGTGTCTCATGCCTACTAGTCCAACCACTGATCAGAAAGCAGCCAATCAGTGGTGTGGGCGGGGTTATAGACAGCTTATCATTCTGAGATCTGCAACAGAGAAACTGTGGTCTATAACAACTGCTACAGC
This sequence comes from Oophaga sylvatica, assembly GCA_033576555.1. NCBI lineage: Eukaryota > Metazoa > Chordata > Amphibia > Anura > Dendrobatidae > Oophaga > Oophaga sylvatica. Next base: position 39,322,238 of record JARQOD010000005.1, read on the forward strand.
CAGTGATACATCGCTGGAATCGAGCTCACTGTCCCTGCACCGTATTCCTGTCAGATTACACAGTGAAATGCTGCTGTCAGATTCCCTTTAAATAGTATACCGGTCTAATTCAGCTGTGACTTCTATAGCATATAAACAAAGGTAAGAGCACCACGGTATATAAGAACATTACATTACAGTGTGAATTTTGATCTACAACATGATTTTAACCCCTTCACCCTGGGCGATTTTCCATTTTTCATTTTTGTTTTTTCCTCCCCTTCTTCCCAGAGCCATAACCTTTTTTTTTATTTTTTAGTCAATATGGCCGCATGAGGGCTTGTTTTTTTCTGGGACGAGTTGTACTTTTGAACGACACCATTGATTTTACCATATAGTGTACTAGATAACTGGAAAAAAAATTCCAAGTGCGTTGACATTGCAAAAAAAAAGTGCAATCCTACAATTGTTTTTACTTTTTTTTTTATTTACCATGTTCACTAAATGCTAAATCTGTCCTGCCATTATGATTTTCCAGGTCAGTGCGAGTACTCAGATACCAAACATATACAGGTTCGTTTTTATTTAAATGGTGGAAAATAAATCGTTATTTGTAAGAAAAAAAATTAGTTTATGTCTCTACTTTCCGAGACCCATAGTGTCTCCATTTTTCGTGATCTGGAGCTGGGTGAGGAATTATTTTTTGCCCCCTGAGCTGACATTTTTATTGATACCATTTTATTGCAATGTTGTGGTGGTCAAAAAAACTTAATTCTGGCATTTCGAATTTTTTCTCATTACGCTGTTTCTTAATCAGATTGCCTTAATATACTTTATTTTTTGATAGACCGAACATTTCAAAACACATCAATGCCAAATGTGTGTATTTTTTTATTGTTTTAATTTGAATGGGGCAAAAGGAGGGATTTTTTTTATGCTTTTAAAAACTTTTTTTTTTGCTCTTTACTTGCTTCAATAGATTCCTTAGGAAACTTGAAGCTGCGATCGTCTGATCGCTTGTGCTAGACATAGCAGAGCTACAACTCTGCACTCAGATGTCATCTGAGTGCAGTCCAATGTTTTGCGTGGGATCATTGACTTGCTTGGCCAAGTGCATTGTGCATGCTGCAAAAAATTGGATACGTGCACTACCCCACACACTAACATCTGATGCGATGTTTTGTCAGATCGCACTTGGACCAAATACGGTCATCTGCATGAGCCTTTATGAAAAGAGCCAACCTTATCAGACAGAATGGAGTTTGACGTATTCACTTGTTCGGCCGACAGATTTTTCTTTTGACCCTCCTACACATACGCATGTTTGGCCAAATGTACATATATTTTCAATGGTGAGAGGACAGAATAAGCCGCTGCCAGACACCTCTTCCTCCAGAACAAAAGATGATGGGACATGTTAAAATCCAACAGTCCAATCCTTCTTTTCTCTGACATCTGCCATTAGACAAAGGTCAGAACAACCCCATAAGCCAAGAAATATCAAAGGGTTTGGCCAACAAGAATCTAAAGAGTCAAATTCCTTAACATGAGACAGAGATGATCTAATTGCTAAATTCTTCTAAAACATCATTTTAATATACTAGATGGCTATTAGTCTGATAAGACCCGGCAGAAGATGTCAGTCATTTATATCACATGCCAGATAAAGTCCCAAAAATGGAAACATGACAGACATTTAATTGTTCATGTCATCTGCATTATCTAAATCTACATTGTCCATGATGATATATTCCATGTATGAGCCTCGCAGACAGGAGCTCCGCAGCATGTAAAAGCAGAGCTCATAACTCATTTATATGACTCCATAAAATTATATTAGCAGCTGAGGTAGCGTCTCTGATTGCCTGGTAATGAGTGAACTGGAATGTTTCTCAGACAAGGAAATAGAAGATCAATTTAGAAAATTCTTTGTTGCACTTTTGGAGTCTAATTGAAAGCAGAATCGATTGTCTCTGGATCCCACGGCAGGATGAACCCGGGGCGGAACATATACACTTTCTGTTCTTATGCGCTTTTATTTTATGTTTGTCCATCAGGGATGAGTGAACGTGCCCGGTGATTCTCGGATGTCACTGGAGTATTTGGGTGCTCGGACACGCTCGGAACTCGGTGAGCATTGGCTGGTGCTCGGATTTGAAGCTCAAATCCCCACCTCGCATGTTTGGCACCTGTTACACAGACAATAAGCATGTGGGCAGGGCTGCCACTAGGAATTTCAGGGCCCCATACTGGCAACATTTTCGGGTCCCTTGAGACTCCGCCCAGGCTCCACCCTAGCCCCGTCAACACCCCTCGTACATCCACAGTCCCACCGTCCACTCTTGGAAAAACACCACTTCTGCATTATGTGCTCACCAATCACACGTTAACAGTTCCCACTGAACATGATATCACATACAGAGCCAGCAGCTTTTGTTTTGGCCACACTATGACCAGACCACATAGTACCAACACATAGCAACCGAATAATACCACATGCAAGGAACAAATACCGCCACACCATGACCATATCATATTTTCCAACCACATACCCACCTCACTTCATCATTTGCAGTCCCCATCACTTCATTTGCAGTACCCCTCCCCCCTCACTTCATCATTTGCAATACCCCTCCCCACTTACTTCATCATTTGCAGTCCCCCTCATTTCATCATTTGCAGTCCCCCTCCTCACTCACTTCATCATTTGCAGTCGCCCTCCACCTCCGCCCCCATTTAATTCTTTTTATTAAAAAAAAAAAAAATTCTTACCTCACTGACGATCCCCTGCAGGTGCAGCTCTGCTTCTGGTGTCTTCATACAGGACGGTGCATACATGATGACATTATTGTGTACGCACCATCACCTGATCAGAAGTCTAGAGAAGGAGGAGGAAGCTTGATCTGCGCACACGTCCAGGTTAGATGGCCGTGGAGCTACGGGAAGCTACTAGCGCCGAGGTGTGCACCACAGCTCACAGCACAAGCCAATTTATTGCATGATAGGGCCCGGTGAGCAGCAGCTCATGAGGGGTGCCCTGACCTCCGGGCCTCCCTTCTGTACTGCTGCTCACTCGGCCCATACAGCAGTAAGGGCAGTGGTGCATTCATAGAGGCCCTGCATGCTGGGATTGGCGGCCAGTCACTGTAATGCTGTAATCATCTTGGTAGTGATATTACTGTGATTAGCTGGCAGCATTACCTCATCAGAGGTTATAAAAGAACAGGTGCCGCCACTCTCAGCCAACTGATGCCATTGGACAGCTCAGAGACAGTTGTGATTGGAGGGACAGAGCAGTTATCCAGGCCTGTTTGTGCACAGTTTATCTAATCAGTCTATCTATTCAGTTTATCTAATCTATCTAGTGTTGATATGGTGCTGATACTAAACCATCATACTCATAAGGTACTGCCACACTTAGCGATCTCGTTAGCGATCTCGTTTAGTGTGGCATACCCTATAGTCCTTCTTAGGGCTAATCTCATACTTTGCTGTTTGTATCAAAGATACATTCTGCATTTAGCCTAGGGACAGTTGCAGGAGCAGGGACAGTCCCAGAACACAACAGCCTCTAGGCAGAGCTTAGGGCTTTGCAGTCCATTGCTAAATATATAGCTGCTGCACGTGACGATATTCTTTTGTTATTCATAGAGTTTTACGTGCTTTGTGTTTTATTACGGTGGTATATAACTATCCAAAAAAAGTTAAAAATTTTGGATTCAATTAGTCATTTCCTTGGTATATAACACAAAAAAGCTTTCACAAAATTTTCTGGATTTAATTTTTCATCCACAGAGTATTAGATGCTTAGTTTACATTTTCATGGTATAGTTCAAATATTTTTCTGCACTGACTCTGTCATTGATAGAGTATTACGTGCTTTTGTTTACATTTTGGAGATATATAACACTCCAAAAAAGCGTTCAAACATTTTAATGGATTGAATTTGTCATCCTTAGAGTATTATATGCTTTGTTTTACATTTCAGTGGTATATAACACTCCAAAAAAGCATCACATTTTTTTTTCTGGATTCAATTAGTGATCCATAGAGTATTACTGCTTTGCTTTACATTTCAGGAGTATATTACACTCCAAAAAAGTTCAACATTTTTCTGGATTAAATTTTCATCCACAGAGTTTTACAAGCTTTATTTTACATTTTGGCGGTATGTAACACTCCAAAAGAGCTTTACATTTTTTTTCTGGATTCAATTAGTGATCCATAGAGTATTACATGCTTTGTTTACATTTCATGGGTATATACATCCAAAAAAAATAAAAAAACAAACATTCTATTAATTGGGTAGTAAATCCAAAGGGATAACATATTTTGTGCATGGACAATAGTGATCCATAAGAACTCTTGGTGTAATTCAGGGGATATAAGCACAAAAAAAAAAACTCTAGAGGAATTAGTATCCATACAGCAAATGAAGTGGTGCAGCGACAAGTGCAGAACCCATCAGACTTTCACGAAACCATCAGAGAGCGTAACCAGGACCAACTGTGCGGTCAGCTGTAGAGGGCCAGGACAAACACTGGTGTCCCAGAAGCCAGTGCCTTTTCAAAAACCAAGGCCCCAACCCAGGCCACAGCCTTAACTGCTGCGGTTCTTGACGACTGTAGATAGGAGACCCAGGATCAAGCAACTGGTGAGCGGACTGCAGAGCCCAGGCTGATCAGAAGAGACATGGAGGCGAGCCAGAACCAGGGCTAGAGACATGCTTTGTGGGCCCACTAGTCGTAAGGTACCAAGAGCTGGCATCTCGGGGGGGTAGGTCGTTACGTATGACCAACAGCGGAGATGGGGGTCCATAGAATAGTTTGTGACCTGTCAACACATCTTGTTCAACCAGCAGAGATGGAACACTTACCTCGAAGAGCTGACAGCTGGAACCAGGGTCACGTTCCTCAAAATGGAGGGACAAAATCGCTGGTATGCAGTGGGTGTGGTCTGAGAAGAAAGGGAACAGGAAGAACCCTTTTTGCAAAATGAATGTGCCTTGGAGAGGCTCTGAAAGGCTGCTCGAGACAGGGTCACCACCCTGAGAGATTGTACTGTCCTTGGGGATCCCCACTTCCTATGTGGGAGCAGACGATGGTGCAGATGACACAGGGGGCTGTTGCTCATTTCTACATGTCGGGGGCTGCAGCACTACTAGAAGCTGGGTCACTTACAGCCAAGGCACCTGGGAATCTGGCTCCAGGAAGAAGGTGGAGTCAGTCCCCCAGCCTTCCAAAGAAGGAGCAGAAGAAGCGGCGACCTGAAGAGGATTACACTATTACCCTCCTTATAACTTTTTCATGGCTTTTCACTTTGTGCAAAGCCTTCATGAGTGTAGGAGTACATCAACTACGCTTTTAAGATATTTGAATGAGGCCCACAAGTTGTTGCATTATATTTTTTTCCTGGCTTTGCACTTTGTGTAAAGCATTTATGAGTGTAAAAGTACATCAACTACATTTTAAAAATATTTGAATGAGGGCGGCCAGTTGTTGCCTTTAAAGGTCTATGGATGACGGGATGACCCTCCTTATAATTTGATGACTGGATAACCCTCCTTATTATTTTTTTCTGGCATTGCACTGTATGCAAAGACTTTATGCATGTAGAAGTGCCACAACTACACTTTCTTAAATTTTTTATGAAGCACTCAATATGGTGCCTTCAAGGGTGTATGAATGACCCTCCTTACAATTTTTTTTCTGGCTTTGCGCTGTTATGAGTTTAGGAATACCACAACTACACTTTGTTCACAATATTTAAATGAGGTACTACAGTTGGTGCTTTTAAGGGTGTTTGGATGACCCTGCTAGTATCTTTTGGCAGGCTTTGCATTGTGTGCAGAGCAGGGCCAGCGTTAGGGGCAGGCAGACCAGGCAGCTGCCTAGGGCCCCCGCTCCTCCAGGGGCCCCCAGCTGAGCCATTGGCATGCCGATAATAGAGGCACACAACGCGGCCACTATGGGGCCCGGCGCCACCCCCATTGCTGATTCAACTTATTGGCATCATAGACAACGATACAGTTGAAAGCAGTGATGGAGGAGAGAGCATCATGTGACATTCCCTCTCCCATCACTCCTCCTCTGCTTGTGACTCAGCAGGTGCACAATGACATCACTTCATCGCGTGCCATACTGTGCCAGCAGTGGAGCCGATGAGACCGGAGCAGAGCCTGTGGCAGCACTGGGAGAAAGGAGGTGAGCTGAGTATTCTGTGTGTGTGTGAGAGAGTGCGGGAGCCGCATTATAGTGTGTGTGTGTGAGAGTGCTGCATTATAGTGCGTTCTGTACTGTGTGTTGTGGGGAGCTGCACTGTACTGTGTGGGAGGAGCTGCATTGTACTGTGTGTTGGGGAAGCTGCACTGTGCTGTGTGTTGGGGAGCTGCACTATACTGTGTGTTGGGGAGCTGCACTATACTGTGTGTTTGGGGGGAGCTGCACTATACTGTGTGTTTTGGGAAGCTGCAATTTACTATGTGTTTGGGGAGCTGCAATGTACTGGGTGTGGAGGGGAGCTGCACTATACTGTGTGTGGAGGGGAGCAGCACTATACTGTGTGTGGAGGGGAGCTGCACTACAATGTGTGTGGAGAGGGACTGCATTATACTGCTGTGGAGGTGGGCTGCATAATACTGGATGTGGGTGGAGCTGCACTATACTGGGTGTGGCGGGAAGCTGCACTATACTGTGTGTGTGGAGGAGGGCTGAATTATACTGTGTGTGTGGAGGGAGCTGCACTATACTGTGTGTGGGGAGATGCACTATACTGTGTGTGGAGGGGGCTGCATTATACTATGTGTGTGTGGCTGCATTATACTCTATCAAGGACCATGGGGAGTGCATTATTCTGTATGTACTATATGGGACCTGCATTATACTGTATCGAGGACTATCTATATCAATCATTCTTCCCCAGCCGAGTAAAGAAACTTGGGAAAAGCATCTAACAACTCCAATGCCGACGATCATGCTTGTTTAAGGGCCTGAACTCTGCATCTGTAAATACAGCCGAAATGTTTGTGTGATGTGGAATGTGTGAGCATTTGGGGCCCCACTTTAAACTTTTGCCAAGGGCCCCACTTTCTGTAAAACCGCCCCTTGTGCAGCGCTTTTATGAGTGTAGGAGAACCACAACTAGAACTTTGTGTGAAGGGAAAAAAAACTATGTGTAAAGCCATGTGTAAAGTAAAAAAAAAGGAAGGGGATCCTCCAGCGATGAAACCAGTGAAGCCGATATAAAAATGAAAAAACTTTATTGGAACTATACAAAGACATAAAAACTGGACATCACCCGACACCTGGATGGACAAACCGATGCGTTTCAGCAAACAGCCTTATTCATATATACCATGATTAAGGCTGTTTGCTGAAACGCATCAGTTTGCCCATCCAGGTGTCGGGTGATATCCAGTTTGTATGTCCTTGTATAGTTCCAATAAAGTTTTTTCATTTTTATATCGGCTTCACTGGTTTCATCGCTGGAGGATCCCCTTCATTTTTTTTTACTTTACACATGGCTGACGTCTGAGACTGAGATGACCCCGTGCGAGTTGGCTGCTGAACAAGGTGCACCTACTATGGGTGAGCTGACAGTCTCCTTCCCCTTTTTCCATCTTTTGCTACAACTACAACTTTGTTCACAATATTTGAATGAAGCACTACAGTTGGTGCCTTCAAGGGTGTATGGATGACTTTGCTTGTAATCTTTGACAGTGCATAGCCTTTAGGAGTCTAGGGTATCACTACATGACAATTTGAATAGAATGTGTATGCGGCCCTCCTTTATGTATAATACACGGAGTATCTGAGTCCCTTTTCCATCTAATTTTTAGCAATTCTTGCTTCCTTCATAAATTACACTGAGGTTTCCAATTTTTTAATAAACCATTAATAAAAATGTAATAAAAGTTCAATTTTAGTTTACTTAAATTATTATTTTTTTAAACCCCTTATATATTTTGCCTTATATACTCCAATTTATTGTCAATTTAGAATTTTTTTATAGTCAGTCCTTCAAGTGAAGTAAAAGTGTGACACCATTGTTCTTAGCAGTGATCTGGGAGTCAGAGATCCTTCCAGGGGTCATCCCCATGCTGTTCTACTTCCATTTAGCACTTTTTCTATCCATTTGAACATTTTCACTGCCCCCATGACTTCCTTGTAGGTTCTGCTGGAAAAATGCTCTGATTTCCCATTTACTCCTATTTTGCTTGTTACTCGAAATGAGCATCCGAACATTAAGAATCGCTTGATTTGAGTGACGTGCATCAAACCATTTTAGCGCTCTCACTCATCCCTATTGTCCATCCTACTGAAAATCCATCTTAAACAATATAGTAAGCTTGTGATTGCGGGTATTCATGCTTTAACCCACTTTTTGCTAAGCCAAAGTTTTCTAGATTGCTGATAGGTCTTAAAAAATGAATTGTGTAATGCCAAGTTGAAAAAGACAAAGTTAATTTAGTTTAACCATTAATCTAAAAAAAGCCATGTTCTAGAAGCTAACGCCATACTTACCAACATTACAAAGTAAAAATTTTGTAGGAAAAAGCTGAGGAGCAAAAAAAGCAAAATCGGGTGTTTTTCGATCATAAAGGACAATAATGTGCAAGGAAATGTCTCACCTGGTAAGGTTGTGTATAACGCAACAAGGGTAAAACTTAACCCCTTAATGACAGCCAATACGTCTTTATACTGACCTGAGATATAGGAGAATATCATCCCCATACAGGTGACAATCCAGCAGCTGTCTACTGTACACTATAGCTGACAACTTGCTGTATCACTAACGATCAGCGTTGGCACTGTCCATATTTGTTTAACCCCTTATTTGCTGCTGTCAAAAGTGACTACATCGAATAAATGGTTAATATATTGTGGGGGCTTCCACTTTAATCTAATTGACACACTGAGATCATGATCCCCATCCCTGTAGACTGTGAGCCCTTGCGGGCAGGGTTCTCTCTCCTTCTGTACTTGTGTGTGCCTTGTATTGCTCACGTTTATTGCACTTGTCTATATTTGCCCCTTTTCACATGTAAAGCGCCATGGAATAAATGGCGCTATAAAAAATGTATAATAATAATAATAATGATTGTGTGGTCCTGATGTTTGCCATAGCAGTTTATGGCCAAATAGCGGCCTTAGAGTTTCCCGGCTATTGCAGTCGGTTCAGAGGTTAGCGACATTTAGGTAGTAAAAAAAACACTTTTTCATTTCTGTTATGCCATTTTGCATTAATTCCTGAAAATCACCTGAAGGGTTAATAAACTATCTGACAGAAGTTTTCAATATGTCACTGGGTGCTGTTTTTAAAATGGCATCACTTTTGGGGTTTTCCAATATATAGGACCCTCAATGTCACTTCAAACCTGGATAGGTCCCTCAAAAAAACAAATTTTGTAAATTTCCTTGAAATAATGAAAAATTACTGCTACATTTTTAAACCTCCTAAAAGGCTAACAAAATAAATTAGCCTTTTAAAAATGGTGCTGATGTAAGGCAGACATGTGGGAAATGTTATTTATTAATGTTTTTCTGTGGTATGACTATCTGAATTAAAGGGATAATCATTCGAAGTTTGAAAATTGCATTTTTTTTTTACATTTTTGTCAAGTTTTTAATATTTTTTATAAATAAACACAAAACATATCAACCTAAATTTACCATTATCATAAATTATAATGTGCCACAAAAAAACAATCTCAAAATCACTGGGGTTTGTTGAAGCGTTCCAGAGTTATCACCACGTAAAGTGACATTGGTCAGAATTTAAAAAATTGGCCCCGTCACTATTTGTCAGCTGCTGCAGTCCCATGGGTTAAAAAACCATTGAAATGCCGGAAGAGAAATAATAGGTGGGTCATCTGCACTGCTGATGGAGATCCGAAAGAATGGTCCAGGATACAAAGTAGACTTTATGCATTTTATTATCAACGAGTTTCAAAGTCTTCAGACTTCTTCATCACAATACACATATAACAAACAGTATATACACACTAGTTACATAGGTTGAAAAAAGACCTAGGTCCGTCAAGTTCAACTTTTCTCCACCAGTTATACATTTTGTCACTAAATTATCTATAACCGACAATGTTATGTGTACTGAAGCTGTTGTAGTGTCGGCCATTACTACCTCTTGTGGTCGAGCATTCCACAGTCTGACTGCTGTAACTGTAAAGAACCCTTTCCTATTTATGGCCTTACTATCACCTTTAATGAGTGCCTCCTGGTCCTTAGCATGGTCTTTCTAAAGAATAAGTCATGTGCCAGTCCTTTGTATTAACCCCACATATATTTATACATATAAATGAGATCTCCTATGAGGCGTCTTTTTTCTAAGCTACACAAGCCCAACCTATATGAATGAGAGGCCTTCCTTCCCTTGTAATAATCTAGTTGCCCGCCTTTGAACTGACTCTAATTTCTAAATATCCATTTTAAAATGTGGAGCCCAAAACTGAATCCCATATTCTAGATGTGGC
>JARQOD010000005.1:39332805-39361090 GCA_033576555.1 Oophaga sylvatica
GGCTTGAGTAGTATTCGGGATATCTGGCGTAAGAAATAAACTTTATGTTTTCAGCTAAGAATATTTTTTTCTTGCAAAAACGCTTATTGTCCTGAATGGCAGAGGCTTCTTAAGTGATCTGTGTCTCCCACCCAAAGCATTTAACATTTAAATATGAATGCGAATGGCAATTACTGGACAAGGCAGCAACAGATAGAAAATATAAAGGTGTCAATGGATTTACATTTCAGACGCCTGCATGCCCATGTATGCAGATTAAGGGGTTAATCTTACTGGCAGATTTACTTTAAATACACTACAAACAGTACATTTTGTTCTGTTGCTTTTTTTTTTACACTTTTGCTGCATCATTTTGAGTATTCGGTGCTACTTTCCAAATTATGCCTATCATAATAGTTACTTTTTTAATGTGTTTTTACACATGCTTGTAATAAAAGCACACAAAAAATATATGAAAAACAGGGAGTTTGCAAAAGCCTGAAAAAACAGACTCTGCAATATGTGAAGGAAGTCCTATGGAGTAATATGTCCCCTACACCAGTTGCATAAGAAGTAATTGGCAGTTCAGGAACAAGGAACTCTCTGGTCTCTCTCTAGAGACTGCACAGTGCCGGCTTGGTTTAAATCCGTGATACATATATTCTTGTTCTATCCATGCTGATTTAATTGTTCCAAAGACAAGGTTAATAACTGCACTAATTTGAGAGTTGAGATGACTTGGAGATATGTCATCTTCACAGGTCCAACAAGCAGATCCTACACTCACAGATCCATCAAGCAGGTCCTACATGTACAGTACAGGTCCAACAAGCAGGTCCTACATGCACAGGTCCAACAAGCAGCTTCAACACACACAGGTCCAGCAAACAGGTCTTACACGCACTGGTCCAACAAGCAGGTCCTACATGCACAGGTCTGATAAGCAGGTTCTACATGCACAAGTCCTACAAGCACACACTTCCAAACAGTCCTATTTGTTTTCGGGCTTGTTTCAGTGATTTAACCCACAGATGGTCAATGCTTTGCAAAACCATGCCTAAAAACAGCGTGGTCCCCTTTTGTCACGGGTGTGTGTCGCGGCGAAGATCGTCGCGATTGCACTCCCTGACTTCGCACAGCTGAGTTTCTGGTGCTGGGTGTTTTTCGGCACTGAGGGAGTTAATTCTTTCTCTCTCAGTGCTGGACTGACCAGCCTCGCCCAGCTGCGATTGATGTTTTGTTAATTAGCTTCCTTCATATACCTGCTAGTCTGCTGGGGAAGTTGTCGGTGAAAGCATTCATTCAGACCAGCAGAGCGGATCGTTTCTGAGAAGACTTAAGCTAAGAGTGCCTGTTGTGGTTTATCCTCTCCTCGCTTATTGTTTATCTTCTTAACCTTTTGTGTTCCTCTGTAGTGGAAGTTTTGTATGCAAGGCAGTATTTTCTTTACCCCTTGTCTGTCTCGTTTGTCTTTGACTGTGTGTAAGCTGTGACCTGCCCATTCCCTGTGGTGGTAATCAGGGTCCTTCTCAGGACTAGATTACAGTGGTCAGGGATCTACAGGAGACAGGGTTACGCTGGCGGCCTGGACCTCTGTACCATTAACAGTACCTCCAGGTAGAGGGACTAGTCAGGACCCCAGTTTAGGGTCAGCATAGACCCCGGTCCACCTCTATCCTGAGACAGCGTGACACGTATACAGTATAGACCCACAATACATAGGATATGATGTCAGGTAAGACATTGCTGGCAGATAATATGTATACATGTTGATATTTTCTATTATATGAAATATAGAATGTTGTCACATTAGATATATGTTACTATCATAGAATATATCGGTTAGACAGCGTGACATTTTCACCGACCACACTAAATATTCTCCCCAGCTACCATGGATCCAGTAGCCCAGTTAGCTCAGCAGTTGCAGAGTTTGTCCATGGAGCTGACGGACGTTAAGTCCAAGGTTTTGTACCCCCGGGAGCAAACCAGATCTGAACCTAAAGTAGCTCTCCCGGACAGGTTCACTGGTGGGCGGGACAAATTTTTTACCTTCCGGGAGGCATGTAAATTATATTTTCGGCTACGGCCTCGGTCTTCGGGGAGTGAAGATCAGAGGGTGGGAATTGTCATCTCGCTCTTACAAGGGGACCCTCAATCCTGGGCGTTCTCTCTTCCTCCGGACTCCCCGGCTCTCCAGTCAGTAGATCGATTTTTTACAGCCCTGGGTCTGGTATATGATGACCCGGATCGGGTCTCCCTTGCTGAAACGAAGTTACGCAAGATACAGCAGGGAGATCGTCCGGCGGAGGAATTTTCTTCTGAGTTCCGTAGATGGGCCACAGATACTCAGTGGAATGACCCAGCTCTTAGGAGCCAGTTTTGTCAAAGATTATCTGACAAATTAAAAGATGTGTTGGCTCAGTATGATTCTCCCCCGTCACTGGAGGCCGCTATGGCCCTTGCTATTCGCATTGATAGACGGCTTCGGGAGAGGTGCGAGGTAACTCCGCCCCCGGTGATGACTCCACCTTCTACTATAGTCCCTTATATTGAGGTTCCCCTGGTTTGTTCTGAGGAGCCTATGCAGTTAGGAGGGACATCGTTTCGAGGGAGGGGATCGGCGGTGCGCCGCAAGACAGGAAAGTGTTTCTTCTGCGGGAGAAAGGGACGTTTTGTTGGGGGGTGTCCATCCCGTACTTTGCTGAGCAAGGAGTCGCCGGAAAACTGTTGATCCCAGGTTGTGTGGTGGACGACAATCTGGGAGTATGTATTTCGTCCCCAAGTCCGTCTCAGTTTCTCGTACCAGCGGAGGTGGTGGTAGGTACGAGAACTGAGAGGATTTCTGTTCTTCTGGATAGTGGGACCGCGGCTAATCTGGTGGACGCTCGGTTTGCCCAGGTGCAAGGTATGCAACTGAGTGTATTGGCCAAACCTATCCCTATATTCTCTATTGACGCCAGGCCTCTCGGTCAAGGTAGCTTTGTGCAAGCCGTGCATAACATAGACCTTCGAGTGGGGGCAATACATAAAGAACTATTGTCTTGTTATGTGTTGGAGGGTCTTCCCACTCCTATTGTGTTGGGACTTCCTTGGTTAACTAAACATAACCCAGTTATTAATTGGCAATCCAGAGAGATAAGCCAGTGGGGTGAATTTTGCAATAGTAACTGCATGAACACGGTCATCGGTGCGGTCGTGCCTAGAACCTTACCTCCTTTTCTGGAGGACTTTGCGGATGTGTTTTCAGAGGAAGGGTGTCAAGAATTACCTCCTCATCGCGCGTATGACTGTGCTATAAAATTGCTTCCTGATGCTAAGTTACCAAAATCTAGGTTATATAACCTTTCTGGTCCTGAGAGGCAAGCTATGAAGGATTATATTTCGGAAAGTCTGGCCAAGGGGCATATTAGACCTTCATCTTCCCCAGTGGCCGCGGGGTTCTTCTTTGTGAAGAAAAAAGATGGAGGCCTACGCCCTTGCCTGGATTTCCGTGAGCTTAATCGGATTACGGTCCGAGATCCTTATCCACTCCCACTTATTCATGATCTCTTCAATCAGATTGTGGGCGCCAAATGGTTCTCTAAGTTGGATCTCAGGGGGGCGTATAATCTGATTAGGATAAAGGAGGGGGATGAGTGGAAGACGGCGTTTAACACTCCGGAGGGACATTATGAGAACCTTGTCATGCCTTTCGGTCTGACTACTGCCCCGGCGGTGTTTCAACATTTTGTTAATGACATCTTTCGCCACCTAGTGGGACAGTTTGTTGTCATTTATCTAGATGACATCTTAATTTACTCGCCGGATCTTGTGTTTCATCAGGAGCATGTGAGACAGGTGTTGCAGATCTTGCGAGACAATAAACTGTACGCCAAATGGGAGAAGTGTGTATTCGCCGTACAAGAACTTCAGTTTTTAGGATTCCTGGTGTCAGCTTCCGGATTCCGTATGGACCCTGGGAAAGTGAAGGCTGTGCTTGAATGGGATCGGCCAGAGGATCTTAAAGCACTGCAGCGTTTTCTGGGGTTTGCTAACTACTACCGGAAATTTATTCGTAATTTCTCATCCGTTGTCAAACCTCTCACTGACATGACAAAAAAAGGGACGGATTTTTTTAGGTGGTCTGACAAAGCTTGTCAAGCATTTTCCTCCTTGAAAAAATGTTTTGCTTCAGCACCCATACTCATCCAACCTGATGCATCACAACCGTTCATTGTGGAGGTGGATGCGTCTGACGTAGGGGTGGGTGCGGTATTATCTCAAGGTCCGTCCCCTGGTAAATGGCATCCGTGCGCCTTCTTCTCTAAAAAATTGTCGTCCGCCGAGAGGAATTATGATGTCGGCAATAGGGAACTCTTGGGCATTAAGTTGGCTTTTGAAGAGTGGCGTCACTTTTTGGAGGGGGCAGTCCACCCGGTCACCGTCATTACTGATCACAAGAACCTGCTGTATTTAGAGTCTGCAAAACGTCTGAATTCCAGACAAGCTAGATGGTCGTTGTTTTTTACCAGGTTTAATTTTGTCGTCACATATCGTCCTGGGTCAAAAAATGTAAAGGCTGATGCCTTATCTCGTAGTTTCCCGGGGGCCGGGAAGACGGATGACCCGGTTCCTATTCTTCAGGAGGGAGTTGTGGTGTCGGCTGTATGCTCTGAGCTTGAGGAGGAGGTATTGGAGGCTCAGGGGGACGCCCCTGTAGGACCTCCAGGGAAACTGTTTGTTCCAGATCAGTTAAGACAAAAGGTTATCGAGGCACATCATAATTCTGCTTTGGCAGGACACCCAGGGAGTAAAGCAACTGTGGATCTCCTTTCACGCCGGTTTTGATGGCCTAACTTAAATAAAGAGGTGGTAACTTTTGTCGCGTCCTGTGGGGTATGTGCGCGCTCTAAGACCCCACATACCCGTCCGTCTGGGGCCCTTTTACCGTTGAAAACTCCCAGAGCGTCCATGGACCCATCTGTCTATGGACTTCATTACGGACCTCCCTCCGTCTTCAGGTAAAACTGTCATACTAGTTGTAGTTGACAGGTTCAGCAAAATGGCACATTTTATTGCTCTTCCTGCTCTTCCTAATGCTAAAACTCTGGTGCAGGTGTTCATTGGGGAGATTGTGAGACTTCACGGGTTGCCTTCCGATGTGGTGTCGGATCGGGAGTCTCAGTTTGTGTCCAAATTCTGGAAGGCATTTTGTTCTCATCGGGGGATGCAGTTGTCATTTTCTTCGGCTTTTCATCCGCAGACCAATGGTCAGACAGAGCGTCTGAATCAGAGCTTAGAGACATATCTCCGGTGTTTTGTCTCAGAGAACCAAGAGGACTGGTCTTCTTTCTTGCCTCTGGCAGAGTTCGCTCTTAACAATAGGCAGAGCGAGTCCACTGGTAAGTCCCCGTTTTTTGGGGCATATGGTTTTCACCCCCAGTTTTGTACTTTCAATGGGGGGGGCTCTTCTGGGGTTCCTGAGGAGGAACGATTTTCGTCGTCACTTGCTTCAGTGTGGAGAGGAGTGCTTAATAATCTGAGCACTATGGGGAACCGATACAAACGTATGGCTGATAGGAGGAGAGTGTCTGGTCCGGACCTAAGTGTGAACGATCTGGTATGGTTGTCTACCAAGAATATAAAACTTAAGGTTCCCTCCTGGAAACTCGGTCCCAGATTCATCGGGCCATACAGGATCAGTTTGATAATTAATCCGGTGGCTTTCCGTCTCGACCTCCCTCCTACGTTTAAAATCCACAATGTGTTCCACAAATCGTTGCTTAAGAGGTACGTGGCACCAGTTATACCATCACCTTTACCTCCTCCTCCTGTGGTGGTCAATGGTAATTTGGAGTTTCAGGTGTCGAAGATCATTGACTCACGTCTGAATCGCCGGTCCCTTCAGTACCTTGTTCATTGGAGGGGGTATGGTCCTGAGGAGAGGATGTGGGTTTCTGCGTCGGATATTAACGCAGACCGATTGGTTCGGGCCTTCCACACTACTCACCCAGATAAACCAGGCCCTGAGGGTCCAGAGGCCCCTCGTAGAAGGGGGGGTACTGTCATGGGTGTGTCGCGGCGAAGATCGTCGCGATTGCACACCCTGACTTCGCACAGCTGAGTTTCTGGTGCTGGGTGTTTTTCGGCACTGAGGGAGTTAATTCTTTCTCTCTCAGTGCTGGACTGACCAGCCTCGCCCAGCTGCGATTGATGTTTTGTTAATTAGCTTCCTTCATATACCTGCTAGTCTGCTGGGGAAGTTGTCGGTGAAAGCATTCATTCAGACCAGCAGAGCGGATCGTTTCTGAGAAGACTTAAGCTAAGAGTGCCTGTTGTGGTTTATCCTCTCCTCGCTTATTGTTTATCTCCTTAACCTTTTGTGTTCCTCTGTAGTGGAAGTTTTGTATGCAAGGCAGTATTTTCTTTACCCCTTGTCTGTCTCGTTTGTCTTTGACTGTGTGTAAGCTGTGACCTGCCCATTCCCTGTGGTGGTAATCAGGGTCCTTCTCAGGACTAGATTACAGTGGTCAGGGATCTACAGGAGACAGGGTTACGCTGGCGGCCTGGACCTCTGTACCATTAACAGTACCTCCAGGTAGAGGGACTAGTCAGGACCCCAGTTTAGGGTCAGCATAGACCCCGGTCCACCTCTATCCTGAGACAGCGTGACACGTATACAGTATAGACCCACAATACATAGGATATGATGTCAGGTAAGACATTGCTGGCAGATAATATGTATACATGTTGATATTTTCTATTATATGAAATATAGAATGTTGTCACATTAGATATATGTTACTATCATAGAATATATCGGTTAGACAGCGTGACACCTTTGTTCCCAGGGTGGAACTGAAATGTTCCAAATTCTATATTCTACATGCTTGTAAGTATGTAGGTACAATCTTGCAAATATGTTAGAGATGCACCTTTTCTGGGGTGGCTGGAGGCAGATGTTTTTAGCCGGGGGGCCAATAACCATTGTCCCTTTCTAGGCTATTAATATCTGCCCTCGGTCACTGGCTTTACCTCTCTGGCGCAGAAAATTGCTCTGGAGCCCACGTCATTTTTTTCCGTGAAAACATTCTTTTATTAAATACACACAGGTCCCAAATTTTACACACACATACTACTAACAGTATTAGTCACTGACATCTATAAATCTAACTGTTCTGCATGGGTTTACTGTATGTAAAAACCCTGTCTCCTATCCTGTCGGCTTCTGCAATGATTTTACTGTAACCGACAAATGAACGGCTATTCTGCTATCTATCTCTCTGTGAAATATAAATATGTGTGTCACTGACATATTTATATATGTATATATATACATATATATACACCTATACTATGTATACTGTATATCTACTTTATCTATTCTATTCTAACCTGTCAGTGTGATTTTACTGTACACCGCACTGAATTGCCGGCTTTTCTAAGGACATCGGTGCGTTTTTCTGGCAAGTCACACTGATGGTCTGTGTGGTGTGTGAGTTTTTCTCGCACCCATAGACTGCATTGGGAGTCTGCGATTCCTGCACATCGCAGCATGCTACGATTTCACCGTTACGGCCGAGAAAAAAACGGTGATGGGAGCTGCCCATAGATTAACATTGGTCCGAGTGCAATGCGATTTTTTCTCGTATAGCACTCATCTGTATTCCTCTCTAGTGTGACGCCGGCCTTAAGGTACTGCCACACTAAACAATCCCCTAGCGATCACGATAACGACGCATACTAATGCGATCGCTAGCGGGATTGTTTCTATATCGCTAAATGCCGCCGCATTTAGCGATATAGTTCCCGACGCTATCGCCGTTAGCGATCTTCTTAACGACTTTAGCGGTACAAAAGTACCGCTAAATCGCTAAGAAAAGGTGCCACACAGCGATTAGATACTTACCCAGCGGGAGCGCCGACGAGAAAATAGGGTCCGGAACGATTCCAGCGACGAGCGAGATCACAGCAGGAAGCTCGTCGCTGGAAGCTGCCGCACTGAACAACATCGCTAACGGGATCGCTAAATAGTGACGTTTTTTAGCGATCCCGTTAGCGATATTGTTTAGTGTGGCATACCCTTTAGGCTGATGTCTGAATTCCTGGGTGATTGTGGACACCTCTCTCAGTAATACCTGAATTTATAGGTAGGTAGGAACCTGCTGTAATTAAAATCACCACCTGGTGAGGGGTGGAGTGCTCGGTCAGTAAGCTAACATGTAAACAACAACGTTGGTTGATGGGCAGGCATTAATTGGCCAAATTTTGAAACAAAGCGTCTCATTCATTTTTTCCTAACATTCAAAAGCCATATTGCTATTCATATTTCATATATTTCACATTGATATGCTTTCGCACGATAGAGTGCAACCTTTTTTTTGTATATTTGATATGGAGGTAGCTGCTCCTGGTATGCACCTATTCACACTAGTTTGGATGTGCCAGTCAGTTTTTTGTTGTTTCTCTGTACACGACTGTTCAAGAATCCAGGAAAGTTGGGTGTCGACTCTTTCGCCTGCATTACTAGTCATACTGAAATCCATATTCATGTGCCCTACAGTTTAAAAAGAGAACATCTTCCTTACGGAGGTTGTCCAGGTTTGGCACGAAAGTCTGCAGTTACTTTGTGAATCCTCACATCGCGCACAGCGCACACTGTCAGGATTCGCACACATTCGCACATTCTGACTAGACATGCGTGGCCTCACTCAATCCAAGTAAATTGAGTGAGGCTGGAATGTGGTGGGAATTCACTTCTATTGAGCGAGGCCGCGCACGTAGTCGACACGGGACTGCAAGTATGCAAATCGCAAACTTGTTGTATCACGCCCGCCCGCTGCTAGCACCGGAGAATCATGACAGTGCACCGTGCTCGCTGTGAGGATTCACACAGAGTGACTGCAGACTTTTGTGTGAAACCTGGACAGCCCCTTTAATAAGAATCCCATACAGATATAATATAAACTTATTCTCTTTTTAAAAATGTATTAAGTATTACATCTTTCCTGTTTACAGTTGGGTCACACACAGCCAGACAAGTCCTGTACCAAACACCCTGACCGTGGCAGAGCGCCCATGTGGTGGCATCGTGGCATCTAACACCCAGTGGCATTTGCACCCCCACCCACAGCGACACCCTGCTAGAAGGTGTTTCTGTTTTGAGCATAAACTCATCAGCAACTGCTCTGTTTCAGAAGGAATGTGAAATGGGAGCCTAATGCTGAGAAAACTGGCAGAAATAATTGCAGTGCATTAATGGCAATTACAGCTTCTTCTTCCTTGTCAGTTTGACTGAGAAACCCATTAACCCAGTTCCTCCTCTCCTTTGTCACGTCCTCTCCCTGGAAGAGTGAGTAAAATTACTCTTTTCTTTACTAAGTCTTACTTAATGCATTACATTCCCGCACTGCTCCTGATGGCCCACAGACTTACGGCTCCTGTATATGACTGCATTAGTGTGATCTCACAAAACATCGGATCGCACTCGGACCAATATTATTCTATAGGCAATGTACAGTACATACCTGATTTTGCCCTTGGACAGAGCCGGTCACGGGGAAAAAAAATCACTGCATGTCTGAGTTTGATCTGATATTCGGATAGCAGTCGGCCATGCAAGTCAATGAGTGCGTGGAAACCATTGGACTGCACTCAGATGACATCTGAGGGCAGTCCGCTTTCCAAGCACAGACAAAGGAGAAGATGGAGGAATTATTTTTTTTCATCTTCTCCTTATCAAAGAAAATCGGATCACACTATGATCACACTCTGACCAAACTTTGATCAGAGTTTGATCATAGTGTGATTTGCATAACTGACCCTATTCTCTTGGATGAGAGAATGCATGGTCATCCTTTAAGTGGTTGTCCAGTCCAAATCGATAAGTGTGCAGTCACTCTGTGTGACTGTAGACTTATGAATCCCCCCAGTGCATGAGCTGAGAGCTATAGGGATTCACCGGTTTCAGATCCAGTACCAGAGGGTATGTTCGCTTTATACATACTCCCAGCTAGAGCCCGTCTAGTGATCGCGGTCTTGCTCCATACACTTGTATCAATAGATAGATAGATAGATAGATAGATAGATAGATAGATAGATAGATAGATAGATAGATAGATAGATAGATAGATAGATAGATAGATAGATAGATAGTATATAAGATAGATAGATAGATGATAGATAGAAGAGAGAGAAGAGAGAGAGAGATAGATAGATAGATAGATAGATAGATATAGATAGATAGATAGATAGATAAGATAGTGATAGATAGATAGATAGATAATAGATAGATAGTAGATAGTTGGCTTGAGAAAAGTTCAGTGTGAGCCAAAACGTTGCACAGACATGTGGTCTGAATAAATCTTTCCACAAAGAAGAATATGGAGTGCTGCCTTCATTATGATAGATAGATAGATAGATAGATAGATAGATAGATAGATAGATAGATATTAGTTAATAGTGTGGTGTAGTGACCCATGCTGCAGCTAGGGGGCGCTGTATATGCTCCTCAAGATAAGCATGGAGGTGTGATTTGATGGAAAGACAGTCCCCGACATTGTTGTAAATGGCAGGTATGTGTCGCAGAGCTCCTCTGCGCTGTAAGCCAAAGTAATGTTGTTCTGGGACTTGCAGTCCTGCAAAAGTTGTGTTTATTTTCTAGGGTGGCTTACAGGGTTAGCTGGAGAGCTAGGTGGGACTGGATAACCGCACATACACTGCCCACTGGTGGTTGTGAGCTTTTTGAGGACCTGTGATGAGGTCATGTGCATGTGACCAGACCATGTGCTCCATACCTCAGCTGTGGGAGTGGCTACAGGTATGAAAGGAAGTGTTTGGCACCTGGTGTAAAGTACTGTAGTCTGAGACTGTGAAGAGTCTGTGAGTGTGTTGGTAGTCTGTCAGCCTGGACAGACCTCCCTGACATCCAGGCTGGATGTTGCACAGACTGGGGAAGCAGTGCTGGTGAGCTTGAGCCAGCGGAGTGGACGGTCTTGAAAACCATGGCCAACAGGTGACAGACAGGAGTCTGTGGTATGATGAGAGAAGTATTGGTGAGAAAGAGTCTGTTTTGATGTTGGGATACCTCTGAGTACAAGAGGCGTCCAGGAACCTGTGTGGCGATCCAACAGTTAACGGTCTTGACAACCGTGTTATGCTGATCGGGATCAGAGAGAAGTATTCGTGAGATACAGACTGTGTTTGATGTTTGCTGGATACCTCTGAGGCTAAGAGGTCTCCGGGAACCTGTGTGGCCGACGCCAACAGGTAACGGACAGGGATCTGTGTTGTGCTGATTGGAATCAGTGAAAGACTGTATTTTGTGTCAAGTTTGCTGTAATAAACTAAATGGACTGTTGTTTTAAACCTGAGCGTGCCAGTGTTTACCTCTAAGACCAGCAAAGCTAGTGTTCCCCGTCCACACATAGTGTGGAACGTCACAATAGATAGATAGTAGATAGATAGATAGATAGATAGATAGATAGATAGATAGATAGATAGATAGATAGATAGGTAAAGATGCCTCTCACAAAATTAGAATATCATCAAAATGTTAATTTATTTCAGCTCTTCAATACAAAATTTGAAACTCATATAATTATAAAGTCATTACAAACAGAGTGATCTATTTCATGTGTTTATTTCTGTTAATGTTGATGATTATGGCTTACAGCCAATGAAAACCCAAAAGTCATTATCTCAGTAAATTATAATAATTAACAAAAAAGGATTTAAGTGTTTAAAAAGGTCCTTAGTCTGTTTCAGTAGGCTTCACAATCATGGGGAAGACTGCTTACTTGACAGATGCCCAGTGATTGACACACTCCACAAGGAGCGTAAGCTACTAAAGGTCATTGCTAAAGAAGCTGGCTGTTTACAAAGTGCAGTATCCAAGCATATTTATGGAAAGTTGACAGTAAGGAAAAAAGTGGTAGAAAAAGGTGCACACACAACCGGGATAACCGCAGCCTTGAAAGGATTGTTAAGAAAAGGCCATTCAAAATTTTGGGGGAGATTTACAAGGAGTGGACTGCTGCTGGAGCCATTGCTTCAAGAGCCACCACACACAGACGTATCCAGGACATGGGCTACAAGTGTCATATTCCTTGTTCATGACCAATAGACAGTGGACAGTGAAGTGATGTCTCGTTTGTTTTTCGCATACAGCTTGATGTCATCCATGTAGAGGAGATGGCTGATGATGCTTCCACTCTTGAACTTGTATACATAGCCAGACTCTTTAATTATCTGACTGAGGGGGTTCAAGCCTATGCAGAACAGCAATGGGGACAGTGCATAACCTTGGTATATGCCCCATTTGATGGTCACTTGCTCGTTGTCTTGAGATGACTTCCAATGTTGTTCTCCATAGCCCCATTGAGTTTCTGAGGAAAGTTCTTAATTTCCTTTTGACATTGTAGAAAGCCAAGCATTCACAGATCCATGTGTGTGGCATTGTGTCTTAGGCTTTCCTGTAGTCAATCCAGGCTGTGCTGAGATTGGTCTGTCTGAATCTTGAGTCTTGAGCAACTGCTCTATCTACGAGGAGCTGGTGCTTATAGCCTCTGGTGTCGGTCCCAATGCCTTTCTGAGCTGGATTCTTGTACTGATTCATATGGTTCTGTAGCTTGGTGGCTATGATGCCTGACAGGAGTTGTAAGGCAGGTTATCGGGCGGTAGTTGGATAGAACTGTTCCTTTGTGAGGATCCTTCATGATCAGCACTGTTCTACCTTGTGTTAGCCAATCTGGGCAGTGGCCTGCTTCTAGCAGTTGGTTCATCTGCTTTGCCATGCATTCATGTACCACTGTGAATTTCTGCAGCCAGTAGGTGTGGATCATGTCTGGGCCAGGTGCTGTCCAGCTCTTCATGTTCTTGACCCGATGTTGGATGTCTGCTTCTGTAATGGTGACTGGTTCTTGCTCTAGGTGGTTGCTGTGTTTCATTCTCAGATTTTGCAGCCACATTGCACTGGTGTGTGTTTTTTCCTTCTCCCATATGTCCCTCCAGTATTGTTCAGTCTCTGCTATTGGTGGAGTTGCTGCCTTTGTGCTGTTATATATAATGTGTATTCATTTTAGACATTTTTAATGTGTTGTAATAAAAGATTTGTTTTAGCCTTTTGAAAAAAGCCTTTTGTTTTTAGTGTTTCCTTACCAAGGTCGCCAAATTCCTGAATTCCGACTACTTGCCAGGATGGGAACAGCCTATGCTGCAGGTCATTGGCTCCAATTGGCTGATATATGAACCAGGGAATGACACCTTTAATAGACAATATTTCAAGATGTACCCCTTGCACTCAGCTTTGACCTCTACTGGGACTTTGGGTGCCCCTTAGAAGTGATCTTGGGCCTCTTCTTTCAGGTACCCCTGAAAGGTGACCTCAGGCTCTCTTGACTGCTCAGGGAGTTCTCCGCAGCCAAGTATCTTACCACCAGGCTCAATAGGTCATCTGCATTCTGGGGATCACCTGGGCAGCCCAGTTTTTTAGGGATTTAGGTAGTAAGTATATAAATCTGTACACTACCATTCTTTCCACCATTTGTGCTGGAGAGCAGGTATCAGGCTTCAGACATTTCCAGACAAGGTGTAACAGGTCAAACATCTGTGACCAGGGAGGCTTGTCCCTTTGGTAGTGGCAGATGCTCTCCCGTTGCATACTGACTAGCTAGATTACACCCAAACATGCCAGAATCTCCACCTTTAGCTTGCCATACTCCTTGGCATCCTGCAGGGTAAGGTCATAATACGCCTTCTGTAGTTCACCAGTAGGATATGGTGCCAGGACCTTGGCCCACGGCTCTGCAGGCAGTCTTTCTCTGTCTGCCACCCTCTCGAACATGGTCATAAAGCCTCAATTTTATTTTTACTTTGGCTGGCAGGTTGGCCATCTCCCTGGTCCAATTTCTGCCAGGAGAGCCATGTGCTGCGATGTTGCTGCTGAATCTGCTGTAACTGCTGCTGACTGTTGTAACTGCTGCTGACTGTTGTAACTGCTGCTGACTGTTGTAACTGCTGCCACAACTCCTGATGCTGCTGTTGAAACTGCTGAATCAGGAGTTTGTTTGTTTCCTGTTTGGTCTGCTGCAACTATTGCTGTTACACCCACACCAATTGCTTAACAAGCTCCTCCATGCTTTCAGACTGTGCTTGCAACGCTGTAACTGCCTTTACCCAGGATATTCAATTTTTACACTCTAATCGCCTGTGTTCTCTGGAACTTCACACCCGCATTTCATCCACCAATTGTAGGGATTCACTCACTTTTAGGCAGCTGATAGGGTTCACACAGGCAAGTAGGTCAAACAGGAAGGTTTATTGAAGTGCATAAACTTACAGCAGAATGGAAAACTAACAGCCTTTCTCCAGCATAAAAGAACAAAATAAACAGTCCATATCCAGGCATAAGAGAGCTCAACCATTCAGATAAATGTCCAGCTGTCTCTTAAGTCCTGACAGAGAGACCAGTACCAAGAGGTGTTTTCACCTCTCCTACCAGACACACACTAAGGTCTCTCCTCCGTGCAGCAATCCCGCCACTTCTAAATCAATTTAGTCAGCAATAAATGGTACTCTGCAGCTCCCAGGATAATCTACTCAGAATTACTGCAAGAGAATGATCTCTTCTTTTAAAGGGAACCTGTCATGTAAAATAATGCTATTAACCGGCAGATATGTGGCTAATCTGCAAGTTAACAGCGTTCTGACACTGTGCAACACTGAGAGCCCGCTGCAGGGAGGAAATTAACTTTGTTCCCCCTGGCAGTGTTCAGTCACAGGGGTGGTGCCGCCACAGTTTCAGTCACTGCTCTGTGCATAGAAAGCAGCATCAGTAACTGCGCTCCCAGCACTGACTGACAGCTCTAATGCTGAACTGGCTGTCAGTGAGGGCCGCTGCTTCTCTCTATGTACTGAACGGTGACTGAAATCGTACCGGCCCCAACCCTGTAACTGAAAGACAGAGCTTCCAGGGAGGAATAAAGCTAATTTCGTCCTGGCAGAGGGGCTCTCGGTGCAGGCGCAGCACAGTGTCAGAACGCTGTTAATCTGCAGATTATCTCTATACCTGCAGGTTATTAGCACTTTATTTTACATGACAGGTTCCCTTTAACTTTTTGCACTGCTCACTAGATAATCCAACAATATTAGTGAAGTGGAGGCCATTGCCCAGTAGGAATGAAATAAGATTCCTAAAGAATGCCACCAGAACCTGGTGTCTGGCTATGCACCACATTTACAGCAGGTTATAACAGCCAAAAATGTGCTATTAAGTGCTAAAGTCGCTTCTCATGACGGGGGTGAATAATTCTGAGAATGCAGTAAAAGGGGCATTTTTTTGGTTGAATTTGGAAAAAGTCCATTTATATTAGTTGTATTGAAATATTTACATGGTTCTTATTTTATTTGTTACTGCAAATAGCAGAAAGTCTTTACATTTTGAATAAATTTGATTGCAGCCGTAAGTCTCACTGTAAAAACCTTAATGAAAAAGAGAAATAAAAAAAATACTGCAAAAAAATAAAAATTCAAGTAAAAAAATAATCTAATACAGAAATGAATATCTGAATTGTAAATATGATAAATGAATATAGACTGCTGGCAGCAGGAGAGGCTGGGTATTTCCCTACTTGACATCTATTTCCTCGGAATGAAAACCTCAGTGTGAAATCCCATCAGTATGGCAGCGCAGCAGCGGCGATGCTGATTTAGCTCTCAAGGAGAATTCCTGTTTTTCAGCACAATAAATGCAAAATTTATAACTCCTGAATGCCGAAACATACACATTGAAAATAGTCGTGTGTAAATCTTCAAGATAAGTGTTCTATGGACAAGGTTATTTTCTTACCCTTGGATTGAACTACGGTGCAGCTTCCTCAAAGACTTATTATTTTGCCATTTAATGTCCTAGGCTACGAATATAAAATTGTCCATTCATACCCAAGTCTATGGCCGGTTCCCAGCGCTGTTTAAAATAATATTCAGTCAAAAAAATGAAAAAAGTTATTTCAAATTCCATAAAAACGAAATTTATTTATGGAAAAGTCTTGGGGCAAGGCCAAGTTTTACATATCTTGAATCAGGGTTGAATCTCCAGCTGTAATCTCATTTCGGCACATCTCTAAATCATTTCGTTTGTATGTGCCATTTGACACAACTCTTGTCATAGACTCATATTTTCTATATATTTTTTTCCATTGAATTGTAGAATAGACATCAGGTCTATCAGTCACATGACCGCTGCATCCAATCGCTGGCCTTAGTGTTAATGCTTTCGAGCCAAGTCAAGTTGCACCAGTCAAGCTACCGATGACATGATGGACTAGCTGGATCACCGGAATGGTGGAGTTAGCAGGCAAGTATGGTAAGTAGTGGTTCTTTTTATTATTTTATGACCATTCTTGTTGGTCAACTGTTTGAAAATCTCATATAACACCTTTTTAAATGTAAAAAAAAATGGGACAGAATTATTAATAATTTGTTAGCCTTTTGCCCACACAGCAACCAATCACAGTACATATTTCATTTTTCCAAAGCTGAGAAGAATGGCTACAAAGATTGTCTCTTGCTTTGGATGACCCATCATGTCCATGCATTACGTAGACAACTCATTAATTTCAATGGTCACTGTGTAATGCTTCATTATCATTATGGATATCCTTAAGGACAAAAATGTCCAGGAAGGATGGAAAATCTTGAAAAATTAGATTCTCAAAGCCCAATCATTAACAATTCCGAAAAGAGGGAAGAATGGGAAGCATTTAAGGAAACCAGGATGGATGAACACAGAACTTAAACACATGCTAAAAAGGAAGAAAGAAATGTTTATCAAATGGAAAGAGGGAGGCATATCTAAAGAAGAATATAATGCCGTCTGCAGAACCTGCAGGGCACAAATCAGATTATCTAAAGCTGACAATGAATTAAGGCTTGCAAGTGACATCAAAAGCAACAAAAAAGGATTTTGGGGATACGTCAAAAGTAAAAGAAAAGTCAAAGATGCTATAGGATTTTTACAGCATGAAAATTATGAAATGGTAAGACAGGATGTTGAGAAGGCTGAACTGTTAAATTCCTATTTTGCATCTGTTTTTTCTCAGAAAGGAAATGTAACATCAACTGATCTTCACTGTCCTATTAAAGGAATAGAAGAATCCAGGATATCTATAAACAGAAAGACAGTGAGGAAACACTTAGCTAACCTAAATGAATTCAAGTCTCCAGGTCCAGATGAATTACACCCCAGAGTACTGAAGGAGATAGCAGAAGAAATTCTTGAACCACTGTCCATAATCTTTGAAAATTCTTGGAGAACAGGAGAAGTCCCAGAAGACTGGAAAGAGCAAATGTTGTTCCTATCTTCAAAAAGGGGAAGAAGGTGGACCCAGGGAACTACAGGCCGGTGAGTCTGACTTCTATACCAGGAAAGATCTTTGAACAAATTATTAAAGAACATGTATGCAAGTACCTGGATAAGAATGAAGTGATTAAACAGAGTCAGCATGGGTTTGTAACTAATAAGTCATGTCAGACTAACTTAATTTCCTTCTATGACAGAATCACTGACTGGGTGGATCAGGGAAATGCTGTAGATATAGTATATCTTGACTTCAGCAAAGCATTTGACAAAGTATCTCACATAATCCTTATTGAAAAAATGACTAAGTATGAATGGACAAGGCAACTGTTAGTTGGATTCATAACTGGCTTAGTGATCGGACCCAAAGAGTGGTCGTAAATGGCTGCACATCCAGTTGGAAGAATGTATCAAGTGGGGTACCACAAGGCTCTGTTTGGGCCCTGTATTGTTCAACATCTTTATCAATGATTTAGATGAAGGAATTGATGGTAAACTGATCAAATTTGCTGATGACACAAAGCTAGGAGGGGTAGCTAATACTAGAGAAGAGAGAGAGAGGATTCAAAAAGATATAAATAAACTGGAGCAGTGGGCAGCAACTAACAGAATGGATTTTAACAGGGAAAAATGCAAAGTACTACATCTGGGCAATAAAAATGAAAAAAGCATATACAAAATGGGAGGAATAGGGCTAAGTAACAGCACATGTGAAAAAGACTTGGGTATACTAATTGATCACAGACTGAACATGAGTCAACAGTGTGATGCAGCAGCAAAAAAGGCAAATGCAATTCTAGGTTGTATCAACAGAAGCATACAGTCTAGATCACGTGAGGTCATTATTGCCCTCTACTCCTCTTTGGTCAGACCTCATCTGGAATACTGTGTCCAGTTTTGGGCACCACATTTTAAAAAGACGTCAACAAACTGGAGCAAGTTCAGAGAAGAGCCACCAGAATGGTGATCGGTCTGCAAACCATGTCCTATGAGCAACGGTTGCAGGATTTGGAAATGTTTAGCTTGCAAAAAAGAAGACTGAGAGGAGACTTAATAGCTGTCTACAAATATCTCAAGGGCTGTCATATTGTAGAAGGATCATCTTTATTCTCATTTGCACAAGGAAAGACTAGAAGCAATGGGATGAAACTGAATGGGAGAAGACACAGATTAGATATTAGAAAAAACTTTTTGACAGTTAGGGTGATCAATGAGTGGAACAGGCTGCCACAAGAGGTGGTGAGTTCTCCTTCAATGGAAGTCTTTAAACAGAGGCTGGACAGACATCTGTCTGGGATGATTTAGAGAATCCTGCTTTGAGCAGGGGGTTGGACCAGATGGCCCAGGAGGTCCCTTCCAACTCTACTATTCTATGATTCTATGATTTGCCCTGAGGTGGTGCTGCAGAGGGTTTGAACACTTGTTATCCGGTAGTCTTACAGAGAACAGTCAATAGAGGGGTTTTCAGCGGCAGATCACCTTGTGATCATCCCATGATGTAGGATGGTCCAAAACCAGCAACCCTCTAAGACAGGGTTCCCCAACTCCAGTCCTCAAGGCCCACCAACAGATCACGTTTTCAGGATTTCCTTAGTATTGCCCAGGTGATGATTGCATCATCACCTGGGAAATCCTGAAAGGAAATCCTGAAAACATGACCTGTTGGTGGGCCTTGAGGACAGGAGTTGGGGAACTCTGCTCTAAGAGATTGAGTTGGCGACAAATTCTAATCAGGTAGTTTTTGACTTTTAAAGTCCAAGTGATGAAGTTGCCTTTATATGACGCCTGCTTTTCCGGTATTCATAAGCGTTTTTTAGACAGACTTCTTTCATCCGTGTGATATTAATAAACTGGTACATTGTGTTGATTTTCAAGCATGTATGTTTAGGTTAAATGGTAGCTGTCATGATGATAGGGTAATATGTTTACTTGAGATTCAAGATTTCAATTCTTTTTTTCAAACTGAAATCCATTTTCAATTGTTCTCAGTCATGTTTCTGGGCTGGTGTCAGCACCTTTGCTATGTCTGTGGGGATTAGGTCACGATGAATGACGCCTTTTGTGCAAAACACAGGTGACAATGACAGGCGGACCAGTCAACGACAGGGGTAAAAAGTGAAAGAGGAAAACGCGAAAGCCTCGATCTACCTGTTCTGCTGATGGTTTTGTGTTTGTGCTGATGACTAACTTCTAAATACAATCCACTGAAGTGCACTTCAATATCGTTTTTGGGTCATATGGTCATAAAGACGGTTTAAATAAGGTGCACTCACCTAAGTTCAGACCGACACCCAACTTTTTCTCCTATATTTATTTTATTGGTGCAGATGCTAAGACATTCTGAGTGTATGTGCATTGTGCCTGACTTTATTGGTTATATCCCTTGATATGTCTGTGGTATTACAGGGAAACAAGCTTTCACTTTGCCTTTGTTGGGGACAGAGACTGTAAGTTAAAGGGGTTGAACACAAGTTATCACCAATCCAGAGTAGGTGACAACTTATTAAACGGTACGACAGCTGGGACTCTCACTGACCGGCAGGAATTGGGCATTTTTATCTTCGTTAGAATGGATTGGCATTGCACATTCACAACTACGGTTCCATTTATTCTCCATGGTCCTGCCAAGCGCAGCGTTCAGCTTTTATCTGCCAGCTCCATTAACACTCACTGGCATGGGGGCACCTAATTCTATTCTCCCATCAGAGTGCCCGTGACATGGGTTGGATCGGTAGAAGACCCCTGTGCTTGTCATTATGGAGCTCCATTGAAGACTATCTGTGGCTGATCTTCGAATGAGACCACGATTTTTACTTTATGTGGCAATGATGTGGCATCGCTGTATATAGCACAGGTGATCAGAGGATTGCAGCTTCAAGTGCCCTACGTGACTAACAGCAACAGTGAAAAGTAAAAAAAAGTTTTAAAAAGTATGAAAAGGTTAAACCTGATGGACCTAGGTCATTTTTCAACCTATGTAACTATGAAAAAAAATTTAAAAAAAGTTCAAATCACCCTCTTTTTCCCCCATTAAAAATAAAGAAAATAAAAAAATAAATGGAGCGCCCACCAGGGCCATGGGGCACTCGGTACCGGGCAGGGCAGTTCTTAAAGGGAAAGTGTCATGGCAGCAGTGACCCTGTCCGTGGCCCTGGGCGTCCAATAAAATTGTCAAAGATGATGGTGGGGGTAGTTTGTAGGGGAATCCTGTTCGTGACACCAAGTTGCTGCACCTTGCAGGGCCATGGGGTACTTGGTTCCAGGTCAGTTCTGTTACTTCAGGGGATGTCACGGCAGCAGTGATCTGGTCCGTGGCCCTGGGCGAACTAATCCCATAATAACTATTCACTTCATCATTTGATTGCTCGCCCAGGGCCACGGACCAGGTCACTGCTGCCGTGACATCCCCTGAAGTAACAGAACCGGCCTTGTACCGAGTACCCCACGGCCCTGCAGGTTGCAGCATACTAACGTGGTATCGCTGTGTTCAGAAAATTCCAATCTATCAAAATATAAAAATAATGAACTGAATAGGTAAACACTGTAAATGGAAAAAAAAATTCTAGAATGCCAAAATTTTTTGGTCTCTACAATTCCACAAAAATGCTGTAACAAGAGATCAAAACGTCACATCTAACCCAAAATGGTATCAATAAAATGTTGTCTCACCCACAAATAATAAGTTGTCACACAGCTCCATCGACTGAAAAATGAAAACGGCAACAAATCTTTCCAAATTCTTTTTTTAAAACTTGTTTTTTTCACTACTAAAATAATATAAAAAAACTGTACTTATTTGATATTGCCATAATCATACTGATGAGTAGAATCATATTGCAAGGACATTTCGACCACAAAATGTACGCAGTAAAAACGGTTCCCAAAAACAATGTCAGAATTGAGGGTTTTTTTTCCAAATTTTGCTTTATTTGGATTTTTTTCCCGTTTTCCAGTACACTATGTGATTAAATGATTCAAAAGTACAACTAGTCCTGCAAAAAAAGTTCTCCTATGTCTATGTGGACAGAAAAATAAAAATACTATGGCTCTGCGAAGAAAGGGAGGAAAAATGGGAAAGAAAAATGGAAATTGGCCTCGTCGCGAAGGGGCTCAAAGAAAAAATACATTCATTTCAGTAATCTCCATGTGCTCGAAATTCTAACATTTGTCTGGTTGCATCACTTAAATTATCCTTGAATTTTAATCCAAAACAATGATTTTTCCTATTGGTAGAACCATTCTGTAATTAGCTTTTTCCAACACATATCTCTCCTGCTTATCTTGCAAACATCCATCTTTTTTTCCTTTGCTCTTTTCCAAAGCGTCGAATTTGGCATTTTATTTCAGGTAACCTGTTTATTGCTGTGTCAGTGACATATAACATTGCGCTTTCAAAGGACATCAAAGTTCGTCAATCCCTGGCTTATGTTGTGAATATTCCACTGCTGATACATGACATTTCTTGAATGGAAAGAGCCGGAGTTGTGTTTGCCCATCAGCTGGAATGTTCCTCACGCCCTGATCCGTATGACTGATGTTTTCCCATTTTTATCCTGCTTTCCCATTATCTGCCTTTGTGTACTTTTCCATTTTAGTGATTGGAGACAAAAAAAAATGAGGCGGGAGAGCTGGGCAGTGGGGTCGTCATAAGCATCATCAATACCTAACTGTAATTTTCTAAAACAAACTTTGAGCATAAAAAGGCACTAAAAGGATAGGGGTTATGGAAGAAAAAATAAGAATAATCAATTACGCATTATTTGTATAGAACCTGCAGGCAAATTTCCTGTATTGAATCGACAGTGGATTATATGACTGTTTCGGAGAGGTAATCGATCAAGTGCATGCACTAGTGTTGCAACTTTTAGAATTATGGTTGATGCATTAAAAACATTTGATAATGTATTTTACATTGCCCAAGTCGTTTTCTATATCTAAAAAAAAAAGAAGCAGAAAATTTGGAGATTTCACACTAGACACAGAGCTCTCAAAATAGGCTGACATTTCCTGTTCTGTAAATATCACTTTTCAGCCTGAGGGTTTCTAATTGCAGCTGATGGGGGTCTATGCGCTAGTGTCTGCAACACGTATTAAGAGAAGCATAGAGTTTAGATCACATGAAATAATTATCCCCTCTACTCCTCCTTGGTCAGGCCTCATCTGGAATACTGTGTCCAGTTTTGGGCACCACATTTTAAAAAACACATTGAAAAACTGGAGTAAGTGCAGAGAAGAGTTATCAGAATAGTGAGCGGACTGCAAAGTATGTAATAATGTCCCCATCCTGGCTCTTTCCTGCAATAATGCTCCCCATCCTGGATCCTTCCTGTAATAATGTTCCCCATCTGGGCTCCTTCCATAATAATGTCCCCATCCTGGCCCTTTTCCAATAATAATGCCACTATCTTGGAGCCTTCCAGTAATAATGCCTCCCATTCTGGGCCCCATATTATAATAATGTCCTGGGCCATTTCATTGTATAATGTTCTCCATCCTAGTGCAATGCCCCCATCCTGGGCCCCTTCCAGTTATAATGCTCCCTTTCCTAGTCCCCTTACTGGTACAATGCCCCCCCATCATGTGCCCCTTCCTAGTATAATGCCCCATCCTGGTTCAATGCCCTCCAGCATGGGCCCCTTCCTGCTATAATGTCCCCCACCCTGTGTCCCTTCCTTTCTTCTCAAGCATATTTTAAAAAGAAACTAGTTATTCTTTCCTTTCCCGCTCCCATAACGTGCAATTTCCTCCTCTATTGATGCCGAAGAAGCCGGCAGCTGACTTTGGTGTGATGGCACGGGCAACGCATGACGTCACTGCCTTACACCGCCCGGCCAGGGCAAGCTAACATTTGCTGTTGGCCTCTGATTGGCTGGCAATGTATATTGCAGTAGAGGGAGCCGGCTGGTCTCTGAACCACTGTACACTTCAGCTGAATGTGTGTCTGTGATAGTAATCGTTATGACCCTAGTGGTGCCCATAATGACAAGTGGGATTTGCCTCTCTTTATTTCAATAGGATTTGTCCCTGCAAATTTGCTAATATCAGCACTGAGTGGGATCTTTTAAGTCTCTACCCAGGAGCAGCCAGTAAATCACAAAAACTCCCTTTCACGTCCCCAAACAGTCTTTTTCACTTGGTCAAACCACATGGTTGTTTTGCAGCATTGGGGTCCTGAGTTCATGCCAACTTCTGCAAGGATTTTGTATGTTCTCCCGTGTTTGTGTGGGTTTCCTCCGGGTTTTTCCCACACTCCAAAGACATACTGATAAGGAATTAAGATTATGAGCTCCAGTGGGAAAAGTGATGATAATATCTGTAAAGCACTATGGAATATGATGCCGCTATATATGCAAAGTATAATAAATGAATCAGATTGGACATAAACTTCTTTTTTTGCTCTGCACCCAGAGATTATCATATTGGTATCTTCTCACAGGTTGAAAGTAATAATCTCATGTTTTATCATCCTTATTATAATGAGGCAAATGTAATCAATGGATTTCTCATATCATGAAAACATTTTGACTTATTCAGTAGTAAAGGCCTGAATGACATGAGCTACAGTGGCAGTAAATATATGAAAGGCTTCACAGTGATATTATTCACCACCGGTTATAAAAATTTCATATCAATTAAAGTTTCGTTATTAGGAAGGAGACATGGATATAATTGTGGAAATGTCATGCTACGTCAGACAGCGTAGGACTATGCGACCTCAAGATTAAATTAATAAGGCTCAATATACCACAGAAAACATTTTGAAGAATGGTTTTATGGATTAAATGATCTTCACATCTGCTTTAAAAAAAAGAAGAAGCATACTATAAAGGTAGACCTTGTGGCTGCTATACGGCGCTTAGAGAAAAGAGGCTCAGCTATGATTGGTCCCATCTACTAGTCTAAGGGTCATTTGAAAGAGCATTGAGAGGAAATGTAACACTAGCAGCCCCAGTTTGGACACCCATGTAGTAGTACCATTGTGATCCCCACCGTAGGACCCGCTATCTTCTGTGTTTGCCATGAGTTGTGGCTATATAAATGATAAAATGATAGGTCACTTAAAAGTCTTAAGCATTGCTCCCTGCAGGCAGGGCCTACACGTCTTACTGGAAGAGTAGTGGGAACATGCAGGTCAATGTGACCACACCCAAAATTTGGGACTGTCTTACTAGGTCACTTGAGAAGTTAAACTATGCATACTATAAGGCCGGTGTCACACTGGCGAGTGTGATGCGAGTAAGTCGCACGACTTTTTCGCATCAACACCCGGCACGGCCGCCCGCTCTCGGACCCGAGTGTGCGGCTGCATGTATTTCTATGCATGTATTTCTTTGCAGCCGCACACTCGGGTCCGAGAGCGGGCGGCCGTGCCGGGTGTTGATGCGAGAAAGTCGTGCGACTTACTCGCATCACACTCGCCAGTGTGACGCCGGCCTAAAGGTTAGAATGTCCCATGAGTGTAAAGCATTCCATACAGAATAGAAGTAAAGCAGAGAATGTTTTGGAGTATTCAGCAGCTGCAGGCTTATTCTGTGGCGGAAATGTGTTAAACAGGCAGTAGGTGGTGCCACGTTAATTGTTAGAGCTTGTGAATACTGCATTGTATGATCTTTTGATTTGTTTGTGTCTGTCATACATGGCAATTTTTTCATAAAACTGTTCATTCTCCAACAATGTGTGACTGTTAATGATTCTGCTGAAAGCTGATATCTGCAACAAAATGACACCAACACAGTAGCATAGGTTCCTGGGGGCCAAAGGTGCGGTTGCCTTGGCACCTTGTTCAGAGGTTTCCAACTGGAGCTTCAGTACCCTTAAATTATTTCCTTGCATTACCACTCTCCATTCTACTGAACAGCTGAGGCGCCGACACATGCACGGATGTCACAGTCCTGCTGCAGTGACGTCATCGCACGGCACCTCTGACGTCCTCTGCATGTGCTGGCGCACATGAGATATTGATATTGTACTGGACAACTTTGTATACTATTTAGTTGGGAGTAAAATAATTGTGGTATCCAAAGTGCAACAGTAAAATGTTTTTGTTATGGCTAAATACCCTCAAACCACATGTCCACAAGCCACTATAAAGCCACTACAACACTCAATGAATGTGCATTTGGGCACCACCTAAGGGCTTGTTCAGATGTCTGTGTTTATTCTCAAATACAAAAATCTGTCCTAGATTCACCAGTGCTTTTGATCAGTGTCATCAGAATTTGGTCAGTGTCAGTTATAACCTGAGGAGTTTGATCAGTTTTTTCTCGATAAAAATAAACTGATGAAGGTTTCTCATGCTTCTCTTATCAAACAGTCAGTGAAAAACAGAAAGAACACAGATGACATCCAAATACTGTCCAATTTTTCCATGGATCCTTAGACTTGCATTGGTGATTTTAATCTGACTTGGATCAATATTCGACAATCAACATGCTTTTGTGCAAATGCAATCCGTGAAAAACGCAGAACTCATATGAGAAAAGCTGAAGTCTGAATGGGCTCTAAGGCCCCTTTCACACTGCGTTCTTGCCCACGTTCAGTGGTCCCACCGGGGCATGCATCAGAGTGGTGCACGTTCACTCTGTCAGCACCATTATAGTCAACTAGCTATGAACCCGTTCTACGCCCGGGTGGCAAGCATTTTTATTGGTATATGGTCTCCCATCCTGGTATGTGCTGCCCCCTCCTATCCTGGTATTCATGGTCCCCTCACCCCCACCCAATCCTGGTATGCATGGCACCTCATTCCTCATCCTGGTATGCATGGTCACCTCACCCCCCAGTTCTGGTATGCATGGCACCCCTCATCCCTATCCTGGTATGCATGGTACCTGCTCATCCATATCCTGGTATTCATGGTTCCCTCACCCCAATCCTGGTATGCATAGTCCCCTCATCCCCAATCCTGGTATGCATGGCACCCCTCATCTCTATCGTAGGATGTATGGTACCCCTCAACCACCAATCCTGATATGCATGGTCCCCCTCACCCCCCTATCCTAGTATGCATGCTACCCCTGACCCCCCAATCCTGGTATGCATGATCCACTATCCTGGTATGCATGGTCCTCTCACCCCCTTTCCTGGTATGCATGGTACTCTCACCCCCCATCCTGGTATGCATGGTCCCCTCACCACCCTATCCTGGTATGCATGGTCCCCTCACCACCCTATCCTGGTATGTATGGCCCCCTCACCCACAATCCTGGTGTGCATTGTCCCTCACCCCCCCAATCCTGGAATGAATGGTCCCCTTACCCCCCACCCCCAATCCTGGTGTGCATGGTCCCCTCACCCCCAATCCTGGTGTGCATGGTCCCCTCACCCCCAATCCTGGAGTGCATGGTCCCCTCACCCCCCAATCCTGGAGTGCATGTCCCCTCACCCCCCAATCCTGGTGTGCATGGTACCCTCACCCCCAATCCTGGTGTGCATGGCCCCATCACCCCCCAATCCTGGTGTGCATGATCCCCTCACCCCCAATCTTGGTATGCATGGTCCCCCCTCATCCTATCGTAGGATGTATGGTACCCCCTCAACCCCAATCCTGATATGAATGGCCCCTCACCCCCTATCCTGGTATACATGTTACCCCTGACCCCCCAATCTTGGTATGCATGGTCCTCTCACCCCCCTATCCTGGTATGTATGGTCCCCCCACCCACAATCCTGGTGTGCATAGTCCCCTCACCCCCAATCCTTGAATGCATGGTCCATTACCCCCACCCCCAATCCTGGTGTGCATGGTCCCCTCACCCCCCAATCCTGGTGTGCATGGTCCCCTCACCCCACAATCCTGGAGTGTTATGGTCCCCTCACCCCCAATCCTGGTGTGCATGGTACCCTCACCCCCCAATCCTGGTGTGCATGGTCCCGTCACCCCAATCCTGATGTGCATGATCCCTCACCCCCCCCAATCCTGGAATGAATGGTCCCCTTACCCCCACCCCCAATCCTGGTGTGCATGGTCCCCTCACCCCCTATCCTGGTGGCATGGTCCCCTCACTCCCCAATCCTGATATACATGTTACCTCTGACCCCCAATCTGGTGTGCATAGTCCCCTCACCCCCCCTCTCCTGGTGTGCATGGTCCCTCACCCCCCAATCCTGGTGTGCATGGTCCCCTCACCCCACAATCCTGGAGTGCATGGTCCCTCACCCCCAATCCTGGAGTGCATGTCCCCTCACCCCAAATCCTGGTGTGCATGGTACCCTCACCCCCAATCCTGGTGTGCATGGTCCCGTCACCCCCCAATCCTGATGTGCATGATCCCCTCACCCCCCCAATCCTGGAATGAATGGTCCCCTTACCCCCCACCCCCAATCCTGGTGTGCATGGTCCCCTCACCCCCCTATCCTGGTGTGCATGGTCCCCTCACTCCCCATCCTGATATACATGTTACCTCTGACCCCCAATCTGGTGTGCATAGTCCTCACCCCCCCCCCAATCCTGGAATGCATGGTCCCCTTAGCCCCCACCCCAATTTGGTGTGCATGGTCCCCTCACCCCCAATCCTGGTGTGCATGGTCCCCTCACCCCACAATCCTGGAGTGCATGGTCCCCTCACCCCCAACTGGAGTGCATGTCCCTCACCCCCAATTGGTGGCATGGTACCCTCACCCCCAATCCTGGTATGCATGGTCCCCCCTCATCCCTATCGTAGGATGTATGGTACCCCTCAACCTAAATCTGATATGCATGGTCCCCCTCACCACCCTATCCTGGTATAACATGCTACCCCTGACCCCCAAATCCGGTATGCATGGTCCCCTCACCCTGAATTCTGGTATGCATGGTCCCCCCTCATCCCTATCATAGGATGCATGGTTACTCCCAACCCCAATCCTGATATGCATGGTCCCCTCACCCCCTATCCTGGTATACATGCTACCCCTGACTCCCCAATCTGATATGCATGATCCCCACCAATCCTGGTATGCATGGTCCCCCCTCATCCCTATCATAGG